>OZ014522.1:506210328-507410328 GCA_963966055.1 Lathyrus aphaca | reverse complement strand
TTTTGATGAAGAAACATGGGTGTCCCAGTGACAAAGAACTCAATGAAGCAAAAAAGGCAAACCCCAATATTTTGGGTATCTCTAACTTTATTTTTCCCTTTTTCATCAAATTATGTATTTTCTTTGAATTTCCTTATTATTATTATTAAACTAATTTCAAAAAGATAAAACAAAATCCTTTTTTTTTAAACTTATATTTTTTTTCATAAACCTTAATTTTTTCCTTAAACCTTAATTTTAAACCTAAATCTTAATTTTTTCATAAACTTTAAACCCTAAAAATTTAGTCTTAATCTTTATCTTAAAACCCAAATTTCGCCATAATTTTTACCCTAAAATTTTTCCTAAACCTTAAATTTTTTTTTAAACCTTAATTTTTTTTTCTCAAATACTAACCCTAATTTTTCTTCTAACCCTAAAAATTAACTTATTTTTCTAAACCCTAATCATTAATCCTTATTTTTATTAATATGTAAATGACTTTTAATATTTTGTTTATTATTATTAAATTTATTATATTTTCTTAATTAACTACTAAAAAAATTTCAATATTTATTTAACCTAAAAATAATTTTTCTTTTTAAATTCTTATTTTATTTATTATTCTAACCATTATTATTGTTAATATTTTATTATTACTAATATTTGATTTTGTGGTTTATTTATTATTCTTATTATATTTATTATTATTATTATTTTATTTTGATTATTATGTATCTGCTAAAGCCATGTAATAGTCGTAGGTTTATTCTTGTTTCTATTTTATGTTTATAAATATTTTCATTGTGTGGTTAGTAACTATAGGGTGTGCATAACATGTTTGTGATTAAAATTAATTTAGAAAATTAATTAAATAAGATAAATACTTGAACATGAACACTCACACACGTAAGTCGATCTTTGATCACCATCCTACACTTTCTAAGGCTACCTCTCATGTTGCCTAAATCAAAAGGTCAAGTAAGGTGTCTAAAAGCAAAGTCCCTTCTCATAAACAAATCATCTAGTCCCTTTAAAGATTATAAGATCAAGTCCCTTTGACGTTGCCTTCGTAAATGATCTTGTCCCTTTCGAATAAAAGATGATAAGTCCCTTCGAATTGCTAAGACACTTTACAGTTGCCTAAACACAGATGACCCTTCACATGTCCCTTACAACATCCAAGGTAATGACTACTTATTCCTTAATAATAGGGATAGTCTTACCATTGAAAGAACATTTAAGAACAGTAAAGATCTAAACATAGGGTGGGTTCCTCTTAAGTACTTGCTCACTTATTCAAAAATACTTCATTACACTTCACATTTTAAACAATTTTCAAAACAAAGTATTTATATATATCCGTACAAGGATCATTATAAAGTACTTAAGAAAATTTTTAATCACACACTACATTTTCTCAAAACAGTTTAAAGTGAGCTAAGTAACTAAGAGCCCATGGATAACCATGGATATAAAGGGTGCTAACACCTTCCCTTTGTATAACCTACCCCCCGAACTCAAAATCTTTTTAAGGTCTTTCCTGTTCTTTTATGTCCTTTCCTTATGGATAAAATAAAAGTCGGTGGCGACTCTTGCTATCCGCAACATTTAACTAAAGTCAGTTCTCCCACCGTGTTACACACGGTATGGAAATTATGAGTATGTAGTGATGCCATTCGGAGTTACTAATGCACCTGGTGTATTCATGGAGTATATGAATCATATTTTTCATGCTTACTTGGATCAATTTGTGTTTTTCTTTATTGATGACACTATAATTTATTCTTAGTCATAAGAAGAACATGTGAAACATTTGCGGATTGTGTTGCAAGTGTTAAAAGAGAAGAAGCTTTATGCTAACTTATCTAAGTATGAATTATGGTTGAGAGAGGTAAGTTTTCTTGGTCATGTTATTTCAGGCGTTGGTATTCTTGGTCATAAGTTTTCAGGCGTAGGTTTATTGAAGGTTTTTCGAAGTTTGAACTTTCGTTGACTCAATTAACTTGCAAGGGTAAAATGTTTGTGTGGGATGTTCATTGTGAGAAGAGTTTCATTGAGTTGAAGAAGAGATTGACTACAACTCCAGTGTTGATTCTACCTAAACCGGATGAACCATTTATGGTGTATTGTGATGTTTCTTTGATGGGCTTAGGTGGTGTGCTAATGCAGGATGGTAAGGTTATGAGTTATGATTCGCGATAATTAAGATTCCGTGAGAGAAATTATCCAACTCATGATTTGGAATTAGCTGCAATGGTATTTATATTGAATATTTGGAGGCAATATCTTTATGGTTCCAGATTTGATGTGTATAGTGATCATAAGAGTTTGAGGTATTTGTTTGATCAGAAGGAATTGAATATGATGCTGAGAAAGTGCTTAAAATTCTTAAAGGATTATGATTTCGGCTTGATGGTAAATCTAATGTTGTGGTTGATGCTTTGAATCGGAAGACTTTGCATATGTTTGCTATGATGGTTAGAGAGTTGGAATTGATTGAGAAATTCAGAGATGTGAGTTTGGTTTGCGAATTGACACCACATAGTGGCATAGTGTAATGTTGGGTAAGCTGAAGACCAACAATGAATTTCTTAATAGTATCAGAGAGGGTCAGAAGTTGGATGTGAAGCTAGTGGATTTAATGGTCGGAAACGATCAGGCAAAAA
Source organism: Lathyrus aphaca (assembly GCA_963966055.1). Lineage (NCBI taxonomy): Eukaryota > Viridiplantae > Streptophyta > Magnoliopsida > Fabales > Fabaceae > Lathyrus > Lathyrus aphaca. Next base: position 507,407,680 of record OZ014522.1, on the reverse strand, counting down.
GTAATAACTTCAAAGTAGATGAGAAAGGTGCGTTGAGGTTTCGTGATAGGATTTATATTCATGATAATCTTGAGTTGAAAAGAATGATTATGGAAGAAAGTCATATGAGTAGCTTGTGTATCCATCCAGGAGCTACAAAAATGTATCAAAACTTGAAGAAGATATTTTGGTGGTCTGGATTGAAACGTGATGTGGCTCAGTTTGTTTATGCTTGTTTGACTTGTCATAAGTCGAAGGTGGAACATCATAAACCTGCTGGTTTAATGCATTCGTTGGATAATATAGAGGGGAAAACAAATAGCATTTTTATAGATTTTGTGATGGGGTTGCCTAATACTCTGAGGGGACATGATGTTATTTGGGTAGTTGTGGATGGACTGATGAAGTTGACACATTTTATTCAAATTAATATCAGTTTCCCTTTACAGAAGCTGGCAGAGATTTATATTCAGGTGATTGTGAATTTGCATGGAGTTTCGTTGAGTATTGTGTCGGATAGAGATCTGAGGTTCACTTCTAGATTTTGAGAAAGTTTGCTAGAAGTTATGGGATCGAAGTTGAGATTGACTTCAACTTATCACCCGCAGACGGATGGACATACTGAGAGGACTATACATTCTTTAGAGGATTTGTTGAGGGTTTGTGTGCTTGAACAAAGAGGTGTTTGGGATGGCCATTTGTCGTTGATAGAATCCATATATAATAACATTTATCATTACAGTATTGGAATGACACCTTGAAGCTTTGTATGGTCGGAGGTTTCAAACACCTTTGTGTTGGTATGAATCTGGTGAGAGTATGGTGCTTAGACCTGAGATTGTCCAGCAGACTACTGAAAATATGAAGTTGATTCGGGAAAAGATGAAAGCTTCGTAGAGTAGACAAAAGAGCTAGCATGATAAGAGAATGAAGAATCTTGAGTTTCAAGAAGGAGACCATGTGCTCTTGAGAGTCACTCTGGTGATCGATGTTGGACGTGCATTGAAGTCAAGGAAGCTTAGTCCTCGATTATTGGTCTATATCAAATATCTATAAGAGTTGGACATGTTGCCTACATAGTGGCGCTGCCGCCGAATTTGTCGAATTTGCATGATGTGTTCCATGTGTCATAACTTCAAAAGTATGTTTTGAATCTGTCGCACGTGATTCCGATGAACGAGGTTGAAGTAAGGGATAACCTTACGGTTGAGGCTTTACCAATACAGACTGAAGACCGTGAAGTGATGCAATTGAGAGGAAGAGAGATTACTCTCGTGAATGTAGTGTGGGGAGGTGTTACCGATGGAAATATGAGCAGGATGCGAGAGTCGTATCCAGAGTTGTTCATATAAGGTAATTTTTTAGGACGAAAACATTTCAAGTGAGGGAGAGTTGTAACACCCTTATTTATTTAATTATTTTTGTAATTAAAAGTTTACAATGTCGTGTATATGTGTGTGTGTGTTTTTGTGTGTTCGGGTTGCCTTAATATGGAGTAGTGGCCTTAGAATTATAGATAATAAGATATTGGGGGTGTGTGACCAACTGTGTAGAGATGAGTGGTGTGGTTAGTAATTGATTAATAATATTAGAGATTTAATTATTTAATTGAGTAATATTAAGTGGATATTATTTAAATTAAATAATTATTATTAATTTACTAGTCGTATACTCGTGCGATGCACGAATATGTAATATTAAATTAATATTTATAATAAAATTGACAACAAATATATATAATATAACATAACTTAAAAAAACACTTAAATTAACAAATAAATCTTAATCCAATGAAATTCAAATTAAATTTGTGTCTTGTTGGTTTAAATTTGATATCTTCCAAAATATTTTCAATGAAGTAAGTAAAACATCTTCGAGAAACTTTTGCGCGATAAATTATTTCTCCTATGTCCTATCTCTATTTTCTCATACTACAGTTAAATTTAAAAATAAAAAAAGGTGTAATTAAAATAAATAGTTAAACACAATAATAAAAAAATTAAATTAATTTGTTTTATTCCTTTTCCTCTGGTGACAACCTTCAATAATGACTTAACCTTAAATTAATTTGTTTAATTCTATGCACAATTATTTCATTCATTATATAGTTATACATGTCAAAATCAATAAAAAAATCATTAGGAGAAATGATATTGTAAATAGTAAAAACTATATATTGAACTTCACTTTCACATTGATCACACAACTACAATTTGTTATAGGATAAAAACTAGTATTATTTACAATCCTTGATTTTCTGCAAAATAAAAAAATAATTTGTAGAAAACGAACAAAGAAAAATGATATAATTGAGAAAAAGAGAATAATATGATTAAAATTTAAGAAGAAAGGGAAAATAACCATTTCATTATAGCATGTAAATCAAAATTTCTTCCTTTTCATTTCTTTGTGAAAGAACAACTAATAAAATGGTTATAATAGAGAAAATGTGAGGTTAGTAATAATGAAATTAATGGAGAATAATGGAAATTAATATTTTTCATGAGTAGTATTGAAAGTTAATGGAGTGAGTGGAAAATTAATAATATATTGAAAGTTAATAGAGAGAGTGGAAAGTTAATGAAATTATAAATATTAATTAATTAATTAATAATTAATAATAGAATTAACTTTGATTTTTAAAGAATACGAATATGAAATACAATTAATTTATAATTTATAATTATAGAAAGAAAGTGAATAGAGATTTGGGGGTGTTTTTCTACTTCTTTCTCTCATTAAACCTCCTCAAAATTATAATTATAGAAAGAAAGTGAATTAAACCTCCTCAAAATCAAATTAGCATCTTCTTTAGGGTGTCTAAAGAAATATGGGAAACCTTGCAAGTCACAAACGATGGTACGAAGGAATTAAAACAATAAAAACTAAACTCTCTCTCTCTCTCTCTCTCTCTCTCTCTCTCTCTCTCTCTCAAGAATATGAGGTGTTTAGAATGCAACTGAGAGAAAAGATACTTGATTTGTAAAAGAAGTTTACTAATTTGAAACATCACTTGATTGTTCTTTGAAAACTTTAACCAATTATGAATTAAATCTAAAGGTACTTAGATCCTTAACAAGAGCATGTCAACCAAAAGTAACGATTGTTTCTGAAAAGATAGTTTTCCAAGATGACATCGACGAAATTGTTTGGATAATTACAAGAGTCTGATTTGAAACTAGGTAGATTGGAACAATATGAAGAACATGAAAAAAAAACATACACTACGGGAAAAAAGTTCTTAGAGAACGCTTTTTTTTGACCTTAGAGAGCGTTGTAAAAGGTTGCGCTGTCTTAGGTAAAGACATCGCTTTTTTTAAGGCAAAAGCGCTTTAAAAAGTCCTAAATAGAGAGCGCTTTTTAAGAAAAAACGCTTTCTAGAGTAGGCCTTATAAAGCGCTTTTTCCTTAAAAAGCGCTCTCTAAGCTATGCCATTAGACAGCGCTTTTAAAGCGCTTTCTATTGTATATGTTGGAAATTTTAATAATTATTTTTTCATTACTTTAGAGAGCGCTTTTATGTAAAAAAAACGCTTTCTTAGGTACCTTATTAGAGAGCGCTTTTCAAAAGCGCTTTCTAAAGTCTACCTATAATTTTTATTTTATTTTTTGTATCACTTTAGAGTGCGCTTTTAGGAGAAAACGTTTTCTATTGTGGACCTTAGAGAGCGCTTTCTCTTAAAAGTGTTCTCTAAAGTGTACCTATAATTTGAATGATTTTTTTTCAAAACATCCCTTTTTTCAATTTTAAACGCAGAACCTGTAAATGCATTTTTTAGGCAGTATACCAGTATAAAACCATTCTACCAGTATAATTCACATTATTATAAGCCAATTCATTTCAAACCATTATAAACAATTCATTTCAAACCAATATAAACAATCTCAATATAATCGGAATATAATCAGTATTTATCACCGGAAACTATATATATATATATATATATATATATATATATATATATATATATATATATATATATATATATATATATATATATATATATATATATATATATATATATATATATATATATATATATATGTTAAACCAATTCATTTCTATCCATTCCAAACCAATTCATTTACACCACAAGTCATGTACATATATACCACAATATTAACTTATTTATACCTTAAATTATCCGTTTTTCTACAATAAATTCACACAATTCTTCCATAATTTCACCAATTTTTGCGGTCGTATAATGAGGACACGCAAATTCTTTAAAGTACTACATAACAAAACAAAATATGCATTAATTAGTTAATATCCGATAATATGCATAATATACGATATTAAAATAAATCCTTAGTTATAAATCTATGCATACCTGATTAGGAATCTCTAATTGATCTAATTGAATGATTTCTCTCATGAACCTCAAAACGTAGTACCCGCAGTCTATGCCATTTTTCTGTCGAGGACACTACACATAAACAAACAAATTTGTGTTATCAAGTAGCATCACTAATAAGTAACATTATGAAAATTAAATTAATTACCTGCACTTGGATCCATGGAATAGTGTTTGCTTTAGCCCGTGCAACTCGATAATCTCTTTGTGCTCGGTACACTAGTATAGATCTATAAAAGAAAAACGTAAATTTAGAACAATCTCACAGAAATAATTAAATATACAAATACACAATTATTTGAACAATCTCACTTACGTATCAACCACTTCCTTCATACTTGGATATGTTGACCAATCATGCTCCATTGAATTCAAATAATATACCATTTCTCTTGTAGGATTAATGGCAACCAACAACCAGTGTCCACTGTAAAATATAACAAAAGTTTAGATTTATAACTTATACGCAAAAGATACAAATATTAGAATGAAATTAGAATGACAATCTTACTTGTGTCCAGTATTATACGGTAAAAAAACAAACTCCCTGCATTGGATGCCATATATCTGTCAACTAAGTATTGTCTTACTGTAACACCCCAAAATTTGCCCTCATATCTATAGACATCTAAATGGCTTTATGTCTGACATTCATTCGCCTTTCCATCAAGCATTCATTGATGTATGCATGTTACTGGGAGCAATTGGGGTTTTGCAGTACCCTGTGGAGCGCTCTCTTTTGCAGGTTTGGTTTCTGGGAAAATAAGAGGATTTTGGATTAGGGTCCTCCCTTTCATAGAATTCTCAAGTGCACCAAATATCATTGTGAATATGAGAGGGAAAAGTAGCATGGTGTGTGTTTTGTTACGAATGGCAATGGTTGATTCAATGTCTTGAGGTCATGATTTATCGATATTCGGCTCATGGTTCCCTTCGAGTGGTTTTCGGGGTGTACAAGTTTCAGAGGAATGTATTATGATTGTAAAATGCTAGGGTCATCGTCATTCGTCCAGACCATTTGGTTCAATGCGAATTCAAAGCCCAAATGTCCATCTTAAAATAAATAAATAAAACCTATTTTGAGTCTTTGGTCATACCCGCTTTCTAAAAACCATGTCCATTAAATACAACTTTTATACCCTTGTCTAAAAAAAAAGAAGGGAATCAATCTCATTATCATATTATTATAGTTCATTAGTCCATTTTCACTTCTTTACCCAAATTCTAAATCTAGAACCATCCCATTAATTCCATTCTTAAAATCATCGTTCAAAAACCACATTTGATGTCCATAATTATTCAAATGTCCATGTTCAAGTCTAGGTTAATATACGGGTCCAATTGTCTGTACAATAGTCATTCAAAACCAGTTTGGTCCCATTGTCATAACACCACTATCCATTTTCCAAAAATTTAAGGTCCATGTCTTAAAGCCCAATTGACTTTCAAGAGTTCAAATCATACAAACCAAAATGGTGGTGGAGGACTCTCTTTGAAAATCTGATTTGTCAACTGATTGCCAACCTGGTCCCCTATATCATACTGCTATTTGGCTATTATGGTAGTGGTAAATATATATATATATATATATATATAGGGACTTTCCCGTTATCTTAGGATTCCATGTCATGGCAGGAATGCTAATGGAAATGGCTTTACGGATAACATGGTTGCCAACAATTTTTTGTCGCGCACACGTTTTATGGGAATACTTGGGATATGTTACTGGGCTGGTGTGGCATCGGCATACATTCTCATAACCATGCATTCCATCAGAAACTCATAACAAACTAAGGAAGAATATTTATAACAGAAAAATGGAAATGCGAGAAAGTCATCAAAGCGACTTCGACAACTTCATTTAGAAGAAAAATCCATACAAAGCTCTAATCTAACAGAGGTTCCATATCAACTAATTCTAACCTCTCTAATAGAAACTAACAGAATTACAACAAAAATTCAGTTGCGGAATTACGACTAATTTTAACGGTATCTCTAACAAAGTCCGATGGCTTCATTTATAATCAAAATCGCTCCCTAATTTCAGACGATATAAAGGGCTTGTGTGCTGCAAACTGCTCTTCTGTCTAATGGCTTCTGAAGGGTGCTTTCACCAATACCTTTCAATCACCATGAATCTCCAATACCTCCAACGAACTCCACAACCTTCATTATCCTCTTGGTATTTCCGCGACGGCTACCCCGCATAAGAGCTTTGAACCGGCTGCAATTGCATAACAACAAAACACAACTCAGAATCAAAAGTTCAGCAGAAAACAAAAGGGGATTTCACACCAGAAAATCAGAAACAAAGGCAGTGAACCAATGCCAAAAGCTGAGAAGGAGAAGAGAAATTCAGAATAAAAAAGAACAAAAAATATTATAAAAGGAAGCAGAACTCTAAAAGTGAATTGATCCGAAAAATCCCTAACTGAATTCAGTTAGAACTCTAACAAACTAATAGAAAAGATAATTGAGTTTATAACCATTTTTTTACCTGAAATTCCCATTGAACTTCATAATCTTCATCTTCTATAAAGAGTTGGATTCTGCAGATTTTCAGGACCCCCATTTTTTTTATTCTTCCAATCTCATTCTGCAGCTTATCATTCACTCCACCATTTCCTCCATTCGAATTCCTCATCAATATCTCTACAACTCTCTAACCTTCACCATCATCAACCTTTAATCTCACTAAATCTCCTCCACAACTTCTTCTTTCAATCACATAATCCAGACGAATTCATCACTTTTCAACCTTTCACAAGCTTCTTCTTCCATAATCAATCATTCTGATCTTCAATTCTTTAGCACCATCTTCATCAATCTTCAACCCACCCTTCATCAGCAGTTCATCAAGAATCTGCAAAAAAGAACACCTAGCCTTCAAACACCAATTTCAGCAACCATCACAAAGCTTCTCCATCACCAAGTCTTCATCATAATCAACCTACGAACAAAAAAAGAAAACGAACTCAACATCAATGCACAAACGAATAATAGCTTAAAGCTCTCATATCTCCATCACTCAGATATTCAGATTCGACAATAACCTACAAGATTCAACACGACAAGAGCGAATCCACGGCGAAGAAGAAAGAGAAATGACTGAAGAGGAAACTTACGCAAAGCTTTCGTCTGGATCACATTCGTTCCACAGGTGAGCCGATTTTGACTTGAAGCTTTCAAATATCTATTACCATCATGTAAGCTGTTGCTAGGGGAGCAAGAACCCTTTGGTTCTGAGCGAAAATCGGCGATCTTGAAGGCTTGATCGGGGGAAATTCGTGTTTGAGTTGGGTTTAGGTTTTACACGAGGTCGAGTCGTTAGGGGGAGGGGCTAAGGTAATCGATGGCGGCCGCAAATGTCTTCCGGTAGGGCGTTTTTGTTTCGGCGGCGGCTAGGGTTTTTACATGAACAGCGAGAACGAGAGGGAGAGAAAGAAGCACGCATGAGGGAAAGTTTTTGTTCTGAGTTTATAATTTTTAATTAAGTTAATATTGATTATGGATTAAAAAAGAAGTAAATGCTCAATAAACTCTCTTAATCACCCTCATTTGATTTTTAAAAACGGAATAAATCCCCATTACTTCCACCGTCCTTTCAAGATTAGGGGATAAGATTCTTTTTTGGGGTCCATTCCGGCAGTGACAAGTGTCACCGTCCGGTAGGACCAATAATTTCAATCATGCGCCTGCCACCCCATGATAACCACCGTACTCCCTCATAACCTTTATATCCTCATCATCAAGCCACCATCCAACGATTCAGATTAGTCAACATTAGGATTGACTGAGGGAACATGGTAAACCACAGGGATTTAGCGCATTGGGCCTAGAAGAACGATATCTGCACCCCCGTTTTCAGCCCATTTGGTTTTTTAACTTGAAAACATTGCTATTCTCACCCCTCCTATTTTCTTTATAATTATATTAATTTCTGTTTTCATACTTGTTCAATTTAAATCCATTAAAAATATTAAAAGGTATAATAAAATTCTACAAAAATTATATTAGGATATTAGGCCATTTTAGAACTTTTCCCAATTTTTATTTTCTGAATTTTTGCATTTTTCAATTTAAATTCGATTTTTCATTTTAATTGATTTATATTGAATTCCTTCATAAACACATAAATTTGTACAATTTATTTCTACCACTTCCTATAACATTTTTGATCCGTTCCTTTTGCTATGATTAGAGGACAAATGAAAGTACCTAGAGTATTTTTGGCATTTTTTAGGGCATTTTATCTATTTTTTTGATATTGTGATTTGCATGAAAGTGTGATTGAACTTTAGGTAAGTTTAGGTGACCATTTGACATAGTTAGACTTTGAATTTTTAAGAGATTTTTTAATACAATGTTATAATCAGGTTAGAGACCCTAGGGAATTAATTTCATATTTTTCCCATGACTTTTGATATTTTTGTCATTTTAATTCATTTCCATCATATTATTGCATATTCATATTCATTCCATTCACTAACTATTTCCTTTTGGTGCAAGGTATTTTCCGAGGATTTGCTTATGGACTTGGATATTTTTATGCCTCGATTATATTTTGTGTACTTTGTGATGTAATAGCTTAGAACTTGTATGTTTGTATAGTTTCTATAACTAGGATAGAAAAGATAAAACGAATCGATAGAAAACCAAAATCTCAAAAATAAATAAGATACTCGATCCAACGTCGAGTAAATTTTCAAATAAATAAATAAAGTTGCATGTGACTTTAGGATTCCTCGATTACCATCGTTCCACTCCATTATACCCAAAAGCAAGCCTTGTATGTTGCACACCATAAGTCGTGCGTCTTAGCACCACACAATCGACCCACCCGATCCATTGTTTCATCCCATTTATGTTTCATACACGTTTTTACCCACCATGACTTAGGAGGACCATATTTTTCACCATTAACCACTATGCCAAACAAGACCTTAGACAACGCTTTTTTTAGCCTTAGACAGCGCTTTAAAGCGATGTCTAAACCTCCGCTGCTAAAGGTTTAGACAACGCTTTTTTAAATCTTAAAAGCGCTGTCTAAGAACTGTCTAAGGTACCCTTAGACAACGCTTTTAGGAATACCTTAGACAGTGCTTTTGATAAAAGCGCTTTCTAAGCCCCTATACCTTAGACACCGCTTTTGGTGAAAGCGTTGTCTAATCCCCTCCTATTTTAATTTTTTTAGGTATACCTTAGACAACGCTTTTCAAAAGCGCTGTCTAAGCCCCCCCCCCCCCCCCTTAGACAGCGCTTTTGCTAAAAGCGCTTTCTAAGCCCCCCTTAGACAACACTTTTGTGTAAAGCGCTGTCTAAGGTATACGAAATTTTTTGCAGCTTTTGTTTTAAACCACATTTTTTCCAGGTTTATAAACCAGAACTTCTACCTGTTTTCAACCAAATTTTGGCAGACAAATATCACATTTTATATATGCCATTTCAAACCATTTTGGTCTTTTTTCTACCAATTTTTGTATAACAAATATATATATATATACCAATTCAAACCAATTTTGCCTTAAATGTATCAAAATATATACAAATTTATGTACAAATTTACAAGTCATTACATATACTACAAATGTACAATATAATTACACATATTATCTAATCCATCCAAATTAAGCATTGCTCCAAATATATACATAGGTCCTGAAACAACACAAAGATTGTAATTCAATTAATAAACAATATTATAGAAATTACAACGTTACACATATCTAAATTCTCAACAATTAAAGTAAGACTACAATATTATACATCATAAAACATTGAGCTCTATAATGAATTGACACCATTCCTCTTTGATTTCGTCCACTTGATCTTTTGTATAATATCGACACTTGAATTCATCAAAGTACTACATAATAATATAACATAGTTTGATTTAATTTCAACTATTTAATTATATGAGATATCTGTAAATATAAAAATAACTCATAAGTTAGAAATACATACATCGGTGGGAATCTCTAATCGGCCCAAAACAAGAGTATCTCGCATAAACCTCAACATGAAATACCCGCAATCTATTTGATTACGTTGCTGAGGACACTACATATGAAAACAAAATATGGATAAATCCTAAGTTTTATCAAGTGTCATCACTAATATAATAAAAAATGTGATAATTAAAAATATACTGCCACTCGAATCCATGTAATGGAGTTGGCGCCCCTCTTTGATGTTTGGATATCTCGTTGGGCTCGAAAAGCTTGTAGGATGCTAGTAAAATAAAAATGAAGTAATTAGAACAATTCACATAAACTAAGAAATACACACAAGAAAATTTTAAACATTCTCACTTACGTGTCAATTATGACCTTCATATCCGGGTATGTTGTCCAATCATTTCCTAACGAGTCAAGATAATAAACGATTTCTCTGATAGGATTGATTGCGAGCAACAACCAATGTCCACTGTAATGATTAAGCAAATGTTAGATGTCAACTTGGAAAAAAATTATAATAGATGAATTTAGAATGAAATTCTAACCTGATATTAAACGGTATAAAGAACAACTTCTCCGCATCTTTGTTGGCCATGAGGATCCTAAGAACGTACTCCGTCACGGTATCCGGTCTACTTAAGATTGAACTTAAGTTGACGGTCACGGGTGCTAAGAATCCAAATGACACGTCCAAACCATTGGGGCGCATCAATTTGTCATACAAAAACCTTATATAAAAACATCATTAACATTAGACACCTCTTTTGAAACATAAAGTAAATAAGTTGTTCAATTAATATAACAAAGTAGACCGGATTTACCTGATATATGTATTGACAACAGTGACGCCGATTTCTTCACGACCAAAAACTTGCATGAAGTCTTCATTACCAATCATTTGGTCGTGATCAAAGCCGAAAATACCTACCTCCATATGCACAAGCCGAACACCTTCGGTCAGTATATCGGTCATCTCTAGAAATGTCTGGAGGCACGACCTATACTTGGTGGTAGGTTTTTTCCTAGCTACGGTCTTCTTAGCACCAACACTTTTTACCTGTGCGGAGGCGTTGCTAACCTCCTTTTTTTGTTGTGTGGAGGCGTTGCTAACCTCCTTTTCTTGAAGCTACATATCATATAAATAGTTAGATCAAATTAAGAATGTAACAACTTCCATGAATATATGCCATATAATTGTATTGTACCTGTTTTCTTGAAACCACAGACTTGGTATGCCGCAGAATAGCATTATCTTTTGATTTGGATTTTGTGGGAGTCTATTTAACATAACCAAGGAAAATATGTACGTAAAATGCGCGTAAAAACTTTGAATATACACATTAAAGTTAACATAGGTTTTAGGCATACCTCATATCCTACGCATATGAGGTTTGTCGGCCATGCAACAAACGAACCTACTGCTTCGTCCACCGTTGTTGCATCCGAACCATCGTTAGGATATGGTAATGATGCATTCGGCTCAACTGCAATATCAACCGATACTTTCAAACATCCAGCAGAGAGCTCTCTAGTGTGGAGTAATACTCCACTAACGTTATGCACTTTTCCCTTACCAACCATCCGATAGTATGGTGACGACAAATATAGCTGACAATGGGAAATGCCCTAAAACCAATAATAACAAGAAATTGTTAATGTGTATATATGTCAAATACATAATTTAAGCAAATAGTTCAATTTAAGACAATTATATGTAATTACCTCTGGAATGTTCGGCTGAAAGGTACAGTTGATATTGTCTTTGTCCGAACCATCTTTGAAACATGCTGAGGCGCTAGCCTCTCTTTCTCTCCTAAATGCATCAAGCTCAGCTTGCATGGCATCCAATTTTGCATGAAGCTCCCGATTACTAGGATCCTTTCCTTTTTTAACACTCAGGGAGGTCGGAGTGACTCCAAATCCCTTACCCCTCACCCGACCAGAATACTCAGGGACATCTAATGCCCGACTAAGTATGCTCCTAGTATCATCGGGAGATAAAGACTGAGATAGCGCCTCCTGAAAAATCAGATGAATACCGTATACTTGTCAAATATTTGTGTATAAAAATGTTATTCAATTAATGAAAAAATGTTATACTTACACATTTCTGGTATACGTGTAAAACGTCTTCTTGAGGAACTCCATATTTGCCCACACGGGCTTCCTTCCACAAAACATGTGCAGGAAGAGATGTTTCTGAACTTTTCTCCTTCTGCAGCTACACATTAAGTCATACAATTTGATCAGATAAAACTAATATATGATGAACAAATTTGTTATCGCAATTTATAAATACTTACCATGGATTGTTCTAAGCGTCCATATCCGACACGTCCTTTTCGGTACGGATATGCGGGACTTGATGCTCTTTCCCGATTTGTGGTACTTATTCTTTTAAAAACCGGGTCTTGTCGTTTGGATTTGAAAGCTTCCCATTCTTCAGCTGATATCAAACTTTCATATTTTTTAGGAAGCTCCGCATCCCTAAGGAACTTGGATGATAAAAATGTTTGAAACCCTCTTAAAAGCTTTCCGGCCAATTTCATACAGAAACCTTTTCTTTCTTCTTCGATGTTAAAACATCGCTAAGAAAAACATACAGATTGATAGTTAGTACCGGTAATTGAAAAAACATAATTGATACCGTATAATTAAGGGCCAAATGATTGTACCTTTATCTCACTCCAAATTTTTTCTTTGGAGTCATTCAGCTCTTTGTTTCTCCAATCATCACAGGTAATGGGAATTTCATTCCTTACTAGTGCACCGATAAAACTAGTTAAGGTATGCCCATTAGGTTCTACAAGTTGTCCCTGGTGGCTCCAATGCACATCTAGTATGATGCCTCGATATCTTCCTCGGACCACCCTTCTCATTACTGTTATGCCTCTTCGAATCTCTTCTTCCCCGGATACTTTTTTTACTAACTTCCTCATGTGTCGAATGCTCGTGATCATCATGTTGGTTATCAGCCATGTCTAACCTGTAATAAACCAAGGAAACCATCAAATATCAAATATAACTTATAATCAAAGCAATTAAAAACAAAAAAATAAAGAAATCATGCATTATCAGATATAACTTATAATCAAAGCAATTGAAAACAAAAATATAATGAAATCATGCATTATCAGATATAACTTATAATCAAAGCAATTGAAAACAAAAAAAAATAAAGAAATCATGCATTATCAGATATAACGTATAATCAAAGCAATTGAAAACAAAAATATAACGAAATCATGCATTATCAGATATAACTTATAATCAAATCAATTGAAAACAAAAAAATAAAGAAACCATGCATTATCAAATATAACTTATAATCAAAGCAATTGAAAACAAAAATATAATGAAATCATGCATTATCAGATATAACTTATAATCAAAGCAATTGAAAACAAAAAAATAAAGAAACCATGCATAATTTACCTCAGTCACTAACATCTCTTTCTTTTCTTTGTTGGAATATTAATCACTTGTTTCTTAGCAATGCGTACGGATGAATTGATCCAAATTCCCTCATTATGATCGTTTCTTATATATGACTCATCCGGTATAAGATCCTCAACTTCATCATTTCTATTCAACTCATTCCGTCTAATGCATGACTCATTCTCAACGTCAATATCACATTGATCGACACCGCTATCATCAGTCACTTTGTTAGAGAAAAGCACTATAGACCATTTTGTACTCTTCGGGTCATTCACATAGAACACTTGTTTAGCTTGAGATGCTAGAATAAAAGGTTCCGCAACCCCACTCTCGTACTCTTTGGTCATTCGATCGGCACAGATCCATGTTTTATCCATGGTTTTCCTACTTATTAAGGTAAACAATCAATCCAGACAAAAATACATAACTAAGGTAATATCTTTGAATATTCTAACAATTTTAAAGTTCAATTCATTTTATCACATTTAACAGAAATTTACAACTTTGAAGTTGAAAATAGAGTTTCGTATAATAACAACAATATTAGTATCCTAAATGTTTTAAACAAAAATTTCGTATACTAAATGTTTTAAACAAAAATTCCGTATCCTAAATGGTTTTCCTACTTATACGTATTTTAACCGTATCGTACCTCAGTGTTAATATTTAGCTAAACTCAGTGTTAATCCTAACACAGTGTATATATAATCTCAGTGTATATTTTAATCCTAACTCAGTGTATATTTTAACACAGTGTATATATAAACACAGTGTATATTTTAATCCTAATTCAGTGTTAATATTTAGCTAAACTCATTGTATATATAAGAAAAAGAACAATATCCATCAAATGAACAAGAACAAGAACAATATCCATCAATCCTCATTATGTTCATATTGTATCTACATTGTAACTAACACAGTTTATATACATTATTCTGGAACTTTTCAACAAAAAACAAGCAAGAACAAGAACACCATGAACAAACAGTAGGGCAATCAATGGAGAACACATACCTTTTTGAACGAAACCGACGGTTGAAGACGGAGGTTGCCGGAGGACGACGGAAGGACGACGGCGAGCTGGACGGCGGTGGGGTTTTATGGACGACGGTGGCAAAATCAGTGGTAGGGCAACAATGGCGATTTCACGGTCGCGTCTGATACTGAGAGGGAAAGGAAGAAATGAAAATAGTAACTGTATAATTTTAATATAATAAGACCTTAGACAGCGCTTTTGATAAACGCGTTTTCTAAGGTAGGCCTTAGACAACGCTTTTTAAAAGCGTTGTCTAAGCCCCCCCTTAGACAGCGCTTTTGGTTTTATTTATTTTTTAAATTAAAAGACTTTAGACAGCGCTTTTGAAAAAGCGTTTTCTAAGGCATACCTTAGAAAGCGCTTTCTAAAAGCGCTGTCTAAGGCCTACCTTAGAAAGCGCTTTTTCAAAAACGCTGTCTAAAGTCCCACTTTAGACAGCACTTTTTGATTATTTTTGAACAGTTTCCGTGTTTTGATTTTAATTTTAACCTTAGACAGCGCTTTCTTTTAAAAGCGCTGTCTAAGATGCGCTGTTAAAAGTCATTTTTGGCGTAGTGAACCTCTTGTATTCTCATTGCTATTTCTAATATCTCTTAGGTAGATTTAATCTTTCAAACCTCACTAACCATAGGTTATCTTCAAACTCAACTAACTTAGGGTAAGTCTAGTTTCCCTTAGAATTTTTCCTTTTACAACTTGAGTCTCACTTCCCATCTTTAAGAAAAATCAAAACACTTAATAAAGGAAAATATGTACAATACGTCACGAGCCTTAAGCTATACGGGAAATGATTAGTGGAGGTCTCCTTCACTCTTCTAGGATTCCTTACAAACGTTCCATTGGGGGCGATCTTGGAAAGTATTCGCTCTTGTGTCATAGTCTTTAGTGTTGTACATACGAAAAACACAAATTCAAAACACTTCATATAAAAGACAACAAACCAAGAAGTCACGTCTTCTCATCTCATCTCATACTCTTTACGGACGAATGTGACTTGTCTCAACAATTCAAACAGTGATACGGTAAACACCCTCGAGTCAGAGCCGGTAACACCTGAGCTAGAACTATGGCAACGTCATCCTAAAAATTACAAACGAGTTTCAGCCTTAGTTAGACGAACTACGGCGTCTCTGATCCTCATTTATCCCGATGAGGTACGTAGGCAGTGGGGTGGGGCCCATTCGAGCACCATCATTCTTTTTCCCTACATTTTCCCCTTTATTCCCATTTTTCAATTCCATTTCTTTTCTCATTTCTATTCCATTCTAGATAGCCATTCTTTTATTCAAACAACATATTATTTCTCACCCTTTGAAAACAGATTAACAAGCGTGGATCCTGTCGGGTACGGCAGACGGATTGAGGTGCTAATACCTTCCCAATTCGTAACCGACTTCCGGACTCAGATCTTTGGTTCGCAAGGCCTCGTATTTTTCCTTCTTCCTTAGGTTTGTGCAACATTACCTTTCCCATTCCTTCAGGATACAAATGTCTGGCTGGCGACTCTAACTTTTCCGCGCCACTTTCGCGTTTGTACTAGGATGAAAATCCCGGGAGCGACACTTACTGAATCCGCATTCAAACCAGTTGTCGTACAGTTGACACTAGTAGAAGCAAGGAAACAGAATCGATTTAACAATTCTGACCCGCACATGAGTTTGTCATACAAGTACCTTAAATAAAAACAAATAATAGACATTAGACTATTTTCATTGAAATGTTCCAATAAATTATTCAAGTAAATAAATAATAGATTGATCGGAGTACCAGATGTAGGCATGCATAACACTGATGCCTAATGTTTGATGCTTGAGAATCTGCTCAATGTCCTCTATTCCGATTATCTCCGAATGAGGAAAACCAAAAACACCTTCGTCCAAGTCTATTTGACGAATACAACCTTGCATCACATCTGATACTGACACAAGTGTATCAAGACACGACCAAGAGCGAGTTGCAGCAGTTCTTGCAAAAGCCTTTTTCTTGCTCTCGACCTGTTGTGAAGCTTGAGCAGGAGGAACTTTTGAAGCTTGAGCAGGAGGAACTTTTGAAGCTTGAGCAGGAGGAACCTAACAATCATATAAGTTAGCTAAGGTATAAAATCATAAAACTTTTGAATCTAGATCATAGAATAACACTTTAAATGCACCTCTCTTTTTTGTGATGCAACAGACTCTTTTTCCGGAAAAAGCCTTTTAGGTTCGGGTATTGTAGGAGTCTAAAATTACCATATTGCAAAAAAACTTTAAATCTTGAGTTTCATTTGCATCATGTGTCTCGGGTGTCTCGTGTGTCTCGGGTGTCCTGTGTGCGTCTTCCTCATACTAGCCATTATACCTGTAAGAAAGAAAAACAAAAATTAAATGACAAATTATAATGACAAATCTAAAATCCATAATCTATAATCCATCGAATGATATAGCATGTCAAATTATAATGACAAATCTAAAATTCAACATGTCAAATCTAAAATCCAAAATATATAATCCATCGATTGATATAACATGTCAAATTATAATGACAAATCTAAAATCCAAAAATTAAATGAAAAATCTAAATTCATAATCTATAATAAATTACTAGCCATTAGTACCTTTTTTAGGCACGTCTCTTTCTTTTCTTGGTTGGAATATGTTCTACCCGTCTCTTAACAACACAGACGGTTGGATTGATCCAAATACCCTCATTATGATCATTTCTAGTAAATGATTCAATATCACCATCAATATCACTGTGATTGTTTCTAGTCAATGATTCAATATCTACATCAATATCACCTTGATCTCCAATGTTATCATCAAGTACTTTGTTCGATAAAAGCATTATAGACCACTTTGTACTTGTCAGGTCATTAACATAGAACACTTGTTTAGCTTGAGAGGCAAGAATAAAAGGCTCATCTTTGTATCCCACCCTATTAAGATCCACTTGCAAAAATCCCGACTTATATATTCGTACACCATTATTGTTTTCAACCCACTTGCAACGAAATATCGGAATCCGAAACTTCTCATAATCGAACACCCAAATGCGCTCGATAACCCCAAAATATGACAGATTTGCAAATTTGGGGTTTAAGTCTTTCACACTTGAAATTTGCATTGCTTCAGCTACCACAGTGACACCACTATTTTGCATTGTACTTTTATCATCTTGTTCTTTGGTATAAAATGTGTATCCATTAATTGCATATGCGCTATAAGAAAATGCAACCAAACTTGGATCATATGCTAAACATCTCAATCTTCCTGTTATTGAAGCAGGATCTGAATAATACCTTTCGAAAATGTGACTCTTAAACCAAGGTATGAAACTTCGATTGTGCTCTCGTACTATCCAATTCTCATTTCTATTCGTATTTAAACCTCAGAGAATATCTTTGTGCATTTCAACATACGACTCAACTTCATTCTCATTGTGTAGAACATACAAATGCACTTGATCCCGTTTGACCCTTAATATTGTCACAACTTCATTCCCAATTAGTTTTTTTCCTGCTTTTTTCCCGACAACATTAGATTTGGGGAGTCCAATTGATTGTACATTGGACAAATATTCAGTACAAAACTCAATCGCTTCTTCAACAATGTATCGTTCGGCAATACAACCCTCTGGTCGACTTCGGTTTTTCACATACCCTTTTAATATTTTTCATATTACGTTCAGCAGGGTACATCCATCTCATATAAGTCGGTCCACACAATTGTGTCTCTTTCACCAGATGAACAACTAGATGAACCATTATGTCAAAAAAGGAGGGAGGAAAATACATTTCAAGATCATACAAAGTAATAACTATTTCATTTTGCAATGTTGGTAAGATCGCAGGATCGATCACCTTACTGCAAATTGACATGAAGAAAAAACACAATTTAGTTATTGCACTTCTTACTTTTTCAGGCATAATAGAACGTATACCTATTGGTAGAAAATGTTCCATTATAACATGGCAGTCATGCGTCTTCAAACTCTTTAACCTGAGGTCTTTCAAGGACACAAGTCTTCTAATATCTGAAGAGTATCCTTCTGGAACTTTAATTTCACTTAGAAACTTACACAGTATCTTTTTCTCCTTTCTAGATAGAGTATATGCAGCAGGTGGTAGATATTTTCGGTTTCCTTTCTTCACGGGCCCTAATTCAGTTCTTATCCCCATCGCTACCAAGTCCTTTCTTGCTTTAAGGTCATCCTTAGACTTTCCAGATATATTGAGTAACGTACCAATAACACTGCCAAAGACATTTTTTTCAATATGCATAACATCGAGAAAATGTCTTACATACAAAAACTTCCAATATGGCAGTTCAAACAAAATTTACCTCTTCTTCCACCCTTTCTTGACAAGTGTATGTGCAAAAGGCTTTCCAAACTGAGTATTCACATCTTTCACCTTTTCAAAAATTTGATCACCTGTCAATATAGGTGGAGCTCTACTTTGTTATGTGTCTCCATTGAAGGCTTTTCTCCACCCACGGTAGTGATGTCTCGAATGTAAGAATCTACGATGATCGAGAAAGACATTCTTCTGACCAAACTCCAATTGCGTCCAATCTGTTTTATCTTCACAAATAGGACACACACATTGACCTTTTATGCTGTACCCTGATAGATTTCCGTATGCTGGAAAATAATTAATTGTGCCAAATAACATCGCCCTCAAGTTGAAACTTTCTTTCTTATACCCATCATAAACCTCCACACCGTTCTCCCACAAAAACTTTAAATTTTCGATTAAGGGTGCCAAGTAAACGTCTATGGCATTCCCTGGTTGTCTAGGCCCAGAAATTAGCATAGATAACATCATGTACTTACGCTTCATACATAGCCATGGAGGTAGGTTATAAATCCTTAAAATCACCTCCCAAGTGCTATGTGAGATACTTTGAAGACCGTGTGGGTTCATTCCATCAGTAGATAATGCCAAACGAAGGTTTCTTGCTTCTTTTCCAAATTCAGAATAATCATCATCAATTTTCATCCACTGTGGTGAATTTTCCGGATGTCGAAACTTTCCATCAATAATTCTTTCATCTGCATGCCAAGTCAAGTGTCTTAAATCGGTTTCACTATGAAACATGCGTCTGAATCTCGGAATTATAGGAAAATACCATAAGACTTTTGTTGGATACAACTTCTTCTTATATCGAGAGACACCGCATTTAGGACACTCATTTAATGATGCATACTCGTTTCGAAACAAGACGCAATCGTTTGGACAAGCATGTATCTTATCATAGCTCTTGCCAATAGAGCACAACATCTTTTTGGCCTCATATGTTCGATTGGGAAGAACATTATCCTCTGGAAGCATATCTTTCATAAGGGCCAATAACTTTGTGAAACTTTTATCCGACCATCCATTGCCTGCCTTTAAGTTGTACAACTTTAATACCGCAGACAAACTTGTGAATTTAGTGCAACCATTATACAACGGTTTCTCTGCATCGCTTACCAACCTCTCAAACATTTCAAGACAATCCTTAAGATCATCTTCAAGTGCTTCTGCAATCTCTTCGACTCGATCATAATCGTATGTATCTGTGTCATTATCGTTTGAAGCATAAGTCGTATTATCCCCCGGTTCAATATTCCTGTTACTTTTCTCGACATGCAAATCCCAATATGTATAACTTCGATCAATTCCATGCCTCGGTAAATGCGATAACAGCTGACTCGCGTTAACCCAACCCACAAAACAACAATCCAAGCACGAACATTTCATTCGACTGGGGTCTTCGACGTGCGCAATAACAAACTTTACAAATTCCTTGACCCCATTCTCGTACTCTTTCGTCAATCGATTTGAAAACATTCATTTCTTATCCATAGTTACACTAATTAAACTAAACAAAAAAATAAAATAAAAAATTACTTGTAGAGATGTAACCAACTTCTAGACCCACAGTGTCTAGATAGGTTAGAATTACCAAGAACCCCTGTACACGTATCATAAAAATAAATATCATTAATTGGATCAAATGTTGAATCCCAGTAAAAAAAATGTAACTTTGAGACATAAGCTAATGAATTCAATATATTATAAGAATTCAACCAAAATGTAAAAAAGATTTAGCACTCAAACACTAAAATATGCAACTATTTGAGAAGACTCGTGAGACAAACACCAAATTTGGCATTTGGAATTTATTGGGGATAGAATGATGCATATAAAGGGTCCAGGTTTGTCCTAATGCTACCCTTAAAAAGAGTTGGTTCTTGAGGGATTATGCTTAACTTCATTCTCAAAAACAACAACAAGAACAACAACAAGAATACATAACCTATTCATTTTTCCAGCAATAACAAGAACAATAATAGCATTTTTATAGAACTCATTCATTATCAGTTATATAATAGAACCTATTCATGAACTCATTTTTTAGAACTCATTCATGAGTTATATAATAAGACCACTGAACTGTTTCACATTTTTTGTTTAGTAATTACAAACTAAAACTGTATTATTTGTTTAATCTAACCATTAGCATATCTAAAACAAACCATTATCAAGAACTAATCATATTATTTATACATCATCAAGAACGAAAACACATCATCAAGAACGACAACAACAATGTACAACATCATCAAGAACATCATCCAGAACGACAACAACAACAACAATGTACAACATCATCAACACAAAACTCAACAACGAAGAAGAACGGACAATGTACGTACCTCAACAACGAAGACGAACGAACAATGAGAAAGCAATATCGTTTTAAGACCTTCAACAATGATCAACGAACTTCAGCAAATAACTTCAGCAATGATCAATATAGTTTTAAGAATAAACAATAGAAAGCGATTATGGTTTCTGAAAAGGGTTTAAGAGCGAAAGCTATTCTGGTTTCTGAAAAATAAAATGATTAGAAACAATAAATGGTTGACATTAGAGAGCGCTTTTTAGAAAGAGCGCTTTCTAAGGTCTTTTGACAGATTAACCTTAGAGGGCGCTTTCAATGGAAATCGCTTTCTAAGGTCTCTGAAATAAAATAATATAAAATATTTTAATAAATAACCTTAGAAGGTGCTTTCACTGGAAGCGCTTTCTAAGGTAGAAAATAAAAATAAAATAAAAATGAGTCTGGGGAGAGGGGGATTCAAACCCCAGACCCATAGGATTCACACAAACCTCTTTGACCAACGGTACTACGCCCTCATCCATTAATTATGTTCACATTAAATATATATAATATCAGTCTTCATATATATTATAAATTATATATTAATATAATTTGTATATATTAAATTATATATTAATATAATTTGAATATATTAACCAATATATAATTTAAATTATATATTAATATAATTTGTATATATTAATTAATATATATTAAATGGGCGCTTTGTAATAAAAGCGCTTTCTAAGGTAGAAAATAAAAATAAAAAAAATTAAAATGAGTCTGGGGCGAGGGGGATTCGAACCCCAAACCCATAGCATTCACACAAACATCCTAGACCAGCAATACTACTTCCTCATCCATTAATTATGTTCACATTAAATATATATAATATCAGTATTCATATATATTATAAATTATATATTAATATAATTTGAATATATTAACTAATATATTTAATTTAATACCCTTAGAGAGGGTTTTCTAACGAAAGCGCTTTCTAAGGTAGAAAAAAAATTAAAATGAGTCTTGGGCGAGGGGAATTCGAACCTCATACCCATTGCATTCACACAAACCTCCTTGACCAGCGGTACTACGCCATCATCCATTAATTATGTTCACATTAAATATATATAATATAAGTATTCATATATATATATATATATATATATATATATATATATATATATATATATATATATATATATATTATAAATTATATATTAATATAATTTGAATATATTTAATTTAATACCCTTAGAGAGCGCTTTCTAAGGTCTTTTGTTAGTTTTACTTAGAGGGCGCTTTGTAAAAAAACGTTTTCTAAGGTAGAAAAAAATTTAATATAATTTCTCTATATTAATTAGTATATTTTAAATTATATATTAATATAATTTCTATGCTGAACAATATTACATTATATATTAATATAATTTCTATGTTGAACAGTATTACCATACTTTAGATATTATAGCAACATTATAATATTAATGTGGTGCTTCTCATACTATAGATACTAAAGACACATCACTTAACACACATCACTTAACAGTATTACCATTCTATTTGCATTAACATATTATAGATACTAAACGCACATCACTTAACAGTATTACCATACTATAGATGCTAAAGACACATCATTTAACTATTACACAAATTCACTACAACGTTAACTATTACAACGATGCTACTGGACCGACTAATTCTGGTTCTTTTTCGTCACAGACACGGTAACTTGGTCTCCAGGTAGAGCTATGCTGAACTTGAGCATGTCACCCCTCCTCAGTTGACGATGCTTGGCAAACTCATACCACCCACGATACATAAATTTTTCCATCTTTATTATCCTTCCTTTACGCTTGCCGCATTTAATCTTTGCATCATACAGGTATCCATAGTCTCCGTCCTCTAGAATTATATCCTTCTGATGCAATGCAAGATACCTCTTGCTCACATACTTCGAAAAATGCTGCAACAATTTGATCACTATCATTATTCAATAACTATACACATATACTGCATATACATACTTTTAACTTTTGAAGTGAATACTTACTATGACGTTGTTAATCACTTTGTACCCATAACTCACCTCCTTTTCCCATTCAACATGATCATCTTCCTCCTTACCCTCCTTTTCTTTGAGGTGCACTGCGACGTTTCTGCATAAACACATCATTTTCATTTTTAAAATAAAAGGTTTGTATTCACAACAAATGACAGGCACCATTAAATTCTTGATCAATTAAATTCTCAACACATGCAACAAAAAATTATCTTTTTCTATACTTTTGTTGTCTCTCGCTGATTTCTTGTCGGCGTCCCTTTCCTTTCGCCGTATCCCCTACTTTGTAAAACTTCATCAACCATCTTCTGAACAACAACTGCAACTTCAGTATCGTCCATCTTTCCTACACAGTATATCAAAACAAACTCTATTAATTCATCCATGCACAGAACATAACATATATAACAAACTTTCATTTCTCACTTTTATAAAAAGAGCTTAAACTAATGTAAACTATATATAAAAAGAGCTTAAACTAATAAGCACTTATACAACAATGTAAAAAATGTCATATACAAAAAGATATTAAACTAATAAGCACTTCTAAAAAGAATGTAAACTATATATAAAAAGAACTATATTAAAAAAGAAATAAGCTATTTTCTTCTTTATACTCTTCTGATATCATCAATGTCATTTACATAATCTACTTCTATCATCAATGTATCCTATTTCCGTGGCCTAAACTCTGAATTGCACTAAATAGAGATAGAGAAGAAACTTACGAAAAATGAGTGTACAGTGGATGGAGGAAGGAGCAAGGCGGCAACAGTAATGGTCACGGAGGAGCACGGTGGTGGACGACTGTGGCGATTGAAGCTTCTGTTAGGGCGAAAATGGTGTTCGCAAGTTTCGATCGCTTCAGAATATAAAATGAAATGAAAATAGTAACCGCGTATGAAGCTTCAGAATATTTGTACCAAAAACAAAAGACAGCGCTTTTGTAATAAAGCGCTCTTATAGGTCTTTTGTAAAATAATTTAAAATAAAGTGATTTCTTAAGTTACACTTTAGAAAGCGCTTAAGGTGAAAGCGCTCTCTAAAGTGGTCACCTTAGAAAGCGCTTTTAGAAAGCACTGTCTAATGTGCCCTTTAGAGAGCGCTTTTTTTGAGCGAATTTTCAACTGACCTATAACAGCGCTTTGCAATAAAAGCGTTGTCTTTTGTGCACTGCGAAAGACAATTTTTGGCGTAGTGATAAAAATATCTCATTAAAAGCGGAATAAAAAATAAGTGAATAAAATGATGATTCATATGAAGATGAAAACATAACCATACTTGTCAAGAAGTTTTGTAAATTTCTAAAGAAAGATAAAACAATGACATTTGGTCCGGGAAATAAATTTTCAAAGAGGATATGGAAAGATCTACTTAAAATCTTTTTTTTTTTTTTTTTAATGTAAAAAACAAAGACATATACGTATATAAGGTGACTTCCCATCTCTCCGAAAGAAAGAAAAAAAAGGATATGAGACCAAAGAAAGCCTAAATAGCATGGGAATATAATGTAGGAAGTTCATCTTCAGATTCAAATGATAAAGAACAAGAAAATTTCTCCTTGACGACCTCACATAATTCTGATGACGATGATAAAGAGGTTAGTAATTTTGAAACTAATAATAAATTGTCATATGATGAATTAAAAAATATTTTACTTGAGTTACATGTTTAACAACACTTTCTAGAACATGTACAAAATAAAAGAAAATTATTTTATGTCTAATAAATATAATTCTATACAAATGAAATTAGACAAATTTAAAGATTCAACATGCACGTCTAATTTAAAGATTCAACATGCACTAAATATAATTCTCTTAAATTAAAATTAGTAAATTGAATCAAGTAATTAAAAAATATGAAAAAGGCCAACATAATTTAGAAAATATGTATGCAAACAAAGATATATCTCAAACTCATTATGCATATGTTTAGATTTTTTTCTACTGAATTTTGCATTAGTAAAATCAAATATATATCATCTTCATAAATCTATAAAATTGCATTAGTAGAACCAAAAATGTATCATCTTCATAAAATCTAAAAATTGCATCAGTAGAACTAAATATATATATCATCATCATAAATATAAACAATTAAATTTTATATGTTTATGATTTGCTAAATAAATGTATACTTAACCTCTTGTTAAAATATTTTCTATATACATAGTAAGCACCTTATATAAATTGATTGATACTTCATTATCCTTCTTAAGCATATTTAAGTAATGAATATATAATAGTAGTTGTTTATAACATCAAGCCGTCTTAGCTCAGCTGGTAGAGCGCGTGGCTTTTAACCACGTGGTCGTGGGTTCGATTCCCACAGACGGCGTTAGTTTTGTATAGTTTTTCATTTTCGATCGTTTATTACTGACAGTTTTTGTCTGTAGGTATAGACATCATATATTTAAATCCGATGGAATAGATTGCTTTTACCTACGGATTTATGATACGTCGTCGGTATAGGTGTTATTTAATTTCTAAAGTTAAATGATCACTACTGACAGTTGTAAACTGTAGGTATAGACTATAAATATTCTAATGATTTATTGGAAATAAAGGTTAGTACTGTTAAATATTTATGTAAATATTGTGGTAAGTGATTGTAATTTAGATTAACATATAAACTTTGATATTAAATATTATGAGTTGGTGAATTATGACATGTTTGAATTTAGCTTGTTTATTGCGTGACATATTTTTGAAAACCTTATGAATACAACTTATAATATTTTTTTAAGTTTAATTTATAAATATTAAAGGATAACTTATAAAAATAATTTAAATTAATTTATTGTTTGTTATAAAAATTGTTTATTTTGATAAATGTTTGTGTATAAGGTGGAATTTTTCCAAACATCCCCTTGAATGGTGCTCTTAGTTTTGGCTATGATATTCTACATTGAGATTGAACTTTGGATGGTTGTATGTTGTTTTGGCTAACTTGATTAAATTACTTATTGAATTTGAATAGACATTGTAATGAATTAGAGGTTTAGTAATAATAATTAATTTAGATTTAACTTTTTTTAGTTGGAATTTTATTGATTGATTCAGTTTTGTATTGTCATACCTTGCAATGGTGTTTGTGAGATCTTGATTGAATATTTAGTAAATGTTGTTAAAAAAAAAGGATGGAAAGACGTTTAGTTAGTGGAAGTTAATTTTAGATTAAGCTTTTTTATAAGCAAAAATGAATTAATGAGGAGTACCAAGTGCATGTACTCAATCCTTACAAATTACAATTCATGAATCTCTTTAGATATTATAGGGACAAGCTAACAGATTATTACACCAATCAGTAAAATAAAGTTTAGATTTTGATATGGTTGATGTTTGGTGTATTTATTTTTATTAGACCAGTCTTAAAAAATAGTATATGAGTGGTCCTGATTAGTATAATCTCTTAATGATAATTCAGAATTAAGATTGATTGTCTCCGATCCTTGCTTATCATATCCTTTCATTAGTCATAAATGTGCTCACAATCATATTTGAATCAGATATTGTCCTATACCATATTTGGGTCCGCATAACCAATCTAACTCATTAATTATTTCAGCCCGACCATGCTTTTCGGGGTGGATTGTTTGATTGGGGCGGGCTCTGAATCTGGGTTCCCTCCTGCTCGATTCAAGGTCTGAATCAAGAAATCGAACATGTACACACTCGTTCAAATATGAATCGTGTAAGGGTTAAATGTTTTATTGAGTCCTACCAAAAAACTAGACATGTACATAACTCCTCAAACATGAATCGTGTATCCTTCCAAGAAAGCAGACATGTCCATTGCCCGTCAAGCATGCACCACGTAAATGCGAGGTGTTTTTCAAGACTTGTAAGCCATTAACCGAATTTTCCTAGTATACTCCCTGTTTGGGGAGAGTTTGCTCTTATTTTTCAAAATGTAGTGGTTTAAGAGTGTGACCGATCAATGTTCGTTGAACGTTTGACTATTTCACTTCCCTTACTATGATGATGATCAAAACGTTCTTAGAAATTGAAGTAACTCATGATCTACTCTTATTCCTTACAACCCTAATTAGATAACCTTAAATATAGTCATCACTTTATCTTCTATTCAAATACTATAAATGGGTTCCAAAGCTCCTTATTTCTCTCACATTTTCTCTTTTATCCCGTATACTCTCAGCAAATTTTCTTGTGTCATTCTCTCCCCTAAGTTTTCAAACCTTTAGCAAAAGTTCGCGAAATCAGGTAATACCCATTTTCCTATGTGTTTTTCCTTTTCCATAGTGTTTATTTGAGAGCGTGACTCATCTGGAAGGGTCATAAAGCCCTCGAGTTATGTCGAGTTATGTGAATTGTGGAACAAATATGTGCAAAGCTTTAAAGGGGTACGAGGAAAGTAGATTGAAGTTTTGTTGAGGCATATCTTTTTGGTAGTTATGAGAGATCATCTAGTGATAGTTCAAATAGTGAATCGCCTAGTGATAGTGACACTAACTTGGTATTTTTTCTCGAGTCTAACTAAATCCCCCATGACACTTATAGTTTCTAATTTGGGATTCCTTTTGTGCAAAAGCTATGAACATCAACTCGATATTCCTTGAAAATGGTTGGAGCCAAGCTTTTTGAATAAATCTAAAGTTATCCACTACTAGGAACAATGTTAATGTGATCCTAGTATCATGTTTGCCATGTGAAATGATTTACATGTGGCGACCACGAGAGTTGGAGGGTGATTACTTCTATTTTTACACTAGGGTGATCTAGGATTTTAGGGTTTGTATCCCTTTTACGATCCTGTAGTCTAAGATATTGAAGATTATTAATGTCTCCCCTTCCCACCTGCACCCAAACAATTGGGTGTTCATCCGGGCTTTCGAGATCATATGTTGGGGTCTGGATATTACTCTTACGTTAAGTATTTTTTTTCTTTCTATGAGACTAAAGGAGTTAACAAGTTGGATGGGTCTGAGTGAGTTTTATCCCTATATAAGCCTTTCTCTTATTAGTGCAACTTTTTGTTAGATGTATTTTGTATGATGTCAAAACTAGGATACTTTAGATTTCATGTATATTGGACGGTATCCTCTTAGCCTTAATGTGCATCTTTTCTTAAGAAGCATAACCTCAGTTTGGAAATATAGTTTAGAAATGATTTAGAAAATATTTGATGCATTAAAAATGATTTGGAAGAGGTTTCGTACATTAAAATTAGGTTTTATGTGAAAAACAAGTCTATAGGTTGGCCTATACGAGTTTTAGGTTGACCTATGTAACTCATTTTAAAGTTTGTTTTATGTGCTGACTGCATAGGTTCGCACATGACCTTTATAGGTCGGCTCATACAATTTTTAGGTTGTCTCATGTACCTCATATTTAAAGCATGTTTTATGTGCTGACTGCATATGTTTTATGTGTTGATTGCATAGGTTTTATGTGCCGACTACATAGGTTGGCACATGACCTTTATAGGTCGACTCATACATTTTCAGGTCGGCTCATGTACCTCATTTTTAAAGCACGTGGCCTTTGTTTGATGTGATAACTGCATAGATTGACACATGGCCTTTACAGGTTGGTTTATGCATCAAATAGGTCGACCTATGACTTACATAAGTCGACACATGCATCGAAATTCTTGAAAATTTGCATTGTTTTCCAAACCTATAACTTGCACACGTATATATACTTCATACATGCATCATTTCTTTTCAATGGTTTTGGAAAAATCATAAACGAAACTCGAATTATACAAAGAGTCTTCTTCATCTTCAACCTTGATTTTATGCATACACACAAACAAAGTACACATAATCATTCATTGGTTTGGGTGCTGTAACACGGTGGGAGTACTGACTTTTTATTTATGTTGCGGATAGCAAGAGTCGCCACCGACTTTTATTTTATCCAATAGGAAAGGTTATAAAAGAACAGGAAAGACCTTTTAGAAATTCTAAGTTCGGGGGGGGGGGGGGGGGGTAGGTTATATAAAGGGAAGGTGTAAGCACCCTTTATATCCATGGTTATCCATGGGCTCTTAGTTACTTAGCTCACTTATTCGTTTGAAAAGAAATGTGAAGTGTGTGTTTAGAAATTTTCATAAGTCTTTGTAATGATCCTCGTATGGATGTATACAACGCTTTTAAGTTTGAAAATTGTTTGAAAAGTGGGGTGTGAATAAGAATTTTTGAAAATTGAGCAAGTAACTAAGAACTACCTACCCTAGACTGGTCTTTCGTATTCTTTTATTTCCTTTCAAGGGTAAGACTGTCCCTACTATTAAGGAGTAGGCAGTCATTACCTTGGATTTTGTTAAGGGACGGGCGTAGGGTCATCGTATGGTCAATGAAGGCAACTTGTAGGGGTGTCTTTAGCAATTAGTATGGACTATCATCATTTTTACCGAAGGGACAAGATCATTATATTGTAGGCAACCGTGGAGGGACTATAATCTTTTAATCTGGAATGGACTATGATGATTTATTTGTTAAGGGACTTTGCTTTTAAAGACACCCCTACTTTCGAGGGACCTGACCATTTATAAGGTAACTGAGAGAGGAAACCCTATGAGGTGCAGATGGCGATCGTAGAACGATCGACTTACGTGTGTGAATATCAATTTCAGTTATTTATATTTGAATTTAGTGGGCTAAGTCCATTTAATTAATCATATAATATTTGCACTCCCTAAATTACTAACCACGCAGTTATATTTGCAGAAATTAAAAAAACGGAAATTAAAGTCTTACGTTATTACATTAGGGGGGGATACATTTTTAGAGGGAAAATAAAAAAACGGAAAATAAATCTAAACTATTACATAAGGGAAACAATTACATAATCGAATGAAAAAAAAATAAATTACATAAGAATAAATCTATACAATTAAATAAAAATAAATAAAGTGTTTGAAAAAGGAATTAGGGTTCCAATTAGGGTTAGAGTTTTAATTAAGAAAATCAGGGTTAAGAAACTAGGGTTAATAATATTTAAAAAAAAAGTTAAGAAAATTAGGATTAAGACAAGAGAATAGTTTTTCAAAAAGTTTTTTGAAAATAAATTGAGCTATGTTTTAGAAAATTAAATTAAGTTTTAATTGAAAATAAATACTAATTACCTAAATTAATTAATTAATCTAATGAAAATCCTAAGAGAAAATTAATTTTTAAGTTAATTAACCTAATTAAATTAAATCCCAACAAAAAAAAACTAGCAACTTAAATCACTTAGAAAAATAATTATGGGATAAGATACTAAGAATTATTATAAAACTATTTTTTTTTTTTTAGAAAAATATTAGAATGTGATTAGATGAAATTAATTGTTAATGTTTGATTATGGTTAATTAAGATAGAAATAATGAACAAAAAAGAAAGAAAAACCAAGGTCTAAAAAGAAAGGAGACTCCTGGGAATCGAACCCGGGTCTCAAGCTCCCAAACCTGCATGTGCTAGCCGCTGGGTCACCTGCGTTTCAACACAAAAAAGTAGAAAACATAATTTATATTATAAAAAAAATTCAAAAAAATCAGATGGCGCCAACTTCATCTTCAACCTCCAGCCACACGAAATTTCCTGCGAAATCTGTTAGGGTTTCTGCTGCGAATTTTTTTCGTAGGTAACCTGTGTTTTTTCAAACACCTCACAATATGCACAATTAGCCATCAATAATAACATCAATCGATTACCTAGAGATCAAAGAACTCAATTATGTCATCTACAGCTCTTGAAATTGCTTTAATTGTAAAGCCCTAATTTCAAACTAAGAACCCTAACAATGGCATAACGTGTTCCCTGCAATAAAACTTCAAGCAAACAATCCAGAAACATTCAATAGGGCATTATGAACAACATTCAGTCATCAAAAACAATTTATCATTCAAGAATCCATGAAATCGAAAACTCAAGAATAACTTAAAAAATTGAATACGGTTTATGCATATTACTATGGTTTCGATGATGAAAGCAATTGAGATACGTTCAATGGGTATCAAGGAATCGATTGCAACCCTTGGAGAGCCTTGAAACAACCTCAAATATCAAAATCGAAAGTTAATTTTTTTTTTAAATGAAGTTTGAAGAGTCATTTCTTGTCTGAATTTTCGTGTCCTTATGCTTTGGTCTTGTTGTACTTATATAATAGATGAATTCTAGGTCAAAAGATGGGTCTTAGAAGCATGTATTTGTGTTGCTTGAAATTGAAGAAATCTCATCACCCTAATTGTTAAAAAATCAAATATTCTCCTTCTATATTGATCTTGCACGAATTTGATGATTGAAATCACCTTGAATATCATATATTTGATCCCAAAATAAGTTATGAGACCAAATATTTGATTTTCATATTTTATTTCTATTATATATTTGATCTGATGAATGGGTTTTGGACCTTTTCTCAGCTTCGGTATTCCTTGAGAAGGTAAAGGTATTGTTAGATGCTAAATTGTGTTAATATGTAGTTTAGTTTTTGGCCCTTTTTGAGTTCCTTAATCGTAAATTATAATTTTTCCCAGTTTCAGTGTAAATAATTGTAGTATAACTTAGCTACGTAAATAGATATATTTATTTAACTTTTGTTTCAATAATTGTATGTTTTTGCATTTAAAGGAAGTTTGGGCCATGGAATGGCTTTGAAGGAGCTTCTAGGAAATTTTTAGGATTTTTTACCATGCTACAGGGTGCATTTAACGCGGTTGTAGTGTGTTTTGGAAGTTGCAGGTAGTGAGCACCGTGCTTAGCACAGTCATAAGGTGGTTTAGCAATTAATGAGGACGCACTTAGCACACAGAAGCAGGCTTAGGGAGGCCTGCGATGCTTTGCCCCTCTATAAATAGTCTCATTCCATTTTTTGTTAAAATGTAACTTGAAAAACATAGAGAAAACACACCAAAACACTGTAGCATTGTTCAGTCGAAGAATCATAGCATCAATAGTCAAGAAATCATCGTTGATGCTTGATCATCTCTTCTCTTTTCTTGTTTGTGAAACTACCATGTCAATGGATAGCTAAATCTCTTTTGTGTCGATATTAGAGGAAGATATTCCTTACTTTTTATGTATGGATATTAATGTAAGCTTGTGAACATGTAGATGATGAATATATGGTGAAAAACCTTGCTTTTATGGTTTATCTTTTGTTTTAGTTCATATTTGAGAAATATGCTCTAAATCTTTACCTAGGTTTTAATTCATCAACAAACATAGGCTAGAGATAGTTATGTGAGTTGATGTTCATAATATTGAGCTTTGAATGTTACCATTTTGATAGTTAGAGTGAGAGATTGTTTAAGAATCAAAGTGGTAAATCTCAAAATATATGTTAGAGATAAACATATTGAGAGAACGTGTGATTACGTTTATCACCATAACACGTTCACTTGCATTATCTAATAAATACATATGAAATAGATTATCGAACCCTAATCTTAGCATGTTTTTATTAATCTTTCAAGACCGATCCATTTTACCATTTAACTTAAATTTTATGCAAACTGTTACGAATCAACCAAATACTTTTGAAACACTAAGTTTAATCACTTTTAGACTATAGAACGACAATAATATCACAAGAATCCCTACAAAAACGATAACAAAAACCCACACGATTGTGCTTTCAACAAAATGGCACCGTTGTCGGGGATTGTAGTTAGATATTGCAAGCGTTGAAATAGTTAGAAAGTTTTTAAGCTTGTTATAATTTTTCTTTTACCTTTTAACTCATTTGCTAAGTTTGCAGACTCTGTTTATGCGAGGGAAGTTACCTACAGACCAACTTCTATTTGATCCTGAGATTGAAAGAACTGCGCATAAGTTAAATAGCAAGACCAGACGGATGAGGCAACTTGCAAAAGAAAAAAGAGAGCAAGGGGGAGGTTTTAATTCAACACCAATACCACCATCGCGTTTCACGCCAAACATGGAAGCAACACCACCACCACCTCGACCTTCTTCAAAGCCTTGTGTCAATAGTCAGCGACATAACATGCAATTTGCTCGTAATTTGATAAATGGAAGGCAAGCTGAAATGATGACTGAGATTCTCCGGCTCTTGTATGGTAATCCCTTCACAGGGATGGACCATGAAGATCCATTTGGCCATCTTACAAAGTTCTATGAAATAGCTGGTGCAGCCAGAGTGGACGAGAACCAAGAAGAGCAACTATTCAAAAGATTGTTTATGTATTCTTTAGTTAGGAAGGCCAAAGAATGGTATCTCGATCAAGTCACTGCCATGATGACTTATTGGAATATGTTGGAGGAGAATTTAACGAGAGATTATTTCCACATTATCGTTATATGGACGCTAAAACATCCATTTCTGTATTTTCACAAGGTGCAAGTGAGTCTCTCAACGAAGCTTGGGAGAGATACAAATCTATGATACGGAAGTGAAAAGGCCATGGTTTTGAAGAATTTACTCAAGTTCATTTTTCAGAAATGGACTCCAACCAACACATAAAACACTTGATGCTACTTCGGGGGGGGGGGGGGGGGTCTTTATTATCAAAGAGCACGGAGGAAGTAATTGAAATCATTAACCGGATGGCTCTAAATGACTTGAAAGGGCAACATAATAGAGCACCAACACCAAAAAAGGCGGGGTTACTTGAACTAGGAGCAAATGATGTAATACTTGCTCAGAACAAATTGTTATCTCAACAGGTGGAGCTTTTGATGCAACAAATGTCAAATCTTCCACAACAAATAAAAGAAATGCAAGGTGTTTCGAGTCATTTTCATCAAGTTGCTAGTTGTGAGCTTTGTAAAAGCGATCACCCAACCGGATTTTATCCTCCGGTTCATGAAGAAGTGAATTTCATGGGCAACCAAAATAAACAACAAGCATATCAACAAAGACAACAAAAATACCAACAAAACTCTCAACAACCCTACCAAAATCAAGGGTATCAACAACGGGGCAACTATCAAAACCAAAATCAAGGATGGAGACAAGATGTCGGGACTTCTAACCGACAAAATCTATATCAAAATACACAAGCTCAAGGAGGAGTTCCTAAGTTAGAAGATACTCTTAACTAATTTCAAATGTTAATGTCAAATCAAAAGAGTATTGATGAGGCTATCAAAAACCTTGAGAATCAAGTTGGGCAACTTACCAAGCAAATATCCGAGCAAAAACCAGGGCCCTCTTTCTCCACAAATACTCAAGTCAACCCGAAAGAAGACTGCAAAGTGGTTGTTACTCGAAGAGGAAAAAGGGTAATTGAAGATAAAGATAATGACAAGAAAATTGGTGAAGAAAAGGTTGATGAAGTTGTGGAAGTAGAAAAAAATGATGAAGTTATAGTTGAAAAAGTTCTTGATGAGGTTGTAGTTGAAAAAGAAAATCATGAAAAAAAATGGTGGAAGACAGAAAGAGAAGGAGCGAGAAGGGAAAAGACAAAGAGAATCTGATTCTGATTCAAAATCTACCTTACACTCATGCACCTACAAAGAAATATAATGCTAGGTGTTATGCTCGGTTTATGGATATTTTCAAGCAATTGCAAATCAACATTCCTTTTTCTGAGGCTCTTGAACAAATACCAAAGTATGCCAAGTTTTTAAAGGACATTCTTACGAATAAGAAATGATTTTCGGAACTAGAGACTATTATTTTTAATGCTAGTTATAGTGAAATAATTAAAAGAACCTTTCTTAAGAAAGAAGCGGATCCGGGCGTGTAACTTTTTTGGTGATAATCGAAGATGTTTATGTTGGCAAGGGTTTGATTGATTTAGGATTAAGCATCAATTTGATCTTATTGTCTATTGTGAAGTGTTTGGGAAATATCGAAATGAAGCCAATAAAGATGAATTTACAATTGGCCGAAAAATCTACAACTCATCCGCATGGGTTGGCTCAAGATGTGTTGGTTAAAGTGGATAAGTTCTTCTTTCCGATGGATTTTATTGTCATTGGTATGGAAAAAGATGAAGACGCTCTATTAATTCTTGGACATCCATTCATGAAGACCTTCCGGATGATGATTGATATGGACGATGGTATAGTTAGGGTTCTAAATGAAAAAAGTTTGTTTCAATCTCTTTGAAGCAATGAAGCACTCAAAGGGCAAGCATGATAGTTTTTGTATCGATGCGACAGATGAAGCCATAATGACGGTAGAAAATCAAGCTCATTTGTCTACCCATTTGAAAAAGCTCTTGATGAGGTATTTGAAGCCCTCACAAAAGAGGAAGAAAATGAATTCGAGGCTGGCTTGAATGAACTTGACACTTTGAAGTAAGTTCAACCTTGGGAAGATAAAGTATAAGTGTTAAAGAAAAAGGTAAATGAAGAGAATACTCAACTTGAATTGAAGTTGTTACCTTCTCACTTGAAGTATTCTTCCCTTGATGATAGAGTTGACAAGCCCGTTATCATAAGCAATGTTTTATCCGATAAAGAAGAACACAATTTGATTCAAGTCTTAAAGAAGAGCCAAAGAGCTTTAGGTTGGGTTCTTTCCGATCTAAATGGAATTAGCCCGACCTATTGTATGCACAAGATCTTAATGGAGGAGGATTTCAAACTGGTCGCTCAACCTCAATGTCGATTGAATCCAACAATGAAAGAAGTTGTGAGAAAAGAAGTAGTGAAACTTATAGAAGCCAGGATGATTTATCCAATTTTGGATAGTCCTTAAGTGATTCTGGTGCAAGTTGTATCGAAAAATGGTGGAATGACCGTTATAAGGAACAAAAAGAATGAGTTGATACCTACAAGAACCGTAATGGGATGGATGATGTGTATTGATTATAGGAGGCTAAATACCGAAACTATAAAAGATCATATCCCGCTTCCGTTCATGGATCAAATGCTTTAGATGTTATCAGATCAAAAAATTTATTGCTTCTTGGATGGTTATTCCGGGTATAACCAAATATCGTTTGATCCAAAAGATCATGAGAAGAAGACGTTCACTTGTCCGTTTGAAATTTTTTCCTAACGGAAGATGCCTTTTAGCCTTTGTAATGTACTGAAAACTTTTCAACGGTGTGTTCAGGCCATATTTTTCGATCTCATTGAGAAGATAATGGAAGTTTTTGAAATTCTGTAATGAGATGTCCTAAGAGATGTTCCAACACTTAATAGGACATTTGACAAATTTAACCAAAACTTAAACAGCAGGAAAAATAAACAACACAGAAGTTTGTTAACCCAGTTCAGTGTATAACCACACCTACATCTGGAGGCTACCAAGCCAGGAGGAAATCCACTATTAGTAATATTAATTCTAGACTTAAACCACCCTGTTTAATCTATCACTTAATACTTACCCAATGCAATTTCTACCTAAGACTCACTTAGATAAGAGTACCCTACTCACTCCCCCTCAATCACCCAGTGATCAAGTTTACAAGTTTACAGAAATTGAAGACATCCTTCAAACAATACAGCTTGATCTTACTTCACAGTTTCAATCAAGTCACAAATGCACTTTTGCTTAAAAGCTCATAAAGTGGTACATAAAAACAACCTGCTATTTAAAACACTAGACACCCTATTTGGTCTTCTGAAAATCGTGCTCAATTCTATGAGTTTCTGTTGTTTAAATAGGTATCTGAATTTTGGGCTTTCTGTAGAATGATCCAGCCCTAATGTGCAGCAACTGTCACCTTGAATTTAGGGTTTGTTACCTCCTATATTCTAGGTGCATTAGGTCTTCTGTTTTAATCTGAATCTTCAATTTAAAACTCCCTACAGATGCGCCTTGTTCTGTTTTTATCCAGCATTAATTAATTCCAGATAGTTCTCCTTAAATATCTCTGATCTGTTAATCAATAATTAATTCTGGTAGCAGGTCTGAGATGTCTCAACATCTGTTGGGACATCCTGAAAAACTGAACTTAATTTATTCACACAATGTCCCAACATCTGATGAGACATCCTGAAATAAATTCACATACTCTGTTTGATAATGTCCCAACATCTGATAGGACATTCTGAACTGAATTTAACATTTCTTGTTTGGTCAAAAATTCTGCCAATTCTTAAACATCTACAAACTCCCCCTTTGGCTAATTTTTGGCTAACATCTTTCCTGGTTTTCAGAGTGCAGCAGAAGTTCTTTTTATCAGAGTATATCATTACTTTTCTGTTGATTCATATTTGAGTTTTACTCCCCCTCAAACATATATGAGTCCAGTCTTGTTTCAACAGAAATATTCACACTTATTCAGTTCAGGCAGAAACAAACAGATTTCATTCATTTAAACAGCAATTACATTTGATGTTATTTGATGTTGTTCTCCCCCTTGGTAGACACAAAATTAGGGGCCAAAGACTATTATCCAGAATTACAAATCATTGCTGTCATTACAAATGCCTCACATACAGAGATCACTCAGATTCATCATTCTCAGTAGCTTCCTCCACTTCAGTGTCTTCATCTTTATCAGCTTCACTTTCAGCTTCACTGTCTTCATCAGATGCAGCTGTCTGATCTTCTTCACTTTCCAACCTCTTTATTATTTCCTCCAGCTTCTTCTTTCTAGCTTCAAGCTCTTTACAGGTGCACTTTAGCTCAGCAATTAATTCTTTCTTGGAGATTGGATTCTTAGCAGAGGAGGGACCAGCAGATGTCCCAGCAGGTGTTTCAACATCTGCAGCATGGTGACTGAGGAATAACTTGTAGTGAAAAGCCAGGGGGCTCTCTCTTTTGCAGACTGTGTCCTTCTCAGTTAAAATCCCAGGATATTGGCTTAATATTATACCACATAGCAATGAAGGAAAAGCTATTGGTAGCTTTGTTGCAGAGGAGCTGGCATGCTTCATGGTTTGATCAAAGATAAAAGCTCCAAAGTCCAGCTTGGTTTGAGTCCCCACAACATAGATGAATCTGGCCAGACCAGTTGAGATTGATGAAGTGTGATTGGTAGGCACCCAGTTTGCAGTTCCAATCCTGTTAAGCATGGC
Source organism: Lathyrus aphaca (assembly GCA_963966055.1). NCBI lineage: Eukaryota > Viridiplantae > Streptophyta > Magnoliopsida > Fabales > Fabaceae > Lathyrus > Lathyrus aphaca. The sequence goes on along the minus strand of OZ014522.1, from coordinate 507,369,314 downwards.
ATACTTTCTAGTAAGCATGCTCACAGAGAGCTTTCCCTTCACAGGCCAAGCTTTGACCTGGTTTGCAGTGATCACCTTACAGATTTGATTATCTGTTTTCCCTAGCTCATTGGGTCCATCTGTTTCTCTTTCTAGATACTCATTGATGATTTGAGGAGAAAACTGTACACATTTACCTCTAACAAAAACTTTTCTAAACTCAGAAGACTTACCATTTGAGCAATCCTCCTGAAGATTCACAATGAACTCTTTGACAAGAAGTTCATAACAGGGAGAGAACTCTGAGACTGTCTTCAATAGTCCTGCAGCAGAGATTAGGTCAATGAGTTCTGTGCACTCAAGTGCATTGCTGCTTAGTTCTCTTTCCAAAGCAACCCTTCTTTGGTACACATATTTCCATCTGTTGACACTGGAGACATGATGGAAGGATATATTGTCCAAGGGAGCTTCTGGAACAACAGTTGAAGCTCTAGCTGGTGCTGGTTTCTTCTTGGGAGGAGATGTTGGGACATCTGATCCAACATCTGAATCTGATGGTGTTGCAGCTTTTCTCTTCTGAGTTTGAACCTTGCTCCATGGTTTTGCTGGACCAAAGGTAGCTTTAGCTTTGCCTTTCTTTGGACTAGCCTTCTTAGTCTCAGGGATGACAGGTTCAGCTCGTATCTTTCCTTTCCTGGACCTTAGTCTTTTAGCAATGCTGGGTTTCACAGATGATATGATCTCTGCATCAGAATCCTGTTCCAGATTGACTATTGGAGGGGATTGAGCAGTCTCCTCATCAGCTTGTTGATCAGTAGAAGATTGATCTTCATTTGAGTCTTTATCCTGTTCCATAGAAACTTCTTTATCACTTTCACTTGAGACCTCTTTCTTGTCCTCAGTCTGTTCAGTATCAGCATCAGATGAATTTGCTTTCTCATCTGCATATGTTCCAACATCCGTTGGGACATCTTGTTCTGCAGCAGTGTTCTTTGTATCTTGAGCAGGTTCTTCTTGAGGTGCAGGAATGGTGTTCAAAGGAACAGAGATACCTTTCACCACTCTTTGTTCAGAAAAGACTTGGTTAACAATCTCCTTGATGGAATCATCAACATATTTGGAGTATTTAACATGTGAAGGAATTTCTTTAGCTTTGCTTCTGATTTGATCTTTACCTCTTTTTGGTGTTCTTGCCTTCTTAGTGTGAGAGGCATTTCCCCTGAGCTCGTCTAATGGTGTTGATTGCATTGGCACCATAGAAATAGGAGTGGCATGAACCACGTCTTCCTGGTTGAGAACTTCTTCAGCTGTTTTAGGGTTTTGAGACATTGTTGAGGAAGATGAATGTGCAGCTTTAGGATTTAAGATTTCTGAAGGATTACTAGTTAATGTGATTCGCTTGTGATGATGTGATGAGACTCTTGATAGCTGCTTATAAGGAATTACTAAATAAGTAGCCGTTACAGTCCAAATGATTAGGAATGAAATTCCCAAGGATCTAGTCCAGACTAGCTTTGCCATCTGGAACTTATGCCATGCAATGTCATATGACATGTTGGCACATCTCATTAACTGCTAGATATCACATACACAGATTCCAAGTTTGCCCCTTAAGCTCTCAAATTGTGTAGCATCCAATGCTTTGGTAAAGATATCAGCTAATTGCAGATCTGTAGCAACATGCTCCAATGAAATCACCTTCTCTTCTACAAGATCTCTGATGAAATGATGTCTGATATCAATATGCTTTGTCCTGCTATGTTGAATGGGATTCTTTGATATGTTGATTGCACTTAAGTTGTCACAGTACAATGTCATGACATCCTGTGGGACATTGTACTCAGTGAGCATCTGCTTCATCCAAACCAACTGAGAACAACTGCTACCTGCTGCTATATACTCAGCTTCAGCTGTAGATAATGACACACAATTCTGTTTCTTACTGAACCAAGAAATCAGATTGTTTCCTAGAAAGAAGCATCCTCCTGAAGTGCTTTTTCTGTCATCAGCACTTCCTGCCCAATCAGCATCACAGAAGCCAGTGAGAATAGGTTTGCAACCATGAAAGTACATTATGCCATAGTCACAAGTACCATTAACATATTTAAGGATTCTCTTGACTTGATTGAGATGACTGACTTTTGGATCAGCTTGATATCTTGCACAAACTCCTACTGCAAATGCAATGTCTGGTCTGCTAGCAGTCAAGTATAACAAGCTCCCAATCATGCTTCTATATAAACTATGATCTACATTCTCACCCTTCTCATCTTTAGTCAGCTTTAAATGTGTAGGAGCAGGAGTTCTTTTATGAGAAGCATTTTCCATTCCAAATTTCTTCACTATGTTCTTGGAGTACTTGCTTTGTGAGATGAACATTGAGTCTTCCATTTGCTTAACTTGCAGACCAAGAAAATAGGTTAATTCACCTACTAGACTCATTTCAAATTCAGCTTCCATCTGCTTGACAAAATGTTTGACCATCTTATCAGACATCCCACCAAACACAATGTCATCAACATATATTTGTGCAATCATGACATTACCTTCTTCATCTTTAACAAACAGGGTTTTATCAATCCCACCTTTTCTGTATCCTTGCTTGATAAGAAATGTGGTAAGTCTTTCATACCATGCCCTTGGAGCTTGCTTCAGACCATAAAGTGCTTTCTTGAGTTTGTATACATGATTTGGACAGCTTGGATCAACAAATCCTTTAGGCTGTTCTACATATACCTCCTCATTAAGATAACCATTAAGAAAGGCACTTTTCACATCCATTTGAAATAGCTTGAACTTTAAGATACAAGCAATTCCCAACAGTAGTCTTATTGATTCAAGCCTTGCTACAGGTGCAAAGGTTTCATCAAAGTCTACTCCTTCAATTTGAGTGTATCCTTGAGCCACAAGTCTAGCTTTGTTCTTTGTAACAATTCCTTGTTCATTTGACTTGTTCTTATACACCCATTTTGTACCAATCACATTTATGTCATCAGGTCTAGGTACAAGATTCCACACTTCATTCCTTGTGAATTGACCTAATTCCTCTTGCATAGCACAAATCCAGTATTCATCAGTGAGAGCTTCCTTGACATTTTTAGGTTCTATTTTGGAAACAAAACAAGAACCTGAAATCACTTCTCTTGATCTAGTGCTCACACCTCTGTTGGGATCACCAATTATTAAATCTTTGGGATGATCCTTCTGTATTCTGATGGAGGGAGGTTTGCTTGAATCTTCTGACCTTGTATCATTTTGAGTGAAGTTATATTGATCATTCTTTTCTTCAGCTTCAACCTTGATATCAGCAGATGTTCCAACATCTTCTGGGACATCTGTAGGAGCATCATCAATTATCACATTTATGGACTCCATGATAACATTTGTTCTGTAGTTAAATACTCTATATGCTCTGCTGTTTATAGAGTATCCAAGGAAAATTCCTTCATCACTTTTAGGATCCATTTTTCTCCTTTGCTCCCTATCTGCCAGAATATAGCATTTACTTCCAAATACATGAAAATACTTAACAGTGGGTTTTCTGCCCTTCCAGACTTCATATATTGTGGACAAAGTTCCTTTTCTCAAGGTAACTCTATTATGGATATAGCAGGCAGTGTTCATGGCTTCAGCCCAGAAATACAGAGGTAGCTTTTTAGCATGTATCATAGCTCTTGCTGATTCTTGAATGGTTCTATTCTTCCTTTCAACAATCCCATTCTGTTGAGGAGTGATAGGTGAAGAATACTCATGATTGATTCCTTCTGAAGAGCAGAAATCTAAGAACTTTTGATTCTCAAATTCTTTTCCATGATCACTTCTTATTCTGATCACACAGCTGGATTTTTCCCTTTGCAATCTTTGACATAATTCTTTGAATACATCAAATACATCTGACTTTTCTTTGATGAAGTTTATCCATGTATATCTTGAAAAATCATCAACCACAACATAGGCATACCTCTTACCACCAAGACTTTCAACCTGCATAGGTCCCATAAGATCCATATATAGAAGTTCCAAAACTTTGGAAGTTGTCAGATGTTGAAGCTTTGGATGGGACATCTTGGTTTGCTTGCCTATTTGACATTCACCACATATTTTGCCATCATCAATCTTCAGTTTAGGAATACCTCTTACAGCATCCATAGATATGATCTTCTTTATGCCTCTGAAATGAAGATGACCTAGCCTTTGGTGCCATAGTTTTACTTCTTCTTCTCTAGCTAGAGAACAGGTTGGAGTGAGACTGAGATTTTGGGATTCCCACATGTAACAGTTGTCTTTAGATCTGGCTCCTTTCATGACAACCTCTTGTTCTTTGTTAGTCACTATACATTCAGATTTGGTAAAGTTTACACTGTACCCTTGATCACATAACTGACTTATACTGATCAGGTTAGCAGTTAAACCTTTAACAAGCAGCACATCATCTAGTCTTGGAACATCTTGACAATCCAAGGTTCCAACTCCCTTGATCTCTCCTTTAGCTCCATCTCCAAAAGTAACATATCTGGATGAATGTGACTTTAAGTTTACTAGCAAATTCTTCAATCCAGTCATGTGTCTTGAGCATCCACTGTCAAAGTACCAGTCTTCTTTAGCTGATACTTTCAAAGATGTATGTGCTATGTATGCAGTACTTTTCTTTGACCAGATGAGTTGAGATTTCTTTTGATGCCTCTGCTCTGAGTGTTGTTCAGCTGATCTCCAAGCTTGATTGTTGATCTTGTTCTTGTGTATGTGGCTTTGATCAGTCTGAATGTCAGCTTTTGGTCTCCAAACTGTCTTGATTACTTCTGTCTTTTGCTTAGGAGGTTGCTGATTTCTATGAAGCACTTTCTTGGTACCTTCTACTTTCTGCTTGGAAGGTTGCTGACACATCTGATTTGGATATCCATGTAGCTTATAACAGTGAGGTTTGATATGCCCAAATCTTCCACAGTGATGGCATCTCCATCTTTGATATTTTTTCTTCATTTTGTTCTTTCCAGAATGTTGGGACATCTGTTGGAACATTATGTTTGTCTTTGTGTTCTGATGTTGGAGCATCTGTTGAGACATCTTGTTTGACTGTATAGTTTTTGAAGTAGTTTTGCTAGAGCTTGCTTCATCTCTGTTATATCCCAGTCCACTTTTGTCCCCTGAATGTTTATTATTGCAGAGAATAGCATCCAGTGTATTTGAGCTGCTGTTCATCATTCTAACAGATTTGGACATATGTTCCAGCTTAGAATTGAGAAGAGTTACTTCACTTTTTAAGGTATCAATGATTACTTGATCACTTGCTTTTTCTTCTTCTAATACTTCATTCTGCTTCTTTAGCTTTATGACCTCACTGCATACTTCAGTACTTCTCTTGTACAGATCCTTGAAGGCTTGCTCAAGATCTGCATAAGTAAGCTCTTCACAGCTGGAATCATTGTCATATTCACACAGTCCAGCTAAAGCAGCAATGTGCTTAGCTGATTCTTCTTCTGAATCTCCTGAGTCTTCATCAGACCAGGTCACAGAGAGTCCTTTCTTTTGCCTCTTTAAGTAGGTAGGACATTCAAACTTGATATGTCCATATCCTTCACATTCATGGCATTTGACTCCTTTATCTTGACTGGTCTTTTCAGCATACTTTACTCTTTTGATAGCATCATAAGGTCTTCTGTTCTCAGAGTTTGTGTTTCTTCCACTAGGTTTGGATTTTCCTTCCATTCCTCTGAGAATCTGTTTGAATTGTCTTCCAATCAATGCAAGGTTTTCTGATAAGCTTTTATCATTTGCTGGTTCATCATCTTCTTCATCATCTGTATTTGAAACCAAGGCAATGCTTTTGTTCTTTTTAGCATGTGTGTCATTCATTCCCATCTCAAAAGTTTGAAGGGAACCAATGAGTTCTTCAGCTTTCATGGAGCATATGTCTTGTGCCTCTTCTATTGCTGTGACTTTCATGTCAAATCTTTTTGGCAAAGATCTGAGAATCTTCCTTACAAGCTTTTCATCAGTCATCTTTTCTCCCAAGGCTCCAGAAGTATTGGCTATATCCAAGATGTTCATGTAGAACTCATGAATTGATTCATCTTCCTTCATTCTCAAGTTTTCAAACTTGGTGGTGAGAAGTTGAAGTCTTGACATTTTTACTTTTGATGTTCCTTCATGAGTTGTCTTGAGGGTATCCCACACATCTTTGGCCAGCTCACAATGATGCACCAGTCTGAAAATATTTCTATCAATGCCATTGAATAAAGCATTTAAGGCTTTTGAGTTGCCTAGTTCTGAATCTTCTTCCTCTTTACTCCATTCTTCTTCAGGTTTCAGAACTTTTGATCCATCTTTGGTGTCTTGGACAGGATGTTTCCATCCAACATTTACTGCTCTCCATGCCCTGTTGTCAAGTGATTTTAAGAATGCAATCATTCTTGGCTTCCAGTAGTCATAATTAGATCCATCCAGAATAGGTGGTCTATTTACTGACCCTATATCTCTGTCCATGTTACAGAATTTGTTTTCCCTAGATCTCACCCAGTATAAACAGGCAGGGTGCCTGCTCTGATGCCAATTGAAATTCTGTAATGAGATGTCCTAAGAGATGTTCCAACACTTAATAGGACATTTGACAAATTTAACCAAAACTTAAACAGCAGGAAAAATAAACAACACAGAAGTTTGTTAACCCAGTTCAGTGTATAACCACACCTACATCTGGAGGCTACCAAGCCAGGAGGAAATCCACTATTAGTAATATTAATTCTAGACTTAAACCACCCTGTTTAATCTATCACTTAATACTTACCCAATGCAATTTCTACCTAAGACTCACTTAGATAAGAGTACCCTACTCACTCCCCCTCAATCACCCAGTGATCAAGTTTACAAGTTTACAGAAATTGAAGACATCCTTCAAACAATACAGCTTGATCTTACTTCACAGTTTCAATCAAGTCACAAATGCACTTTTGCTTAAAAGCTCATAAAGTGGTACATAAAAACAACCTGCTATTTAAAACACTAGACACCCTATTTGGTCTTCTGAAAATCGTGCTCAATTCTATGAGTTTCTGTTGTTTAAATAGGTATCTGAATTTTGGGCTTTCTGTAGAATGATCCAGCCCTAATGTGCAGCAACTGTCACCTTGAATTTAGGGTTTGTTACCTCCTATATTCTAGGTGCATTAGGTCTTCTGTTTTAATCTGAATCTTCAATTTAAAACTCCCTACAGATGCGCCTTGTTCTGTTTTTATCCAGCATTAATTAATTCCAGATAGTTCTCCTTAAATATCTCTGATCTGTTAATCAATAATTAATTCTGGTAGCAAGTCTGAGATGTCTCAACATCTGTTGGGACATCCTGAAAAACTGAACTTAATTTATTCACACAATGTCCCAACATCTGATGAGACATCCTGAAATAAATTCACATACTCTGTTTGATAATGTCCCAACATCTGATAGGACATTCTGAACTGAATTTAACATTTCTTGTTTGGTCAAAAATTCTGCCAATTCTTAAACATCTACAGTTTTCATGGACTACTTTTCCGTGTTCGGTGCTTCATTTGATTTGTACTTGAAAAATCTTGAAACGGTGTTGGAAAGATGTGTGGAGACTAACTTGGTCTTGAATTGGGAAAAATACAAATTCGTGGTAACAGAAGGGATAATGCTTGGGCATAAAGTCTCATCCAAAGGCCTAGAAGTTTACAAGGCAAATATTGAAGTAATAGAGAAGTTGCCTCCTCCAAACAATGTGAAGGGAGTTCGGAGTTTCCTTGGGAATGCAGGATTTTACTGGCGGTTTATAAAAGACTTCTCCAAAGTTGCGAGGCCCCTGAGCAATCTTCTCTCCAAAGATAAGTAATTTAATTTTGATGAGGAGTGTCTTAATGTGTTTCAAATTTTAAAGGTCTCTCAATTTTGAGTTAATGTGAGATGCAAGTGATTATTCGTCAAGAGCGGTGTTTGGGCAATGGAAAACCAAAAAATTTCATGCCATACACTATACAAGTAAAGTCTTGAATGAGGTACAAGTTAATTATGTGACAACAGAAAAAGAGTTGTTCGTTATTGTGTGCTCTTGAAAAGTTTCGATCTTACCTGATTGGATCTAAAGTTGTTGTCTATATGTACCACTCGGCTATTAAGTTTTTGCTTACCAAACCGGACTTAAAACAAAGATTAATTCGGTGGATCCTTTTGTTACAAGAATTTGATCTAGAAATTCGTGACAAGAAGGGATCTGAAAACTTGGTAGCGGATCACTTGAGTCAATTGGTCAACATAGAGGTCACTCATAGAGAAAAAGAGACCCGAGAAGAATTTCCAAATGAAAAATTGTTTATGGTCCAAGTTAGACCTTGGTTTGCTGACATGGCTAAGAAAACGGTGACTGGGTTTATTCTCGAGGATCTAACTTGGAACCAACAAAGAAAATTCTTGTCGGATGCTAACTTTTATGTTTGGAATGAGCCATACTTGTTTAAGTTGGGTGGTGATAACTTACTGAGAAGGTGTGCCACTATGGAAGAAGCGAAAAGTATCTTGTGGCAATGTCATAACTCACCATATGGAGGGCACTATAATGGTATAAGAACGACAAAAAAAGTCCTTCAACCGGGCTTTTATTGGCCTACATTATTTAAAGATGAAAACCTCCATGTGAGGAGTTGTGATATGTGTCAGAGAAGTGGCGGAATCAGAAAATGGGATGAAATGCCCTTGAAAAATATTTTGGAAGTTGAAGTCTTCGACTGTTGGGGCATTGATTTTGTTGGTCCCTTTCCATCATCATTTTCAAATGAATATATTCTGGTTATATTAGACTATGTTTTAAAGTGGGTGGAAGCGATTGCGGCACCTAAAGCGGATGGCAAAATGGTTATCAAGTTTTTAACGAAAATTATTTTTTCCCGTTTTGGCACGCCTAGGGTGTTGATATGTGATGGTGGATCGCACTACTTATAAGGCTCCGATCGGTTTAGTACATATTCAAATGGTCTATGGAAAAACATGTTATTTACCGGTTGAATAGGAGCATTAGGCTTTGTAGGAGTTGAAGTTGTTGAATTTTGATCCAAACTTGGCCGACGAAAAGAGGAAAGTGAACTTGCACGAGTTGGAGGAAATGCGTAACAATGCATATCACTTGAGCAAGTTTTACAAAGAAAAAATGAAGGAGTACCATGATAAAAAATTATGTCAAAAAGATTTATGGGTCGGACAATTGGTTTTATTGTTCAATTCCCGTGTGAAGTTATATCCGGGAAAGTTGAAATCTAAATGGTCAGGTCCGTTTTTGGTCAAATATATGAAGCACTATGGTGCTATTGAGATAGAGGACTTGGAGAAAAAGGAGAGTTGGATCTTCAACCGCCAACGTTTGAAAATCTATCTCGGGGGCGATTTTTATCGCGAAAATCAAGTTGTTTTCCTAAATGATCGTTGAGCTCATCTTGGACCATCGAGCTTATCCGATATTAAACAAGCGCTCATTGGGAGGCACCCCCATTTTGTAAGTTTGTATCGTTATTTTATCATATCGGTGTCTAGTTGTATTTAGTCTGGTCTGATGGTGATTTTGATACTTTTGAGGAAATGTTGGCTTGCTGTTAATTTTTCTGTATAATGCAGAGCACGCTTAGCGCGCAGGACTGGGATTAGCGCGGTCTGAAGAGTTTTCAAAAATAAATTAGCAGAGAGAAGCACGCTAAGCACGCATAAGCGGACTTAGTGCGATTTGGAGAAAAAGAAAAAAGTTATTGAATTTTACTGAGACCCAGTCGTGCAACTCGGCCCAACGCGCTTCTTAGTGGTGAAATTATGGTTTAAAGAGGTTTTGCCTCCCATTCTCTCATTTTCACAAAGTTTGGAAATTAGAGTTTGGAGAGGTTTTTTCCTCTCATTCTCTCATTTTCACAGAGCGTTTAGTTCGGATAGATCTTGAAGGGTCTTTCGGCCCGCCACATTTTAGAGTATTTGGTAGGAAACGACTGGGCAGAGCTTTTTGAACCTTTTCCCAAATATCACTTAGACATTATTAGAGAGTTCTTTGTGAATTCCCTTCCAACTAGAGATGCCCCTTTCACTTTCAAGACTTAGGTGAGGGGTAAGAAAATCGATTTCTCAAGGGTCGCGATTAATGTTTTTTGGGGAACCACCTTCAAATGGAAGAAGATGAGTTGTGCAACTATCACAAATTGTTGGCTATGAGGAATTTGAACATTGATCATATGATGGAGTTTATTTATGTGACTAGTCAGACTTATGAGACTAATGCCAGTGGGGAACCAAAGAAGTTTCAGAGGAAAGCTTTGACTACTGAGGCATAAACCCTGATGTATGTGATCCTTCATAATTTAAGGCCACGGAGCCACACTTTCTCTATCCCAATGGAGACCGTTTCCCTTTTGACTTTTATTATGGATGAGAAACAGGTGGATCTGGCCCGGATTGTGGTAAATGAGCTCAAAAGGATAACCTTGAGTGCTACTCCATTAGGAGATAGTGTTTCTTGTACTCTTACTTACCCAGACTTGATTATGGGCCTATGCAGGAAGACTAGTGTGCCACTTCTAGAGGGGTTTGTTTGTCATTATGATAATAAAGTTTTGATTTTTGGGGTTTTGGTGTGTTTATTTTAAGTTTTTGGTATTATAGTTACGATGTTTGTTTATGTTGAAGAATATGACATTTACATTAAGACTTGTTAAAGTTTTACTATGCATTGTTAAAATTTGTTGGCCTCTTTGGTAATGATTAACAATTTTGTAAATTATGTAGTAAATCAAATTGTAAAAAATATATAAAAAAAAGGCGGTCCGCCCCTCCTACCTGCCAAATCGTTAGTAAACGGGGCGAACTTGACTTTTGAGCTCGACCTAAGTTGGTCTTCCCTGCTTTTGGACGAGTTTAAATGGGACGGGCGTAAACGGAGCATGTCGCCCGTTTTGCCACCCCTAACTGAAATACACATGTGAAAATTAGATTATATAAAAAACTATAAGAAATAGTGTCACATCAGCTTCTTTGATGAGTTGGAGGAATTCATCAAACTTGTTTTTTTACATGGGAGATTTTCGAATATGACCCATATGACAGGAGAAAATATGTATTAACCCATGAAGTTATTATCGATCATTTCATATTTGAGAAAAAATATAAAAAAAATATTTATTTAATAATATATATATATATATATATATATATATATATATATATATATGTATATATATATATATATATGTATATATATATATATATGTATATATATATATATATATATATATATATATATATATATATATATATATATATATATATTAAGGTTAAATATGTTTTTCGTCCCTGTAAATATATCAAACTTCGGTTTTGGTCCTCCTAAAATTTTCATTCAATGTTTCGTCCACCTAAAGTTTTCCATCCCCAAATTTAGTCATTGTTGTCGTCTATTTGAGATAACGGACTCTGACATGGCAAGTGAATTGAAATTTTTTTTTATAATTTTGGCATGTGACTGTAACACACACGTGAATTATGAGACATGTATGGTCCTACTCAACCATTTATGCATTGTCCCTCTTTCAGTTTTAACCTAATTGATATGTTCAGAGTTATCAAAGTTTGCTTCTCATTCTTCATTTCCTCATTTTCTTGTAACCTACTTCACTGTTCTTTGTTCAATTTGTTTTCTTCTTGTGATTCATTTCATTTTCTCATTCTCCAGATCTAATTCGGTCATGGTTTGTTCAAGGACAGGTGATTCAAAACAAATTAACATGTCAAGTTGCTCTGTGTGAACCCGACGGGGAAGGAATTGTGCTTGTGATGCTCGAATGGTGTCTTATGTCTGTAAAAATGAGCACAACAAAGGTAGGATTTTCTGGAGATGCGTGTATTGGTAGCTTGAAGAAACTTGCAATCTTTTTGTTTGGGATGACGATCGTGTTGAGCCAGATGTTGATGTTGTTGAAGTACCAAAGAAGAATAGGTTGAAGGAATTAGAGACAATTGAGTTGCTTAGGGAGTTGTATGATTACGAAGAAGAAGAATTTGAAGCTGCAAACTATGTAAAGAGCAGAGGCTTGGGCTGGGAAAATAAAGCTCATATTTCTTGTTGTGTCATTGATGATCAATGTATTCCTTTTAATGAAATGTGAATGCTGAATGTACTGATGTTGTTTTAGTTTAATGTACCTAATGTCTTTGATGTATAATGCACTAAAATTAGTGATTTTAATGAAATAAGATTGTACCAAATTGTCTTTGTTGATACATTGATTGTTTTAGAACCAATGAGATGTATAATGTAATTATTTATTTAGAACCAAATTGTCTATGTTGATAATGATGAACCAAATTTCTGTTTTAGAAGCAATGAGATGTATAATCTACTAATTGATTTAGAAGCAAATTGTCTATGTTGATAATGATGAACCAAAATAATTATGAACCAAAATAGATTTGATTGAAATGGGTTTTATTCATAGTAGAAATAGTTAATGAAATTCAGTATGCCACATAGGACATATTTTGATATTAGTCATTGGCTTCAAAGAGCACACCAAAAAGTAGTACATACCAAAACATAGGAAATAACAAAATAATCAGTTTGAAACAACATTACAACATTACAAAAGACAGTACACACAACATTACAAAAATTAAAACAATAATCATGATCTTCAAAGTTCTTCTTGTATGATAACTGGATCATCAACCTTCTTTCCAGGGCTAACAATATTCTTGGTCTTCAAACTCCTAAGCCTATCTGACTGCCTCTTCTCAACTAAACCCTCTGATGTAGTCTTGTACCTGCTCTGGGTTTTAAACTTCAGAGGCTCACTGTTGGTTGGTCTTGACAGGATAGTTCGTATACCATGTGGCTTGAATGGTGGCATTTTCTTAGAATTGGGAACTTTACCATAGAAAACTTTGGGACTTGAAGGGTCAAGCTTAGGTTTAGTTGCTTTGATGGGTGATTTGTTAACCCTCAAAGGTTGAATGTTCAGTACATCATCAGGCCCCAACAATGCAGCCATAGTATCATCCAAGTTGGTAGGATTAGGATTTGGCACAGGTTCAGAATCAGGAAATGTAGTATGCATTTCCTCAAGATCTGGTTCAATTATTGCATTCTTCACAGTTTCAGGTTCAGTTTCAGTTGTCTTCACAGTTTCAGGATCTGGTTCAGTCATAACAGTCTTCACAATCTCAGCCTCTGGTTCAGTCATTGCATTCTTCACAGTCTCAGCCTCTGGTTCAGTCATAGCAGTCTTCAAATGTCCAGTCACAGGCTCAGGCTCAGTCTTAACATGGTCAGTTGCCTCAGTCACATGTTCAGACACAACATTCTTCATAGACTTAGGTGCCTTTGGTAACTTTGGTGCCTTTGCCTCCCTTGGTCCTTTGGGCCTTCCTTGTCAGAATAAATAATATAAACATTTACAATGCAGTCACAATATAAACAAACACAATAGAACAATTAGACCTTACCCTTTTTTAGGTGTCAATTTAACATCAGTTGTTTGACTAGCTTGAGTAGGAATTGCTTCACTTGATTGAGTAGGATTTCCTTGACTGGATTGAGTAGGCATTGCTTGACTTGTTATTGGAACAGACACAAGCTATTTGTTTTTCTTGCATGTTCTTTTGTTATGACCAAGTTCAAAACACACTTTACACCTATGGTTTGTGGCACTTTCTGGCATAAGCACAATAGTCTGCATCCATTGTGATCCAGTAGAAACCTGATCTTATCAATTTCTTAGCCATTGCATGCCTTCTGGCATGGGTACCGAAAGATCCTTCATGCACCTCGTGCATCAACAAGTCTGCTTCTGTCTTATCAACACATCTGAGAAGTACCATATCAAAGTTTCTCTTGTACAAGGAACCATCAGCATTCAGGAAGAAACTACCAGCCAGCCTTCTTAATGTCTTCTTATCATTGGAAGACGCCCCAGGTGGGTATGTTTTATCTTCTAAGAAGCATTTGATGTCATAGAACCAAGGCTTATCATCTTTAGCAAGGTCTACTGAGAATACGTATGCTGGTCTGTCAAGCCTGGATACTGGAATCCGAGGCACAAAGTTGGCAGCTTGAACTTTGATCATGGAGGAAATGGTAGCCAGAGCATCTGCAAACTGATTTTCATCTCGAGGGATATACTCAAGCTTGACTGTGGTGAAGAAAGTCAGTAACCTCCTCGTGTAATCTCGGTACGGAATCAGATGCTCCTGATGAGTGTACCATTTGCTGTTGGTTTGGTTGATTACCAGAGCTGAATCTCCGAATACAGTTAAAGTCTTGATCCTGAGGTCAATGGCTTCCTCAAGACCCATGATACATGCTTCATATTCAGCTTCGTTGTTAGTGCAGTTAAAGGTGAGTTTTTCCGAGTAAGGCATGTGAACTCCCTTATGTGTAACGAGTACTGCACCAACACCACGACCATTCATATTAACAGCCCCATCAAACATCATTGTCCATTCTTCTTCTGGGTCAGGCCCTTCAGTGTGAATAGGCTCTTCATGATCTTTTGCTTTTATGAACATGATGTCTTCATCAGGGAAGTCAAATCTCATTGGCTGGTAATCATCAATGGGTTGCTCAGCCAGATAGTCAGACAATACACTGCCCTTGATGGATTTCTGAGATGTGTACTGAATGTCGTATTCTGTGAGAATCATTTGCCATCTTGCAACCCGTCCGGTAAGTGCTGGCTTCTCAAATATTAACTTGACTGGATCCATCTTTGAGATCAACAAAGTAGTGTGGGTCAACATATACTACCTTAGTCGGCGAGCAGCCCACGCTAAAGCACATCAAGTTTTCTCGAGCAGTGAATAACGTTGTTCACAGTCGGTAAACTTTTTGCTTAGGTAGTATATTGCATACTCTTTTCGACCAGACTCGGCATGCTGGCCCAACACACACCCATTGACTCTTCTAATACTGTCAAGTACATTATTAGAGGTTTTCCTTCAACTGGAGGCATGAGGATTGGAGGCTCTTGTAGGTATTCCTTGATTTTGTCAAAAGCCCTCTGGTAGTCTTCATTCCACCTGACCGTTTTCTCTTTTCTTAACAACTTGAACAAAGGCTCACAGGTTGCTCTAAGGTGAGATATGAACCTTGAAATGTAGTTCAATCTACCTAGAAACCCCCGAACTTCTTTTTCAGTCTTAGGTGCAGGCATCTCTTGGATGGCTTTGACTTTATCAGGGTCAACTTCAATCCCCTTCTCACTTACAATAAATCCCAGCAGCTTACCGGATCGCACCCCGAATGTGCATTTGTTGGGGTTTAACTTCAATTGGTACTTCCTCAGACGCTTGAATAACTTCAACAAATTCACCAGGTGGTCTTCTTCTGTGAGGGACTTGGAAATCATGTCATCCACATAGCATTCAATTTCTTTGTGGATCATGTCGTGGAATAATGTTACCATAGCCCGTTGATAGGTGGCACCAACATTCTTCAGTCCGAAATACATGGAATGAGTAATATTTACTACCTATTAGCATGGACTTCCATCATAAGCTTCAAAAAATTTATCAAACCAACAAACAAAACACTCTTCATACAAAGTCAGTCTACCAACAAATTTCAGCCTCCCATCTTAGGTTTCATATAAGATGTAGATAAATCAAGAGTCAGTCTCTCACAAATAAGCTTCACACCTGGGCTTCCAAATCAGGACACAGATAAAAATTTCCCAACAAAGTCAGTTTTCATCCTTTATCTTCAACCTTGGACTTCAATCAAGGCACATATAAAACAAATCTCCCCTCTTTAGAGATGACAAATTCTCTCTACCGAGAATCTTTTAGCTTCAACCTTGGGCTTCAATCAAGGCACAAATAGTAAAACACTATACATTCACTCAAAATCAGTCATAACCTTGGACTTTAACTAAGCTAAACAATATCAATACAGTCGTAGTCTTGGACTTTAACTAACCTCATTCCCAACAGTCATAGTCTTGGACTTTAACTAAGCTAAATTCCCACAATACAGGAGCAGGCTCATCAGAAGATTCTAGAGGAGGAGCAGGCTCAACTGGATCACACTGATGATGTCTTGCCTAGGCGTCGTCGCATAGTGGAGATGGCACAATCAAACATTGACAAGGGTATATTTCCTGAGGGGTCTGATGTTAGGTGAGTATTGGATGAAATTATTGCGGAGGCACAAAGGGCACTTTTGTATCGTAGACATCGTTCGAGGACGGGAGGGATTGATGGTCGAGGAGGAAGACCAGAAAGAAAAGGCCGATGAGGAGTTGTCAGGCACACCCAACAGTTGTATGTATTTACTTTGTTGTAGTACTACAATTTGTACGTTTTTCTTGACATAGTTCGTATTGTACGCCATTTTATTACTATATTTCTATGTTATTTTGTATGTCTGTTATTTTATTCGGGATCATATGTCATAATTTATCTACAGACAAATACACAACGAGTTATAAATAAAACTTGTTCTGATTCACTTCAGAGATGTATCTCTAGATAATTCTCGTAGATGCATCTCCAGAAATATTCAAATGGGCTATGGGAAACATGTTGTGTCTGTTTAAGATTTAAACAGATATGTAGATATATCGCTGGAATAGGTTAATGTTTAGTCTAACGTGAGGTGCGTCTGAAGATATATCTTAGGAATCTGGGGGCATAATGAGAACTCCACACGGTGGATAAGAAATGCATGGGGTGTAAAAAAAAATACTCTAAATTTTCATGTACTTATCCTAATATCATTTAAAACTTTCCGTTTAATCCTAATATATAAAATTTCATCAATGAATTAATATCTAAAACTATATGACCCAGTGATCAAATGTTTCTTCCAAAAGCATAGATTAGCGGTTCGACTCTTACATAGACTCTACATTTCGGTCACTAAATATGTCGTTAAAGAATAACGACTAACATTTTTCTAACTGAAAAGAATTGGTCGCTTTATTTATCGCTAAAAATTATAGTGATCGATTTTTATACTTTTCTAATTTTGATTGCTAAAAGTGAAATTTCTAACAATATCTCCTTTTGAAATTGAAAATTATCCAAATTAATAAAAATATCTTTATTTGTTTAACTAGTTATATTGATCTAATTTCTTAACTTTCTCTTTGACGAAACCTAACTCGATTTAGTCTATTTAATTTCTCTTACGAGAGGCTTTCCTCTTCTTCTTCTTTTTCCTTTTTCTTTTTAACACATGTACAAAATAAAAATCTATAATAATAACCGACTCTAAACTATGAAGGGCTATTAGTGGCATTTCGATGTCAGCACATTCCAAGAATCAAAGTTAGAGAATATTACTTTTTGGTTCAAAAGGCTTATTTGGCTAATGCTGGTAAGTTTGAATATTTCTTGTCCCTTCCCTGAAGTTCTCTTCGGACATGTTTTTCTTTTAACTACATAATCAGTTCTTTTTCAATGCTAATTGTGCAGAGTTGATTGAAGTACATTTGCTTCTGGTTTTTGTTTAATAATAATTAATTAATTTTATTCTAAATGGATATTCTGTCCTATATCTCATCTGGTGAATTATAGAGATATTCTGTCGGATGCAGTATAACTTTATTTTCGGGGTTCCCATCTCATTGCACGAATGGTGAATCAACTTTTTTTATAGTCAAAAGAAGGTCATAAAATTCTCTAGTTTTCCAAATGCGTATGATGGGGATAAGATGAGGGACGGTAGGTTATAAAGTGTTTGAAAAAGAGAGTGCCAACATGCTATATAAACTAATAGGATTTTTTAATATAACTTAGGGTGCGATCCCGTTATATTAATCACAAGGGCCTGTTAAAAACACTTAATAAATGCATTAGGGATAACATAAATTAATAATTAAGTTCACCGATTAATTATCTATAAATACATGTCCGAAGAATAACTATTATGGTAATATGATTTCACTATAAATACCCGAAAATATATCCAAGTTATAAAAACACAACAATTTTACTATAAAGAACCGAAAGGGGTATCAAGCTTTGTATTTATGTATGTATTTATGTATGTATGTATTTATGTATGTATGTATGTATGTATGTATGTATGTATGTATGTATGTATGTATGTATGAATTTATACCTGAATTTATTTTATATCCATACAATAATCAGGGCGTAAATATATCATAAAGTTATCTAAGTTTCACTGTGAAGATTGCATAAGACCTATGTATATTAGATTATGGATCTGAGCAATCCCTGAGCCATCTGAGCCACTCCAAGAGTCTCAAATCATCTCAAGAGGGTCCATGTATGTTCAAGCATCATATTATATCCTCCCAAGTTCACAACAATTAATAACACGAACTGCTTAATATGGAGGCAAGAACACAAGTTAGGACAGCAAACTTACATCACAAGTTACCAGACCAAGACTCAAGAAATAAATTTCCAAAAATCTAGAGAAAAATCACATGAAAAGTACAAGACATTATGAATGTATATATATATATATATATATATATATATATATATATATATATATATATATATATATATATATATATATATATATATATATATATATATATATATATATATATATATACATACATACATACATACATAAATACATACATAAATACAAAGCTTGATACCCCTTTCGGTTCTTTATAGTAAAATTGTTGTGTTTTTATAACTTGGATATATTTTCGGGTATTTATAGTGAAATCATATTACCATAATAGTTATTCTTATATGATTTAATTATTTAATTGATATTTATTCATTATATATTATACACTGGTTTATAGTAGTTTTGCTCAAAAAATCGAGGACTGTTCGAAATGATACAAAACTATTCAGATCATTCTTATATGTAACGAGGGATGGTTATGATGGAAGTCCATGCAAAAAATCATTTGAAAAGTAGATTCTACGGAACTTTTTGAAATGTGAGTTTCAGTCAAAAAATCGTAATATATTATACATTAGTTTATACTAGTTTCGGTAAAAAAAAAATCAATTAAATCAGGGACTGTTCTAAATGATACAAAACTTTTCAGGTCATTCTTATATGTAACGAGGGATGGTTATGATGTAAGTCCATAACCATCCCTCGTTACATATAATCATGCACTGGAAGATTTATGTAAACTGCGAACCCAATGATATACTTTGAATCAACTCTCTTATAAGAGGATATAACATTAAACTAGTCACCTATCTTTATGAAGGGGTATAAACTTGTTTAAGTTCTATCTGCATGCTTCTCCATAAATTTTTAATAGGGTTTGAATATTATCTTGATTCATAAGAGATGAAGAAAATATGTTGAATTTTGTAAAGAAGTGGTATAAAATGTTCATGGCGTAAGGAAAATGCGTGAGAGAGTGTTAGAGTTCCATTTTGCGAGAGATAATTGTTCTATCCTAAAAAAAGTGAACTTTCACCTAAATATATATGCTACACTTTTCATCAAGGTTATTTAAAACTACCTTGATAAAATGTAGATACTTTTCACAACAATTTATACTTTTTACCATGGGATATGTATTTTATTCTTAATATAAATATTAAGATTATAAGTGACACACCAATATTATAAGCAAAATAAAAAAGAAATTTGTTGGTGTTGAGAATCAACGTCTGTAAGCCTTAACATATCACTACGATTATTCATATGGACTGTAGTGAAAAATCTTTTAATAAAAGAAACAAAAAAAAAACGCCTAAATAAGAGATAATTCTTCGGTTGGTTTAAGGGCCAGTTTTTTTTTGTTTTTTTTATAAATAATTTTTATAATATTACCTAATTTTGTGTAAAAAAAAATTACAAAGAAACTTTTCATAAAATCTTCAAATAAAAATTTGGTTTGAATAGTTATTCTTAAAATGTTATTTTAGATATTTGATCATTTTATTGAAACTTTTTTTGAATATCAAAATTTCAAAAAATAACTTAATTTTGAAGCTATTTCAAATAGATTTTAATAAAAATCATTTTTAAAATACAACTTTTTGCAAAAATAGCGATTACAATTATCTTTTGATCTTTAGTAATGTATATTTATATTATAGGATGTCAAAATTAGTCTTTCAAATTAGAAAAAATAAATATAAAAAACTTATAATATTTTGAAAAACAATTTTAAAAATTCTATTTTTAAAAATGCAAAAAAAAAAACCATTTTTTAAAGCCGAAACAAACATATCCTTAAACTAATATTAATGAAGACTATTTTTAACTAATTATAAGACATTCAGAAAGAAAAATACTAAATATGGGTCAATTAAAACTGAATTTTATTTTACTATAAGTTGTGGCACTATAAACATAATCAACATAATCTATATAATAAAACCATATTACAAAATAACAAAGACACCGCCGTATAGAAAAATTACACAACTAACTCATATATTATTTTTGATAAATACATTCAAACACACATAATACAAATAAAATACAATTTAGCTATTAATCACTAACTAAGCTATTCCATAAATTGATTCCATATTAAGATTATCTTTGTAATAAAAACAATATTATTAAACAAAGTACAAGAAGTACTTCAACTCATCAACTATTTTCTAATAAAAAAAGACACCATAACTTTCCTATACTTTATTTTTTACTTTTACTACATAGGATAAATTGGCATTAACTTATAATCTCCTTCATCATTTTCAATGCTGTATTTGGTTTACTTTCATCATTAATTCATGGATCCAAACACCAGCAATAGTAGTCAGATCTTGAGATTTCTAACATCTGTTCAGGACTCATTCTTTCAAGCTCACTTTGTCTCCATGAAGCAAAATTATTTCTGTTTTGAGAATCAGATGCCATAGGATAATCTTCTGTTTTGTGCATTTGTGTTCTCATTCTCATGTAAAGTCTCATTGCTGCAACACAATCATCATAAGGATCTTGTATTCCTGTTTGAATATCATACCTGCATATATAATAATAATAATAAAAATAAAAATTAATATTTTGTTTAGAATAGGTTTTATATATATTTATATTTTCGAAAAATTCGAATTTAATATTTTTTCTATTAAAATAAAAATGAAATTGAGTTGATACTTACCCAAGATATGCTTGTGTTAAGTATTTGAGTGAGTTGCTGAGCTTGCTAGTTTTCATGAGTGGAGGGTATTTTGCAGTATCCCTGTTGACATCATTAATTTATACAAACTCAATATATATTTATGAAATAATTAAAGCATTATTTGATCAAAGTCATTGGTTAATTCTCTAAATTTATAATGTTTAACATTTTTTTCCACCAACACACCACCAGTATCCGATCCACTAATTTGGGAATCAATTCAGTCATCAAATAGTTTCAGCCCTATCCCGTTTATAACATTAGTTAAAGATAAATTTGTCTTTGGTTTTTTAGAGACAATAAATAAAAAATATATTTAACTACGTTTGTGATAAATTTAAACTTTGTATTGCACAAATTATAGTAAAAAGACTAACTTAAGTATGAAAAAATGAATATAATTTACCTTATTTTTGGTGTTGGATACTCAATTTGCAAAGATGCAAGGTCATGATCTAAACCATGACCCACAAGAATCCTAGCTCTTCCTCCCTTTGAACGAATTGTCCAAATGGGTTCTCCATTACAAAGAAAATCTTGAATCTTCCTTTGAACT
Organism: Lathyrus aphaca; assembly: GCA_963966055.1. Lineage (NCBI taxonomy): Eukaryota > Viridiplantae > Streptophyta > Magnoliopsida > Fabales > Fabaceae > Lathyrus > Lathyrus aphaca. Next base: position 507,347,704 of record OZ014522.1, on the reverse strand, counting down.
AGTTTCAACGGCATTGCATCTCTTAAGTATTCGTGTCTTATACCAGTTGTCTCATACCTATAGTTTGTGATTGGAATCGGTGGAATAACATAAGAATGGAAGATAATATTCTCATGTTCATCTATTAAGCAAACTCTTGCACAAAGATCTAGTGAACCATCACTTCCACCTCCCACCATTTTACAAGCTAGTGCAACTACTTGTGGTCCTCTTCCTCCACCAATTGTCAAGTTATCGCGAATTCCCAAGTTCGAAAATCGGCCACATATTCCCTGCATAATCATAAACTCATAAGCGTTAGAACAGTTTTCATTTTATTTTCATAAGCTCCGATAGACAATTTAACTTTATTTTATCTTTCGTTACAAAAATAATATACGCATAAACACTTAAATTTCATAAGCGATTATACTATAAATCCTTAGTTAATAGATGTGTATGTTTATTTACACTTAATCCAGAGAGTTGACACTTTTGTTGGTGGATCCGACGAGAGTTAGGGCTATCAAGGACTTTCAAGCAAAACTTGCACCCTCGGTTAGCAAAGATTTCTTTGCATTCTGGTTTTGGCAATGGACCTAGAAAAACATAAACATCATATTAATTAATTAATTAATTACATTTAGATTTTGTTACAAATTCATAATATATAAGAAGAGGTTAATTAGTTACCTATAAGATGTTCCCTTAGAGACTCAAAGGATCTGCAATGTTTCCTGCAAATACCACAGGTTGGTTCATGAACAGAATGATAAGAGATCTTCATGTGATCCACTAGATGCTCCACTTTGTTGAACTGCCTATAGCATGCTGCACACTTGTTCCTATATGTTGTCACAATATTAGTTTCACCATAATATATGCAACAATTTTTTTTGGGGTTGAAGTATCACTTGTATTTTTTTATTGTTTAAAACAAAGTATGTGTATATTATGGTTTTAAATTGCGGTTGTAGTTTTGGTTACAGCGTTACGCGGTTACCCTATAGACCTTGATATTGTGGCAAAATACAGACAAATATGGTCGCAAGGAAAAAGAAAGAAAGAAAACCTGCGAGTTTCTGCGGTTTCAATTCTGCAATCCATAATTGCTAAAACTGAATTTGATATTAATTTTGTTATGTAAGACAAGAAGAGAATTGAAGTGGAAGTAAGAAGTAGGAGTGAGAAGGTATTTATAGAGCAATAGTATAGAGTTTATCACAATTGTTTCAAGTTGCATAGTTGGTGTACGATTCCATTCAATTGATTTTTGAATATTCTGTTTGCACCTTTTTTCCTTTATCTCTCTATCCATGCTTCTTCCCCCCGTTATTTAGCTTGAAGACATTGTTGACTTACTAAATGGAATATCATTCTTGCATTTTAAATGATAAATATTCCAAATGCTTTGGTCCATTCTTCTTGGTTTCTTTCTTTGACTTCACCACTACATGTAAAGTACAATATGGCTTTGATATTATGTGCATTCTCTTTGTTGCAAAACAACCAACCAATGTTAGTAGAGTTTAATTTATTGTATAAGTCTTTAGATGTAGTTTTTTTTTTTTTCAAATATGTAAAAAATTAAGGGAGTTTTAAAAAGATTGAGTACATATTTTAAAATTGTATACTCTCTTATAAAATTATTGTCTTAATTTTAATAATAAAAAAAAACCAAAACGGCTTATTTATCCAATACAAATTTTAATAATTTTTATTTTTAATCATAGTATTCATAACATTGTTTTTTACATTTTATCTTTTACATATATTACTATTTTAATGTAAATCTATTATAATATATTAAATATGAAGCAAGCTATGATGCTGACACTTCAACATAATTTGTGTCATATCATCATTATTCATATGTTGACGGTGTCCATTCGATCCGAAACCGTAAAATCCGTTTCAAATAATGGTATCTAGTTGGTTTTAAGCGGTTTGATGGTTTACACGGTTAATTAAATCAGTTTCATTTGGGTTTCTTTGGTTCGGTTCGGGTGATAGGAATTAGACCGGCCAAACTCGAATCCACCGAAAATATTATTTTTTTAAATTGTTTTATATGCCATACAGCTGTTTTAGATTCATCATTCACTATCAGTAAAATTTTGACTCATTCACTTTCCTCACATTCATTATCACCCATCTCTTCATTTTTGTTATTCAGACACATATCTTCATCTTTGTTATTCACACACATCTCTTGAATCTTCTTACTAACTTAATCTATTTATTTTTCAATCTCTCACTTTTATTATCACATTTTACTTTCATTATGTGTTCAAGGGAATGAGAAGAGAAGCTTAATATACAATCTGTGTGGTTATTGTAAATTAATTTGTGGTGTTGCACATGGAAAGTTCTTCGAGGAACAACCCTATTTTTTCAGATCTATAGTTGAAAACATATATTTATCATTCTCTCTTCATCTTTTTGTAAATTTCAACTCAAATTTGTATCTTAAATGTTTTTGTAGGTTAGATCTATATTCTTTTGTGAGACTACCATTGTGAATGGTGTTAAAATTTTATTCTGTTATGATTTTGTTTGTGTTAAAAATATGCATGTGTTTTTACTACATTATGAAATTTGATTTGTACTGCATTAAACCATCAATAACCGACCGAAAACCCGCAGATCCGAGAAATCCATCATCTCAAACGGACGGTGATGGTTGTAGTTGTGTCAACCGCGGTTAAGAGTGAATTTGCATTTTCCATCCGGAACCGATCCGAACCGCCCGTTTGTCCACCCCTTTCATCTTCACTTCTCAAAAGACACAATCACATAGGTTGCAGGTTTAGGTCCCAATAAATAAAAATATATATTAACTTAACGATTATTTATTAACATCAATACCTATTATTTTCATAAAACTTTTATATTTTTTGTTTTTATTTACAATTTTTTTAATTATAAAAATTAAAGAAATTAAATGTTAATAGATATTTTCAATTTTATTTTATAATATATATTCTTCATATCATGTTGGACAAATAAAATAAAGAAAAATAACTATATTCTTGATTTCGGATATAATGTTTTTAAATATTGATTTATAGTTTACACAATTTTTAAAATTCTTTCTATCCTTGATTCATCACATCATGTATAATAATATATTAAATTAACAATTACTTATTAACTTTAATATATATTATTTTCATAAAAATTATATAATATTATTTTTATTTTTCCTACAATTATTTTTTAATTCAAAAAATTCAAGAAAATAAATTTTGGTATATATTTTCAATTTAATTTTCTATTCTATATTCTTCATATCATGTTGGACAAATAAACTAAAGACAAACTACAATATTCTTGATTTCTCACATTTAAGGATATAAAATTTGTCAAAATTGATTTATAATTTGCACAATTTTATATTTAACATTGATCATAGGGAGCATAATAAAAAACCTTGGATAATAAATTTTAAAATAAGAACTCTAATGTTTTAACTAACATCAACAATAAAATCACATCAAATTTTTACAATATCATTATTAAGAAATTAAGATAATTCTTTTTTAAAAAATAACATAAAAAATATTAACCTAACAAATACTTACTTTGCTATATAATACTTTAATAAATTTTATAAAAAATTGTTTATATTTTCTTGCAGTTTTATTAAATTATAAAAATGAAAGAAAATAAATTTTGATGTATCATTTAAATTAAATGTCTCTAAAATAATTTTAAATTCTTTTTATTATACATTCTCCATATCATGCTGAACAATTAAATTAAAGACAAACAACAAGATTCTTGATTATTTAATATAAAAAATACAATTTAAAGTTTGCTCAATTTTTTTATAATAATAATCTCTATGAATATAATAAAAAATAAAGATAGTATTTTTAAATAACTCTCATATTTCAACTAATATCAAAAACAAAATCACATAATTATTTTACAATATCATTCATAACAAATTAAAGTATTTTTTTTTTTTAAAACTAACTTAATCAAGTAAGTAGAATTTCAAACTCTTTTATTCACCATACTTCTAATGTTTGACAATATAGACATAAATTTGGAAAAATTTTAAAAGTTTTATTTGATAATAATTATTAATAAAATTTAAAATTTATTGTGAACTAAAAATAAATACATATCATTAGCAACTTAAAAATGAATATCTTAAAAAGAGATGAGTACAAAAAAGACATGAGAATAAATATTTTTAAAATTATATAAACTACATGTGATATCTTATTAAATTATAAAAAATTACAATATTTAATAATTTAATAAATCTCAATTATAATTCATAATAAATTATTAATGATATAAATAATCGATCATATATATATATATATATATATATATATATATATATATATATATATATATATATATATATATATATATATATATATATATATATATATATATATATATATATATATATATATATATATATATATATATATATATATATATATATTTAAAAAAATCTTAACATAATTATAATTCAATAAAAAATATATAAAATTTAATTCACAAACGCGCATCGCGCGGCTCTTAATCTAATTTACTATTATTTTTAAGTTTAATCATATTTCAACTTCTTATTTGTATGACAATTTGTCAACAAATACGCGTCCAAAAAGTATATTCCACCTAAAATATTAGTTATCTCTTAAAAAATTTCAACGCTTTATGAAATGAGAGAATATAGTGTAATTACGCTATAGTACTCCAAATAAAATCTCTAGCTATAGAACAAGAATTTGTGATGTCATATAGTGTCAAGTTAAGACTATAACCACATGGCGTGTACAATGCTCAATGATTTATATGTAACATTTTTTTTATACACCTTGATGTTTTTCTTTCATGTTTGATCCATTATCATATCTTTTCATACTCACATTATTAATATCAAGACCAAAAAATTTTAAAATATTTTGTAATTCTTCCAACAAACCATGGCAAGTTATATCATCAAATTTCAAAAATTCTACAAAAACACTACTACAAAACGTGCAAATAACAACACTATATTTACAACATATTCATATACATCGTTGTAATAGGTTAAAAAATTTGCACTTAGTAAATAGCTGGATGTATAGACAGTAATTTAGTGACGGATGACATAAAATACCGTAGTAATAAATGAAATATAGCAAGCTTCAAATCCCTGCAATTACATTTTTTTTCCAATTTTTAAAGTATATTAAGTGTGTATCACTTTAGTCCATGTTTTAAAAAATAAATTGTAAATGATTTTACAACAGTTAAGTTAAACAACAATTGTTAGAGGACTTAAAATTGCACTACGGTAGGTTTCTCCGACCGAGATTAAAATCTTTACTGATAAATTAAAATAAAACTTATTCTATATTTCTTTCGTAAGACGCCCTAATCGAGCAAGCGAGCAAGAGACAACAACGGTGGCGTAATCTTTGCCCTATTCGTATCCATTCATTTGGAACCCAACTATTCATCCTCTTTGTTCATTTGATTCTTCAGCTTTGAAGTACGGTACTCTTTAACATCTTCATTCATTTTTCTTGGTTTATGTTGTACATGCTCAAATATTCACTGTCTTCGTTCATTTGATTCTTCAACTTCGAAGTACGGTACTCTTCCATATCTTCATTCCTTACATTCATTTGATTACAGCTTCGAAGTACAATATTCTTCAGCATCTTCATTCTGCTTTACTTTTTTTCGTATTGTATATGCTAAAGTCAGTATGAGAGTATATGTTTCATATGCTTTAGGTTTAGTATGAGAGTACATCTTCATTCCTTTTTTCTTTGTTCATATTGTATATTCATATTGTACATGTATAAATTTAAGAAGTTGTAATGGATCGTAATTGGATGAAATTCAATAGATTAGGTTCAGTTTATGAGGACAGAGTTCATGAATTCCTTGAATACGATGATAAACACCTTCCCGGTAATAATGATATTTTTTAATGTCCTTGTGTTGTTTGCGCGAATATTAAAAAATGGTTCAAAGAAAGATATATACCATCACCTTTGTTGTGATGGTATATGTCAAAACTATATAATATGGGCGTGACATGGTGAGATGGATAAACAGGAAAGTTGGGCGTCACAAAGTCAAAGAGTGGATGAAGATGAATATATGGAAGATCAACTAGAGGATATCTTCCGTGATATTGGGGAATTGTATTATAAGAATTCTCATATTTATGATACTTTATGTAGTGATAAAGACACCCCTTTATATAAGGGATGCATAGATTTTACACGATTGTCGGCGGTGTTAAAGTTGTTTAATCTGAAGGCAAACATGGATGGTCGGATAAAAGTTTCACGGAATTATTTGAATTGCTACAACAAATGTTACCATAAGATAACAAATTGCCAGATCGTTACTATGAGTCCAAGAAGATATTAGGTCCTATGGGTCTGTAATATATCAAAATACATGTTTTCCCTAATGATTACATATTATACCAGAAAGAGTATGAAGACTTTTATTAATGTCCGGAATGTGGAACGCTATTTTTCACAATCAATGACTTTCCGACTTACGGTAGCTTGGATGGATATAATGTCAAAGGAAATAGAGCATGTCCTATTTGTAAAGATGATACTTTAATCACCAACTTGTGTTTGGAAAAAAGACTATTTACTTTGGGCATCACAAATTTCTAAAACCGGGACATCCTTATCATAGATTACGAAAGGCTTTTAATGGATAACAGGAGTTTGATGAGGCTCCTGAACCTTTAATCTGGGATGAAGTTTATCAACAGAAGGAACACATTAATGTTGTCTTTGGGAAGAGAGAGAAAAAAGGGCAGTTGTGAAAAATATATGGAAAAAGAGGTCCATCTTCTTTGATCTTCCATATTGGTCAAGTCTTGATGTTAGACATCGTCTTGATATGATACACATGGAGAAAAATGTGTGTGATAGCTTGATTGACACACTTATAAATATTCCAGTCAAGACTAAAGATAGTAAGACTTCCCGTCTTTATATGGAGAAGATGGGTATACGAAAACAATTGGCTCTACTAGATAAATGAAAAAGAACTTATCTGCCTCCGGCATGTCACACTCTATCTAAAAAGGAAAAGAAAATGTTTTGCAAGTTTTTGCAAGGTATTATAGTTCCGCAAGGTTACTCATCAAACATCAATAAACTTGTATCAATGAAAGATCTCAAGTTAATTGGTTTAAAATCTCATGATTGTCATGTATTGATGCAACAACTTCTACCAATGGCTATTCATGGGATCCTTCCAAAAAATGTGAAAGTAACTATAATGAGATTGTGTTTATTCTTAAATACAATATGTAATAAAGTTTTTGATTTCAAAAAATTAGATGAATTAGAAGATGAGGCTGCCATAATCTTGTGTCAATTAGGGATGTATTTTTCTCCACCATTTTTTGACATTATGGTTCACTTACTTGTTCATATAGTCAAAGAAATCAGAATTTGTGGTCCAATTTATTTCAGGTGGATATATCCAATATAGCGATATATAAAGATCTTTAAAGGATATAAGAAGAATCATCAATGACCGGAAGCTTCGATTGTTGAAAGGTACATCATAAAAGAAGCTGTTAAGTTTTGAACAAACTATTTGTCAGATGCAAATTCTATAAGAATTCCAAAGTATCATCATGCTAACATATACAAAAGAGGTATTCAAAGTCTAAATGTTAAGTCAATGGTTTGGGATGTAGTTATTCAAATACATTTCTATATATTGAATAAGATAGACGAGGTTCAACACTTCGTAGATACTCACAAAAGAATTTTGAAGAAAAATATCCCCAAATGAGTGACAAGTTGTTATTGATAGAACATAACAATAAATTCATAGATTGGTTTGATAAAAGTGTATCTAATGATCATAGTGAATCTTAGATACTTAAATGGTTGTCATACGAGACAAAATTTTGTGTCATTACTTGGAGTGCACATGACATTGGTCATTATACCTTTTATACAAAATCAAAATATGGTCATAGTAGAATGCAAAACAGTGAGGTTATGGTTGAAGCCGAATCAATGTATTTCTCTAGTTTGAAAGATAAGAATCCAGTATTGGCAACTACCGTGTTTTATGGTGTCATTGATGTGATTTGGGATATTGATTATGTCATTTTCAAAGTGGCTTTATTTTAATGCAAGTGGGTACCAAATAATAGTAATGATGTACATGCACATTGATGACTTAGGATTCACTCAGGTCGATCTTGGCAAGGCATCTTTAATGACCGAATCATTCATTATGGTTTCTCAAGCAAAATAAGTTTTCTATGTTACCAGCCCATCAGACCTATCGGGGAAATGGTCAATCATTCTCTAAGGAAAACACATTCATCTTAGTGATGAAAGTCTTGATATTTTGTCCAAACTTTCTTACACAACACAAGTTCCTACCTTATATGATGAAGTTGATGGAAATGTCGTGCATGTTATACGACTCGATCATGAAGAAGGTATATGGAAAAATTAACAAATACGTAATTTATTATTTATTCATAATATATTAATGGGTTAAATGTTGTTTATCTCCTTCCATATGAGCGAGATTTGTTTCCCCCCTAAGAAAAAAATTTGAGATCCCCCCTCACCAAACCAAGATTCTGTTTTGACTCCCCATATAGCTGACTGGAGCATGGAATCTGCATATGTGGCACATTTTTATTTTCTATTTAATTTTTAATCCATGTGGCAAGGCGCCCCACTTTAAGAAAAAATGCAACTAAAAGTTTTGCTGGAATCAAATATCAAACCATGTACCTCAGGGTTGCAAGACGCTCCACACTCCACTGGACTACCACACAACTTATGTTTAATATTTGTTTCTACGTGTATATATTGTATAAAACTATTTAAACAATTTTATGAAATTAATTTAAACTATATTACTACAATATATTTATTAAAACTATTTAAACAATTTTATGAAATTAATTTAAATTATATTACTACAGTATATTTATTAAAACTATTTAAACAATTTTTATGAAATTAATTTAAAATATATTACTACAGTATATTTATTAAAACTATTTAAAATACTATACTAAATAAATGTTATATACTGTTTAACTAAATATTTAATAGATTAATGTTATTGAAAAATTATTAAAAAAACGTTATTAGAAAACATTGTTAATATACTTCCTTAAATTAATTTCTTTAACTAAAATTATTTATAAAAAGTAGTTTTAAATTACAAAATAAAACATTATTATAATTTTTTTTTAATAAAATTTGTTTTAATAAATTAATTTCATATACTATTGTATTTAAAAATTGTTTAAATATATTGTGGTAGCTAAAAATTATTTAAATGTAATATAGATTTTAATAAATATAGTTTTAGTAAATATTGTTTAAATAGTTTTAATATAGGGTTAATGTAGTTTTAATATAGGGTTAAATTTCAGTTTTAATATAGTTTTAATAAATATTCCTTAAACAATTATTAAAAAATGTTAATAAAAAACATTGTTAATATACTTTCTTAAATTATTTAAATGTAATATTAAATATTATTTAAATTATTAAAAACATTATTAATAAAAAAACATAATTAATATTATTAATATACTTTCTTAAATTATTAATATACTTTATTAAAAATTATTTGTATTTAATATAGTTTTAATAAATATATTAATTTATTAAAACAAATTTTTAATTTACGTTATTAATATACGTTATTAAACAATTTTTTAATACAATAGTATATGAAATTAATTTATTAAAACAAATTTTATTAAAAAGTTTTATAAAAAATATTTATTTTTTAATTTAAAACTATTTATTAGTTAAATAGTTACAATATATGACATTAAATAGTTAAATAGTTAAACAATATAATAAAAATATACTAAATACTATAAAAAATAAAATTAGTTTTGATAAATTAATTTCATATACTATTGCATTTAAAAATTGTTTAAATATACTGTAATAATATAATATAGAACATTAAATTAAATTAATAAATAATTAAATACTAAATAATATAAAATAGTTAGATTAAATTAAAACAGTTAGATCAAAATTGTTTATATAAGTATGTTTCAAATATAAAACACAAGTTGTGTTATGGCCCAGTGGTTTGGAGTGCACCTTGTAACCATGAGGTACCCAGTTCAATACACAGCTCATATGGTAGGGGGTAAACAACATATATACATCGCCCTTGCCCGTGTAAATGAGTTTTTCGTAGTAGTGAAAACTCTTTTATTTTTATTGGACTTGTAGAAACATCCACATAATATATTATAAGAGTCATTTATTTTTGGTGACTTACATCGGGAGTGCAATCAAGTATCACAAAAAATCATTTCGCTTCTTTGATCTTTTGGATTATTACACTTTTAACTTCACAACCTAACATATAATCATTTCATTTTGGATATTATGGCTAATATAGTGGGAATTAATTTTGTTATTCTTGATGCGATCAACGTGCCTTTGCATAACAGGATCCCATTTGGCAATCATCTCAAGAAGAGAAAAAAAAGTTATCATTATTTTGTACATTGATCTTGTTATTTCTTCCAGGAAAAGTTAACTTTTGTCTAGAAAGATGTCTAACAATAGAAATTATCCTAACCAAAACATTCTTCCAATGTTCTTTTTATTTTCTTATAAGCTCTTTAAGATGTTTATCAATTGTTATGTATTTTTGAAATCTATTTTGTATGGCGATTCATTCACTCATAAAAGTCATGTGTGCACCTCTTAATTCTCGTTCTTTAAGCCTAATTGTAAAATGAGCCCAATAATTGAAACCTTTTTAAGTTAAGTGATTTGTTTTAGGATTTCTACAAAATATCTTACAATAGACACAAAATTTTATCCAATTATTTTGAATAAACAAGCACTCCTATCTTATTTTTCTCCCTTAGCACAATAATAAATGTAATATGAGGATGAAAAGTGCCTACCAAGGATATCTTGAGGACCATTCACAATTGACACATCTCTATAAAAAAAAATACTCACATAGCCGATAAGGGATCTCCTCACATTTAGATAGGAAAAAGGGAACGGAAGACACAAGTAGTGCAAAAGTTTTTTTCTGCCAGAATGTTAAAAGTCTAAATGTCATTTTCACTGACTTTAGGTTTTCTATTTTTATAATGAATCACATTTATGTGAAGAATTTTTTTGACACAATTTATAGGAATTTTTTTTTTTGTATAAAATGAGAATGATTTTAATATATTACGTAATAAATATTATTTTTATTATTATATATGATATGTTATATGTGATTCAATCTAAAATTAACTTTTTTTATTAGATTTTAAGCTTATAAAAAATATTAATATTAATTATATATATAAATAAAATAAAATTTAACCAATACAACTAAAATAATATAATATAAAATAACAAAAGGTAAAGTTTTCACCCAATATTTAAAATTATTATGGTTAATATGATTTGATTTTAACTTTATCACGTCCGGGGGGGGGGGGGGGGGGGGGGGGGGGGGGAGAGGGGGGGTATTCTATAAAGATAATAAAGACAATTTTCTATATAAAGGTTAACCATTTCAATTTCCAATGCATTAAAAATATACATTTTCGATAACAATTTATTATTTTAAGGTCTTAAAGAGTGCTCCTAGAGCACTCATTAATATAAATATTATTTTAGTCAATACTTATCAATGAGACCATTTAGATTGATTCCTCTTTCTCTTAGTGGTCGGAGGTCTTAGTGCTTCTCTAAAGAAAGTTGCTTTGGTTGGTGTGTATGGAGGCTTTAAGGATGGGAATGATGGGTTAGAACTGACCCACCTCTAGTATGCTAATGATACAATTCTTGTGGTGGAGAGTAGTTTCGCTTCTTAGGTCTCCTCCTAATTTAGAGTCATATTGCTTTGCCTCTTCCTTTGTTAAGATGAGTGTGGATGGTCAGAAAACCAATTTTTGGCATGACGTTTGGGTTTCCTCTTCTCTTTTATGTGTCTCATTTGAGAGGTTATTTCTTGTTTATGAACAAAAAAAGAAGGCGGTGGGCTTATTAGGTGCTTGGGAGAGGGACGTTTAGGTGTGAAGCTTTAAGTGGTGGAGACCTCTTCTTGTTTGGGAGAAGGAGCGTATGTAATCTTTATTAGGGATTATTTTTAAGATTATGCGGTTTGGTTGGGAGGATGTTTGGATTTGGAAATTGTACCCAACAGGCGGTTTCTCTATTAAAGTCTTTTACGACTCCTTTGTTTCCCTGGTCAGGGTGTCAGAGATTTGGTCTAAGGAGATACTTATAGGGATCATGGGGGTTCGAAAGAGCTGAGCACCTTTTAAGTTTGCTACGCTCACTTGGCATTTTCTTTAGTATATATTGTCGACTAGATGGAATCTCATAAGGCACCATATTATGCCTAGTAGTAGAGATGTGGGGTCTGCCATGTGTATTAGGTTGAAGAAGATTGATCACCTCTTTAAGTTATGCGAGGTTGCCTCAAATATCTCTTATAGTGAGTTTAGGTAGTTGGGGTGGCCTATGCCTTTGTCGTAGTAGATCTTATGTTTGTTTTATTTGTTTTGGGGTTTACGAAAGGGGAACATATAGTCATTATGCTTGTTCTCAATTGGACATTATGTGGTCTTGATTATTTTGATTCTACAAAAGAAAAATATTCTTAGACATTAATTGAAGGATGCCATAGATTAATAATTTGGCTTGGAAATGGGTCAACAACGCTCATGCTCTAGGTTTTTTTGTTTTTTGTTAGACTGAGAGTGGGACCCGCTCAATTAGTTGGGTATTATCTGGTGAAATAGAAGGCCAACTACTTTATTTTTATTTTGAAGGGTAGTTGGGGATTCTTTTCTCCAACTCGTTCTCTTTAGATGTGTGTTGTGTTTGTGGCCTTAGTTTGGATGAAATATGTTGTGTCCATCGAATGTAATTACTTGTTGCTTTGGATCATATTTTCCTCTTTTCTGCTTGCACTTTTTGGGGTGGTGTCCCTAGAGTTTCTGAGTTGGGTTCTTTCCATATGATGAGGTTACTTATGTTGGATCTCCAAGATGGGATCCTTGCCGCCCATGGATGTGATTACATATGTTGGATCCCTCAGGGGATCCTTGATGCCCATGGAAGCGATTACATTTGATGGATCCCCAGGATGGGATGCTTTCCGTCCATAAAGGAAATTACATATGATGGATCCCCAATATGGGATTCTCGTCGCCCATGGAGGCGGTTACATATGATCTTAAGGTAATATTTTAAATGTGATGTTGATTCAAAAAATAATAAACACCTAAATTAACCATAGTGTCAGAGTTTCTATAATTGGAATTAGTAGCTTTATGCGCCTAAATAAACTATATTAAGAATTATTTGAATGGACTTCCATCATAATCTTATGAAGCCAAGTTATAACATGGGGTAATGAGCACCAATTCTCCACGGCCATCATTGTATTTGAATATGAGCAAATGAGGAAACCCGTTGCGCGTACGACATCGAAATATGATCAAACTTCTTCTCAAGTTGTTCTGGCCTTTACCCTTATGCTCTTCCCGTTGGACTCTCTTGGGAAGCTGAAATTGGATGCCGACAAATGACGTCTGGAGGGAAGAGGTTGATAAATGAAGTTGATAAATAAGGTTGCTCGGAAAGATCTCATGTGATCTCCTGCCTACGTATCTCCATTGACCAATGGAGAATCAGAGCAGCGTAGTTCCCCACACTAGGGATGAAAATTGCTTTACTTCCTTGACACTATATTCAAGATTTCTATAACCAAGCTCATTTGAGTCTTCATCTGGTTGACTTCCTCTTACAGCAGTTTCTGATTCTGAAATAAAGCTTGCACATCTTCCCTGAATTGCCCCAGCTGGGTCTTCATTTGGTTGCCTCCGCCCGGAGTTATACCTTGGTGACTGTGATTCAAGTTGACCATTTGAAGAGAAACCAAATCAGGATAATAATCTGTCTCTGAACACCTGCCAAGAATGCAAGGAAGTATGCAAATGCCATGTTCAGTTATTTCTGAGGAATCTATCTGCTTTAATTCACCTTTTGACACAGAAAAAGTCCAATGGAAAGATTCAGATATGTGATCCTTGGAAATAATTGAACATGTGTGCAGAAATGCTATGATGTCATGTATGCAACAGGAATGTGATCAATAGTCTAATGTTGGCGCCGGTGTTGAATAATGAGTCAAGTGTCTGAATAGAACCATAATAGTATTATACACTAGTTCATGCAAATCAAATAGGCAATGAACTAGTCCCCCACGATATATATCCAACAAACACCAAGATCATTTCTGCAGCTTGTCTTCAGATATTTATCGCATGCAAGACGGTAAACGCACTCGTACCAGACGAGCCTGCAACACCTGAGCATAGACATACGCAGTTCCAGCATAAAAAACACAAACAAATAGTTCCCGCCTTAGTTAGGTGAACTACGTCGACTCTGATCCTCATTATCCCGATGAGGTACGTAGGCAGCGGGGTAGGGTCCGTTCGAGCACATTCTTTATTTTCCCTACATTTCCCCCTTCCTTCTCATTTCTTTCCCAATTCCTTTCTCATTTTCCATTTCCATTCCAGTAGCAGTTCTTATTCAGCAGCTTTATTTTCTCACCCTTTGAAACAAAAAGCAAGCGTGGATCCCGTCGGGTACGGCGGACGGTCTGGGGTGCTAATACCTTCCCAGATCGTAACCGACTCCCGAACCCAGATCTTTGGTTCGCAGGACCTTGTCTTTTCCTTCTTCCTCAGGTTTGTGCAACATTAGCTTTCCCGTTCCTTCGGGATAAAAAGTGATCACAACAAGGAATTATTAATCTCCTTAAGGTGAATTCATGATTTTAAGGCCTATATCATAAAAAGAATTCATGCAAAAGATACTTTTGTTATATTGTCAACGACTAATTTAGGGCTTCAAGATAATCCCCTTTCTTAACTTGGTACTTTTTAATGGCTTTTACAGAAATGCCCGGCCTGGATCCTGAGATCACGTGTCACCAGCTAGCTTTAGATCGGGCAGTCAAGCCCATAGCATAGCGTAGGCGCAAACAGTCCCCCAAGAAGGCGGAGGTTGCCGAGCGAGCTGTAAAAGACCTCTTAGAGGCAAATTTTATTTTTGAAGCCCAGTACACAACCTGGCTCTCTAATGTAGTCCTCGTTAAGAAAAATAATGGAAAATGGCGTATGTGTGTTGATTATAATTTTAAAGGACAATTTGAATTAAACTAATATAAAACCAAATTAGTTTCATAGATCCGCATTCTGTGGACTGTTATTCTTTAGTGGACTCTAACATAGATTCCGTCTAATATATTAAATTGTATTCTGGCAACTTAGATAAAAATTATATATATCAAAGATATTATAAATTAAGTGTTTATGATATATATATAGAATTGTGTATAATATCATAAATTCCATGACCCTAAATGTCATAAATTAAAGATAAGTTCAGACTCTTAAAAAATTGATAGGTAGTAAATATGATGGATATATAACACTTTATCTAAAATTATTGATTGTCTTCGCTTTGTGTTGTAAAGCGAAGACAATCAATTCTCTCTATAAGTGAGTTGTATGTATGTATTATAATTTGGTGAATGAAATTAAGATAATATATTACGAGATCCACTAGTGGACGAAATATATTATGAAAGCATATACAATATTAATCAATCAAGAAATATGATTAATAACCTATTGAAGTCTAAGCTTAAATACTAGACATAATAGTTATAAGTAAAATTCTTATATAACTTTATCCTCCATAAATTACATATTATAGCTATATAAACTATAATTGAAATAACACTGGGATGGGTTTTATTCTGTTAATTGTTTCAGTTATGTTATTATTGGATAAATGTTTTCCTATTTATATGATGTTAAATTCAGGATGGTGAAAATATATTTATGAAGTTTTGAATTTTGAAGTTAAATTCCGCTGTGAAATGATTTATGTTATTTTGATGTTGTTTAACCCGTGTTACGGGACAGGACACTGTTGTGTTGATTTTTGAAGATATGTAATACCCTTTTGATGATTACTCTGATATTATTTCAATATTATGTTTTGGGGTAGAAGGGTGTTACACTGAGCATAATCCCGAAAGCTTTCCCTTGAAGACTGAGAGATGCCCATTAGAAGAGTTCTATTGGGAGCCATGTCTAGGTTGTACTGGTATTGTCGGATAAAGGCTTCGGCCAAGTCTTTCCAACATCTTATAGTGGCCCTCGTCAGATGCTAATACCATTCTCTTGATGCTCCAGTCAGGTTGTCCTCAAAATAGAACATCCATAACTTGGTATAAGCCTTGAGTCTCCCTAAGAAGGATTGCAAATGAGTACGCGGGCAGGAGGTACCATTATATTTTTCAAAGCACGGGGGTTTGAATTTGTGGGGAATCCTCACCCCCATCTACCAGCCCCATATCCATTACGTCAAAGCCTAAAGAATTCTAGGATTCCAAAGACCTCAGCTTTTCAGCAATCTCATCCAACCTTCGGTCATACACCTCATCCCCAGCCCCAATAACTGTGAACTGCTCCTCCTGAGGATCTTCTTGCAAGATCCTGCCTGCAACAATGTTTCCTTGAATATTCCTTGGGATATTAACATCTGGGTTCAAATGGGGCCCAAACTCTGGTGGGTCGATGCGAGGCTGCCCGCGTTCATTATTGCTGGTTCCTCCCGTTCCAGGGTGGGGCTCTTCAGGAGAAGCTATGGACTTCCATCGTAACTTAATCATTAGGGTGTTGGATAAGATATGCATGTATTCTGGCTACATGCAGATAGAACAGCAACAAATGTGATGTTGTCTGGAAATTAATTTTCTTCTATAAAAATACCCCTAAAGTGACTCATATACTATACCCTAATTCAACTCTTCTTAACTGTATGTATACACACAGTTAAGAAGAGTTGAATTAGGGTATAGTATATGAAGCACCCTAAGAATCAAAGTTATTTCTTTTAAACGGAATTCCAAATTATATTAGGTATACTTTATTATGGAGTCTTGCAAGATTTTATATTAGGTATACTATATCATAAACCTAATATCATATAATGTTAGGCTTAATATCAAATCAACTTTAGGTTTAATTTATAATGCAAGTTATACAGGTATAATATCAACAACATTATATGATATTAGATTAATATATGATTATACACTAGAATTAGGGAACTTAATAGATTCCGTCTAATATACTAAACCAGTACATAATCTAATTTTATATCTTCCAGTTGCATATATGCATCATAAGGAAACCCTAATATATTATGATTTATTATATAACTGATTTCATATAATTTGAAAACATTTCTTAAAAACCGTTTGTTATAACTTGGCAGAAGGATATTTTTAGAACCTTTCTATATGTTTTGAGATTTAATTTCATTTTCATATGGACTTGATGATATTTCGAAAAATGCCTAGGTGGATAAAGTTTTTTAAATGTTGGTTTGGGTTCTCAGTAGCAAGACCTGCGAATTGTCTCTGTTGCACTAATTGCAGCAAGGATGGTTTAAGTTCCAAATTATTGGCTAGGATATCGGGGTTTACTATACTGGAACTAGGTTCCTCCTTTGATGGTTGGGCGAAGTCCTTAAGAGGTCTTCGGTTTTGATCTACGGCCATAGCTCTCCTATTCCTATGGAAAAACAAATGTGCGCGAGCGTAAAGTTCAGGTTCAGCTAGAGGATCTACTAAAATTCCGGCACTATGAGTCTTTCGCATTGACCGGTGGGTAACAACCTTAGTCTAAATGGTATAACTACAGGGTATGATTTATGAAACCGAAATATGGAAGTATTTAGGTAACCTGTTCCTACAAGATCCTATGGCTTCCACAAACTCGAATCCTGTTTTCAAAGATGGTGGAAGTAGCAACAAGCCTCCGCTCTTCTCCGGTGAATACTTTGATTTTTGGAAAATCAGAATGAGGGCACATATTATTTATATGATTTGAATTATAGCTATAATATGTAATTTTTGGGGTACATTTTTTTTCCAATAAGAATAAGTATCAATTTACAATTCTTTTTCCAAATTTATGTCCTCATTTTTTGGGATGAAATTACATATGATGGATCCCCAATATGGGATTCTCGTCGCCCATGGAGGCGGTTACATATGATGGATCCCCCAGAATGGGATCATTGCCACCTATAAAGGCAATTACATGGGTTGGGTCCCTAAGATGGGATCCTTGCCGCCCATAGTGGCAAATGCGTGTGTTGGATCCTTAAGATGGGATCCTTGTAGCTTAAAAAGGCAATTAAAAATTATGAATTCCCTTGAAGAGGGGTTTTCTATGTCTTAAAATCGGCCACAACGACATATGCCTTAGGACTTAGGAAAAACAACAAAATAACTAACAATAAGGCAGCTAACATAAAAAATATCCCCTAGGGTACACCATTGTTCAAAATGATTACAAAATCCCTTGAAGGGGTCAAATTAATCACAGTAAAAATAAACAAAAATAGGGGAGGGAGGAATTATTCTTCATCCACAAGCTCTCCATCTAGAACCACCTTAAAAGGATCCATGGGGCTTAAGTCCAGACGGGGATACAACTAGGGTGTCAGGGCGTTTTCCCACCAAGAAACATCTCATAAGATGGACCTCCAACAGAGTTGACAGTTGGGTGGGAGATATGGTGGAAAGTATTTAGTAATCACTTAGGAATTTCCTTGTGATGGAAAATAAATTATCGGTACAAGTCATAGTGTCAAAGGCGGGGTCATTACACAAAGAAGGTGCATAAGAAGTTAGAGAATCCACTAATATCTTCGTCTCAGACCCAACCTCTTTGTTTCCTGGCGGCCTAGAAGAACTCATTTCCCTCCTAGGAACCTTAAGAGGATGGATTTCTGCCTCCTAGGAGGTTTCACTTTATATCTTCTCCTGAGCATTAGCGGCGCCACAAAGCGAAGGATAGCATCACACACTACTGAGCCACCTGCATCTTCAGCAGACGCTCCTATTTTTCATTGAAGGACACCACCATCATCTCTTATGCACATAACCAACTATTAGAATGTGTCCACATAACAGAACATAAATAAAAAGTATTTATCCTTACCTAGGTACTCCTTCACTTCGTCTTCGTCTTCACAGTTCTACTCGATAAGGGTGTTAGACTCCAGGGTGCGAAAGCACTAGACTAAGGAATACACCAGTTGAAGCATAAAAGAAATCACTCCCTACAAATTTTGCATCGCAAACTATACTTCTCTACCTGAAGTACATGCACTTCGCATCACGAGCTATACTTCGCATCGCGAAGTCCAGGCAACAACAAATCCTCAAAAGTTCACTTGAAGCAATAAGAGACAGACTCTAAGTCATACACACTCTCCACAATTCAAATAGACTACGCTTGTTACCATCTTAACATACACAATCAATCTAACTGTCCGCTTGCAATCCTAGCAGCGCTGACAACCAATAGAACCGCTCACCTCACATGAATTGATCCCTTAAACAGCCTAAAAAACCATTGTATATGGTTTCTTGTCAGCGTGAGCAAACCCTCATCACCACCAAAACGTGTTATACACCTACTAATGTCTCTTAACATTCCTACCCTTACAAAGAAAATACATACACATGTATTTTTTTGACCTATAAAAAAAAGAGAGAATCCAAATCCCAAAACACAAACAAAAAAGATCCAATATCTATAATAAAATAACTTTAATTAATTCTTGTTTTATTGATACAAGAGAGAATGCAAAACAGGCTTGTAATATTACGACCACTTTAAAAAAAACTACATCTAAAGACTTATACAATAAATTAAACTCTACTAACATTGGTTGGTTGTTTTGCAACAAAGAGAATGCACATAATATCAAAGCCATATTGTACTGTACATGTAGTGGTGAAGTCAAAGAAAGAAACCAAGAAGAATGGGCCAAAGCATTTGGAATATTTATCATTTAAAATGCAAGAATGATATTCCATTTAGTAAGTCAACAATGTCTTCAAGCTAAATAACGGGGGGAAGAAGCATGGATAGAGAGATAAAGGAAAAAAGGTGCAAACAGAATATTCAAAAATCAATTGAATGGAATCGTACACCAACTATGCAACTTGAAGCAATTGTGATAAACTCTATACTATTGCTCTATAAATACCTTCTCACTCCTACTTCTTACTTCCACTTGAATTCTCTTCTTGTCTTTCATAACAGAATTAATATCAAATTCAGTTTTAGCAATTATGGATTGCAGAATTGAAACCGCAAAAACTCGCAGGTTTTCTTTCTTTCTTTTTCCTTGCGACCATATTTGTCTGTATTTTGCCACAATATCAAGGTCTATAGGGTAACCGCGTAACGCTGTAACCAAAACTACAACCGCAATTTAAAACCATAATATACACATACTTTGTTTTAAACAATAAAAAAATATAAGAGATACTTCAACCCCAAAAAAAATTGTTGCATATATTATGGTGAAACTAATATTGTGACAATATATAGGAACAAGTGTGCAGCATGCTATAGGCAGTTCAACAAAGTGGAGCATCTAGTGGATCACATGAAGATCTCTTATCATTCTGTTCATGAACCAACCTGTGGTATTTGCAGGAAACATTGCAGATCCTTTGAGTCTCTAAGGGAACATCTTATAGGTAACTAATTAACCTCTTCTTATATATTATGAATTTGTAACAAAATCTAAATGTAATTAATTAATTAATTAATATGATGTTTATGTTTTTCTAGGTCCATTTCCAAAACCAGAATGCAAAGAAATCTTTGCTAACCGAGGGTGCAAGTTTTGCTTGAAAGTCCTTGATAGCCCTAACTCTCGCCGGATCCACCAACAAAAGTGTCAACTCTCTGGATTAAGTGTAAATAAACATACACATCTATTAACTAAGGATTTATAGTATAATCGCTTATGAAATTTAAGTGTTTATGCGTATATTATTTTTGTAACGAAAGATAAAATAAAGTTAAATTGTCTATCGGAGCTTATGAAAATAAAATGAAAACTGTTCTAACGCTTATGAGTTTATGATTATGCAGGGAATATGTGGCCGATTTTCGAACTTGGGAATTCGCGATAACTTGACAATTGGTGGAGAAAGAGGACCACAAGTAGTTGCACTAGCTTGTAAAATGGTGGGAGGTGGAAGTGATGGTTCACTAGATCTTTGTGCAAGAGTTTGCTTAATAGATGAACATGAGAATATTATCTTCCATTCTTATGTTATTCCACCGATTCCAATCACAAACTATAGGTATGAGACAACTGGTATAAGACACGAATACTTAAGAGATGCAATGCCGTTGAAACTAGTTCAAAGGAAGATTCAAGATTTTCTTTGTAATGGAGAACCCATTTGGACAATTCGTTCAAAGGGAGGAAGAGCTAGGATTCTTGTGGGTCATGGTTTAGATCATGACCTTGCATCTTTGCAAATTGAGTATCCAATACCAAAAATAAGGTAAATTATATTCATTTTTTCATACTTAAGTTAGTCTTTTTACTATAATTTGTGCAATACAAAGTTTAAATTTATCACAAACGTAGTTAAATATATTTTTTATTTATTGTCTCTAAAAAACCAAAGACAAATTTATCTTTAACTAATGTTATAAACGGGATAGGGCTGAAACTATTTGATGACTGAATTGATTCCCAAATTAGTGGATCGGATACTGGTGGTGTGTTGGTGGAAAAAAATGTTAAACATTCTAAATTTAGAGAATTAACCAATGACTTTGATCAAATAATGCTTTAATTATTTCATAAATATATATATTGAGTTTGTATAAATTAATGATGTCAACAGGGATACTGCAAAATACCCTCCACTCATGAAAACTAGCAAGCTCAGCAACTCACTCAAATACTTAACACAAGCATATCTTGGGTAAGTATCAACTCAATTTCATTTTTATTTTAATAGAAAAAATATTAAATTCGAATTTTTCGAAAATATAAATATATATAAAACCTATTCTAAACAAAATATTAATTTTTATTATTATTATTATTATATATGCAGGTATGATATTCAAACAGGAATACAAGATCCTTACGATGATTGTGTTGCAGCAATGAGACTTTACATGAGAATGAGAACACAAATGCACAAAACAAAAGATTATCCTATGGCATCTGATTCTCAAAACAGAAATAATTTTGCTTCATGGAGAAAAAGTGAGCTTGAAAGAATGAGTCCTGAACAGATTTTAGAAATCTAAAGATCTGACTACTATTGCTGGTGTTTGGATCCATGAATTAATGATGAAAGTAAACCAAATACATCATTGAAAATGATGAAGGAGATTATAAGTTACTGCCAATTTATCCTATGTAGTTGTAAACACCCCAAATTTTCCCTCACCCATTCACACCATGGCTTGTGAACACTTCATATGCATAAATCCAATCATAGCATCTCATACCACATTTTTGATTCATTGCTTTGGTTCAAAGTCATCTGCATCTAGGGTTTGTGATCTGAGCAATCCAAGGGCTTCTTGAGCCACTCCAAGGGTCATCAATCACTTCAAAGAGGTCCATGTATGTTCAGGCATCATATTATTTCCTCTCAAAGTCAAGAATGTCAAAGAATCACAAGAACTGAGAATGGTATGGAAGCAAAGCCAGGTTTGACTGCACAGATGACCTAGAATTAGGGTTTTGGTTTCAGAGGCCATAACTCCAATTTTTTTGGTCATTCTTGTTTCTATTGGTCTCTATATGGTATAGGGAGCATGCATATCAATTTTCATGAAGAAATTCCATGGGGAAGTCATCTGATCAAGAGTTGACTTTTCAAGCAAGTCAGTGCAAAATCAGGGCATCTGAGGCCCCCAATGACCCAACCAAAGGATGTTCATCATCATTTTGATTATGTATGATCTTTATTTGATCATAGAAGATGTTAGAAGTTCACAAAATTGAAGAATTTCAAGTCATTTGCAAAGTTGACTTTTTGGGAAGTTTGACTTTTAATGAAAATTGCCATTTTGGGAAACTTTTTCAACCCTTGCTTTTTTATTCAAAAATGCTTCAAATGGAAAAACTTTGGTCATGAAAGTTGTAGAATGGATCATTCCCTTTTCAACAAGTACAAGAACTTGACCTAATTCATTTTGGATCAAAAGTTATGGCTTGTCAAAGTTGGCTAAAATCACAAAATTTGAAGTTTTCTACCAAAGAGACATTTTGCAAAATGGTTTGTTCAAGTGTTCTAAAGGCCTCAAATGTGTATCATTTCTTCACAACATGATCATATGACATCTAAAATTCAGAATGGGCCAAGGGATCACTCATTTTCATGACTTCTGGAGCAAGATTTCTCAAAGGAAACAAAAGTAAAGCAAGTTGCAAAAACTCACTCAAGTGTGAATCCACTTGCTTGCTGACTTCGCAATCAATCCTATGGCTCTCCACACATCTTGCTGCGCAGGACACCCCATCTGTCCTTGGCTAGCTAGTAGCCCATGCCTCTCTTACACAAACTTGACATTTTGGCAACTTGAGCCATACCAATCACAAAAGCACACATCAACTCATCTGACCAATCCCATTTGTTTATACAAACCAAAAGCAAGACAAAGCACACAACACACAAGCCTGAAAGCACCAAGAACACAGCTCTCTCATTTCCACCCCATTTTGCAAAAGCTTTCGAAACACTCTCCACAAGCTGCAAACACACAAACCAACTTCACAAATCAACTCAGCACACTTCACCGATCAAAAACAACCCATCACCATAGCCTGAAACTCCCTGAATCAAAAACACGATCACCACCCTCCCTTGAACAGAACTTCTGCCATCTCAAAAACCAGCCATCCTCAAAGCTTTCTAAGCTTCATTTCATCATCAGAGGGTTCAAAGGAGTGGACTTGCAGCAAAGGAAAGGCCAGAAAGCTCAGGACCAGGAGTTTCCATCTCAGGAAGCCATCTCAAACTTTTTTCCAGAAACTCCATTTTAAGTTCTTAAATGCTTCTATGTACTCCCCTGATCATGGGGATATGATTATTTTTGAAAATGGTTGAGAAACCAGGATGTATGAATGCTCTGAAACTTTTTTGCCCTAGAAATGTTTTGCTTCGATTTGCCTGATTAATGCATGAAAAATGGTTTTTGTTTGGGGGTTTTGATTTAGTTTGAAATGGGGTTTGATTATTGGCAATTAGATTTCATTTTCATGAAGTTTTGAGGGATTTAGCAACTTTCAGGTGGGGGTCTTGCCGGAGAAGACGACCGGAAGTCTTCTCCGGCCACCTGAAAGTGATTAGGGTTTAATCTGTGTAATTAATGAAGTTTGAATGTGGAGCGTAGATGTTGCTGACTTAGTCAATTCCCGCGCGTGTTCAATGGTCCAGATCTTCCATTTAGCCCTAATCTCACTTAATTAAATTAATTAATCCATTTTAGTCAGTTTGAATCTCAGCCCTAGGATCACGCGCGCAGTCTTTCCCTCCATTCCAAGTTTAAATGCTGACCATTGGATGCGCTGACTTTCATTTAAATTCAGTTTTATTTTCTTTTTATTTCATTTGTTTTGTTCAATTTATTAAAAATAGTAAAACATTTTCCAAAATTCTGAAAATTTTTATACAACCTTTTATTAATTTTCAGAAACCAAAAACACTTTTATTTTTATTTTTTGCATTAAAAAATATTTTTAAATCATTTAAAAGATTATTTTTAATTAATTAATGAGAATTGATTAATTAAAAATACTTTTAGGTATTTAAAAATCATAAAAAAATTCATGAAATCTTTAAAATCATTTAGAAACATTGTCCAACTCTCAAACCAAATTTCTTTTTTGATCTTGATGTCTTTTGACAATTTTTCATGGAATTAATTTCATTTCAAAGCATTATTTTGATCCAATGTTCAAAAATTCATTTCTGCCTAGTCTTTAGGAGTTGGACTTTGATTCTTTTTGCATTGCATCTTGTTTAGCATGTAGTTTATAAGATTAAATTGACATGAATTGATCTTATATTTCCATTTTGTTTGGCATTTTTCTTGACAAGGTACCTTAAAACCCTAGCAATCTTAGGAAATTCATAACCCTCATTAGGTTAAGAGTTGGGTCCCCTCCTTTGGGCAGTGAGTTTGTATAGGTTTAGGGTTCCTTTGAATGCATTTTCAAATTTTTGTCATGATGTTTGCTTCTGGTTTTGAATTTTTGTTTTGTGTATTGATCATAAACCCTAATTTGGGCTTTCATTTGCATCCATCTTCCATTTGCTTGCATACCATGACTTTCCATGACATTTTGTGCATCCATTTGATCCATAACACATCTTAGGACATGTTAGAATCATGTTTGATCATTGCTTCATTCATTTTCCATGTTGTATGTCATTTGCATTTCATAACTTTTCATGTATATTCATGGTTCTAAGCATGCTTCATTTGCATCCATGTGTTTGTATGATCATCCCCATGCCTTGCCTCATATGTGCATCACCTCTTAGCATCATTAGCATCACACTTATGCTCCTGGTTTTGATTTGCATCATGTCATTTCATCTCATTTTGCATTGCATTGCATTTCTTTCACTAACTTTTCAGGTGGTAAGTAACTTTGAGAAGTGAATTTGCCTTCACTTCTCACAATTTCTTTTCATCCCTCTTATGCATCATTGCTGCATTTTGTCTTGTGTTTGGATTGAGCTTGCTCATTCTTGTTCATCCTTACTTTCTTTCTTCAAGTGACTTGTCTTCTTAAATGAAGCAAGTTACTTTGCTTCTCTTTGCTCCTTTTCATCTGCTTCCTGGTGGTTTCTCTGAAGATCTTTCTTGTAAACCTCACAAACCTTAGGAACAACCAAGCATGAAAATAATTAGGGTTTTGATTAGTCCCCCATTTAGCTTTTACCTTTGTGTCTCATTGAGTCTTCTCTTCTCATCTCATAATCAAGGACTAAACCCTAAAGGTTTTAAGGCTTTGTGATTAAGCTTATGCCTGCATCCTTCTATTAGGATGGAGTGTATAAATTTAATCCTAAGTGTTAAACCCTTAATGTGTTTAAATCCCTTAATCAATTCACTTAATAATCATCAAGACATCAAGCTTGTAACTTGGGCCTTGCATTAGGGTTCTAATTCTTCCTTAATTGGTTAAGAAGGACTAACCCTAGTGTTAATGGACAAGTCCCCCTCAAGTTGTCTTACAAACCTTAAAAATCACTTCATCATCTTATCATTAACTAAAATCCACTTAATAAAGGCTTTGTTTTGTCATGAAGTTAATCCCTAATCATGGATTAAGTTGAGGAGCTTTCCTCAGCTTAAACATTCTCATCTATTATCCTTCTATTAGGATGGTGTAATGAGTCTGTTTAATTTCTGATTATGGCTTAATCTCATTACTCAACACTAAACAAAAACACCAAAAACATCTAAATAATCACAAGTAGGTTAATGATCTTAATCCTACACCATGGTGATTAAGTGTGAGAAACTGACTTCACACTTAAGGCATTCTCGTTACCCCTAATCAGAGGGAAGATGTGATGAGTTTACCAAGTCCATTGGTTTAGGCTTAAGCTCATTAATCTATGACAAACTTCCAAAAGCAATAAAAGATTGAAAACACAAAAACAAACAATAATCGTTTCCTACGGGATTCTTTTCTCATCTCACTCACTCACAAACGAGAACTAGCTTCTTCCGTCTAATGCAAGACAGTTTGCACCTGAGCCAGACAGGTCATACACTTGAGCATAGACAAGCAAGCAGTTCACAAGTCAATTTACCTTTCAGTCTCTTTGGGTCGAACTACGGTGTTCTGACTTCCTCATTGCACGAGAGGATACGTAGGCATAACTTAACAGTTATCGAACAAAAGTCTCTGTATATTCCCCCTCTTTCTAGCATTATTCTTTTAGCCTCATTATCATGAGCATTTCATCTTTGTTCTTACACTGACACTTCACTTATACACTTCACTTCTCTTACACTGACACCTGTACATCCTTTTCCAGCTCTTTTATACACAAATTACACTGACACTACCCCTTTAAAACACAAATCTTTTAAGCGTGGATCCCGTCGAGTACGGCGGACAATCTGGGTGCTAATACCTTCCCAGGTTGTAACCAACCCCCTTTCTCAGTCTCTCTGGTTCGCAACCGTCTTATCCATCTTTTCTCAGGTTTATGCAGCATTACCTTTCCTTCGGGATAAAAATGCCTAGCTGGCGACTCTTTCTTTCTCTTGAGTTCACTCCTGTGTGTTCTCATCCCTCTTTCGCCGACCGTTCGCGTCTGTACCTTTATCTGAGCCAGTCTCATTTATCGGGAGCGACAGCTTGGCGACTCTGCTGGGGACCCTTATACTGTAACCAGGGCTTCTGGTTCTTTTTGTGGGTTCCTCCTAGCGCTTGTTTGATTTGTGTTTACGGGGGTGTTATGTGCTATTTGTGTTTGTATATTTGTTTTATTTATTGCTTTATGTACAGTTTGTTTACTGCTTTCTTTACAGCTTTATATACATCATACTGTCATACTATTCTGGCTGTATCTGGTTTTGTTGCTTTGGTGGGTGGGTGTTCTATTGAGAGTTTAAGGTCCTATACCTGGGACCTGAGTGACACCTAGGCTAGAGTGGTTCATGTTCTTTCCCATTCCATTTCGGTCTGGTGCGGGAATATGAAACACGGTTCAGATATGGGTTTCTTCTTGAGAACTCTGTGCTACAGATTTCCTGTAGTGCTAGGGCTATCTGGGAAGCCTGCTAAGTCTGGATGACCTTTATTACGACCTTCAGAAACTGAGGTGAATTAGAGGAGGATCTTTTATGGTTATTGTAAACATTGTACCTCCGGGTTAGAAGTGTTTACACTTCTCATAACTGATCCAAGTCTGAGGATCCTTGTTTTAGAATACCACCTGTGAGGGGGTTGGGCTGTTTACAGGTTTGCAGGTACCCTTGACCTCAGCATACCCTGATACTCTGTTTTGATTAAGAGTACTCCATTTTGGGACAGTTCTTGTGATTTTAACCCTGGACATGTGACTCTTTATTTGAGTCCCCCACCTTGGTTACTGGACTTATGAACCTCCATCTGGATTTCTTGAACATACATGGACTTATACCAGGGCAGTAATCAGATCCAGCTCGATCACAAACCCTTGCATATCATTTGCATACATCATCATTGCATCATTTGACATTTGCTTATTTGTTTTTCAGGGTATCCATATTATATTTGGCTTGGTTTTGACCCCTTCATCTGCATAGGCCTTTTGTTCATCAGCTATTTGCTTCAGCAACCTTCATCAGCTACCTGCTTCAGTCACCTGCATCACCAGTATCAGCCTGTCAGTGGCCCATCTTCAGTGTTAATCTCCATCATCAGCATCTGTCTCAGCTCTTCATCAGCAGACATGGCACCCAAGAAGAGCAACATCTCCTACCATTTCTTTGAGCCTGAGCTGGCTGGCATCAGGAAGGTCCAGGCCCTGATTACTCCAGACCATATACCACTATTCAGAGAACATTATGGAGGCATCCTTGATGTGGTTATGGATTTGGACCCTTCCCAGAGGAGCTTGATTCATACTTGCCTGCAGTTCTATGATCCCCCTCTGAGGTGCTTCACCTTCCAGAATTTTCAGTTGGGACCCTTGTTGGAAGAGTATTCATCACTGATTGGTGTACCTATCAGGGGTGGAGTCCCCTTCAACCCTGAGATGGCTTTTCCTAGTAATGAAGAGGTGGCAAAGGCATTGTATCTGGAACCAGTTCTGATTGAGCAGAACATGACAGCAAAGGCTGGAATCTCTGGTCTACACTTGGATTTCTTGACTTCTCAGGCTATCCTGAAGGCCTCCTTGGGAGAATGGAAGGCAGTCTGTGCATTATTAGCCCTTAGCGTATATGGGGTCATATTATTTGCAGATGAGCCTAAGTTTATTAGCAAGAATGCAATCCATCTTTTCATTCTGAGGAACCCAGTGCCCACCTTACTGGGAGATTTCTACTACTCTGTTCACCAAAGGAATGAAAAGCAAAGGGGAAGGTTGGTAAGATGCTGTGCTCCCCTATTCCATACTTGGCTGCTCAAACACCTGCCCAAGACTGATGCATTCTTGAATCCTCACCAACAGAGGAATTGGGCTAGGAGACTTGTTGCTTTGACCTCAGATGACATCAGGTGGTGCACCCAGAGCACCAAGGGCAGGGACATCATTACTAGTTGTGGGAAGTTCCCCAATGTACCTCTGATAGGAGTGAAGGGTTGCATTAACTACAACCCTCTGCTATTCAAAAGACAACTGGGCTATGCATTGGTCCACCCTCATAGAGTACAAGATCTAGCTGAGACCCTTTATTGTGAGATCAAGCCTAATCTGGCTATTGTCAGGCAAGCATCCTGGGCTTGGGACAATGTCCAGACCAAAGGGATGGCCATTCTTGGGAGATGCAACAATGTGGCCTCAGCTCAGTATTATGAGTGGTCTCATGCCAGGGCTCAAATTTCTGGGATGCCCTTCACCATTGAATATGTACCTGGACCATCCACAGCACCACCTCCAGCAACTGTCAGCCTGGAGGAGTTTGAGAAGCTAAAAGAGAGGAATGAGAATTTGTCTGAAGCCTTGAAGAGAACCCTTTGGGAAAGGAGTGATGGTCGTCTGGATATTGAAAGGTTAGAGAAGCTTAAGGTGAAGCATCTAGCCAGGATTGAAAAGTCAGAGGACTACATCAAGAAGTCAAGGGCTGGAGAACAGATTTTGAAGAATGCCTGTAAAGAGGCCCAGTTCCAGAAGGCTAGGACTGATCTCTATCTGAAGGAGAGTCAAGCTAGGTGGGTCAGGATCACTGAAGCTCGCACTCAGGAAGATAAAAGAACTCAGGACAAGATTGAGCAGTTGGAGGCTAATGCAAAGGAGCAACAGGAAGCCCTATTAGCAGCCCAGAGGGAGATCTCAGAATTGAAACTCAGGGCTGGTGTGAAGAGGTCAAAGGACCAAAGCAGACACAAGAAGCTAACCACTGCTATCACCACCAGGAATCTTCTCATCAGGAACCTCACAGAGCATCCAGCTGACCCTGTGACTGAAGCACTCCTGAAGGAAGTTAGGGAGGATGAGTTTGGTCTTGGTGTCTGACTTTTGCTTGTTGTTGCTTTCATTTCATGTACTTTTCTTTTATGTTGAATTTTTTACCCCTCAGAGGGCTTGTATTGTAAAAAAAAAAAACTATGTTTGATTAACCATTTGTAATATATTCATTAGTTTGTTTCATCTGAGTTCTTTTTCTCTCAAGCAACATCAAGAGCATCATCCTCAGGGGTCTAGAAAGGTCAAAACAAAATGCCAAGCCGGATACCTTGGAAACAAATAAGCATACTGCATTGCATACTAACTTTGTTTTGTTTTGTAGGTTTTTGTTTTGTTTGTTACTAATTCTGTTGTGATTCAGGAACTATTGCTCGACGTCGGGTGTTCCCACTCAACCGTCCACACAGATATCCCACTCGCAACAACCTTCCGGGTATACAAATGGACCAAGTACAGCAGGACCTTACAGAGGTCAGGACTCAAATGGCCAATGAGAGACTGGAGATGAGAAATCAGATGACCCAGTTTATGGAGGTGATGAATGGATTGGCACAGAGCCAAGAAAGATTAAGAGCATTGGTAGAAAGGCAGACCCAGGAGGAACCCCATCTAGGGACTGGGGGAACAAGCAACAATGAGAGGGTTCAGCCTCATGTTAATCCTCCAGTGTATGGGCCTCACCTTCATCCAGAGATCAACATCCCTGTTAATGTGCAAGGGAATGCCACTGCAGGCAGAGTATTACAAGAAGACCCCCAAGAGGATCAATTCACTGTGATGGGAGATGGGGATGAAGCCTATGACAGAAGGCTAGATGAAATTGCTGAAAAATTGAGATCCCTGGAGTCCCAGAATTCCTTGGGCTTTGATGTTATGGACATGGGTCTAGTGGACGGGGTAAGGATTCCCCACAAATTTAAACCTCCGTGCTTCGAGAAGTACAACGGAACTTCCTGTCCACGAACCCACTTGCAATCCTTTCTGGGGAGGCTGAAGGCATACACCATGGATGAAAAGCTATGGATGTTTTATTTTGAAGATAGCTTAACAGGGGCTTCAAGGGAATGGTACTCTCACTTGACCAGAGCAACCATCAGATGCTGGAAGGACCTAGCTGAGGCCTTTATCAGACAGTACCAGTACAACTTGGATATGGCTCCTAACAGGACCCTCCTGATGGGAATGTCTCAATCACCCAGGGAAAGCTTCCGGGAGTACGCCCAGAGGTGGAGACAGCTTGCTGCTGCTGTCCAACCACCCATGTCGGAAAGGGAAATAGCCGACATGTTTATGAACACCCTCCAAGGGACATACATTGACAGGCTAGCTGCCTTTTCTTCCACCAGCTTCACTGATGTAGTCATAGCTGGAGAAAGAATTGAAAGCCTATTAAAGATGGGCAAAATTTCTGACAATGGTGCGAGCTCGTCCAGCAACCCCAGAAAACCTTTCGTAGGTCCAAGAAGAACTAGTGAGACTAACACTATTCAGGCCAGCAGGGGCAGACCACAATATGTTCATAGGTCAGTGGCAGCAGTCACTATTCCCGCTCCCATTCCTCAGCAAACAGCATATCAACCACAGCAACAACCCCATTACCAGCAACAAACTCAATATCCGCCTCAGAGAAACTACAACAACAACAGCAACAATCAACAAAGACCATTTCAACAGAGACCATCTCAGGCCAATAGGGTGATTGATCCAATCCCTATGCCTTATGCCACATTATTGCCACAGCTCCTGAAGCTCAACTTGGTTGAGTTAAGGACGTTGGCACCACCAGATACTTCCAGTCTGCCAAGGAATTATGACGCCAACGCCAGATGTGCCTTTCACTCCAATGCACTTGGCCACAGTACAGAGAAATGTAGGGCTCTACAAATGAAGGTACAGGACCTGGTAGATTCCAAAGCTCTAAACTTTGCACCCCCGCCAAATGTCAACAAAAACCCCATGCCCAACCATGGAGGACCAAGAATCAATGCTATTGAGGAAGATAAGCCATCTTTCTTAATAACCAATGTTGGGCAGATCCGGACACCCCTGGTAGAGATTAAAGCTCAACTCCTTGAATGCCAGATATTCCCTGGGTGTGAGCTCGGGTGCGGTTATTGCAACATTACGGTGAATGGATGTGATAACTTGAGAAGCGGCATAGACAGTCTCATCCAGAATGGTCTACTTCAAATCACAACATCAATACCCTCAAATCCGGCAATCCCTCCGACAACAGTTCCAGAATCTCCTACAACTGCAACAACAATTATTCCAAACAATTCTTCAGTTTCATCAACAATTGCTCCAAATATCACTTCAACAAGCCAGATATCAACAAACATTACTTCTACAACGTCAGCACCCCTCTATTCAGAATCTTCTCCTACAACACCAGCAAATATCTCAGCAGTCACTATTTATTATGATCCGTCAAGTATTCCTCCGAACAACAATTTCCAACAACAAGCAGTGGCATCTCCTGCCAGGACACCGGTCACCATCTACTATGATCCACATACTATTGCAACACCCTCCTCTGCTGCAGTCAGCCCGGTTACCATCACGGTACCTGGGCCTGTTCCATATGAAAGCAGTAATGCCATCCCTTGGCATTATGGCTCTGACCTTTACTGCAATGGGGAGAAAATCACTCTTGACTCTTCAACATCTTCTCCACAGGTTGACAATGTCGGGGGAGGTGGAGGCTTCACCAGAAGCGGACGCCTTTTTGCCTCGCAATCACAAAGACCCAATGCCGAAGCAGAAGCTGCTGCTAAAGCGAAGGGAAAAAGTGTAATATCTGAAGAGCCCATTCTCAAAGAAACACAGAAGACATCTTTTGAACAAGATGTAGACGAGTTTATGAGAATTATCAAAAGGAGTGATTACAAGGTGGTGGATCAGCTTCACCAAACTCCCTCAAAAATCTCCATTTTATCCCTGCTGATGTGTTCCGAAGCTCACCGGAATGCATTACTAAAAGTCTTGCACGCAGCATATGTGCCAGAGGAGATCACCGTTAATCAGCTGGAGACCGTGGTGGCAAATGTCAATACTAGCCATGGATTGGGTTTTACCAATGCTGATTTAACAACTGAAGGATGTAATCACAACAAGGCTTTACACATCACTCTTGAATGCAAGGGTGTTGTTCTATCACATGTACTGGTAGACATTGGGTCTTCACTCAATGTCTTACCAAAGAAAGCCTTGGTGAAGCTGGAGTATGATGGCTTGGCATTGCGTCCAAGTAATTTGGTAGTGAGAGCATTTGACGACTCTAAGAGATCAGTGCTAGGAGAGATTGATCTACCTGTGGTGATTGGCCCATAGACGTTTAAAATAACCTTCTATGTGATGGACATTCAGTCGGCCTATAGTTGTTTGTTGGGTAGACCTTGGATTCATGCCGCTGGCGCAGTTACGTCTACCCTTCACCAGAAGTTAAAATTCGAGTGGGAGGGCCAGATCATCACCATTTGCGGTGAAGAGGATATTTTTGTTAGCCATCTGGCTACGTACAAATACATTGAGATGGATGGGGAGATCCATGAAACCATGAGTCAGGGATTCGAAGCCCTGAACATCAATGAAGCATCTGCTGTACTTGGGACCTCCATGACATCTTACCAGCAAGCCAGGAAGGTTGTTGAAGAGGGGAATGCTCAAGGCTGGGGCAAGCTGTTGCCTGTGGAAAAGAAGGAGGACAGATTTGGGTTGGGTTACAAACCAACTCAACAAGATCAATCAGAGGCTGCTAAGAAGCCTAGTTTTGTCAGTGGGGGGATGCTCACCCCTGATGCTGTAAACAACTTGGAAGATGAGTCGGAAGATGAGTGCAACCTGGAGAGCTGGATACGTCCAAGGATCCCAGGGAGCCGTATCTCAAACTGGTCTTCCCAGGAAATTATAAGGGTTACTCCTGCAGAGTAATTATTATTTCCTGTATTTTTAAGCATGCATCAAGTCTTGCATCTTGCCCAAGATGACAAGACTCATTTTGTAATCGGGCCATCTCGTAATTTTGTGCAAATAGATCAATCAATGAATATCGGACGTCTTTTGCAAATGAGTCTTTTTTCTTCTCCGCTCACTGTTTTTCATTTTTTTCTTTTTGTACAAAAATAAAATGGCAATGTTTTCAAAATGATAAATTTCATTTCACTTTTTCTAAACAAGATTAAAATCAATCACTAAAATGAACAATCTAAACCCTTGCAGAAAGTGCCTCTCAGACCGCACCGACAACAGCACAGCTATGGCTTCGTATGACTTTGACAATCCAATCAATCAAGCCGATGAAGGGGTTGAAGAAGATTTTGAGCTTCCTGAAGAGCTAGCCAGGTTGTTAAGGCAAGAGGAGAAGGTTATCACTCCTCATCAGGAGGAGATTGAAACAGTTAATCTTGGTACGGATGAAGACGTGAAAGAGGTTAAGATCGGGGCCTGCCTACAAAACTCAGTGAAAGAACAACTGATTGATCTGCTTCGGGAGTATGCGGATGTGTTTGCTTGGTCTTACCAAGATATTCCAGGGTTGGACACCGATATCGTCATGCACAAGCTGCCTTTGAAAGAAGATTGTCCGCCAATAAAACAGAAGCTGCGCCGTACTCGCCCAGATATGGCAATGAAGATAAAAGAAGAGGTACAAAAGCAGTGGGACGCCGGGTTCCTTGCTGTAACTAGCTACCCACCGTGGGTTGCTAATATAGTACATGTGCCTAAGAAAGACGGCAAAGTGAGGATGTGTGTTGACTACCGGGATCTGAACAGAGCCATCCCGAAAGATGACTTCCCATTGCCTCACATTGATGTATTGGTTGATAATACGGCTCAGTTCTCGGTATTCTCTTTCATGGACGGATTTTCAGGATACAATCAGATCAAGATGTCACCAGAAGACATGGAGAAGACAACCTTCATCACACCCTAGGGCACTTTCTGTTATAAGGTGATGCCATTCGGACTGAAGAATGCAGGTGCAACATATCAACGGGCTATGGTAACATTATTCCATGATATGATCCATAAAGAAATCGAATGTTATGTGGATGACATGATTGCCAAGTCCCTCACAGAAGAAGACCACCTGGTGAATCTGTTGAAGTTATTCAAGCGTCTGAGGAAGTACCAACTGAAGTTGAACCCCAACAAATGCACATTCGGGGTGCGATCTGGTAAGCTGCTAGGCTTTATTGTAAGTGAGAAAGGGATTGAAGTTGACCCTGATAAAGTCAAAGCCATTCAGGAAATGCCTGCACCGAAATCAGAAAAAGAAGTTCGAGGGTTTCTAGGTAGATTGAACTACATTTCCAGGTTCATATCTCACCTTACAGCAACCTGTGAGCCTTTGTTCAAGCTATTGAGAAAAGAGCAAACAGTCAGGTGGAACGAAGACTGCCAAAGGGCTTTTGACAAGATCAAAGAATACCTGCAAGAACCACCAATCCTTATGCCCCCAGTTGAAGGAAGACCTCTGATAATGTACTTGACAGTATTAGAGGAGTCAATGGGGTGTGTGCTGGGCCAGCATGACGAGTCTGGTCGAAAAGAGTATGCAATTTACTACCTGAGCAAAAAGTTTACCGACTGTGAACAACGTTATTCACTGCTCGAGAAAACTTGCTGTGCTTTAGCGTGGGCTGCTCGCCGACTGAGACAGTATATGTTGACCCACACCACTTTGTTGATATCAAAAATGGACCCATTTAAGTACATTTTCGAGAAGCCATCTCTTACCGGACGGGTTGCAAGATGGCAAATGATCCTCACAGAATATGACATCCAGTACACATCTCAGAAAGCCATCAAAGGCAGTGTATTGTCTGATTATCTTGCTGAGCAACCTATTGATGATTACCAGCCTATGAGATTTGACTTCCCTGATGAAGACATCATGTTCATAAAAGCGAAAGATCATGAAGAGCCTATTCACACTGAAGGGCCTGACCCGGAAGAAGAATGGACTATGATGTTTGATGGGGCTGTTAATGTGAATGGTCGTGGTGTTGGTGCAGTACTCATTACACCTAAGGGAATTCACATGCCTTTCTCGGCAAAGCTCACCTTTAACTGCACTAACAACGAAGCTGAATACGAAGCTTGCATTATGGGTCTTGAGGAAGCTATTAACCTCAGGATCAAAACATTAACTGTATTCGGAGATTCAGCTCTGGTAGTTAATCAAACCAACGACAAATGGTACACCCACCAGGACCATCTGATACCTTACAGGGATTATACAAGGAGATTACTGACCTTATTTACAACGGTCAAGCTTAAGTATATCCCTCGAGATGAAAATCAGTTTGCAGATGCTCTAGCTACCATTTCAACCATGATCAAAGTTCAAGCTGCCAACTTTGTGCCTCGGATTTCAGTGTCCAGACTTGACAGACCAGCATATGTATTTGCAGCAGACGTTGTCAAAGATGATAAGCCTTGGTTCCATGACATTAAGTGCTTCTTGGAGGATCAAACATACCCGCCTGGGGCATCTTCCAATGATAAGAAGACTCTAAGAAGGCTTGCTGGTAGTTTCTTTCTGAACACTAATGGTTCCCTGTACAAAAGAAACTTTGATATGGTACTCCTCAGATGCGTTGATAGAACAGAAGCAGACTTGTTGATGCACGAGGTGCACGAAGGATCCTTTGGTACCCATTCAGGAGGGCATGCCATGGCTAAGAAATTGCTAAGATCAGGCTATTACTGGATCACAATGGATGCCGACTGTTGTGCCTATGCCAGAAAATGCCATAAATGCCAGATTTATGCGGATAAGGTGCATGTGCCTCCCAATCCTCTGAACGTGATGTCTTCACCCTGGCCCTTTGCTATGTGGGGCATTGACATGATTGGCAAGATTGAACCGACTGCTTCAAATGGCCACAGATTTATCCTGGTTGCCATTGACTATTTCACCAAGTGGGTTGAAGCAGCTTCTTATGCAAACGTTACAAGGCAAGTGGTAGCCCGATTTCTGAAGAGAGACATCATCTGTCGATACGGAGTTCCCGAGCGAATCATTACTGATAAAGGTTCCAACTTAAACAACAAAATGATGGCAGAACTGTGCCGGGACTTCAAGATCCAACACCACAATTCTTCTCCTTACAGGCCAAAAATGAATGGCGCTGTTGAGGCAGCTAATAAGAATATCAAGAAGATTGTGCAAAAGATGGTGATCACCTACAAAGACTGGCATGAAATGCTACCATTTGCCTTGCATGGGTACCGTACGTCAATCATAACATCCACTGGGGCAACACCATATCAACTTGTGTATGGTATGGAGGTAGTCCTACCTGTTGAAGTTGAATTACCCTCCCTGCAGGTACTGATGGATGTTAAGCTGAACGAAGCGGAATGGGTCCGGTCCCGATACGAACAACTGAATCTGATTGAAGAGAAGAGATTGGTTGCAATCTGTCATGGGCAGCTGTATCAGAAAAGAATGAAGAAAGCCTTCGATCAGAAAGTCAGGCTCCGAGAGTACCAAGTAGGAGATCTTGTGCTGAAGAGACTCCTCCCTCCTCATACAGACCACAGGGGCAAGTGGACTCCGAACTATGAAGGACCATTCGTAGTAAAGAAAGTTTTCTCCGGTGGAGCACTCATGCTCGGCACTATGGATGGTGAAGACTTCCCGTCCCCTGTGAATTCAGATGCAGTTAAAAAATACTTCGCATAAAATGACCCGCTGGACATAAAAACAGAATGTAAGTCCAGGCAAAAATAGGGCATCCCGGCGAGTCAAAAACAGAATAAAAGACTCGAGCAAAAATAAGGGAAATAAACAAAAGATGTGCACCCGCTGAGTTGAAAAGCCGCATTGGACAACTCAGGCAAAAATGGGTATCCCGATGGATTGAAAACCCGAAAGGGCGATCCATGCAAAATAAGGGAATAAGCGAACAACTGCATTCTGAATTCGTCTGTATCACTTACAACTTGGTAAGCTTCTAAAGGATCAAGCTTCTTTCAGAATCAGCCTTCTTCAGAAAGCAAGACGAGAAGAGTGTCAAATGTCATACGAGTCATAGCCAAGGGAAGCTCCTTGAAGCGTCGTCAACATTGCCAACATTTTGTTTCTCAATTTGTAACAATCTCCTCATTTTAGGGGATATGTTTCTTTGACTGTATCTTGCCGATTCAGGGCATACGAATTAATAAAATCAGATTTTCAGTCATGTCTCGTCTCGTACATTTTATTTTCATTTGCAAAATGTCCGATGTCTTTGAGATACTGATTGCATAAATACAGATGCTTCTTTTCTAAAGAATGTGTGCTTGCAGGGAATATATTTACTCCCGGGAGTGTATGAACTCTTATGATGGAATCCGGTAAGGGATACCCCGGGATTACTTGTACGTTCCTATCTTTGCAGGATTGCAGGCATTCAAAGCACAACATGGGGCATGAAAGCTTCACTCCCAGCAGGCTGGCAAATCAAGACTCACTCAGCCTTAGCACCAGAAATGTTTTCTCCCCAGCTGAGTTGCCACTTGTTGTTTCTCCCCAGCCGAGTTACCATTTACTATTCCTCCACAATCAAGCCAGGGAACCGTCTCCCCACAAAGTGTCAATCTCTATCTAGAAGAGCAGCACACGAAAGAATCACAACAGAGTGATGAAGGTTTCTACAAACCCCAGCTGGGTCCCTCATTACCAAGAATGAGTCTATCAGTGACTTGTTCCTCCAAGCAGATACATCTCAATGGTCTCCTCCCCAGCTGGGATGTCCACTTCAAACAGATCGGCCAGAGATCTTCGCAGCAACGAGATCCAAATCCCGGATCGGTATCTTTTGCATAATCATAGCATTCGCATCATATTCACCCCACAAAGCGTAGCATTCCGTCTAATACGGAGCATTACGGTAAAAATCAAACATGTTGCATAAACATAAGTCATGGTCTGAATCAAACACTTGTGAAAAATGATAATCCATCTACAATATACAGAATGCCCCCCAGATTCCCCAGCAAAGAGCTAAAGCAATTGCCTTACACTCACAAACATCAGTACATACTCTTTGTGGCACTTGTCCGTGTCACATCCCCAGTAGAAAGCCAAAGCGTCCCCTTTGCACTCACATATATGTATATATAACTTTCTTGACATCCGTCCGTGTCGCTTTCCCCAGCGTAATTACCTAAACACTTTGTATATCAAATACTTGTTTTTACTATACTTTTCTCCTTTTGACACTTGTCTGTGTCACTCTCCCCAGCAGGTTAAACACCCGACTATACACCATATATTACTTATTACTCCTGTTCTCACTCATACAGATACCCATCCGTATCTTGTATATACCACTTATATCCCCTCAGATTCGACACTCGTCCGTGTTCTCTGTTAACCAGTTGGTACTCGTCCGTACCATCATCTCAGAACATGCGTCTAGCGTTTGTTTCTACCTGATACTCGTCCGTATCATAGTCTTAAGGATGCTCGTCCGCATCTTTTATTCATACACCGTGTCAAACACTTATGTCTTCTTGAATTTAGACACTTGTCTGTGTCTACTGTTCCCCAGAAGAGTCCCCTCAGAATCAACACTCGTCCGTGTTCTTTGATTAACCAGTTGATACTCGTCCGTATCATCATCTCCGAACACATGTCAGTATTTGTTTCTACCTGATACTCGTCCGTATCATGGTCTTGGGGATGCTCGTCCGCATCTTTAATCTATACACAATACCAAACACTTATACTTTTATTTTCTTGGATATAAACACTCGTCCGTGTTTACTATTCCCCAGTAAGTTGCCAGCCAAAGCAAGATTTCTTTTCTATCTGACATTCGTCCTAAGTCATGATAAACCTTGAGAGCAGCCGTCCCCTGCTAGGTGATCGTCCTTCACCTCTTGATGATCGTCCTTCATCATGCTCATCCGATGGCCGTCCCCATCGTCGATCTTTTCTATCTGACATTCGTCCTGTGTCGTGATATTTAGCAGCCGTCCCCTGCTAGGTGATCGTCCTTCACCTTTTTGATGATCGTCCTTCATCATTTTATCCGATGGCCGTCCCCATCGTTGATCTTTTATCTGACATTCGTCCTATGTCATGATAAACCTTGAGAGCAGCCGTCCCCTGCTAGGTGATCGTCCTTCACCTCTTGATGATCGTCCTTCATCATGCTCGTCCGATGGCCATCCCCATCGTTGACCTTTTATCCGGCATTCGTCCTATGTCGCGATACTTTCGGCAGCCGTACCCTGCCAGGTGATCGTCCTTCACCTTAGATGACCGTCCCTCATCTTGTCCCCAACAGAGCAGCCGTCCCCTGCTAGGTGTTCGTCCTTCACCTTTGATGACCGTCCCTCATCATTATTTCATTTATTCTTTAACCCGATGGCCGTCCCCGTCGTGGTCCCTTTTCCTTTTCCTGATGATCGTCCTTCATCAGTTTAGCCCGATGGCCGTCCCCATCGTTGTTGGCATTACTTTATGAACCTAATGACCGTACTTCATCATTTACTTTTTACATACTCCCCAGAGAATCTTACAGCTTTCCCTGATGGCCGTCCCCATCATAACCTCTCATATCCCCAGCATGTCGGTCGTCCCCGTCATTGCTTTATTTCCCGCATTCTCCAGCATGTCGGCCGTCCCCGTCATTGCTCTTTCCCCAGCAGTCGTCCTCGGCTTGACGGTCGTCCTCCGTCGCTCGCACTTTATATTATACTTTATTTTCTTTTACAATCTATATCCCTTTTCTTCTTCATTCTGTGAGTGCAAATTTTGGACTGTCTTTGGTATTCAACCACAAGTTATCTTGTTTGCCTGATAAGCCGTCGCTTACATCCTGCACAGCTAACTCATGTTTGAATAGGGGCAGCTGTAAACACCCCAAATTTTCCCTCACCCATTCACACCATGGCTTGTGAACACTTCATATGCATAAATCCAATCATAGCATCTCATACCACATTTTTGATTCATTGCTTTGGTTCAAAGTCATCTGCATCTAGGGTTTGTGATCTGAGCAATCCAAGGGCTTCTTGAGCCACTCCAAGGGTCATCAATCACTTCAAAGAGGTCCATGTATGTTCAGGCATCATATTATGTCCTCTCAAAGTCAAGAATGTCAAAGAATCACAAGAACTGAGAATGGTATGGAAGCAGAGCCAGGTTTGACTGCATAGATGACCTAGAATTAGGGTTTTGGTTTCAGAGGCCATAACTCCAAATTTTTTGGTCATTCTTGTTTCTATTGGTCTCTATATGGTATAGGGAGCATGCATATCAATTTTCATGAAGAAATTCCATGGGGAAGTCATCTGATCAAGAGTTGACTTTTCAAGCAAGTCAGTGCAAAATCAGGGCATCTGAGGCGCCCAATGACCCAACCAAAGGATGTTCATCATCATTTTGATTATGTATGATCTTTATTTGATCATAGAAGATGTTAGAAGTTCACAAAATTGAAGAATTTCAAGTCATTTGCAAAGTTGACTTTTTGGGAAGTTTGACTTTTAATGAAAATTGCCATTTTGGGAAACTTTTTCAACCCTTGCTTTTTGATTCAAAAATGCTTCAAATGGAAAAACTTTGGTCATGAAAGTTGTAGAATGGATCATTCCCTTTTCAAAAAGTACAAGAACTTGACCTAATTCATTTTGGATCAAAAGTTATGGCTTGTCAAAGTTGGCTAAAATCACAAAATTTGAAGTTTTCTACCAAAGAGACATTTTGCAAAA
The DNA here is from genome assembly GCA_963966055.1 of Lathyrus aphaca. Classification (NCBI taxonomy): domain Eukaryota; kingdom Viridiplantae; phylum Streptophyta; class Magnoliopsida; order Fabales; family Fabaceae; genus Lathyrus; species Lathyrus aphaca. The sequence continues at coordinate 507,305,929 of OZ014522.1, read as the reverse complement.
TGGTTTGTTCAAGTGTTCTAAAGGCCTCAAATGTGTATCATTTCTTCACAACATGATCATATGACATCTAAAATTCAGAATGGGCCAAGGGATCACTCATTTTCATGACTTCTGGAGCAAGATTTCTCAAAGGAAACAAAAGTAAAGCAAGTTGCAAAAACTCACTCAAGTGTGAATCCACTTGCTTGCTGACTTCGCAATCAATCCTATGGCTCTCCACACATCTTGCTGCGCAGGACACCCCATCTGTCCTTGGCTAGCTAGTAGCCCATGCCTCTCTTACACAAACTTGACATTTTGGCAACTTGAGCCATACCAATCACAAAAGCACACATCAACTCATCTGACCAATCCCATTTGTTTATACAAACCAAAAGCAAGACAAAGCACACAACACACAAGCCTGAAAGCACCAAGAACACAGCTCTCTCATTTCCACCCCATTTTGCAAAAGCTTTCGAAACACTCTCCACAAGCTGCAAACACACAAACCAACTTCACAAATCAACTCAGCACACTTCACCGATCAAAAACAACCCATCACCATAGCCTGAAACTCCCTGAATCAAAAACACGATCACCACCCTCCCTTGAACAGAACTTCTGCCATCTCAAAAACCAGCCATCCTCAAAGCTTTCTAAGCTTCATTTCATCATCAGAGGGTTCAAAGGAGTGGACTTGCAGCAAAGGAAAGGCCAGAAAGCTCAGGACCAGGAGTTTCCATCTCAGGTAGCCATCTCAAACTTTTTTCCAGAAACTCCATTTTAAGTTCTTAAATGCTTCTATGTACTCCCCTGATCATGGGGATATGATTATTTTTGAAAATGGTTGAGAAACCAGGATGTATGAATGCTCTGAAACTTTTTTGCCCTAGAAATGTTTTGCTTCGATTTGCCTGATTAATGCATGAAAAATGGTTTTTGTTTGGGGGTTTTGATTTAGTTTGAAATGGGGTTTGATTCTTGGCAATTAGATTTCATTTTCATGAAGTTTTGAGGGATTTAGCAACTTTCAGGTGGGGGTCTTGCCGGAGAAGACGACCGGAAGTCTTCTCCGGCCACCTGAAAGTGATTAGGGTTTAATCTGTGTAATTAATGAAGTTTGAATGTGGAGCGTAGATGTTGTTGACTTAGTCAATTCTCGCGCGTGTTCAATGGTCCAGATCTTCCATTTAGCCCTAATCTCACTTAATTAAATTAATTAATCCATTTTAGTCAGTTTGAATCTCAGCCCTAGGATCACGCGCGCAGTCTTTCCCTCCATTCCAAGTTTAAATGCTGACCATTGGATGCGCTGACTTTCATTTAAATTCAGTTTTATTTTCTTTTTATTTCATTTGTTTTGTTCAATTTATTAAAAATAGTAAAACATTTTCCAAAATTCTGAAAATTTTTATACAACCTTTTATTAATTTTCAGAAACCAAAAACACTTTTATTTTTATTTTTTGCATTAAAAAATATTTTTAAATCATTTAAAAGATTATTTTTAATTAATTAATGAGAATTGATTAATTAAAAATACTTTTAGGTATTTAAAAATCATAAAAAAATTCATGAAATCTTTAAAATCATTTAGAAACATTGTCCAACTCTCAAACCAAATTTCTTTTTTGATCTTGATGTCTTTTGACAATTTTTCATGGAATTAATTTCATTTCAAAGCATTATTTTGATCCAATGTTCAAAAATTCATTTCTGCCTAGTCTTTAGGAGTTGGACTTTGATTCTTTTTGCATTGCATCTTGTTTAGCATGTAGTTTATAAGATTAAATTGACATGAATTGATCTTATATTTCCATTTTGTTTGGCATTTTTCTTGACAAGGTACCTTAAAACCCTAGCAATCTTAGGAAATTCATAACCCTCATTAGGTTAAGAGTTGGGTCCCCTCCTTTGGGCAGTGAGTTTGTATAGGTTTAGGGTTCCTTTGAATGCATTTTCAAATTTTTGTCATGATGTTTGCTTCTGGTTTTGAATTTTTGTTTTGTGTATTGATCATAAACCCTAATTTGGGCTTTCATTTGCATCCATCTTCCATTTGCTTGCATACCATGACTTGCCATGACATTTTGTGCATCCATTTGATCCATAACACATCTTAGGACATGTTAGAATCATGTTTGATCATTGCTTCATTCATTTGCCATGTTGTATGTCATTTGCATTTCATAACTTTTCATGTATATTCATGGTTCTAAGCATGCTTCATTTGCATCCATGTGTTTGTATGATCATCCCCATGCCTTGCCTCATATGTGCATCACCTCTTAGCATCATTATCATCACACTTATGCTCCTGGTTTTGATTTGCATCATGTCATTTCATCTCATTTTGCATTGCATTGCATTTCTTTCACTAACTTTTCAGGTGGTAAGTAACTTTGAGAAGTGAATTTGCCTTCACTTCTCACAATTTCTTTTCATCCCTCTTATGCATCATTGCTGCATTTTGTCTTGTGTTTGGATTGAGCTTTCTCATTCTTGTTCATCCTTACTTTCTTTCTTCAAGTGACTTGTCTTCTTAAATGAAGCAAGTTACTTTGCTTCTCTTTGCTCCTTTTCATCTGCTTCCTGGTGGTTTCTCTGAAGATCTTTCTTGTAAACCTCACAAACCTTAGGAACAACCAAGCATGAAAATAATTAGGGTTTTGATTAGTCCCCCATTTAGCTTTTACCTTTGTGTCTCATTGAGTCTTCTCTTCTCATCTCATAATCAAGGACTAAACCCTAAAGGTTTTAAGGCTTTGTGATTAAGCTTATGTTTGCATCCTTCTATTAGGATGGAGTGTATAAATTTAATCCTAAGTGTTAAACCCTCAATGTGTTTAAATCCCTTAATCAATTCACTTAATAATCATCAAGACATCAAGCTTGTAACTTGGGCCTTGCATTAGGGTTCTAATTCTTCCTTAATTGGTTAAGAAGGACTAACCCTAGTGTTAATGGACAAGTCCCCCTCAAGTTGTCTTACAAACCTTAAAAATCACTTCATCATCTTATCATTAACTAAAATCCACTTAATAAAGGCTTTGTTTTGTCACGAAGTTAATCCCTAATCATGGATTAAGTTGAGGAGCTTTCCTCAGCTTAAACATTCTCATCTATTATCCTTCTATTAGGATGGTGTAATGAGTCTGTTTAATTTCTGATTATGGCTTAATCTCATTACTCAACACTAAACAAAAACACCAAAAACATCTAAATAATCACAAGTAGGTTAATGATCTTAATCCTACACCATGGTGATTAAGTGTGAGAAACTGACTTCACACTTAAGGCATTCTCGTTACCCCTAATCAGAGGGAAGATGTGATGAGTTTACCAAGTCCATTGGTTTAGGCTTAAGCTCATTAATCTATGACAAACTTCCAAAAGCAATAAAAGATTGAAAACACAAAAACAAACAATAATCGTTTCCTACGGGATTCTTTTCTCATCTCACTCACTCACAAATGAGAACTAGCTTCTTCCGTCTAATGCAAGACAGTTTGCACCTGATCCAGACAGGTCATACACTTGAGCATAGACAAGCAAGCAGTTCACAAGTCAATTTACCTTTCAGTCTCTTTGGGTCGAACTACGGTGTTCTGACTTCCTCATTGCACGAGAGGATACGTAGGCATAACTTAACAGTTATCGAACAAAAGTCTCTGTATATTCCCCCTCTTTCTAGCATTATTCTTTTAGCCTCATTATCATGAGCATTTCATCTTTGTTCTTACACTGACACTTCACTTATACACTTCACTTCTCTTACACTGACACCTGTACATCCTTTTCCAGCTCTTTTATACACAAATTACACTGACACTACCCCTTTAAAACACAAATCTTTTAAGCGTGGATCCCGTCGAGTACGGCGGACAATCTGGGTGCTAATACCTTCCCAGGTTGTAACCAACCCCCTTTCTCAGTCTCTCTGGTTCGCAACCGTCTTATCCATCTTTTCTCAGGTTTATGCAGCATTACCTTTCCTTCGTGATAAAAATGCTTAGCTGGCGACTCTTTCTTTCTCTTGAGTTCACTCCTGTGTGTTCTCATCCCTCTTTCGCCGACCGTTCGCGTCTGTACCTTTATCTGAGCCAGTCTCATTTATCGGGAGCGACATCAGTAAAAGTAAAAAATAAAGTATAGGAAAGTTATGGTGTCTTTTTTTATTAGAAAATAGTTGATGAGTTGAAGTACTTCTTGTACTTTGTTTAATAATATTGTTTTTATTACAAAGATAATCTTAATATGGAATCAATTTATGAAATAGCTTAGTTAGTGATTAATAGCTAAATTGTATTTTATTTGTATTATGTGTGTTTGAATGTATTTACCGAAAATAATATATGAGTTAGTTGTGTAATTCTTCTATACGGTGGTGTCTTTGTTATTTTGTAATATGGTTTTATTATATAGATTATGTTGATTATGTTTATAGTTCCACAACTTATAGTAAAATAAAATTCAGTTTTAATTGACCCATATTTAGTATTTTTCTTTCTGAATGTCTTATAATTAGTTAAAAATAGTCTTCATTAATATTAGTTTAAGGATATGTTTGTTTCGGCTTTAAAAAATGGTTTTTTTTTTTTGCATTTTTAAAAATAGAATTTTTAAAATTGTTTTTCAAAATATTATAAGTTTTTTATATTTATTTTTTCTAATTTGAAAGACTAATTTTGACATCCTATAATATAAATATACATTACTAAAGATCAAAAGATAATTGTAATCGCTATTTTTGCAAAAAGTTGTATTTTAAAAATGATTTTTATTAAAATCTATTTGAAATAGCTTCAAAATTAAGTTATTTTTTGAAATTTTGATATTCAAAAAAAGTTTCAATAAAATGATCAAATATCTAAAATAACATTTTAAGAATAACTATTCAAACCAAATTTTTATTTGAAGATTTTATGAAAAGTTTCTTTGTAATTATTTTTTACACAAAATTAGGTAATATTATAAAAATTATTTATAAAAAAAACAAAAAAAAAAAACTGGCCCTTAAACCAACCGAAGAATTATCTCTTATTTAGGCGTTTTTTTTGTTTCTTTTATTAAAAGATTTTTCACTACAGTCCATATGAATAATCGTAGTGATATGTTAAGGCTTACAGACGTTGATTCTCAACACCAACAAATTTCTTTTTTATTTTGCTTATAATATTGGTGTGTCACTTATAATCTTAATATTTATATTAAGAATAAAATACATATCCCATGGTAAAAAGTATAAATTGTTGTGAAAAGTATCTACATTTTATCAAGGTAGTTTTAAATAACCTTGATGAAAAGTGTAACATATATATTTAGGTGAAAGTTCACTTTTTTTAGGATAGAACAATTATCTTTCGCAAAACGGAACTCTAACACTCTCTCACGCATTTTCCTTACGCCATGAACATTTTATACCACTTCTTTACAAAATTCAACATATTTTCTTCATCTCTTATGAATCAAGATAATATTCAAACCCTATTAAAAATTTATGGAGAAGCAATGCAGATAGAACTTAAACAAGTTTATACCCCTTCATAAAGATAGGTGACTAGTTTAATGTTATATCCTCTTATAAGAGAGTTGATTCAAAGTATATCATTGGGTTCGCAGTTTACATAAATCTTCCAGTGCATGATTATATATAACGAGGGATGGTTATGGACTTACATCATAACTATCCCTCGTTACATATAAGAATGACCTGAAAAGTTTTGTATCATTTAGAACAGTCCCTGATTTAATTGATTTTTATTACCGAAACTAGTATAAACTAATGTATAATATATTACGATTTTTTGACTGACACTCACATTTCAAAAAGTTCCGTAGAATCTACTTTTCAAATGATTTTTTGCATGGACTTCCATCATAACCATCCCTCGTTACATATAAGAATGATCTGAATAGTTTTGTATCATTTCAAACAATCCTCGATTTTTTGAGCAAAACTACTATAAACCAGTGTATAATATATAATGAATAAATATCAATTAAAGAATTAAATCATATAAGAATAACTATTATGGTAATATGATTTCACTATAAATACCCGAAAATATATCCAAGTTATAAAAACACAACAATTTTACTATAAAGAACCGAAAGGGGTATCAAGCTTTGTATTTATGTATGTATGTATGTATGTATGTATGTATGTATGTATGTATGTATGTATGTATGTATGTATGTATGTATGTATGTATGTATGTATGTATGTATGTATGAATGTATATATATACATTCATAATGTCTTGTACTTTTCATGTGATTTTTCTCTAGATTTTTGGAAATTTATTTCTTGAGTCTTGGTCTGGTAACTTGTGATGTAAGTTTGATGTCCTAACTTGTGTTCTTGCCTCCATATTAAGCAGTTCGTGTTATTAATTGTTGTGAACTTGGGAGGATATAATATGATGCTTGAACAAACATGGACCCTCTTGAGATGATTTGAGACTCTTGGAGTGGCTCAGATGGCTCAGGGATTGCTCAGATCCATAATCTAATATACATAGGTCTTATGCAATCTTCACAGTGAAACTTAGATAACTTTATGATATATTTACGCCCTGATTATTGTATGGATATAAAATAAATTCAGGTATAAATTCATACATACATACATACATACATACATACATAAATATATACATACATAAATACATACATACATACATACATAAATACAAAGCTTGATACCCCTTTCGGTTTTTTATAGTAAAATTGTTGTGTTTTTATAACTTGGATATATTTTCGGGTATTTATAGTGAAATCATATTACCATAATAGTTATTCTTCGGACATGTATTTATAGATAATTAATCGATGAACTTAATTATTAATTTATGTTATCCCTAATGCATTTATTAAGTGTTTTTAACAGGCCCTTGTGATTAATATCACGGGATCGCACCCTAAGTTATTTTAAAAAGTCCTATTAGTTTATATAGCATGTTGGCACTCTCTTTTTCAAACACTTTATAACCTACCGTCCCTCATCTTATCCCCATCATACACATTTGGAAAACTAGAGAATTTTATGACCTTCTTTTGACTATAAAAAAAGTTGATTCACCATTCGTGCAATGAGATGGGAACCCCGAAAATAAAGTTATACTGCATCCGACAGAATATCTCTATAATTCACCAGATGAGATATAGGACAAAATATCCATTTAGAATAAAATTAATTAATTATTATTAAACAAAAACTAGAAGCAAATGTACTTCAATCAACTTTGCACAATTAGCATTAAAAAAGAACTGATTATGTAGTTAAAAGAAAAACATGTCCGAAGAGAACTTCAGGGAAGGGACAAGAAATATTCAAACTTACCAGCATTAGCCAAATAAGCCTTTTGAACCAAAAAGTAATATTCTCTAACTTTGGTTCTTGGAATGTGCTGACATCGGAATGCCACTAATAGCTCTTCATAGTTTAGAGTCGGTTATTATTATAGATTTTTATTTTGTACATGTGTTAAAAAGAAAAAGGAAAAAAAAGAAGAAGAGGAAAGCCTCTCGTAAGAGAAATTAAATAGACTAAATCGAGTTAGGTTTCGTCAAAGAGAAAGTTAAGAAATTAGATCAATATAACTAGTTAAACAAATAAAGATATTTTTATTAATTTGGATAATTTTCAATTTCAAAAGGAGATATTGTTAGAAATTTCACTTTTAGCAATCAAAATTAGAAAAGTATAAAAATCGATCACTATAATTTTTAGCGATAAATAAAGCAACCAATTCTTTTCAGTTAGAAAAATGTTAGTCGTTATTCTTTAACGACATATTTAGTGACCAAAATGTAGAGTCTATGTAAGAGTCGAACCGCTAATCTATGCTTTTGGCAGAAACATTTGATCACTGGGTCATATAGTTTTAGATATTAATTCATTGATGAAATTTTATATATTAGGATTAAACGGAAAGTTTTAAATGATATTAGGATAAGTACATGAAAATTTAGAGTATTTTTTTTACACCCCATGCATTTCTTATCCACCGTGTGGAGTTCTCATTATGCCCCCAGATTCCTAAGATATATCTTCAAACGCACCTCACGTCAGACTAAACATTAACCTATTCCAGCGATATATCTACATATCTGTTTAAATATTAAAAAGACACAACATGTTTCCCATAGCCCATTTGAATATTTCTGGAGATGCATCTACGAGAATTATCTAGAGATACATCTCTGAAGTGAATCAGAACAAGTTTTATTTATAACTCGTTGTGTATTTTGTTGCACCCCAAAATTTGCCCTCACAATACAAGACTTTGTGTGCTAAGAGGTTCACAAGGTTCACAAGATTCACAAGACCTCCCATGAGGTTCACAAGGTTCAGAAGACACCTTATGAGATTCACAAGGTTCACAAGACACCTTATGAGGTTCACAAGGTTCACAAGACACCTTATGAGATTCACAAGGTTCACAAGACCTCCCATGAGGTTTACAAGGTTCACAAAACCTCCCATGAGGTTTACAAGGTTCACAAAACCTCCCATGAGGTTCACAAGGTTCACAAAGTTCACAATTAGTCAGAAGATTTGACAATTCCCTCAGACAATGCATCCTCCTAAGCAGTGCATCCAAAACTAGGGTTTTGACTTTAATCAGGCTAAATGGACTTCCAAGACTTCAAGTGAGCTTCATAACATCTTATATGTGTTTAAGAACCCCCATGACAAGTTTCAAGACTTTTCCCAAAGGTTTGCTCAGTCAAATGATCAGATAAGTCAAAATCAGTCAAAGCAGTTAAAAAGTCAAACTGAGGTCAACTGTGGTCAAACCAAAGTCAAACTTCATGATTTTTTGCCAACATCAAGTATATGAAGTAAAATTCATCATTTGATCAAGGTTTGATCATGATTCATCAAGGAGATTTCAGATCATCAAGAATCAAGGGTTTCTAAATTAGGGTTTCCTCAGGAAAAGTCAACTGAACTTTGACCAGCCATAACTTTCACATTCTTCATCACATTTTTTCCATCCAAAGCTCATTTTGAAGGAAATTGAATTCTCTACAACTTTGTGTCTCACAAGCCAAGCCCAAAAATGCTTCATTTGGAAGGTATTAGCTAAGACATTATAGGTCCTTTTGAAAGTCAACAAAAAGTCAACAACTTCAAAAGGGCATAACTTGAGAATGGTAAATGGTATGGACATGAAACCAATGGGGTTGGTTAGAGGACTCTTCAAGATTTCCAAAAAGTCCAAGAACACCCTCATATCATTAAAATTGAAGGATATGTGCCCTTGCAAAGTTGGGAAATTTTTGGGTGGTTTATAAAGAAAATAGGGTCTTAAAACCAATTTTTTCTAAATGGGCTGAACTTTTTGTGACCCAAAGTGTTCCATGACATCATGCACGAAATTTATTTGATATTTTCATAATTTTATTTTATTTAATTTATTTATTATGATTTTTTATATTAAAAATCATTTTAAATTTAAATAAAATATCAAATGTGAAAATTTAAAATATATTTTTGTTCTAGAAGGTCATTAACATGATTTGGACTGAATTGATTCACAATTGATGAAGATTGGCTTGAAATAGAAAGGTCTCATTCACAAATATTTGAAATTTAAGTTCTAATCTTTTTCAATCTCCAAAATCAAAAAAAATCCGTACAATGATCAAATCTCTTGACCTAATTTGATTCTACTATAAGTATACAAGCTAACACAATGCATAGCCACGAATTTTCTGCCTCAAAGAGTAAGTTTCAAACCTCAAAAAATCCTTCAAAAGTGAGTTTTCGGTTTCAACCCTAGAGGAGGTTTCAAGGTATTTTGAGAACATCACAAGCTTCTCTGGACATCCCTGAATCGAAACCATTCATTACATTGCACTATAACATGACATATTGAGAAATCCGAATCGTTTTGTCTCTCATATTTGTTTTTTCGATTCCATGAATTTGCTGTATTTTAATTGATTTTGATTGTTGAATCTTATTAGTCTCATTGTGTTGAAGCTTTCTGGATCAATTGATTAAAGTTTCATTGCCTAGAACGGATTTAGCCATTGTTAGGGTTTCGGCCAAGCTTTAGGGCTTCTTGATTTATCAAAGATAAATGAATTCTGGAAACATGGTTGTGTTGTATGAAGCTTAAGGATCATGATGCACTAATTAATTTTGAAAATTTGTACAGTTTTGATGGTGTTTCAAATTCGTAGGTTTTCTGTGTTAAGAAATTCGCAGGTAAATGCGTATGTAAAAACGCAGTAAAATTCGCAGGGCTAGAGGAGGAAGACGAAGCTCTTGGCGCCATCTGGAAATTCAAAATTGAGTTTAATATTTTTAGAATTATTTGCTGTTTTATTTCACAGGTGCGTGTATGGCCCAGTGGTGAGGGATGCGTGTATAATGCTTGAAGGCTTGTGTTCGAATCCTGGCTGCGGCAATTTTTCTTGTTTTTCTATTTTAATTGTTAGACTTAATATATAATGGATTGTGTTGGTTATACTACCAGTTGCGCCCTCCCGGCTGGATGGTAAGAATGCTTGTGTGTTGTGTAAGGGTCCTGGGTTCGAATCCCCCCAGACCCTTTTATGTTGTTTTATTTTTGTTATGATTATTTACAGGAGAAGGAACAAAACCTGATGGTGCTCACTCCCTATCACCTGCGTGCGCATGGCCCAGTGGTTGGTGTGCTGGTCTTGAGGGTTGAAAGCTTAGGAACTGGGTTCAAATCCCAGCCCAGGTAAGTTTTGTTTTTTTCATTCTTTTTTCTGATTTTCTTATTTAATTAATATTATAATTAAACAAATTTAAATAGTAAAATAAATAGAATGTTTATATTATTTTAGAACTCATCTTTGTTTTAATTTAAAAAAAATTATTTATTTTTGTAAATTATTAATATTGTATAATTTTATATAGTTATTAATTAATCTTTATTTATTATTCTAAAATATATAAACCCTAATTTTCTAAAACCTTAAAATATTTTATAAAACCTAATTATTTTTATAAACCCTAATTGTAAAATATTAATTTATTTGTTAATTGTAACTTTTAATAAACTTTAATTATATGTATATATTTCATAATTGGTTTGTGATTATTATTTAAATCTTATGTGTAAATAATTTTTTTAGTGTATGCTTAAAAATAATTAAAATTTGCTAATTAAAATATAATTTATTTTCATAATATGCTTATAATTAACCTAATTTTTTATAATTTGTATATAATTTAAAACTTTATAATAATTGGTATAATATGAATTGTTTATATTTTCTCCTTAATCTTAAATAATAATTGTTTATAAAAAATTGAACTTTTAGTTATTATGCTAATATTCTTATTTATTCTATTATTAATTCTATTTATTTTCATATGATATTTATTTTATTATTACTAACCCCATTTATATATTGTGATTTATTATTATTATTTTTACTAACCCAATTATATTATTATTATTTATTATTATTATTATGTAATTGTTTCCTTTATGTAATATTTTAGTAGTAATGTTTAATATTTATTTTTTAATGCTATGGTTAGTAGAATAGGGAGTGAAACGTATTTGTATTTAAAATTGATTTAGATCACTAATTTAAAAAAAAAAGATAAATATTTAAAATTGTACACTCACACACGTAAGTCGATCCTGGATCGCCATCTCACTCCTTAAGGGTTTCCTCTCATGTTGCCTAAACAAAAGGTCAAGTAGGGTGTATAAAGCAAAGTCCCTTATTTCACATCATCTAGTCCCTAAACAGATAAAAAGATCAAGTCCCTTCGAATGTTGCCTTCGTAATGATCTTGTCCCTTTCGAATAAAGATGATAAGTCCCTTCGAATTGCTTATACACCCCACAGTTGCCTAAGTAACAGATGTCCCTTCACTTGTCCTACACATCCAAGGTAATGACTACCTATTCCTTAATAATAGGGATAGTCTTACCATTTAAAGGATTCAAGAACAGAAAAGACTTAAACTTAGGGTAGGTTCCTCTTAGATACTTGCTCACTCTTCAAAATATTTCAAACACTTCACACATTTCAAACAATTTTCAAAACAAAGGTTTTATATACATCCGTACATGGATCATTATAAAATACTTAAGAAAATTTCTATTCACACACTTCACATTTCAAAAACATTTTAAAGTGAGTTAAGTAACTAAGAGCCCATGGATAACCATGGATGTAAAGGGTGCTAACACCTTCCCTTTACATAACCTACCACCCGAACTCAAAAATCTTTTAAGGTCTTTCCTGTTCTTTTATGCCCTTTCCTTTGGATAAAATAAAAGTCGGTGGCGACTCTTGCTATCCGCAACATAACTAAAGTCAGTTCTCCCACCGTGTTACAGAACTGGCGACTCTGTTGGGGATTTAATATTAAAGAGGGGTACCCTTAGGAATTAGATCACTTTAAAATTGTTTGCTTTGTTTGCTTTGTACTTATCTGTTGGGTGCTCTTGTGTGTGAAAGATCCTAACCCGGATCTAGTGTACCTTAGGTAAATGGCAATAGACCAAGGAAACTGTACGGCATATACCGATATGGTTGATCTGGTGGCCATAGTTAGTGTGACTTCTTGGTTGATGCTTATGTTCCTTAAGTCAAGTTGAGGATAATATGAGGCTGCCATATGTTGTCAATACACTAACTAACTTTTAGAAGCCTAGTTATCCCATCTTGGCCCTTAGAAAAGTAGTGAGATAACCGGCTTTGGTGAAGACTGAAGTTGGTTGATACTCGATACTACGCTCATTGAGATTCTAAACTTGGAGGGTTTTGGTTGGCAAGTAAGTTGCTTTCTGAACAACCACCCTTGTGAAGGATCAATGATATTGAGATCCCTTAGAACCCGGTTACTTTTGTAGGACAGGATGAACCATCTAACTTCAGGGGAGGATACTTACCTTTAAACCTCATGCAAGCCTTCAAACCTAGGGCTATTGTGTGACTTGTTTGTGTGTGCCACATGTTTGTGATTGAGCATAACATCAAAACATCATCATACATCATAAGCATAGCATTTTCACTAACCATTTCAATGACCAAAGGATTTATCTCTGTTCTTTGTTGCAGGTCATGGCTTCTGCTCGTAGGAACACTATCAGGATCAACTTTGTAGGCATACCTACTAAGCTTAAAGAATTGGTCTCTCAAGTTTCTGAAAACTCCCAATTCATCAAGAAGCATGGTCACATACTGGATCTAGTCACTTCAGGGTTCAATGAAGACATGATGAGTGTTCTGTTTCAGTTCTTTGATCCTAAACATCATTGTTTCACGTTCCCCGATTATCAGTTGGTTCCTACAATGGAAGAGTTCTCTAAACTTCTGGGTATACCTGTTCTTGATCAGAAACCATTCACAGGCTTGGAAAAAGAGCCTAAACCTGAGGTTATTGCTGCAGCTCTACATCTGAAGAAGGTTGACATTGTTCTAGAAACGAGAAGCGGAGTCAAGGGTATTCTTGCTAAGGTGTTGATAGAGAAGGCTCAAATGTTTTTGAAGGCTATGAGCTATGATGCTTTTGAGGAGATCTTAGCCTTGTTGATCTATAGCTTAATGTTGTTCCCCAATCCTGATCAGTTCATAGATGTTCATGCCATCAATATATTCCTGAGTCACAATCCAGTGCCTACATTGCTTGGAGACATACTGCACTCTCTTCATACTCGTACTACAAAGGCACGAGGAACTTTGATGTGTTGCATACCTTTATTGTCTAGGTGGTTTATTTCTCACCTTCCTCGCTCAGTGATGAAGAATGAACAAGGGTTCAGGTGGTCCAAGAGGATTATGTTTCTCTCTCATTCAGATATTCATTGGTGCTCCAGATCTATGGAGAATGTCACTATCATTGACCGTTGTGGGGAGTTTCCTAATGTGCCACTTCTAGGAATAAGAGGAGGCATTACTTACAACCCTTCCTTAGCTTTACGACAGTTTGGTTATGCTCGGAGTGATGGTCCACATGACATGTTGATTCAGGGTATTGTGTTTGATTACGACAACGATCTGCAAGGTTACCGTCAGAGGTTCATACGAGCATGGGGAAAGGTGAACAAGGTTGACAGCAAGACTCTGGAGCCCAAGTACACTATTCCTATGGAAGCTTACCTCAGATGGGTGCGATCTCATGCTCAGACTCTCATGATGCCATATCCTGTTATCCTGCCAGTTACCATGGAACCTGTTGTTGAAGGGGATACTTCTTATACCATCCTTCACCCAGACATGCCTACTGACATGGAAGATTTACAGAGATCCTGGATCCAGTTGAAGGAGCAAAGGAATACTTTCGAGGCTCATTACAAAGCAAGCCAAGAAAGGATCCTGGAACTAACAAAGCAACTTCACGAGGAACGGAATCTCAACTCATACCTCAACACAAAGAGGAAGCGTCCATGGGAGACTTAAAACCCCATCTTTTGTATTTATTGCATTTCATTTTCTGTAAGCCCAAGAGGCAAAACAAATTTATTACTAATAAAAGTTTACTTTCTTGGATTGTTTAAGCAAATTTAAATCCTGCGGTCCTTGAAAACGTTGCATACGCATTAATACATCATATCATTGCATCACAGGTTTATTGTGCACAGGTTTCTCATCTTCTCGTTGTTTATTTCAGCAATGGCTCTTGAACAAACAGTTAAGGATCTCCAGGCACAAAATGCACAGTTCCAAGAGCTGATCCTGAACTTGTCCAAGGGGCAGGATGAATTGAAGACACTGCTGGCCAAGAAGACTAAGAAGACTAGGAGGTCAGGTGGCCTGATCAACATGGGAAGAAGGTTCAGAGGTCCTGTCAAGACCAAAGAACAGGTTGAAGACTATGAGTCTGAAGAGTCTGATAAAGAGGGAGGCAGTCTCCATAATACAATGGGGGACTCTGATTCTGAAGCTAACTACTATCATGAGCCTAATGAAGATAAGTTCAAGATGTTGGTGGATAGAATGGATGCTATGGAATTGCAAAAATCTTCTGGGCTGGATTTTTAAGACCTGAGTTTGATATCTGGGGTAGTTATACCCATTGGTTTCAAGGTTCCTACTTTCGTAGTTTATGATGGTGTTTCTTGTCCCAAGCTGCATTTGAGGTCTTATGTCAGGAGAATCCAACCCCATACTGCTGATAAGAAGTTGTGGATCCATTTCTTCCAAGAGAGCTTATCTGGAGCTCAATTGGAATGGTACTATCAGTTGGAGAGCGTCAACATCCGTGATTGGAATGATCTTGCTGAAGCCTTCTATAAACAATATCAATACAATGCTGATTTAGCCCCTACTCGTATGCAACTACAGAGCATGTCTATGGGTGCTAAAGAAAATTTCAAGGAGTATGCTCAGAAATGGAGAGACTTGGCTGGAAGAGTACAACCTCCTCTAACTGACAGAGAGTTGGTTGATATGTTCATGTGTACGTTGAATGGTCCTTTTTATAGTCATCTCATTGGAAGCTCATCATCTGGCTTCACTGAGTTGATAATGACAGGAGAGCGTGTAGAAAGTGGTATAAAGAGTGGCAAGATCCAAATGGGTGCTTCTTTTCCAAGTACTGCAAAGAAGCCTCCCAGTGGGAAGAAAGAGTCAAATGCTGTTTATGGTCAACCTAATCGTAATAGGAGGCATCAGTCTGTGAGTGCAGTTCATATCTCCAATCCAACTCCTGCAACAACAGATCCACCACAGGGAAATCAACAGAGGGCTAGGAGGCAATTCACTAAGATCAATATGTCAATGGCCCAAGCTTTGCAACACTTGTTGAAGGCTGAACTTATCACTTTGAAAGATCCTCCTCGGAATCCTAATGTTACCTCTCCCAGGTACAATCCTAATGCACGATGTGCATATCATTCGAATTGTCAGGGACATGATACCAATAGTTGCTGGGTATTGAAGAACAAAATTCAAGATATGATTGATGCTGGAGAGATTGAGTTTGACCCTCCGGGTACTCCAAATGTGATTACTGCTCCCATGCCAAATCATGAGAAGACTGTCAATGCAATTGATGAAGATTCACATATTTCCTCAGTTGCAGATTTAACTACACCATTGTCTGTTATCAAAAAGAAGTTAGTACAAGCTGGGTTCTTTCCAGGTTGTCGTGAAGATTGTGTCTATTGTGCTTATAAGCCGGATAGTTGTTGGAGGTTGAAGGACGGAATTCAACGCCTCATGAATAATTACACCATAGTGTTTGAGAGGACACCACCTTCTGTAGAGAGTATGGTTGATCATATAACTAAGCGTACGAAGGTTGAAGAGGTGGATATGGTTGATAAAGTGCCGGTAAGGATTACTTCTAAGGGACCTGTCAAAATCACTCATAAGGGTCCAATTAAGATTACTGCTGAAGGCCCTGTGAAGATTGTTGCTGAAGCTAGGGTGGTTCCTATGATCATTACCACTCCTGGTCCTATTCCGTATACTTCTGATAGAGCTGTGCCTTGGCATTATGGGTCTGATGTTTATATCCATGGTGTTAAGCAAGAACCCTTGGCTGATATTCCTGTTGATGTTGATAACATTGCTGGATCTAGTAAGATCACACGAAGCGGAAGAGTTTTCTCTCCTCCAGTTACCTCCAAGAATGCAGTTACTCCAGCTGCTACCTCCACCACTGATGCTCGGGGCAAAGGTCCTGTTATTGAACCTATACCAACTGATGTACCAACTACTGATGATCTCTCGAAGCAGATGGAAGAAGTATTGAAGATCATTCGCCAGAGTGATTATGACATTGTTGATCAATTGGGGCATACTCCCTCCAATATTTCTATGTTGTCTTTATTGTTGTGTTCGGAGGCTCATGCCAAGGCCCTGATTAAATTTTTGAAGACTGCTCATGTACCAAATGAAATTTCTGTTGACCAGTTTGAAAATTGTGTTGCACACTTGACCTATGATAATGGGTTAGGTTTCTCCGATGCTGATTTGACTCCTGCCAAAAGGGATCATAACAGGGCTCTACATATCTCCATTGAATGCAGGGCACTACCCTGTCACATGTACTAATAGACAATGGTTCCTCTCTGAATGTGTTGCCCAAAGAAGTCCTGAATAAGCTTAGTCCTGAAGATGTTGTGTTGAAACCCAGTAATATAGTGGTGAAAGCTTTTGATGGCTCAAGAAGAGTGGTGCATGGAGAAATTGATCTCCCAATCAAAGTTGGTTCTCAGGTCTTCAATGCTACCTTTTATGTCATGGATATTCGTCCATCGTATTCTTGTTTGCTTGGGCGTCCCTGGATTCATGGGGCAGGTGCTGTAACCTCCACATTACATCAAAAGCTGAGGTATCCAGTAGAAGGGAAGGTTGTTACTGTCTATGGAGAGGAAGGGTATATGATTAGCCATGTGAACACCTTTAAGTATCTAGAAGTGGAAGGTGAATACGTTGAAACTCCGTGTCAGACATTTGAAGTGGTTCCTTGGATTGTTAATGATTATGAAGCTCCTCCTGTTGTCAAGAAAGTTCATGTGGTCACCAGAGTACCTCCTACAATGGCCTCCCTTAAAGATGCTAGAGCTGTGGTGGATGAAGGTGGTTGTACTATTTGGGGTCAGCTTCCTGATATTCCATACAAGTCTGACAAATTTGGTTTGGGTTTCACTACAGAGTCCCAGAAGGCTGTTCGTCGTGCTCGTGCTGTTCGTATCACCAATCAGGGGATTATGAAATATCAGATTAATGTTGTGGGTGACTATGATGAAGATTACAACTTGGATGCTTGGATTTTTCCTACTGTGGGTGTTGGACTCAATAATTGGAAAGCTGAAGATGTTGTTCCTATCTCCTTTAGTCAGGAGTAAATACTATTACTGTGTTGTTACTTTTAAATTTCTTGAACAATTGAACTCTTAAAAGCCTTGTGCCTTACCCGGGGCATAATGGTGTGCTTGTTATGGGATGTCATTTCATTTGCATACTTCATTCAATAAAAATCAGTGGACGTTTCGTTTTCGTAAATATTGTATTCCTTGTCTTTCTTTTCTTTTATTTTTGTTTTATCAGCTATGTGTTCTTACACACACCCACATCACTAAAATGCAGATCCTTATCCACTCTGGATCCTGTTGATAACAGTTCTACTATTGCCAATTATAATTTCGAGAATCCGATCTATCAAGCTGAAGACGGAAATGAGGACGATTGTGAAGTACCTGTAGAGCTTGCTAGGTTGTTACAACAAGAAGAGAAAGCTATACAACCACATGAAGAGCCAGTCGAAGTTGTGAATCTGGGAACTGGAGAAAACAGGAAAGAAGTCAAGATAGGGGCTGAATTAGAGGGTAATGTCAAGAGCAGGTTGATTCAGATGTTGCGTGACTATGTAGAGATCTTTGCTTGGTCTTACGAAGATATGCCAGGGTTGGATACAGACATTGTGGTTCACCGTTTACCAGTGAAAGAAGATTGTCGTCCAAAGAAGCAGAAGGTTCGTCGCATGCGTCCTGAAATGTCAGAGAAGATTAAGGCAGAGCTAATGAAACAGTTTGATGCAGGGTTCTTAGCTGTGACTTCTTATCCTCAGTGGGTGGCAAATGTGGTGCCGGTACCTAAGAAAGATGGTAAGGTACGTATGTGTGTGGATTACAGGGATTTGAACAAAGCCAGCCCCAAAGATGACTTTCCACTTCCTCATATTGATGTTCTGGTAGACAACACTGCTCAGCATAAGGTATTCTCGTTTATGGATGGTTTCTCTGGTTACAATCAAATCAAGATGGCACCTGAAGATATGGAGAAGACAAAATTTGTTACACAGTGGGGCACCTTTTGCTATAAGGTGATGCCATTTGGTTTGAAGAATGCAGGGGCAACATATCAGCGTGCTATGGTGGCTTTGTTTCATGATATGATTCATCATGAGATAGAGGTATATGTGGATGATATGATAGCCAGGTCCCAGAATGAAGAACAACATCTTGATCATTTGCATAAGTTGTTTGAGAGGTTGAAGAAATACAAGTTAAGATTGAACCCAAACAAGTGTACTTTTGGAGTTAGATCTGGTAAGCTCTTGGGTTTCATTGTCAGTGGAAAAGGTATTGAAGTGGATCCTGCAAAAGTGAAAGCTATACGAGAGATGCCAGCTCCCCGTACTGAGAAGGAAGTTAGAGGTTTCTTGGGACGATTGAATTACATTGCGAGAGTTATTTCCCAATTAACTGCCACCTGTGAGCCAATCTTCAAGTTATTGAAGAAAGATCAGGTGATGGAATGGAATGATGAGTGCCAGACTGCCTTTGATGAAATTAAGAAGTATCTGCTAGAACCACCAATTTTGATGCCACCAGTTGATGGAAGACCCTTGATTATGTACTTAACAGTGTTAGACAACTCAATGGGGTGTGTGTTGGGGCAACATGACGAGTATGGTCGAAAAGAGCAGGCAATATACTACCTTAGCAAAAAGTTTACCGACTGTGAAACAAGATACTCACTGCTCGAGAAAACTTGTTGCGCTTTGGCATGGGCTGCTCGCCGACTAAGACAGTATATGTTGACTCATACCACCTTGTTGATTTCGAAGATGGATCCAATCAAGTACATATTTGAGAAACCTGCTCTCTCCGGAAGAATTGCAAGATGGCAAATGATCTTGACAGAATATGATATACAGTATACTACTCAAAAGGCCATTAAAGGAAGTGTTGTAGCTGATCATTTGGCTCATCAAGCAGTGGATGATTACCAGTCAATGAGTTTTGAGTTCCCTGATGAAGACATTATGATTATTACCAAAGAACCTGGACAATATGACGGACCTGAACAAGGATCCCGATGGACTATGGTTTTTGATGGAGCTTCTAATGCACTTGGTAATGGTGTTGGTGTTGTGATCAGTTCCCCTGAAGGTTGTCATACCCCGATTACTGCCAAACTTTGTTTCTATTGTACCAATAATATGGCTGAGTATGAGGCATGTATCCTGGGTATCAAAGCTGCTATTGATATGAAGATTCAGTTCCTTGATGTGTATGGAGATTCAGCCCTGGTAGTAAGTCAGATCAAAGGAGATTGGGATACCAAGCATGATAATCTCATTCCTTACAGAGAATATGTGTTGTCTTTGATCCCACATTTTAAAGAGATTACCTTTGGACATATTCCACGGAGAGAGAATCAGTTGGCAGATGCTTTAGCCACCATGGCATCCATGTTTGAGATCAGCTGGGATGATGAAGCTCCCAAGATTACTATTGATAGATTTGAGAAGCCTGCATACTGCAATGAGATTGGCACTGAAGAAGCAGAGGAGAAGCCTTGGTTCTACGAAGTGAAAAGATATCTTGAAGCTCAGGAGTTCCCTGAAGGGGCATCCGTAAAAGATAGGAAGTTCTTAAGAAGGTTTTCTGCTAAGTTCTTTTTGAGTAATGGGATTTTGTACAAGCGCAATCATGATTCAACTATGCTCCGGTGTGTGGATAAGAAGGAAGCAGCAGAGATTATGGAAGACATGCATGATGGGATCTTTGGCACTCATTCTAGTGGTCATGCTATGGCAAAGAAGATATTGAGAGCAGGTTACTATTGGTCTACCATGGAAGCTGACTGATATCAACATTCCAGAACGTGTCACAAGTGTCAAATCTATGCTGATAAAGTACATATACCTCCATCACCATTGAATGTGTTGACTGCTCCTTGGCCTTTTGCCATGTGGGGCATTGATATGATTGGTGAGATCAAGCCTACTGCTTCTAATGGGCATCGTTTCATCCTGGTTGCTATTGATTACTTCACAAAGTGGGTGGAGGCAGCTTCATTCGCATCTGTTACCAAAAATGTTGTGGCTCGGTTCATTAAGAATAATCTCATATGTAGGTATGGCATCCCTGAAAGGATTATTACTGAAAATGGCTCTAATTTGAACAACACTATGATTACTGATCTTTGCACGCAGTTCAAAATTAAGCATCACAACTCTTCTCCGTATCGTCCAAAGATGAATGGGGCAGTTGAAGCTGCTAATAAGAACATTAAGAAGATTATACAGAAGATGACTGTTACTTACAAGGATTGGCATGATCTGTTACCATTTGCTCTTCATGGTTATCGTACTACAATACGTACTTCAACAGGGGCAACCCCATTCTCCTTAGTCTATGGTATGGAAGCAGTTCTGCCCATTGAAGTTCAGATTCCCTCCTTAAGAATTATGAAGGATGCAGGTTTGGATGAAGATGAGTGGATTCAGACCTGACTTGACCAGATAAATTTGATTGATGAGAAGAGGTTAGCAGCAGTTTGTCATGGCCAGATGTACCAGAAACGAATGATCAAGGCTTTCAACAAGAAGGTTAAGCCAAAGGTATATCAGGCTGGTAATTTGGTAATCAAGCGTATCATATTACCACAGGGTGATCCTAGGGGCAATTGGACTCCCACATATGAAGGACCATTTGTAGTCAAGACAATATTCTCAGGAGGTGCCATGATACTTACTACTATGGATGGTGAAGACTTCCCACAACCTGTAAACGCAGACATAGTTAAAAAATACTACGCATAAAAAGAGACCCGCTAGGTTGACTGGCCTAGGCAAAAATAAGGGCATCCCGGCGAACCAAAAGGGTTCGGGCAAAAATTAGGGATATATATAAAAAATGTACACCCGGCAAGTCGAAAACCTGAAAAGGCGGCTTGGGCAAAAAAGGGTATCCCGGTGGATTGAAAACCTGAGAGGGCAATCCAGGAAAAAGTTAGGGATTAAAGCGTATGACTATGTCTCGTTTGGGTCACCCATTGAAACTACAATCAGTTGTACTACTTACTCAAGTTTGAACAGATAAAGCTCAATCCAATCATTCCCGTCTCAACAACAGAAGATGAGATACTTGAAGATAATGGCAATAGTAGAATTGAAACTCAATAGGATTATTTCCCACATAGCTGATTTTCTTTGTTTTATAAAAATTTTACGACGAATTCCTCTTACTAGGATTTCTGTCTCCTTGTACAAACTTACCTATGTATAGGTCACTTTGTGATATAAATAAAATTCCATCTTTGAGTCCTGATTTACTTTTACCCTATTTACATAAGCGAAACGTCCACTGGTTGTGTTTGAATGTGTGTATGCTTTTGAATACGATTGATGTTTACCAGAAATGCATAAATGCTTAATATGATTGATGTTTACCAGAAATGCATGAAAATACAGTAATAGTATTTACTAAAGACGAACGAGGGAAGGATTTCAACGAAGCTTCACCAGTTCATCTCTACAAGACAGTTACAAACCCCCAGTAGGACAAATCCATCTTCATAAATACTTCAAGTCACATCTCCCCTGGAATTTATATCCATCTCTTTTATCCTCATACGGATAGTCGGGAATTTATTCTTCCAATAGGAGTACGACGAACGAAGACGGGTGGTTATGTATACCTTACTATCAAACGAAGATGAGAGGTTGTATATACTATATTATCAAACGAGACGAGAACAAGTTCTTCATATCCTCCAAACAATGAATCGGGATTTATTTTCCCTGGCCATCAGTTGTTATACGAAGATATCCAGACGCTTTAGGCTGCATGATGCATACATACATCATTTACATCATATCATACATATACATAAATACATAATACATTACTTAAGTACATCATATTATACATTCATACATAATGCATAAACTAATATTATCATACAAAATGTTATAATCTTGTTTTTTCAGATTAATTCTCCAGCAGACAAACTTCATCAACAACTCATGACTTTGGGCCGTTGTTTATCTTCCCAAAGGCTACTTCATACCTCAGGACGTTGTTTATCCTCCTGAAAGCATACCATTTCCTCAGGACGTTGTTTATCCTCCTGAAAGCATACCATTTCCTCAGGACGTTGTTTATCCTCCTGAAAGCATACCAGTTCCTCAGGACGTTGGTTATCCTCCTGAAAGCATATCATGACCTTGGGCCATTGTTTATCCTCCCAAAAGGTTACATCATTATACCTCAGGACGTTGTTTATCCTCCTGAAAGCTTCTTATACCTCAGGACGTTGTTTATCCTCCTGAAAGCATATCATGACCTTGGGCCGTTGTTTATCCTCCCAAGGGTTACCTCATTATCATGGGACGTTGTTTATCTTCCCAGAAATTCATATCTTCATATCTTGGACTGCTTTATCCTCCAAGAGACATATTTGAAGAACTTTTCTCCAGGTGGCATCTTTAAGCCCACTCAAGCATATATAACTAGTCGTCAGTATCACTCTACGCACTGGTGAGTGCAAATTTTTGGGCTTTTGTGTTCAATCCCCTTCAACCTTCCAGGTCACGACTGGCACATATACCAATCTAACCCCTCAGGTTTCAGAAAATTGAACAGGGGCAGCTGTTGCACCCCAAAATTTGCCCTCACAATACAAGACTTTGTGTGCTAAGAGGTTCACAAGGTTCACAAGATTCACAAGACCTCCCATGAGGTTCACAAGGTTCACAATACACCTTATGAGATTCACAAGGTTCGCAAGACACCTTATGAGGTTCACAAGGTTCACAAGACACCTTATGAGATTCACAAGGTTCACAAGACCTCCCATGAGGTTCACAAGGTTCACAAAACCTCCCATGAGGTTCACAAGGTTCACAAAACCTCCCATGAGGTTCACAAGGTTCACAAAGTTCACAATTAGTCAGAAGATTTGACAATTCCCTTAGACAATGCATCCTCCTAAGCAGTGCATCAAAAACTAGGGTTTTGACTTTAATCAGGCTAAATGGACTTCCAAGACTTCAAGTGAGCTTCATAACATCTTATATGTGTTTAAGAACCCCCATGACAAGTTTCAAGACTTTTTCCAAAGGTTTGCTCAGTCAAATGATCAGATAAGTCAAAATCAGTCAAAGCAGTTAAAAAGTCAAACTGAGGTCAACTGTGGTCAAACCAAAGTCAAACTTCATGATTTTTTGCCAACATCAAGTATATGAAGTAAAATTCATCATTTGATCAAGGGTTGATCATGATTCATCAAGGAGATTTCAGATCATCAAGAATCAAGGGTTTCTAAATTAGGGTTTCCTCAGGAAAAGTCAACTGAACTTTGACCAGCCATAACTTTCACATGCTTCATCACATTTTTTCCATCCAAAGCTCATTTTTAAGGAAATTGAATTCTCTACAACTTTGTGTCTCACAAGCCAAGCCCAAAAATGCTTCATTTGGAAGGTATGAGCTAAGACATTATAGGTCCTTTTGAAAGTCAACAAAAAGTCAACAACTTCAAAAGGGCATAACTTGAGAATGGTAAATGGTATGGACATGAAACCAATGAGGTTGGTTAGTCTCATTGTGTTGAAGCTTTCTGGATCAATTGATTGAAGTTTCATTGCCTAGAACGGATTTAGCCATTGTTAGGGTTTCGGCCAAGCTTTAGGGCTTCTTGATTTATCAAAGATAAATGAATTCTGGAAACATGGTTGTGTTGTATGAAGCTTAAGGATCATGATGCACTAATTAATTTTGAAAATTTGTACAGTTTTGATGGTGTTTCAAATTCGTAGGTTTTCTGTGTTAAGAAATTCGCAGGTAAATGCGTATGTAAAAACGCAGTAAAATTCGCAGGGCTAGAGGAGGAAGACGAAGCTCTTGGCGCCATCTGGAAATTCAAAATTGAGTTTAATATTTTTAGAATTATTTGCTGTTTTATTTCACAGGTGCGTGTATGGCCCAGTGGTGAGGGATGCGTGTATAATGCTTGAAGGCTTGTGTTCGAATCCTGGCTGCGGCAATTTTTCTTGTTTTTCTATTTTAATTGTTAGACTTAATATATAATGGATTGTGTTGGTTATACTACCAGTTGCGCCCTCCCGGCTGGATGGTAAGAATGCTTGTGTGTTGTGTAAGGGTCCTGGGTTCGAATCCCCCCAGGCCCTTTTATGTTGTTTTATTTTTGTTATGATTATTTACAGGAGAAGGAACAAAACCTGATGGTGCTCACTCCCTATCACCTGCGTGCGCATGGCCCAGTGGTTGGTGTGCTGGTCTTGAGGGTTGAAAGCTTAGGAACTGGGTTCAAATCCCAGCCCAGGTAAGTTTTGTTTTTTTCATTCTTTTTTCTGATTTTCTTATTTAATTAATATTATAATTAAACAAATTTAAATAGTAAAATAAATAGAATGTTTATATTATTTTAGAACTCATCTTTGTTTTAATTTAAAAAAAATTATTTATTTTTGTAAATTATTAATATTGTATAATTTTATATAGTTATTAATTAATCTTTATTTATTATTCTAAAATATATAAACCCTAATTTTCTAAAACCTTAAAATATTTTATAAAACCTAATTATTTTTATAAACCCTAATTGTAAAATATTAATTTATTTGTTAATTGTAACTTTTAATAAACTTTAATTATATGTATATATTTCATAATTGGTTTGTGATTATTATTTAAATCTTATGTGTAAATAATTTTTTTAGTGTATGCTTAAAAATAATTAAAATTTGCTAATTAAAATATAATTTATTTTCATAATATGCTTATAATTAACCTAATTTTTTATAATTTGTATATAATTTAAAACTTTATAATAATTGGTATAATATGAATTGTTTATATTTTCTCCTTAATCTTAAATAATAATTGTTTATAAAAAATTGAACTTTTAGTTATTATGCTAATATTCTTATTTATTCTATTATTAATTCTATTTATTTTCATATGATATTTATTTTATTATTACTAACCCCATTTATATATTGTGATTTATTATTATTATTTTTACTAACCCAATTATATTATTATTATTTATTATTATTATTATTATTATGTAATTGTTTCCTTTATGTAATATTTTAGTAGTAATGTTTAATATTTATTTTTTAATGCTATGGTTAGTAGAATAGGGAGTGAAACGTATTTGTATTTAAAATTGATTTAGATCACTAATTTTAAAAAAAAAGATAAATATTTAAAATTGTACACTCACACACGTAAGTCGATCCTGGATCGCCATCTCACTCCTTAAGGGTTTCCTCTCATGTTGCCTAAACAAAAGGTCAAGTAGGGTGTATAAAGCAAAGTCCCTTATTTCACATCATCTAGTCCCTAAACAGATAAAAAGATCAAGTCCCTTCGAATGTTGCCTTCGTAATGATCTTGTCCCTTTCGAATAAAGATGATAAGTCCCTTCGAATTGCTTATACACCCCACAGTTGCCTAAGTAACAGATGTCCCTTCACTTGTCCTACACATCCAAGGTAATGACTACCTATTCCTTAATAATAGGGATAGTCTTACCATTTAAAGGATTCAAGAACAGAAAAGACTTAAACTTAGGGTAGGTTCCTCTTAGATACTTGCTCACTCTTCAAAATATTTCAAACACTTCACACATTTCAAACAATTTTCAAAACAAAGGTTTTATATACATCCGTACATGGATCATTATAAAATACTTAAGAAAATTTCTATTCACACACTTCACATTTCAAAAACATTTTAAAGTGAGTTAAGTAACTAAGAGCCCATGGATAACCATGGATGTAAAGGGTGCTAACACCTTCCCTTTACATAACCTACCACCCGAACTCAAAAATCTTTTAAGGTCTTTCCTGTTCTTTTATGCCCTTTCCTTTGGATAAAATAAAAGTCGGTGGCGACTCTTGCTATCCGCAACATAACTAAAGTCAGTTCTCCCACCGTGTTACATATTTGTCTGTAGATAAATTATGACATATGATCCCGAATAAAATAACAGGCATACAAAATAACATAGAAATATAGTAATAAAATGGCGTACAATACGAACTATGTCAAGAAAAACGTACAAATTGTAGTACTACAACAAAGTAAATACATACAACTGTTGGGTGTGCCTGACAACTCCTCATCGACCTTTTCTTTCTGGTCTGCCTCCTCGACCATCGATCCCTCCCGTCCTCGAACGATGTCTACGATACAAAAGTGCCCTTTGTGCCTCCGCAATAATTTCATCCAATACTCACCTAACATCAGACCCCTCAGGAAATATACCCTTGTCAATGTTTGCTCGTGCCATCTCCACTATGCGACGACGCTTAGGCAAGACATCATCAGTGTGATCCAGCTGAGCCTGCTCCTCCTCTAGAATCTTCTGATGAGCCTGCTCCTGTATTGTGGGAATTTAGCTTAGTTAAAGTCCAAGACTATGACTGTTGGGAATGAGGTTAGTTAAAGTCCAAGACTACGATTGTATTGATATTGTTTAGCTTAGTTAAAGTCCAAGGTTATGACTGATTTTGAGTGAATGTATAGTGTTTTACTATTTGTGCCTTGATTGAAGCCCAAGGTTGAAGCTAAAAGATTCTCGGTAGAGAGATTTTGTCATCTCTAAAGAGGGGAGATTTGTTTTATATGTGCCTTGATTGAAGTCCAAGGTTGAAGATAAAGGATGAAAACTGACTTTGTTGGGAAAGTTTTATCTGTGTCCTGATTTGGAAGCCCAGGTGTGAAGCTTATTTGTGAGAGATTGACTCTTGATTTATCTACATCTTATATGAAACCTAAGATGGGAGGCTGAAATTTGTTGGTAGACTGACTTTGTATGAAGAGTGTTTTGTCTGTTGGTTTGATAAATTTAATATATATAAATTTAATCATATAAATAAATACATACAGTTAAGTTTATACTAGTCTTGGTCAAAAAATCAATTAAATCGAGGAGTGTTCGAAATGCTACAAAACTTTTCAGAAATTTTTTATATTTAAAGAGGGAAGGTTATGATGGAAGTCCATGCAAAAAATTATCTGAAAATTTGATTCTACAAAACTTTTCCAAATGCAAGTTTCGGTCAAAAAATCATAATATATCATACACAAGTTTATACTAGATTTGCTCAAAAAATCAAATTAAATCGAAGACTGTACAAAACGATACAAAACGTTTCAGATCCTTCCTATATTTTACGAGGAAAGGTTATGATGAAAGTCCATGCAAAAATTCATATGAAAATTTGATTCTTCGAAAATTTTCGAAATTTAAGTTTGGGTCATAAATCGTAATGTATTATACACTAGTTTATACTAGTATTGGTCAAAAAATCAATTAAATCGAGGAGTGTTCAAAATGCTACAAAACGTTTCAGAAATTTTTTATATTTTACGAGGGAGGGTTATGATGGAAGTCCATGCAAAAAATTATCTGAAAATTTGATTCTACAAAACATTTCGAAATGCAAGTTTCGGTCAAAAAATCATAATATATCATACACAAGTTTAAACTAGTTTTGCTCAAAAAATCAAATTAAATCGAGGACTGTACGAAATGACACAAAACTTTTCAGATCCTTCCTATATGTTACGAGGAAAGGTTATGATGAAAGTTCATGCAAAATTTCATCTGAAATTTGATTCTACGAAACTTTTCGAAATGTAAGTTTCGGTCAAAAAATCGTAATGTATTATACACTTATTTATATTAGTTTCGGTCAAAAAATCAATTAAATCGAAAAGTGTTCGAAATGCAACAAAACTTTTCTGAATTTTTTTATATTTTACGAGGGAAGGTTATGATGGAATTTCATGCAAAAAAATATCTGAAAATTTAATTCTACAAAACTTTTCCAAATGCAACTTTCGGTCAAAAAATCATAATATATCATACACAAGTTTAAACTAGTTTTGCTCAAAAACTTAAATTAAATTGAAGACTGTATGAAACGATACAAAAAGTTTCAAATCCTTCCTATATTTTACGAGGAAAGGTTATGATGAAAGTCCATAAAAATCAATTATATACATACATAGGGTTATTATTTAAAATATCATAAAAATTTGGACTTCATATTTTCCTCAAAATCAATATATCTCCAATTGACTATTCAAAAACGAGATTATGCAAATCATAATAAAACTTGGTGTTATAGAAACTAGAGAATTTTACTATTTATATAAATTCAACAAGAGTTCTATGCTTTCCAGGTTAATATTATATGATAAATAGCCATCTTCATTAAAAGAAATAACTTGGTTTTATATTAGGTATACTATATAAATCCAAATTAGATAAGAAAGGATGGGGCAAAAGTGTTGAAACTTTTGATTACAACAGTGAATTTAGAAAGGAATATAATAATTACTTTTGTTATATTGTCAACGACTTCGATTTATTTTTCAACGGAATTCCCTTTCTATTAAAGTAGTTTATGATTATTAATCCATCATATAACTACCCTTATTCCCTAATTCATGATCTTAAGGTAATATTTTTAATGAGGATATAAATACATCTTAATATAGTTTACATACATACATACATACAAAAATAAGGAAAAAGATAGGACCATCATAAAAAAGATTAGCTTCAAAATTTCACCGAAAACACCTGTACTTTTCCATCACACTTATGAGAAAAAATTGTGAATTGTTACGATATTTGCGCCACATCCATGTGAAGACTTTACCCTACACCCCCACACTTAATCCCATACCCCCACAGCAAATTTTTTTTGACCAAATTGCCCTTGTATAAATAGTTAATAAATCAAATTTACTTTCCATTTTTACCATTCGTCCGAAGTTACAGAGAGAAAAAAAATTTCGCATTTCAGACGTGTTTACCGGAAGACTATAAGTAAGTCTTCCGGTATGGAAATTTGTTTACCGGAAGAGTTTGTGAAAGTCTTCCGGTACCGGAAGACTTTATGAATGTCTTCCGGAATGATTTAAATGACTACCGAAAGACTTCATCAAAGTCTTCCGGAATGATGCTTTTTAAATTGACTACCGAAAGACTTTGATGAAGTCTTCCGGAATGGTTTTTTTAAAAAAGTGTGTACCGGAAGACTTGAAGAAAGTCTTCCGGAAATTTATTTTTTTTTTAATTTTTTTTTTAATTAAATAATTGTTTTATTGTTTTTTTTCCCAGTGGTGCGATCACGCGACAGAGATGGGAGGATACCAGTTTGATCGATGGGACGGGGCGATACGAGTAGGACACGCGCAGATGATGTTGGTACATCTGCAACTGCAACAGACCCTGTTGGGTATCCTGGAGGTCCGTACGATACCAGTATTTTGGTTTCGTATGAGCATCATGTGGCGAGACGTGTATGGTTTGGTGAGGTAAGGAAATTATAATTATTTAGTTTTGAATAAAAACCGAAATTATTAGTAGGTATTATATAATTTGTTTAATTTTATTTGATTTCAGGAGAGAGGGGCAAAGAAGGAATTGAAGGTGGCGGGACATGGGTTGAAGTTGACCCAAATGGTTCCACAGCAGCTTCCACCGGAGATTGAGGGTATCATATCTAGGTCCGGCTTATCTTCCTTACAGAGATCAAGTTTGAAGAAGATCGATGCAAACTTGGTTTCTGCATTTGTGGAGAGATGGCATATAGAGACATCTTCGTTTCACCTGTCGTTCGGTGAAATGACGATTACTCTAGATGATGTGGCATGTCTGCTTCATTTGCCTATCAGGGGGGTATTCTGGAACCCTCAACCCATCAGTGAGGAGCTAGCCATTGAGTGGGCGGTTGACTATCTTGGAGTGTCATCGAGAGTGGCACTTTTCCAGGTTCGTTAGTGCAGAGGTTCGTACTTCAAGATATAGTGGTTATATGATCGATTCGTAGAGCATCGAGCAACTTCATCATGGGCATTTGCGACCAGATGTTATTTGATGGTGTTAGTGGGCTGCACGATCTTTGCGGATAAGTCGTTTACACTCGTGGAGGCGCGATACTTGGCATTATTTAGGGACTTGAATGAGTTGTCCAACTATAGTTGGGCAACAGCTGCATTGGTGACATTGTATAGGTTTCTTGGAGATGCGTCTATGTTTAGTTGCAAACAGCTTAGTGGTTATCCGACTCTCCTACAGGTATATATTTAAATTCAGTTTATTGATTTTCTTTTAAGTATAATTTTAATTTTATTATGTTCATTATGTTATATTTAATTATTATGTTATTGTTTTTTTAACAGTGCTGGATTCATGAGTATTTTCCTACACTTGGGAAAAAAGGAGAGAATTGGATACCTGCTCAGAACTGTGGTCTCCCGCGAGCGATGAGGTGGACGTACAAACAGGGGGCGTTAAAGGTGGATGAGTTGCGACCCATTATGGATGAGCTGACACCGACTGATGTCATATGGAGGCCGTTCGAGGATCATAGAGTTCATCGTCGTTTTGATGAGATTTCTCTATTTAGGGGTTGTTTGAGGTGGGGAGATACTATTGTTCCATACATGCCTGACAGGTGTCTTCGACAGTTTGGATACCGTCAGTACATTCCACCTGCACCCATTGATCCTAGGATGGCTGGTGATATTGATATTGAGTGGATTAGTTACACCCATAGCGTTGGCCAGGTGTTTCGTTCTGCTGCACTGGAGACTATCCCATTTGAGGTAGAGGATGGATACCTTGAGTGGTATTATTATGTTTCGCATCCTCGATTGGTACCTCCTACCCATGATGAGCCGCCAGTTGCATCTATTCCTGATTACGATGCGGGACCATCTGATCCTGCATGGGGTTCTGTGTCTACCTTGATTCATCGCTACCTTCAGCAGAATGCAGCTGAAGAGGATGATCCACATTTTGCTGATCTGTTTGCAGCTTTACGTATTGCTCGTTCACAGTGATGTATAGTTATGTTTATGTCATATTATTTTTTAGACTTTGTTTCTTAATATATTGACATTTGAACTGATATTTATGTTATATGTTATTTATAGTTTTTCGACAAAAAAATTAAAATTAAAATTTAATTCATGAATGTGAAATTAAAAATGAATAACATAGTGAAATTAAAACATATAATATAATTCATGAATAAAAATGAATAACATAGTTTATAATTCATAATGTGTTTGTAATATAGGCGTAAGTTGTTGCCAATGTTGTAGACGTGCAGCAAATCCTACCATCCACGATGTTGCTGCTGGATAACGAAAGTTCCTCCAATCTGTTGTCACTGGTGGCAATGGAAATCCTTCTTTCATGTTAACCTATATTCAAAATTAAACAATACATTATTTAATGTTACTCAAATAATTTACTAATAATATCAAATTATAACAATGTTTACCTGAATCCAATGATTTGAGTTTACAAATCCAATGCAATAAAATGAGACATTCGGTGAGAATGTAGTTGTCATAGGGAAGAAAGTCAAACATTCGACTCCTAGACAGACAAGTACCACGTTATACCGATTCGCAATCACATAACCCATATCTGGTAGAGTCAACCATTTATTTATTGGTTGAGAACCACTTCCCTCTATCTTCAAAGAATCTCTCACTTCAGCTAACCGATCAGCAAATAAATTGGCATATAAAGTTGATCTTTCATTATGTATAATTTCCAATTCTAAGTCCCGACGAACCATTGGCCAACCATCTTCAGCATAACCCCGCAATGAAGCAATCACTCTAAATCCACAATTACCATCTGACAATACGTTGACAACGTCATCAATAAATGACCTAATATGATAAGGAAATTGAAGGATGAACCGTTTAGATGATTGTGAAGTTTGTGCTAATTTTAACTTCTTTTTCACAGGTTGTGATGGTTGAGATGGTTGAGATTTCTTTTTTGAATTTTGTGATGGTTGAGATTGTCGTTGTGAAGATTGTGACGCTTGATCAACATATTCATGATACGAAGGATCCCAGTAAACATCATACCCTTCAGGTTTTTTGTCTTTTTTCTTGACTCCACCTTTTGTCTTTATTTTTTCAGGTGGTGCTAACAAAGAAGTCGTTGTGGGAAATGCAAGTTCATAAACCCTACTATGTAATGCCCTTCTTCCAACAACATCTTGTGACCTATACCTTTTCCATAACTCATCCATTGCAGATTTCATACCCACATCTGATTCCTCATCTAAGTCTTCTTCCAACTTAATTTCCATACTTAGTTTCCTCTAATGTACATGCACAGCCTCAATTGGTATCGGAATACCACTAATTCTATACCCTGCCAACTCACACGCGCAAGGTAATCCATAGGTTGTTCTAAGAGTACATCGACATCTGTCTTTGTTAGTTCCAATATAATCAACTCTAGTTAACTCTTCAGCAACGCGCCTCAATGCAACTCGCGACACTGAAGTACGTAAATATGTGTAAAATGGACTTGAATAGACATGTGCAACTTCATACACACTCTTTTGAAAAGAAGCTCGAATGTTGCTAATTTGTATCTTTAAGTTGTCATTCATGGCCTCCCAACATTTGACCATGTCACCTATACTGTTTCCCAACATCTGCTTTAACTTCCAATGAGCAGACTCAACCCTATAATAATACATATTTAAACTAAGTAAGAAAAATACAAAATTCACAAAAATTATATTTTGGGATCTAAATCAAAACATACCGATTAGTCGTCGTGTTACCCATATGTAGGACTCGATTAATCCATGCGCAAACAAACCTTTGTCTATGTGGTGTCAACCATGTGTCGTTCACGTACTCAAAAAATTTAGGACAATCAACACACTCTTGCTCAAGTTCTTTTAAATGTTGAGCATACTCAACCTCATCACTAGCCCATACAACATCCGTCCATAATTTGCCAATTGACTCCTGTATATCAGGAGCCACTAATAGTTTCCTTTTTGCACCAACATTTTTGTTAATGTGAAACTGACATAGCAAATTATTTGTCCGTGGAAACACAGTCTCAATGGCTTTCATCAAAGCAAGATCTCTATTTGTCATCATAATTTGTGGAAATAAATCTTTCTTCACAAACAATTGTTTAAGCTTATCTAACACCCAAGAAAAAGTCTCAGTCTGCTCAGACTCAATATACGCAAATGCGACAGCAAAAGTCAACTCGGTTGATGTCATGCCAACAATTTCAAACAAAGGTTGCATGTATTTGTTTGTCTTATAAGTGATATCCATAACTAACACAATAGGAAACATATTCAACAACTTAACTGAATCTGGATGTGTCCAAAATTTATCTTTAATAACTTCAGAGTCGTCTCTTTTTCTACTCCAATAAACATAACCTGCAGCCTCGATAAGCTTAAACAAATGTTGTATCTCACTTCTAGGACCTCTTATCTCTTTTTCCATCATACTCTTCTGCTTGTATATTTGCGTGATCCGAGTGACACAATCTGGATCTCGCTCGTACAAGGAATGCAATATATTTCTGGGTGCAACCTTTCTCTTTGTTAAATCAACAACATGTTGCTTCTGATCCGCTGTCAACCTACCAACAAATGAGTGACCTTCTAATCTATCAGGTAAATCATGGTTATGAACGCCACATTTTACATCAATCTTCCATCCAGATCCATCTTTTGTCGGAGTTGACCTGATCTTAAATGGACATCCGCATTTTTTGGTCGCACTTTCTATTCCACTACGAATATCCTTGTATTTCCCACCTTTATCGCAACCAAATATTATTTTGTTCTTTCTTCCTCTCTTGCCTGTTTGTGTATCTGAACGAGTGATGATGACCGTCACTTTATTTCGTAATCCGGTGTCTTTGCCCATCTTATCACCTCTTCTCGTGTACCAAATCTCTCTGTCGTTGTAAATACATCTGATGTATTCACACATATCGGTTCTTTTTCGTATAAAGGTACTGCACCTACAAAATAAAAATATTTTTTTAAAAAAAGAATAAAAATAAAATAAAATAATTTAAAAAAAATTAACATTCCGGAAGACTTTATGCAAGTCTTCCGGTATTGTACTCTTACAATACCGGAACACTTACATAAAGTCTTCCGGTACACATATTTATTGATACCGGAAGACTTAATAAAAATCTTCCGTACCGGAACACTTTTATTAAGTCTTCCGGTGAGTAAACAACACAATACCGGAAGAATTACATAAAGTCTTCTGGTATGTTAATTAACGTACCATAACTCATCTACAAAGTCTTCCGGAACGTCTATTTTGGGACCAATTTTTACTATAATCTGACGGTCTGACACAAATGGTAAAAAAATAAAATAATAATAATAATATAATAAAATATAATAAGGTTAAAATGAGCATTTTGAAAAAATTGTGGGGGTAAAGGTATAGGTGTGGGGGTATATGGTAAAACCTTTCTTCCATGTAAGCATAAACGTGACCTCATGTGATCAATTTTCGTATGTGGTCAACTCCTATGTATGTAGGTTAAATAATAAAATATTACTCTGTTAAGTGTTAAGTGAAAATTGACACAAATGATAGGGAATCATGCTAAATCTGATCTCGAATTTGAATTAATCAATCCAAGAAATAAAATATTGGGGGTAATTGGTGGTGAAAAAAATAAATAAAAGATAAAATACTATCTACACCGATTTGATGCCATTTCACCCTACCCTTTCCAGAAAAAGGAGGTTAGAAATATCAAAGCGACTACGTGTCCTCCAAGCTCCGAATCACTCACGTATCTTGTGCAGTCTCTCTCTCTCTCTCTCTCTCTCTCTCTCTCTCTCTCCACAATCGTCTTCGTCTCAGTCTCGAAAACGGTTACGATCATTGTTTTTGCGCTCAGTACATGATCTTCAGCAACGTTACGATTATCGTTTTTTCGCTCAGTACATGATCTTCAGCAACGATGCTGGAGGATCAGGTTTCGTACCTTTTACAGAGGTACCTTGGCAATTATGTCAGGGGTCTCAACAAAGAAGCTCTCAAAATCAGTGTCTGGAAAGGTTCATATTCTTCTAACTTCACTTTCTTCAACTAATTCATAGGTTTTAGGCTTTTGATTTTTCACTTCACTGTTCAATTGAATTATGGATGATACTACGAGTACTGCAGTGGTTTAAATTTATGTTCAATCAATTCAATTTGTTCACTGTGCCTAAGCTATATCGTGTATTGGTAAATTGTGCTAAATAATTGGTGAATGAAAAATTTCTGCATTGTTTCAGTTAGTAACTTAGTATAGTTTTGATTTGAATCCGAGGGAAAATGAGTACTGGACCAATGGTTCTGTTATTTGCGAGTGTTATTTGGATGTGACGGAGAATTCAATACTTATTTGTTATTTAGTGGCTTGTTATTCTGAACTCAATGTGCATTTGCGTGCTAGGGCGATCTATCCGTGAATACATTTTAAGTATATTTGTATATGGAGCTTAATCACAAATAATTGAGAGATTTAATGAGTTTTCGCCTTTCGGATGTACATTTGTGTGCTTTTTCTTTAAGTTTTCTTCACTTCAATTTTTCTTTGATACTTTTATATTTCGTCTCTAAAACCAATCGACTCTAAAACTAAACTTTGAAACAGGTGATGTAGAGCTGAAGAATATGCAGCTGAAACCGGAGGCTCTAAATGCTTTAAAATTGCCAGTGAAGGTTAAAGCAGGTTTTCTTGGATCAGTGAAACTTAAGGTTGGTGGAACATGAACTTCTTTCTCAGAAACTTAGGAGTATAATGTATTGAATCTGGTTAGATGGTAGCTGAATGATCGATATTCCTTTGTTTCTTCTTTTGAGTGGTTATACTTATCAATAAAGACTTTTTATTTTGGCGAGAGTAACTAATCTGGATCATTTAGTCTTTCATGAATGCTTAAGATTTGTTTTACCTAAATGTAGTCTTGACTAATCATTCATGACCTTCCATGCTACATTGAAAGGTCAAACTTAGTTCATCCCACCTTTGAAACTCCCACTTCATTAGCTCCATTCGCAAACTTTTGAAGTAGCACTTTTTAAGTGTTCTATTTTCAATTATTTTATTTTTTATTTCTTTTCCGGCAAATTTATTCTCCAAATCTGTGTAAATAAATTGGTGTTGAAAACCAATTATTTTATTTGCTCATATTTTTGCTTTATGGTTTTCATAGTCAATCATGCATTTTGAGGATGATGACATGTTAAGCAATCAGATAATTTGGAATTTCTTAAAACTGTTTTCTTTGTCCTATTATTATAAATGACAACCAGTGGAAGACCCGTGCGTCCGCACGGGAAAGTTATTTCTAAATTATAAAATTAGTTGTAATTATTTTCATGTCAAACTGATATCTATTTCAATCTATAACATATGTCACTCGGTGAAATAGAAATAACAAAATGAAATTGACACACACTCATTATATTGTATCTCATATTATTGAACTCCTTTAAAATTCAAGAGATAGTGCTAAATTGAATCCATAATTATCCAACATTGGCAAAGGTGTTGGAAACCAACATTTGATTAAAATGAACCAAATATTAATAAAATAAAATAAAATGACGAACAAAACAGTTAGTTTGGAATAATTCTCCTATGTTCTAACAGTGAAACAATCCAAATGTCTAACAATTGTATATATGTGAAAGATATGAATTTTGTAACATCAAACTATAAACGGAAAAAAATTCCAATAATGAACCCTTCAAAAGCGATTTGATCCATAATCAACCAGTTGCAGCAACCATCGAAAACACCTAACATGAGAAATTTCAAATGTTAATAAAATCAGACTGCATACTCTGGAAATACCTATTAGTTGAAGATCCAATCAACATATATCATGCATGGCAATATTAAACTTGGCCAAATTTAATTACGACATCATGTAGTACCATTTAATGTTATATTAAACTTGACCAAATTTAATAAGATATCATGTAACATCATTTAATGTTAGACCAGATATTGCTCATGCAACAGGTTAATAAAGAATTGGACATGTTAGGTGATATAGTAATAAATGAGAAAATATTAATCAATGTATTAGGCATATGATAAATATTAAAAATGTACCTATATGACATTGTGAAAAACTTCTTTGAAGACAACATTTGTTGTTTTAGCCAAGGAGTTATTGTCTTTGTCATGTATTAAGATCTTCAATCCAGCTTTACTTTTAACTCTTGAAATAGCAACGTAAAGTTGTCCGTGACTAAAAACATTCTTAGGCAAGTATAAACCAACATAATCCAATGATTGACCTTGAGATTTGTTGATAGTCATAGCAAATGACACTATAACTAAAAACTGTCTTCTGATCAGTTTGAATGGCCATGGAGATTGAGAAGGAGACAAAGACATTCTTGGTATGTAAATAGTGTTACCAATATTTGTACCAGAAATTATCTTTGCTTCTATTACATGGTTTGCTAACCTAGTAACTGTCAACCGTGTACCATTACAAAGCCCCTCTGATTGATCCAAATTCCTTATCAACATGATTGTTGTGCCAATTTTCAACTTCAAAGAATGGTTAGGTAAACCAGAAGTTTTAAGACAACTCAAGAATTCTGGTGTCAAATGCTCAAAAGCATTATTATCATTTGCTTCTGATTTATCAATGGAATCAGAACTCAAATATTCTTTACATGCACCTTCATAAAAAATAACAGATATTACAGTTTAGATATTAAATAAATTCTAAAGAAACATTCAAAAGGACTAATGAGTTTCTGATTATATAATTAAAGTTACCTAAATAGACATTGATAAAGAAAAGAGTAAATATGAATCAGACTACTCTATGTACTACATCAATTATGGAAATCATCTATTTACACTAAAAATTAATTATATTAATATAGATAAAAATATACCTGGAAGGAGATTAGTGATGTAGTCATTGATGTTATCAACTATTTCAATAGTTGATGCTAGAATAGCTCGACACTGAAGAAAATCTGGATTTGTGTAATTCTGAATTAGATCTGGATATGTACTTGTAACGATTGACTGAATAGGATCCACAAAATCCCTAATGAGTAGCTCTTCAGGAATATCTATTTCAACATAGCCATCATTGGGTTCTGATACTTTTCCATTGCCAACTTGTAAAATCCAATCTGAGAATAGCCTAATTTCTTCTAAGTTGGCTATATTAGAACCACTCTGCAACCTCATATTTTTTGTTAGAGTCAACATTTTACAATGGTCCCAAATATATGATGCATTTATTGTTGCATGTACAATATCCGACCTAGTACCCCTTGGCACAACAGGTAAAATTTGTCTGAAATCTCCACCAAAAATTACAACTTTGACTCAAAAAATTTGTTGACATTCAAAGTCATCATCACTCATTATATCTTTCAAAGACTTGTCAAGAGCTTCAAAACAAAACTTATTAGCCATAGGAGCTTCATCCCATATAATGAGTTTTGTTACTTTCAAAAGATTAGCAAGATCTGACTTTTTCTCAATGTTACAGATGGAAGATTCCAAACATGGCACTGGAATTTTGAATTTTGAATGTGCTGTTCTCCCTCCTGGTAATAACAAACTTGCTATTCCGCTAGATGTTACATTCAGCACAATATCTCCTTGACTACGCAAAGCAGCTGAAAGTGTGTTCCACATGAAAGTCTTTCCAGTTCCACCATAACCATATAAGAAAAATACTCCTCCATTTTGATTTGTGACTGCTTGCATAACTTCTCTGAAGATGCCAAGTTGTTCATCTACAATAACAAATAAGACACAATAAAAGTTTCATAATTGATACATAAATATATTCTACACGAATAAATTTAATAACTTCATGTCAGAAAAGCTAATGAAGGAATACCTAACACTATTCATTTTCAAGTATACATCTTAAATAAAATTACAACAATCTAATCCATGAACAAAATATCATAAATACTATGATTGTGTTTGAGTTCATGACAATAAATGTGAACAACAATTATGACTTGCTTAATATTTTATAGATAAGTTATATTGTAATAGGTATAAGAACAATACCTGTCAACTTTTGAAATAGATTGTTGTAAATCTCCTCTTGAGCCTTGATGTCGTATTGTCTTTCATCATATATCAATCTATTTCCAAGAAAGTCAAGCACATAATCATTTTCTGTAGCTGCTTCTCAATTTCCAACAGAGTGAGTTGTTGAATATCCTCGTGTGATAATGCCAAATCTACAAAAACAAAATTGCAGCCAACAAAGCTGAGTCTATCTTATGTTGTAAACAAATTAATAGATGTTAAAGCATAATCCTTGTTGTGTCATAAATTTTTGCAATATGTAATAATGTAACCTCGATTTTGTGACAAAACTTTTTGTTCATGAAGAATTCCATCAGACAAGTAGCACCAAGTGTTAAGCCAAACATGTTCTGGACGATTCATTGAAGCTGATAATAACATTGTAACAAAAAGTTTACGCAAAAAAACACCAGAACCCCAATTATAAGCCTCTTTTATTGCTTCAATGAACTCTTTGTCATCTTGTAGGAACCCCATTGCAAAACATGCTTCTCTAAAAGTATTGTGCTTCAACCCTTCAACTGTCTTTAATTCATCATAAGATCTTGGGCCTTTCTTCACAGTCAATAACATTCTCATATAATACAATTCTCCAGTTGTTGGTGGAACCCAAATTAATCGACCAATTGTGTAACCTCTTTTACGTGGTTTCCAACACCTTTTCCTCTTGTCATATACAAATTTTGACACAAATTGTCCATATGTTAAAGACCTTGCTTCTTCATATTGATCATTAGCTCGAAACCAAGAGGTAAACATTGATTCAGTGACACTTGGCTTAAGTAGAAGAGTACCTATATGCTCAAAATCTTTGTAGTACACTGAATTCTCCCCTTCCATGTGAAAGAACAATCGTTCCACAGCTGGTTTTCTACCATGAATGGAATAAGAGAATATTCTCCAACAAGCTTCACTCGGTGAGACATAACGACAATCAAGGTACTGTTTGATTTCATCAATACTACCATCTTGACCATTGTTATTAGGAACAATAACAGCTGAGATCCTATCAGAACCTTTGTTGATGTATTTGAATAGGTACTTGATTGATGTACTCTGATTGCACCACTCCATATTTATATGTGCCTCATATTTCATCAACAAACTTGGGTTATGGGGTACAACATGACCACTATGAAGTGTGACTCCACCCTTCTCAATTGTATTACCTTGATCTCTCCTTCTATAAACTGGATATCCTTCTTGATCCACAATTGTGACATCTTGAAACTTCTTAGGATAATACTTTGAACACCTTCCATCCTTCATACATGGGCATTTAGGATTTGCTACCCCACAAGGTCCATGTACCATGTGTGTTTTCACAAGACTATAAAGTTTGGGATGTTTCAATGGATCAGGAACTTCAGCAGAAATGATCTTGTCAATGTCTTCAGGAGCAGGGTATTTGTTTGATGGATGCAAGAAAACCAGAATATGGGCATGTGGGAGACCCCTCTTTTGGAACTCAATTGTGTACATATCTGTAATTGACATGAAATGATAAGTAAAATGATAGTGCATTCGGTTAAGGTCATAATTCAATCAAATATTAGGGTTAATCAGGACGTGAATGGATTTATATATAATTATAATCTACTTAAAGTAAAAAGGTATTAAACAGATAAAAGAAATGGTTAACTTACATGCAAGAACCTTTCCTAAAACACCTTTCTTCGTCACGTCCTCCAAGAGGTTATCAAACTTCATTTTGAATATTCTTTCAATGATATCAGGTCTATCTTGTGGTTTCAAATTTAAAGGACCAAGCAATCTTTGAATTTCAGGCCAATTTGGATTACATGTGAAAGTGATGAAAAGATCCGGAAAACCAACCTTACTACAAATTGCCATGCCATCATAGTACAACTAATCCATAAATCTTCGACTACCAACATAAGACGATGGTAACACGACTCTTTTTCCTATGCTTTCTCCTTGTGTTTGATCTTCCTCAGCATGTAGACTTGTATACTTTGAAACTCTTAATTTGGATTGGTTTTTCCTAATCCAATTTAATCTCTCTCCTTCAAGCATTGTGTAACCATCCACCATAAACTGTTGGAATAATCTCCTGGATGATAACAACGTCTTTGCCTCATTACACCTACTTTGTATTCTGAATGCCAACCATTCTCGAATAGTAAGTCGGTTCCTTAAGTTGTCGTCAAAAATTGGAAGATCCCTATGCGCAATGTTGTCTCTGTACCCATCTTCTCCATAAGGAAAAATCAATGGGTATTGATAAGCCAAATATGATGGATGAAACTCATCAATGCGTTGAAGTCCACCCCCTTTGGCTTGTACAATAATGTCTCTTTCCTCAGCAGTGTCAATGTCACCCACAATTAAAGCTGCCACTTCAGAAACGGTTGGTTGATTGTACAATCTACCATCGGTAGATCTCGTTGAGATCAACCTTAGTTTTAAATTATAAACATTGCTTTGATTGAGCCAGTGTCTAGCCATTAAGAAACTCTTGGAATGTATGTTATGTGTGTATAACATATCTGATAACTTTTGGACAGTCTGTGGCAAGATGTTGTTTGAAGGACCACTACAACAAAGTTAATGAATTTATTAGTAAATAGTATTCCTTGATTAAAAAATAGATAAAACCAAAAATTATTTTTTTACCTGAGACTGTCGATTCTATTCATAACTTCATTTTCTGTGTCATATATGTAGAGTTGAGCAAATTTTGGTGGTTTTCCTTCTGGTGGTAACATACTCCCAATTCGGTGGCAAGCTTGACCTTGGATTCTAATAGTAGGTGGACCACGACCATTATTGAACCCGTTGTCCAATTTAGCTCCTGGAGAAGTGAATGCAAACATCATGTTGTATGCCCTTATTTGTGATTGGAAGTTCTTACTATCCATGGAATTACGATCAAACAGAAGATATCTTAGCGGTTGTGGTGGTTCTTTTAAAAATGGAAGTTCGACTTTACCATTCCCACAACATAAATGAAACTTCGGATTTGCAGAATGTTTGTGTTTGTACATCCTTTCTTGATACCACATCATAGCCTTACAGTATCGACATGCAATCAACGGGTCTCCCAAATCGAAGTACTCTGTATGATACAAGAATTTT
Organism: Lathyrus aphaca; assembly: GCA_963966055.1. Taxonomy (NCBI): domain Eukaryota; kingdom Viridiplantae; phylum Streptophyta; class Magnoliopsida; order Fabales; family Fabaceae; genus Lathyrus; species Lathyrus aphaca. The sequence goes on along the minus strand of OZ014522.1, from coordinate 507,263,174 downwards.
TGTATGGACTTACAATTTAACCTAGTATAAAAAGAACAAATAGTTGTATGTAGTATCCAATTTGTAATGGTTACCTTCATTATTTATGTCTAGTTGGTTAGCCATTGAAAATGGTGGTAAAGGGAAATCTTCACCAAGGCATTCATCATCATCAGATTGTCTACCTGTTGTACATATATTATAAAAACTCGTGAAAAAATATCAACGTGATCAAATTGAAAGGTAGTGAACTTAGCTACCAAAGTAGCTTTGCCTTACACAAAAGTCAAGACAAAAGTGCTAATACAACAACATAGAGAAAGAAACCATATTGTTTTACCATCATTATTTTATATGGTTGCCTTAAGATCAAAGACAAACACATTTTGTTCTCAACACTAAGATATCACTAATATATATCCAATATTATACTAATGATATGAAATTAAATCGTAAAAACCATAATTTAAGTAATGGCATTCAATCTAATACATACTCATTGATTCAAGGAATAGTTATGTTAAAGGTTTGTCGAAATTATTTTTGGAAGCTATGTCTTAAATAATTTTTGTGTGTAACTACTTCTATAAGTGTTTTAACATGTTAGTGTAGATTGAAGACAAAGACCTATTTTACTTGAAAGGGCATGGGTGTACATTAGACTGTAAGATTCTTAATGACTTTGCCTTTGGAAAAGTCTAATTGATTACTATCTTGTAGTTTAATAATTCACATAATACCATGGAGTCACATGAAAGCAGTTCCGGCAAAACAAAGTGGACACTTATTCAAACACAAAGAATTTTTTTCTACACTCAAATACTGTCCATAGTTTGGAATGTGGAAGAAAAGAGCGCAAGATGTATCACAGTTGGGACATGTTACTTTTATTTACATCCAAGCTTCGAACTTAAGACAAAAGATGTTTTCACACTGGACTTTCTCTAGATATACTTATAGGAATTTAGTTATAGTTCTTACTAAATTTTGTCAAAGAAAATTCATAGTGCATCAACATCGAATGACAAGTAGCATCTTAAAAAACATTTTCCCCCATGACCATGGCATTTAACATAATACATCTTCATTGAATGACAAGTAAAAACTATTAAAAAATACGACCCTCAGTACCTGTGAATGGATCGTAGTCAGAATCATCTCCGTCGTCATCACTCAAGAATTCAACATTAGCAGCCGGATGAAAGGTAGAGGGACTAACATTCAAAGCAAAATTCACTGTGTCAGGCGATGCATTCGTAACAGGAACTGGTATATGTGTCCTTGGGCTGCTGTTAACATAAGTTTAATGAGTATTCAGAAGTATGGTAATGCCAATATGCTTACATGTATTCATAGTATATATAAATCTATAATGATTTGACACAATTTAAATGACAACACTCACGTGTATGGAGGTGACGGAGTCGTAATCACGTTACTACTTGGTGTTAAGACCATAGGAATTGTGTGTGAACTATAACTTTTGGTCACACCTATGTTGTTGTAACAATTCAAATCACCTTAGATTTCCTAGATAATAATACTTTTAAGGAATATATAATAGCTGCTAAACCAGTTTGCAGAAACTTCTTAAACCAAAAAGTCAAAATAATGCATCTCTAGTTCATTACATCATGATTAGGACAAGAACATTTGACACAAAACGTATTCATAGTAAAAAAGCTTACTCGGGTATAAATGAATGATTCTGAGATGTCTCATGTAGTTCACCGCAACTAAGATTCGATACTAAAGATGGGGTCCCAAGTACTTTTTTTGGACGTCCTCGACGGCGTTTCACTTGTTGCACCGTGGAATGCATGTTGTTGTTGTATAGTGTTTGATTGATTATTAAAAGGAAATTTAGTGTGAAATAGTTCAATAATTAATTACTTACATCGAAGTGTTATTCGAATTGTGACCAACATGATCTTCTACAACAAAGACATTCTCCTTCTGCGACATGTCAATAGGGTTGTCGAACCGTGACATAAGGTTTGTCCCCAAGTTATGAACATTAAATACTTTTGGCGGTGTATGAGATATATGCATTGACGGTGTTGGCACCGTTCCTTGCAATATAGAATCAATTAGCTTACCATCTCTTACTATTTGATCGATAATTCTATTGTTCGAAGCGGATGCGGTTACATCTGAAAGTGGTGCTCTCATGATTGGGGTGGTTGGATTGGTCACTGTATGAGTATAGTTTTGGGCATGAAGAGAACATTGTGGCTGCTCTTTGAATAATCGGATTCGTTTATATTGTTTGGCTTTAAGCAGGTGGTATCTCCTCATTCTTGCTCTCTTGGCGGTAATCTTACGCATCCTCATACCGTGATCATCATTATTCTTTACGTTTTGTGTCGCAGGCCTAAAAAATAATATATTAAAGCAAAGTATTGAGAATGTATCTGAGCTTAAGTTTTGGGAATATCCCAAAGTATTGGAACAAACTTTGGGATTCTTATTATCAAACATGACATTAAAAGAATATAAACTGAACCGACTATACCTTACTTGAAGAGGTTTGTAATGTGTGTTATCCATCATGATGCAACTATATTAAAACAAATAGAAACATAAGCTCAGATAACACTATATTATAGATATATCAAGCTATATGGAAATTTCAAAAGTTTGTTGACAAATCGAGTATATTCAGCCCAAACAAATGGGAATTTAGTCCAAACAAATCAAGCTATATGGAATATGAATAATCTTAAACACACCACATGATTTTGGCAACTAATGAGATTACTTCACTACAAGCTAACAGTTGGACCATTTTCATTTTCCTTGTCCATCTTTCCCCTAGCTTGAAACATTTATGTGAACGATTCATTTATAAAATACTATTGTTAGCTTGATAAAGCTCGGATGAGTGGAAGATGAAAATAAGCTCAATTGTCATAATCCCCTTTCTGCTCACGAAATTACAGCAGCAGAACAAATATGTATTGCCAAACAAATCATTTATGCCAAACTACATAAAGATAATGTTGCAACCATCGTAACTATTCCGATGAGGTTTTCGGTCGGATGCAAATCATGTTTATTCAAGCATTTCAATGAATTATTTATGGAGGTATGCATGTATGCATGTTTCCTAGAAGCTGAAGTTAATTTAATATGCATGTATGCATGTTTCCTAAATTGCAGCACAACTTCCACAAACCAAACAACACTTATCAACATGTTGTTAGATGCAGACTGTGAGATAGCTACTGCATGAAAGAAGAAAAAATAGTGTGAAACCTTTGAATTAGAAGTTCAAAAAAATAGAGATGGACAAACCAACACAATACGTGAAATCTTGTTGAAGTGAAAGGAAAACAACATTGTTCTTGAACAATTCTGACTAAGTTATGGCTCATATCACATATTGTTATACACAATGCTAGAATCATTAAAACAATGGGGAAAAACTGGGCATTAGCATAAAATTTCAGCACAATGGATAATTTTGAGGGATTTGATTCACTAACCTCAAAGTTTAAAACTCTTCAAATGATGGTTGCAACTTGCAATGTTCTTGGTTACCCAGCTCCAAACTTTCCCTCCCTCATTCACATGATACTTGACTTTGGTGATTTTCAAAAAAGTCACAAAAAACGATAATCAACAAAATAAAATTGTCCAAAAAAGTTTGGACCAAGGAAAACCAGGTTAGTTGAAAATCAACTATTAATGACTAAGTTTTGGTTACTAACTAACTTGATAGGTTAGTGAAAATTCAACATGCCAATATGTTGTGTAATAGTCTTGTTATCAGAGTTGTTGCAGGGTTTTTTAGCATTTTTTTCCAAAGCTTAATAAGGAAATGATTCAAAAAACTCAAACTGTGGCTGCAAAAAGGTTTGGTCGAATATGCTCTATAAACCCAGCCAACCACAATAGCAATGGTGATAGTACTGTTACCTATTTACTAATTTCCTAGCTTGTTGTTAAAATGTGTACTATCCTACCATGACCTAACAATAAAAAATTGTGAAGAAGCACTAATAGTACGAAAAGGACATGTATGGGTTGGCCAACAAATTGCATATGTCAGAAAAAATCAGAAAAAGCAAGTTTATGGACAAAATGTATAGTGCTATTTGTTATACATATGTGAAAAAGCAAGCAGACAAACCTAAGGATTGACACACTACTGCAAATTATTTTAATGTTTTCTTGCATATAAATATATTTTTATGGCTTACCTTTTTTGTTCTTGGTAATGCATTCCAAACTAATTATATCAAAGACTGACCACTTGTAGTATAGGTTACTTTAGTATGTTAATATAGTTTGTCCTATCCTACTGATTCATAAAGGAGTTTGTCTTTATATGTTGTTGGATAGGTTTATTTTGCTTTTTAAGAGGTTTACATTTTTTCTATACTGATACAAAATTATAATGTATTCAATTTATCGCTACACTTCCATAGTTAAAATATTTTGAACCAATAAAGATATAATATATTATCATTCTGATACTTAAAAATGAATCTTTTGGCATATGAAATATGAATTTATTTCACACATGTAATCACATAATATTTTATTAATGCATGTTAATATGTGGGAGAATCATATTATGCTTCAACATTTATAATAGTTATAAATATTCATTTTTTGAACCATTCCATATTAACACTTATGTGAATTGTCTACGCATAGATAGGTACTATAAAACAAAAAGAACATAACAATATTTTATGATATAACTTTTAAAATGTCAGCAAAAGATTTTGAATGTCATTGATGATTAAACAACAAAGCAGTAATAAGTAGATAACCCAGATAGTTGACTAATAGTTATATTGTCAAAAATAAGAACAAAATGGGACTAAACAGATTACTAAGACAAAATAGAAGAAAAAGAACTTCATAATACTGACATTCTATCCAATTGAAAGTAACAGGTCTAAGTTTCAAACAACACATATAATTAAATAACATTCAATAATCATGAGAGCATTTCATAACATTCATTTATAATGTATTAAATTAAAACATAGGAAATACAATCATTTAAGAACATCAACATACAAAAAGTTTAATCGGTTCAAGATAAACATAATTGCTCACGATTGACCAAGACATTATGACCATTGTTTGTTGTCATCAACATACGGTTACAAAATAAAATGGCTATCCAAAACAGAAGTAGTAACAAAAGGAACTCCAACCAATTAAACAACAACGTGTACCAAATTCACACTTGTTCCAGACAGTTGCTCAAACCTTCTTGGCTTGCTTCACACACTTGGTAGTTGATTGTTTGGGTGACAATATATTTGGAGTTCCTAGTTCCTCAACTGAATGATCTTGGGACAACCTCTTCGATGGGGTATTGCTTGAATACGCTTCATCACTCCAGTTTTGGGAAGCCGACACAGATGGCTGCAATAGAAACACAAGTCATTAACAAATATTTTTACATAGTGCATGTAAACAGAACTACTACAACTAAATTATGCTTATCCAAAAGTTTTGACAACACTTACTGTACTGAGGGAATTAGGAGTCCCATTGTCATTGTCGGGAATGTCCTTCATAAGCACTGATTCTTTTCCTTTCGTAGTCGGTGCATTCATTGTGTTTTTAGATGTAAGCTACAAAAATATTCTCCTATATGGTCAGAAAACATGTAATATACTAACTCAGTCATATCTCCAAGATTAATAATAACTTTACAAACCTCATTTGGATTAATTGCGTCTTTGAACGATTGGATTACGTCTTGGTCCTCCGTAAGCTTCACAACAGATGCCTGCTTGTAGTTCGGCTGAAACTTCACGCGAAATGCAAACTCCTTCCCAATCAATTTGTCCAAATTTTCAGGGTAGATCTGTGGGTGATCTTTGTTCGACTACAGACAAGATGCATATTTCATATATCACAACAAATTCAACTACCTAGCAATACATAAAGCCAATGCTCGAAATAAAACCAATATGTGAAACCAACAGCAAGCAGATCAAATAAATGTAATGAATTCACTATCATTGGAAAATTGGAAAATCATACATATATGCTTACTGTCGCTCCCGGGATTTTCATCCTAGTACAAACGCGAAAGTGGCGCGGAAAAGGTAGAGTCGCCAGCCAGACATTTTTATCCCGAATGAATGGGAAAGGTAATGTTGCACAAACCTGAGGAAGAAGGAAAGGACAAGGCCTTGCGAACCAAAGATCTGAGTTCGGGAGTCGGTTACGATCTGGGAAGGTATTAGCACCCCAGATCGTCCGTCGTACCCGACGGGATCCACGCTTGCTTGTTTGTTTCAAAGGGTGAGAAAATAACTGCTGCTGAATAAAACCGCTAACTGGAATGTAAGTGAAATGAGAAAGGAACTGGAAAAAGAGAACAAAAAGAAAGAATGGGGAAAATGTAGGGAAAATAAAGAATGTGCTCGAACGGGCCCTACCCCGCTGCCTACGTACCTCATCGGGATAATGAGGATCAGAGTCGACGTAGTTCGCCTAACCTAGGCGGGAACTATTTGTTTATGTTTTTTACAGGTGGAACTGCGTATGTCTATGCTCAGGTGTTGCAGGCTCGTCTGGTACGAGTGCGCTTACCGTCTTGCATGTGTGACAAGTCGCCGCGAGTTCGCTTTGTGAGTGAATGAGATGAGAAGAGAAGTTACCGCAGGATAGTCGCTTGTTATTTGTTTTTGTCTTTTAAGAGAAATGTTTTGAATTTGTTTGTGAACTGTCTTGTACTAAGACATATCCATCGCGGGAAGCATTTACACCTCGCCCCGAAACAGGACGCGTATAAGTGTTTTATTAAGTGTTTTATTGCTTTTCTTTATGAGATGAGAAAGAATGACTCAAGTTGAAAAAAGGAAAATCTAAGGGACTAAGACTCAATCCTATTTTGTTTATTTATTTGCAAAAGTGGTCCTATGGTTTGTGAGGTTTTCTATTCTTAATGGAAACTAGAAACTACTAGAATTCAACTTACTTCTTAATGAAGTTAAGTTGATCCTAAGAACAATGGGGAAGCCTATACAAGTTATAAGAACCAAAATAAAGCAAAACAATGAATTTAACCATAAGAAATAAAATTCTAAAATGCATTTAATGACATGAATTTAAAAAAATAGTCTATTTATTTATTCTACTTCTAAGTGAAATGAACTTCAAGCCTAAGTACTAAATCTAAATCAAACCTAATGCTCATCTAAAATCAAACTTTAACTAGCCTAAGTCTAAATTACATTCTATGACTAAACTTAAACTAAACTATTATTTTTTTATATTGAACTTTATTATTATTTTTTAATGGCCTAAACTAAGGGGAATTATGCACAACTAGGCCTAAAACTAATATTCTAAAAAATATTAAAACCTCTAGAAAAATTGTGAAAATTAAACTATAGGGTCTTACCACTATCTAAAACATTATACTAAGAGGGATTCTAAAAAACCTTATTTTTTCTATGCCTAACAATTAATTATTTCCAGCTAAGAATTAACTACTAATTCCTAAGGATTATACCACTAAAACCTAAGATAAAAAGTCCTAAAAATTCCATAAAAAATATCCTAAGAACTATTATGAGTCTTCTAATTACAGAAAAAAGAATGGCTCAAAAAAGTTGCTGGAAGTTACATAAATAAAATGAACAAAATCCAGCATAATTAAAAGAAATACAAATGAAGCTAATTAAAAGAAAAATTCAGAATTTAATCAAAAATAACAAAAATTCAGAAAATAAAAATATCACAAATTTCTAAAATGACTTATTAAGCTACTTAATTTTTTGGGGAATTTTCTAATGATTTTTATTATTTTTTATGAATTTAATTCTAACTATGATTAACTTAAAATAAATTCTAAAATGAATAAGATGGGGGGTGAGCTAAGTGATTGTTTTTAGTTAGTTTTATTATGCTGGGCCTTAAAGCAGGGGTGTAAATAACAGAGGGAAGAGCCCATTTTCGTTAGAACCAGGGGGTGCGAAAAGAGGACTTTTTATGCTTGTTTTCTTAATGGGCTTATAAGTGAGGGTGTTAATAGCAAAAAGCTAGGCCCATATTCGCAGGAAATTGAGGGAGGTGTTAGAAGTAGAATTTCTATTTGCTTTTTCTCTTGGGCTCAGAACGCAGGGTGTAAATAGTAAAAAACAAGGCCCATATTTCATCTCCCATTCATTCTTAAAACAAGAACATGATTAATGAAAAATAAAAGCGGATTAATTACTTTAACTAGCTAATTAATCTTAATATTACATCAAAGATTCAATAAAATTCCTCTAACTTAAATCTATTTTCCTAATTAATTAACAATTAAAATAATTACTTCTTAATCATACATATAAGCAAACAAAAGACAAAGGGCCAAAGAAACCCTAGCTTTCTTCCTTCCGCCGCAACCCTCTCGGCTTCCCCTCCTTCTTCTTCTCACGCCGCTGCTAAGCCACCCTCCTCCTCACCTTATTCGAACCCACACATCACCTAACACCATCTTCTTCGAATTCAATCTCCTTCCTAACCACCACCCTCTTAACTCAAACACCTAAAACCCCTAATTATCAACCTAATCCTCCATTCGAACATGAATTCTTCACATCTCTACTTCACAAAGTCAAACCGCGAAAGAAATCAAAGCCTACGAACACAGAGGAGACATTGTACCTGGATGTGAGAAAAGCCTTGATTAGAGATTCCGCACGAAGAGATGATGAGGCGCTGTGCGTGAAGCTGAAGACGTGTCGAAGTCTTGATTGATGACCGAAAAATAAGCCGGTGAAGACGATGCAAGGGTTAAGAGCCTTTCGGAATCGCTGCTTCCCTTGATAAGTTTCCGCGTACGCAGGTTAACGCTTGCACACAGTGGTGACAAAAGCTTGATGCGGATGAAAACTCCTCAGGTACGACCTTCTTCTTCGTTCAATATTGTTGAATATTTACTCATGATTGTTGAATTGTCGTAGACTTTATGGGATTACTTGACTTCGGCCACCGTTATCTCTGATATTGATTCTCAAATTTTTTGCAGATTTGTTGTGGTAGCGATCTACAACGAAGTCCTGAGAATGGTGGATTAGAAGTGAAGATGAAAAAGAAGATTGAATCTGGTTTGGGCGAACTGAAGGAAAGGGTTGAAGAATTTTGAGGACATGGTTGAAGAACTTAGAGAAGGTGAGGGTTATGGAGGGAGATTCAGATGGACAGTTATGGAAAACAGAAAACAGAATGGGAAGCCAACCCAGTTATGGTGAAGGATTGATCTATATAGGATATTGGATGAAGTTTCCAGAAGAAACTTATTGTAAGTCTGTTATTTTTCGGTTAAAATTCGGTTATGAGTTGGTTAGGATTAGTTATTTTCTGTTGTGAGGTTTTTTGTGGTTCTGAATTTGCACTAACTTTTATTTGTTTTTGTTGTTGTTGTTGATTCTTGATGCTGTGAACTGATACACGTTCCTGTGCTGATCTTTGACGAATCTCTTGGCAGGTCTTTGATGATGATGATAATATGAATGTATTGAAGGTTTAGTGGCGATGAATCATTGAAGTTGGAGTGAGGTTGTCGATGAAGAGTTGTGTTGAAAAAGACTCGGGGTCAGTAATGAGTGCAGATCGACGAAGAGCTTTTTCCCCCATTTTTTCAATTATGGACCTCATCGAATCCTCATCACAGTGGCGAATTGAAGCCCTTTTTGGTAAGTTTCATGACTTCGATTTCAAAGGCTTTTTTTCGTTCTTCTTCCGCTCTTGCTGTGAATTTGAATAGTTGGGTTAATTGAATCGCGATGTCGTGAATCTTGCAGGAACTTTGTTTAAGCTGTTTCGGAGAATTGATGTTGATGGTTGAAGAAGTGTCGAAACCATGGTGATGGAGTGTGAAGAGTGATGCGGAAAGTTGTTGATGATTAGTATGATGAATAATCACAGCAATGATTCCAGGTTGGAAAAGAAAGACTGAAGATGGCTTGAAGTTACTGATTAATGAAAATTTGAGAGAGAGTTCCCCTTTTTTTTTTGTGTTTTTGTTCTGTTATACTGATATATCAGTTATATGTGCAGCTGAATTTTTTCCCAAAATTGTAATTGCTCTTATTCTGCTATATTAATTTTTTGATGAAGGTTTTTCCACTGAATCCCTTGTTGTTTTTGAGTTCTTGTGTAACTCTCCTTTCCTAGCTGAATTTTTCAGCTCCTTCTTTCTAACAGGATTTTGGTCACCAAGTTTATCATAAATTTTTCTTGTAACTAATTACCTCCTGCAAAATTCTGCTATACATGTATCAGCTTTTAATAAGTTACACTTTTCTAATCCCTTTTTTTTTAATTCCTATTTTTGTCATAATAAAAATAAAAAAATGAAATAACAATAATAGAAATTAATGGGCCTGAAATATATTATTCGCACCCCATAACCACATTTTGCAATGATCTTGTCCTACCCATTTTTCAAATAACCATAATGAATGAAACACGAAACAACCTCATGAATTTACAAATGAACGGAGCAAATACGTAGGCCATCTGAGTTCCTTGAGCTAGCTTCTTAAAAGTGATCCAAAATTGATTCTAGGAAAAGGAGTGAACCATGACTGAATCTCGGCCTTAGCACTCAAAGATCCAGATTCGAAATATGAACACGAATGCAGATTGAGGCAAACCCATAATGGTTCGACCCAGGTCTTGTTAACCTTCCATTCACGTTAAATTACATTTGAGTAACCACAATTGGTATGAAACCAATATCATTACCCTTGACAACCTTGCAGAGCTTTAAGCACACTAAGAGAGAAGCCAAACAAAGGAGCCTTGAATTGTTGAGGATGCATCAAACCATGATTCATAGAAATTTAAACTGAACACTTGCTGATAGGCCAAATACACCAATGACTAGTCTTTGCAAGAACAATCCTTGAAGACCGCTACATCAAGGAAATAAGACCTTAACAAAATGGAAAGGGGTGTTATTAATGACCACATAATCAAAACCTGGAATTTCTCTGATAACCATTCATAATGTATGAGCCCCCAGTGCAATAATCCATGAAACGATCTCCCATGAAGTAAGAATAACAAACCAAATGGAATAATTTGGCTCTTCAGATGGTACTGATCCCATGCCTGAGGGAATTAATGAACCGCATGATTGTGATGTTGATGACATAATGGGAGATGCAGATGGAATGCAAAATAGTAAGCCAGTTAAGGTAAAAAAATATGAGGGCAAATTTTGAGGTATTACAGCTGCCCCTATTCAATCATCTGCAAGCCTGAACGGATAATTGCAACAGCTTTTAGACGTTCAAGGTATGGAGTGATTGAATACTCGAATAAAAACCTGAAAAATTTGCACACTGAAGGCAACAGAAATGCCATCTGCCCATTTATTTATTTTTGTATTATTTTTTTTGATTTTGACCTCTGAATAGGTAGCGGAAAATAAAACCAGGTGGAGATATGCTGGGAAGAATTGCCATCCTCGGATGGAGACACAAAAGTATACCAGCCTCGACTGATAACCAGACACAAAGAAAAGAAAGTAGGACAAGATGGAACGGGATCATTGTACTTAAATGATAACCCGAAACGTGACCGTTGTACTGAAACGGAGACGCGAAAGAATGAGACTGTTGTACTGGAAGAAGACTCAAATACGAGACCATTGTACTTAAATGGAGACTCGAGAGGAACGGGATCGTTGTACTTAAACGATAGCCCAAGACGTGACCGTTGTACTGAAACGGAGACGCGGAAGAATGAGACTGTTGTACTGAAACAAGACTCAAATACGAGACCATTGTACTTAAATGGAAACTCGAATGGAATGGGATCGTTGTACTTAAACGAGAGCCCAAGCAAACAGGGTCATTGTACTTAAATGATAACCTGAGACGCGACCGTTGTACTGAAACGGAGACGCGAAAGAATGAGACTATTGTACTGAAACAAGACTCAAAGACGAGACCATTGTACTTAAATGGAGACTCAAAAGGAATGGGATCGTTGTACTTAAACGAGAGCCCAAGAAGTGACCGTTGTACTTAAACGGAGACACGAGGAAATGAGATTGTTGTACTGAAACAATACTCAAAGACGAGACCATTGTACTTAAATGGAGACTCGGAAGGAACGAGATCGTTGTACTTAAACGAGAGCCCAAGACGCGACCGTTGTACTGAAACGGAGACACGAGGAAATGAGATTGTTGTACTGAAACAATACTCAAAGGCGAGACCATTGTACTTAAATGGAGACTCGAAAGGAACGGGATCGTTGTACTTAAACGAGAGCCCAAGACGCGACCGTTGTACTGAAACGGAGACGCGAAAAAATGAGACTGTTGTACTGAAACAAGACTCAAAGACGAGACCATTGTACTTAAATGGAGACTTGAAAGGAACGGGATCGTTGTACTTAAACGAGAGCCCAAGACGCGACCGTTGTACTGAAACGGAGACGCGAAAAAATGAGACTGTTGTACTGAAACAAGACTCAAAGACGAGACCATTGTACTTAAATGGAGACTTGAAAGGAACGGGATCGTTGTACTTAAACGAGAGCCCAAGACGCGACCATTGTACTGAAACGGAGACGCGAAGAAATGAGACTGTTGTACTGAAACAAGACTCAAAGACGAGACCATTGTACTTAAATGGAGACTCGAAAGGAACGGGATCGTTGTACTTAAACGAGAGCCCAAGACGCGACCGTTGTACTGAAACGGAGACGCGAAGAATGAGACTGTTGTACTGAAACAAGACTCCAAGATGAGACCATTGTACTTAAATGGAGACTCGAAAGGAACGGGATCGTTGTACTTAAACGAGAGCCCAAGACGCGACCGTTGTACTGAAACGGAGACGCGAAAAGAAATGAGACTGTTGTACTGAAACAAGACTCAACTGGGGATAACAACAAGACTTGGTAGAAGTATCCACCCGGGGAAATGAGGTTGTATTATGTGGGGAACACTTCAATCTGATTGGAGATGTAACGAGTCTTATGTAATACCTCAAAACTGGCCCATGCTGGTATGCATATGTTTGGATTTATGGCGTAATGCTCCATGACGATGGAAATGCTACGCTTTGGAAGATGCAAATGTAATGATGATTATGCATATGCAAATGCAAAGAGATCTTCTGACAAGAAGACTGCAGGTATCCCAGATGGCTTAACTGGGGAGAAACTATGATCACCGCACTGATCTGACCCATCCTGATAAGGAGGATACAACTCTGCGGGGAAAGCTGTCAATGATACGCCGGCTCTGAACTGCCGCCACTACCAAAAATAAATTGGACTTTGAGATTGGAGAGCCATGAACCTGCTGGAGATGTCCCTTCTGGCACTCTGATGGGGATGACGGATAATGTCAATGATAAAGCTTCCCGCTGAAGGTAAGAGCTCAAGTTGCCACTTGCTGGGGGTAAGAAATAAATCCTCTCATGTTGGGAATGAGAGATGATGATATCCTTCTGCTAATGAAGCAACCTTCCATTTGCCGCACTACTGGAGAGGGAATTGCCTAACGAGACTTGCTAAGGAATTCTGATCAATGAAGCCTGTTGATGAAACAACTCTTGAAGTAACGTGCCGACAATGGCTTTGCTTCTAGACTCTGGGTTGATAGGTTGCCAACTAATCATGAGTGAGCAATATTTCTTTGCAATCTTCAACTCACCTTCTACTAGGATCTATCAAAAGATAATGTCTCAAGAGGATTTTACAGAAAACTAGCATACGAGATGCCTCAGTGTCTTCAAACTCTTGGAGAGATTCGTCGGATCTCGAAATAACTGCCCCAGACTGCATGGTCTGTGCAAAAATTTGCCTCGCAAGGATTCATGAAAAACCTCATATCACTGTGAGATAGTGTGTCCTAGTATTTTGAACCTTGGGTAGGTGCTTCTGATTAACCGTCTTCAGGAGAAAGTAACTTCCAGTGCTCTTGGGGTGGCCTGCCCCAGCACAAGTCTTGAAGTGATCACCTCTGAATGACTGCTTTGAAGAAAACACCTAGATCAACTGTTCTTTGAGAGATTGGATCTCGAAGTAATTGCCCCAGTTTAGCTGAAATTTGAATGCATGCCTCAGATTAATGGCTCTTTGAGAGATTTGAATCTTGAAGTGATTGCCCCAGTTTGGCGGAATTGTTAATGAATGTTCGACGTGATTGCCCCAGATTAGTTGGCTCTTACCACGACTGTTGGGAAAGTCCCTACTCAATGGAGTTTTCTTGAAAAGTGCACCTCGACAGATAGTCCTTCGGAAGTTTTAGACTTCTCAACTTGGCAAGATTAAGCTTCTGGACTGAGATTCCATACATGGACTTTTATGATGCCAAACAAATGTATGCAAGCAGAAAATGTTTATTTTAAGAATGAAAATTCTAATGAAACACACATGTTAACCTTAAAGTTTTACTGAAAAAGATGTCGCAAACCTTTGTGAGCGAATCACTGGTTAAAATACGACATTAATTTTTTTGAATAATAGAAAGCATGCACATGCAACACCAACAAAGATCTTTCAACACCACTTATAGGAGTCCGGAACGCGGTCTCGTGGTAGTACGCTCTCAAAAATAACCCTGTTTCAGTTAGGACTTTTTAGGGTTGTATCGTGGCCTGGTTCACGGTTATAGAAACAAAGGATATAGGCTCAAAATTTATTTGTGCCCACCCATCTTCGTGATGTTCTCCATTCCTATTTTCAGCTAGCTTTCACAAGCGCTCACTTCTCAAAAAGGGTTTTGTGATGGTTGAGGAACCAATTACACTAACGGTTTAAGCACCAATTAGGTTGTTGTTGGGAGTCAGCCACCCCTATTGTCTTTTGTGTCTGTATCACACGACTTTGTTCTTGTCCAAGGATCTTCCTTGTGTAATCCTTTTCATCTTTTGCTTTTGCATTATTTTTCTTATCCCTAACTTTTGCCTGGACTGATTCTTGTGAATCTTGGATTGTGAAGTCCAGCGGGATGCCCTAATTTTTGCCTAAGTCGCTTGTTTTCAAGTTTCGACTTAGCGGGCTTTCTCATCATTCTTTTATATTATTTTTTGAACAAATCGTGTGACACTGGTTGTCTTGATTTCTTTGCGAGGGTCGTGACTGTCTCACTTCTTGGTTGTTGAGGGATAACCAATGTGGTTTCCCGTCTTTGGACTCTTGATTGGGATAACCATTGTAGTTTCTGGTCTTTGGACCTCTTGATTTGGTACAACGAAAGGTAACGGATCCTCAGATGTACACTCCTTTTTAAAATTTGAACGCTCGGTCAAACTAACTGATGCCTATCCTGCCCCTGGGTTAAGTGCAAAGGTTTTTTCATGCAAAAATAAACTTCTACTTCAAGGCTCAAATGGGTTGGCGAGGGTCTATCTCCCTTATATCTCCGGTGTTTAGGATTTGAAACAATGCCTGTACATCGTCAACAGGGTCTTTCTCAAAAGCGAACAATTAGAGATTCATGCATTTTCATTTCGTCATCCTCCCTGATAGAGTTTAAGCTCAACAGTTGGTATTGCAATGCATATACACAAAATCATGAGTGAATACGAATGGATTACTTCAAGAGAAACATGTGCATTTTATTATGGTTATCATTCAAAAACAAATAAGTTTCATGCATGCATACAAATGTTTAAACAAACAATATAAACTACAAATGAAAATGCAGTAAAGAAGCTGAACATTGCCATCATTGAGGAGACTTGACTTCGTCTGGACTTATTGCTTCTGAAGATGCCCTTGCAAACTAGGATGCCAATTTGATGAGGAGATTTCAATATGTGAGCAGACCTTCTGGCATGATGACCTTTGAGTCGGCCAAATTTTGCATCTTGTACTTGAACATATCACAGTTGTCAATTGTATGCCTAAATGCCCCTGAGTGATACTTGCATCTAGCCTTCACATCATGGTGGTCATTATTGAGGAGGTTTGACTCCGTCTGGACTTATTGCTCTCGGAGACTTTCAGCAGTCAGTAGTCTGGATGTTTACTCAATCAAATTCGCGACCTTGTTTTTACCTTTGCCTCTGAAAGACTTGCAATCTTCAATTAAAAGGCCAGGTGCCCCAGAATGGTAATCATACTTGGCATTGAAACCCCAAAGGAAGCTTTGTCGGAGACGATCCTGATGCAGTTAGCTCAACCACTCCAAATTTGCGTAAATGAGGAAACTTATTGCACGTACGTCATCAGAATATGATCAAACTTCTTCTCAAGTGGTTTTGGCCTTTACCCTTATGCTCTGCCCGCTGGACTCTCTTGGGAAGCTGAAATTGGATGCCGACAAATGACGTCTGGAGGGAAGAGGTTGATAAATGAAGTTGATAAATAAAGTTGCTCGGAAAGATCTTGCACAATCTCCTGCCTACGTATCTCCATTGACCAATGGAGAATCAGAGCAGCGTAGTTCCCCTCACTAGGGATGAAAATAACTTCGTTCATAATTTCCATAACCAAGCTCATCTGAGTCTTTATTTGGTTGACTTCCTGTTTCAGTAGTTTCTGGTTCTGAAATAAAGCTTGTACCTATGCCCTGGATTGCCCCAGCTGGGTCTTCATTCGGTTATCTCCGCCCAGAGTTGCTTCAAATATATACCTCGATGACTGTGATTCAAGTTGTCCATTATGAAGGGAAATCAAGTCAAGAAAAGAATTTGTCTCTGAACACCTGTCAAGAATGCAAGGATGTATGCAAATGCCATGTTCAATTATTTCTGAGGAATCTATCTGCTTTGATTCAAGTTTTTGATACAGAAAAATCCAACAGCATGATTCAGACATGTGATCCTCGGAAATAACTGAACATGTGTGCTGGAATGCTATGATGTCATGTATGCGACAGGCATGTGATCAATGATCTGATGTTGGTGCCGGTGTTGAGCAATGAGTCAAGTGTCCGAATAGAACCATAATAGTAGCACCATCTCTGTATAGAACCCCATAACTGAGAACCCAATAACTGTAAAACTGGATTACATAATAGCATAATCACTGATGGTGTTGAAGCTGAACAACGAGCCAAGTGTCTGTGGAGAGTCATAATAATAGTCACAATATCAAGGTCACCATGGTAATCACAGTAACAATCTCTCTGAACATAAATCTCGGATCTCAGAATCAAAGAACCATATAGCACCAGATAATATCATAAAACAACACTGGCAAAGTGGGTATGTTGAAGTTTAGGGTTCCTGCAAACCTGTAAACCCCTCCCAATCTCACGGGTGTGCTACTCGGGTCAACATCACGGACTCTCAAAGCCGAATAGCAATAATACATTCACCATTTCCGAGAAATGGCTCATGACCAAATCAAAGAATCGGTTTGGCATTATGTACTACTCAGGGAGGTCTCAGTTGAGTCCGGAAAAACAAGCATCCCTCACAAGTCTCCGGCTTCAAGCACTGAGTCGAGAAACAATAGTACATTCATCCCGAAGGGTACAATACTATCGTCATACGAATAGTTTACCTTGACTGGATTCCTATGAGAGAACCAGGCCATCCTATGCGAGTTCCCAGTGGGCCCTCGGATGTGAGTGGGTTTGCCAACAAATGTGGTCTGCCACTGTCATCACTAGAGAGGGATGTTTCCACAAAGGTTCTCAATGATCGGTCCCTTGACTGCACATAACTATCAAGGTAGCGTATTGCCCCAGAAAGATTCCGGAACCAATACATTCCCGAGAAGGTCACAATTCAAGGTGTGGAACTCACTACTACCAACATAGCAAGATGCCATGAAGCCAAAGTGGAACCACTCTAAGTCCTAGGGTGCACTCGAGCCCCGGTTACGAGCTCATCTCACAGTAACCCCATCCCACAGAAAAAATGAAAACCAGCACAGCCAGACAGTCCAATAAAGCTAAACTAAAGAACACAACAACAAACAGATAAACACCCAAAGAAACAAAACCAAACAGGCGCTAGGATTGACTCTACAAAGGAAACCGGAAGAATCAGGTTAGTCCCCAGCAGAGTCGCCAGCTGTCGCTCCCGGGATTTTCATCCTAGTACAAACGCGAAAGTGGCGCGGAAAAGGTAGAGTCGCCAGCCAGACATTTTTATCCCGAATGAATGGGAAAGGTAATGTTGCACAAACCTGAGGAAGAAGGAAAGGACAAGGCCTTGCGAACCAAAGATCTGAGTTCGGGAGTCGGTTACGACCTGGGAAGGTATTAGCACCCCAGATCGTCCGTCGTACCCGACGGGATCCACGCTTGCTTGTTTGTTTCAAAGGGTGAGAAAATAACTGCTGCTGAATAAAACCGCTAACTGGAATGGAAGTGAAATGAGAAAGGAACTGGAAAAAGAGAACAAAAAGAAAGAATGGGGAAAATGTAGGGAAAATAAAGAATGTGCTCGAACGGGCCCTACCCCGCTGCCTACGTACCTCATCGGGATAATGAGGATCAGAGTCGACGTAGTTCGCCTAACCTAGGCGGGAACTATTTGTTTATGTTTTTTACAGCTGGAACTGCGTATGTCTATGCTCAGGTGTTGCAGGCTCGTCTGGTACGAGTGTGCTTACCGTCTTGCATGTGTGACAAGTCGCCGCGAGTTCGCGTTGTGAGTGAATGAGATGAGAAGAGAAGTTCCCGCAGGATAGTCGCTTGTTATTTGTTTTTGTCTTTTAAGAGAAATTTTTTGAATTTGTTTGTGAACTGTCTTGTACTAAGACCTATCCATCGCGGGAAGCATTTACACCTCGCCCCGAAACAGGACGCGTATAAACACTCCGCAACAAAGTCTCGTGTCGTACAAGATTGTTCGGTTTTTATTAAGTGTTTTATTGCTTTTCTTTATGAGATGAGAAAGAATGACTCAAGTTGAAAAAAGGAAAATCTAAGGGACTAAGACTCAATCCTATTTTGTTTATTTATTTGCAAAAGTGGTCCTATGGTTTGTGAGGTTTTCTATTCTTAATGGAAACTAGAAACTACTAGAATTCAACTTACTTCTTAATGAAGTTAAGTTGATCCTAAGAACAATGGGGAAGCCTATACAAGTTATAAGAACCAAAATAAAGCAAAACAATGAATTTAACCATAAGAAATAAAATTCTAAAATGCATTTAATGACATGAATTTAAAAAAATAGTCTATTTATTTATTCTACTTCTAAGTGAAATGAACTTCAAGCCTAAGTACTAAATCTAAATCAAACCTAATGCTCATCTAAAATCAAACTTTAACTAGCCTAAGTCTAAATTACATTCTATGACTAAACTTAAACTAAACTATTATTTTTTTATATTGAACTTTATTATTATTTTTTAATGGCCTAAACTAAGGGGAATTATGCACAACTAGGCCTAAAACTAATATTCTAAAAAATATTAAAACCTCTAGAAAAATTGTGAAAATTAAACTATAGGGTCTTACCACTATCTAAAACATTATACTAAGAGGGATTCTAAAAAACCTTATTTTTTCTATGCCTAACAATTAATTATTTCCAGCTAAGAATTAACTACTAATTCCTAAGGATTATACCACTAAAACCTAAGATAAAAAGTCCTAAAAATTCCATAAAAAATATCCTAAGAACTATTATGAGTCTTCTAATTACAGAAAAAAGAATGGCTCAAAAAAGTTGCTGGAAGTTACATAAATAAAATGAACAAAATCCAGCATAATTAAAAGAAATACAAATGAAGCTAATTAAAAGAAAAATTCAGAATTTAATCAAAAATAACAAAAATTCAGAAAATAAAAATATCACAAATTTCTAAAATGACTTATTAAGCTACTTAATTTTTTGGGGAATTTTCTAATGATTTTTATTATTTTTTATGAATTTAATTCTAACTATGATTAACTTAAAATAAATTCTAAAATGAATAAGATGGGGGGTGAGCTAAGTGATTGTTTTTAGTTAGTTTTATTATGCTGGGCCTTAAAGCAGGGGTGTAAATAACAGAGGGAAGAGCCCATTTTCGTTAGAACCAGGGGGTGCGAAAAGAGGACTTTTTATGCTTGTTTTCTTAATGGGCTTATAAGTGAGGGTGTTAATAGCAAAAAGCTAGGCCCATATTCGCAGGAAATTGAGGGAGGTGTTAGAAGTAGAATTTCTATTTGCTTTTTCTCTTGGGCTCAGAACGCAGGGTGTAAATAGTAAAAAACAAGGCCCATATTTCATCTCCCATTCATTCTTAAAACAAGAACATGATTAATGAAAAATAAAAGCGGATTAATTACTTTAACTAGCTAATTAATCTTAATATTACATCAAAGATTCAATAAAATTCCTCTAACTTAAATCTATTTTCCTAATTAATTAACAATTAAAATAATTACTTCTTAATCATACATATAAGCAAACAAAAGACAAAGGGCCAAAGAAACCCTAGCTTTCTTCCTTCCGCCGCAACCCTCTCGGCTTCCCCTCCTTCTTCTTCTCACGCCGCTGCTAAGCCACCCTCCTCCTCACCTTATTCGAACCCACACATCACCTAACACCATCTTCTTCGAATTCAATCTCCTTCCTAACCACCACCCTCTTAACTCAAACACCTAAAACCCCTAATTATCAACCTAATCCTCCATTCGAACATGAATTCTTCACATCTCTACTTCACAAAGTCAAACCGCGAAAGAAATCAAAGCCTACGAACACAGAGGAGACATTGTACCTGGATGTGAGAAAAGCCTTGATTAGAGATTCCGCACGAAGAGATGATGAGGCGCTGTGCGTGAAGCTGAAGACGTGTCGAAGTCTTGATTGATGACCGAAAAATAAGCCGGTGAAGACGATGCAAGGGTTAAGAGCCTTTCGGAATCGCTGCTTCCCTTGATAAGTTTCCGCGTACGCAGGTTAACGCTTGCACACAGTGGTGACAAAAGCTTGATGCGGATGAAAACTCCTCAGGTACGACCTTCTTCGTTCAATATTGTTGAATATTTACTCATGATTGTTGAATTGTCGTAGACTTTGTGAGATTACTTGACTTCGGCCACCGTTATCTTTGATATTGATTCTCAAATTTTTTGCAGATTTGTTGTGGTAGCGATCTACAACGAAGTCCTGAGAATGGTGGATTAGAAGTGAAGATGAAGAAGAAGATTGAATCTGGTTTGGGCGAACTGAAGGAAAGGGTTGAAGAATTTTGAGGACATGGTTGAAGAACTTAGAGAAGGTGAGGGTTATGGAGGGAGATTCAGATGGACGGTTATGGAAAACAGAAAACAGAATGGGAAGCCAACCCAGTTATGGTGAAGGATTGATCTATATAGGATATTGGATGAAGTTTCCAGAAGAAACTTATTGTAAGTCTGTTATTTTTCGGTTAAAATTCGGTTATGAGTTGGTTAGGATTAGTTATTTTCTGTTGTGAGGTTTTTTGTGGTTCTGAATTTGCACTAACTTTTATTTGTTTTTGTTGTTGTTGTTGATTCTTGATGCTGTGAACTGATACACGTTCCTGTGCTGATCTTTGACGAATCTCTTGGCAGGTCTTTGATGATGATAATAATATGAATGTATTGAAGGTTTAGTGGCGATGAATCATTGAAGTTGGAGTGAGGTTGTCGATGAAGAGTTGTGTTGAAAAAGACTCGGGGTCAGTAATGAGTGCAGATCGACGAAGAGCTTTTTCCCCCATTTTTTCAATTATGGACCTCCTCGAATCCTCATCACAGTGGCGAATTGAAGCCCTTTTTGGTAAGTTTCATGACTTCGATTTCAAAGGCTTTTTTTCGTTCTTCTTCCGCTCTTGCTGTGAATTTGAATAGTTGGGTTAATTGAATCGCGATGTCGTGAATCTTGCAGGAACTTTGTTTAAGCTGTTTCGGAGAATTGATGTTGATGGTTGAAGAAGTGTCGAAACCATGGTGATGGAGTGTGAAGAGTGATGCGGAAAGTTGTTGATGATTAGTATGATGAATAATCACAGCAATGATTCCAGGTTGGAAAAGAAAGACTGGAGATGGCTTGAAGTTACTGATTAATGAAAATTTGAGAGAGAGTTCCCCTTCTTTTTTTTTTGTGTTTTTGTTCTGTTATACTGATATATCAGTTATATGTGCAGCTGAATTTTTTCCCAAAATTGTAATTGCTCTTATTCTGCTATATTAATTTTTTGATGAAGGGTTTTCCACTGAATCCCTTGTTGTTTTTGAGTTCTTGTGTAACTCTCCTTTCCTAGCTGAATTTTTCAGCTCCTTCTTTCTAACAGGATTTTGGTCACCAAGTTTATCATAAATTTTTCTTGTAACTAATTACCTCCTGCAAAATTCTGCTATACATGTATCAGCTTTTAATAAGTTCCACTTTTCTAATCCCCTTTTTTTTAATTCCTATTTTTGTCATAATAAAAATAAAAAAATGAAATAACAATAATAGAAATTAATGGGCCTGAAATATATTATTCGCACCCCATAACCACATTTTGCAATGATCTTGTCCTACCCATTTTTCAAATAACCATAATGAATGAAACACGAAACAACCTCATGAATTTACAAATGAACGGAGCAAATACGTAGGCCATCTGAGTTCCTTGAGCTAGCTTCTTAAAAGTGATCCAAAATTGATTCTAGGAAAAGGAGTGAACCATGACTGAATCTCGGCCTTAGCACTCAAAGATCCAGATTCGAAATATGAACACGAATGCAGATTGAGGCAAACCCATAATGGTTCGACCCAGGTCTTGTTAACCTTCCATTCACGTTGAATTACATTTGAGTAACCACAATATCATTACCCTTGACAACCTTGCAGAGCTTTAAGCACACTAAGAGAGAAGCCAAACAAAGGAGCCTTGAATTGTTGAGGATGCATCAAACCATGATTCATAGAAATTTAAACTGAACACTTGCTGATAGGCCAAATACACCAATGACTAGTCTTTGCAAGAACAATCCTTGAAGACCGCTACATCAAGGAAATAAGACCTTAACAAAATGGAAAGGGGTGTTATTAATGACCACATAATCAAAACCTGGAATTTCTCTGATAACCATTCATAATGTATGAGCCCCCAGTGCAATAATCCATGAAACGATCTCCCATGAAGTAAGAATAACAAACCAAATGGAATAATCTGGCTCTTCAGATGGTACTGATCCCATGCCTGAGGGAATTAATGAACCGCATGATTGTGATGTTGATGACCTAATGGGAGATGCAGATGGAATGCAAAACAGTAAGCCAGTTAAGGTAAAAAAATATGAGGGCAAATTTTGAGGTATTACACTTACTCTTTCTCATAATTATATTTAGTTACTATACGGCTGCAACTCTGGAGCTTTCACAGCCAGAAAGTGAACAGCAGAAAGAAAGGTATTTGGCAGCAGCAGCTACCGAACTGGAAAGATTTTTCAAGAAGGAAGACTTCAGCAGAATGAAGGTTGTTAGTATGATTCATTTTGTTTATTTATAACAAAATTGGATGTTGTTGTGCTGATTAGTTGTCTAGTTAGTACAGAAAGTGCAACAAAGTTGTTACGCTTTTTTAAGTTTTTTTTGTCCACCATAAAGCCTAATCAATTTTTTGGAATACAAAATCTGCATATTTAAATATTTAACTGCTTTCCTATATTTTCAGATTAAATGTATCATGTATTTATTGGCTATTGCTTTAATATTAAATTTTAACAGGTGATTGGACAATTCAATCTTGGATTTATCATTGGTAAATTGGATCAAGATTTATTCATTGTGGATCAGGTAACTTCCACTATGTTTTTGGTATTACAGATTCTGCAGTTTCTACCACCAACCCCTTGAATGACTAAGGCCTAAAATAATTGTTGGTTGATGCTTTAACAATATATGATTCCAAATGAACTACCTAACAATATATGCATATAGGCTGCACATCCAGCAACAGTTAATAAGGAAGAACATACAAACCAAAAAATTCAACTACCTAACAATATATGCTTCCATTCACATACCTTTTTCATTATCTCTCGTAATTCATGAGCCGGCATTCCAACATACTGAATGCACTCCTTGTCCCAAAACACAAAAACACCAACGGTTCCATCACTTTCCACCTCAATTTAAATCTTATACCTATTGTTAGAGATTGATTCAAATGATTATATAGAAATATTATTGAATTAAACATTAATGACTATATAGTAACACATACATATAAGGTACTTACTTGGTGAGTGCTGGCGGTTTATTTTCAGAACAGATACAGATGAACGGTTGCCCGGGAGATTTATTAGTTGTCTTACAAACAGGACATTGTTCATAATACCAGCCAAACCTGGATGACTTGAACCTAAGTGTCGTTCCAAAAGTGTTGCAGAATGTTTGCTGTGCATAACCAATGCATACAGGTAGCTAGTGAATGACTATAGCATGAAATAATGAATCAATCAAATACAACTAAGTTGAAATCAAGAGGCTTACTTCTTGAAGTGCAATCATGTCTCCAATTGTTTTGACATCATTAGAGTATGAGAATGATCGGTCTAAGAATGATACTTGCGAGGCAGTTGGTTGGGAAAGGGGCTGAGATAGAACCGGTGTATTGACATTGTTTGCCACCCTAAAACACAACAATCATGAGCTTAGTCACTTTGGAAGCTAGGATAATGAAAATGCTTTAAAAAAACACGATAAGCAATATTAGATCAATAAGTGAAATGCTTGGAGTGAATAAGATTTCCTTACTTGGATTTGAATGCAGTGACCTCAGGATGATCATAATCAATAAGTAGCTTGGTACCATTCCAAGCATTTGAAACATACAGTTTACCGGTTGCTTCAATAAGAGAATTAGTCATGAGTGAGTTACCATAATTCAAGTAAGTATACAAATTGAAAGAGGTCACAAATGTATTATAATACCTGCAGAATTTTGGAGCACGGCATGAGTTATAATGATAACAGTATGGCCTTGTGAAGCATTTCCATTAGAGTATGCCATGAATTGCTTGGCATGTGCATCCCAAAGTGTGCAATCAATTTCATTTCCACTTAGCATAAATAGATTTGATGTGTTAGTCTAATTTAAATGACAAGTCATCATACAAAAGAAGTGTATTCATATATACGATGTAGCTGCAATTCTTACTTCAGACAAAAGCAGTGGAGTCATAAAAAAACCATCTGGATTCAAATGCATTACAGAAATGAACGAATATAAAATTCATAACTATATATATACCTAAAGTTTCATAGCTTTTTCTTTACAAAATCATAAGAAAATAATCATGAAGACGCAAGCTGCATCTTCGATTATTAAAGGTAAGGTCAAAACAGTGGACTAACAATACAACTATGTCCTTCCAAACCACTGATTAGAGGGTCTATATGTGGTTGCATCAGCATCTGTTTCTACACTATACATAACAAATTGTAACTTTTATCATATGACAAGCTTTCTAATCAGTGGTATGCCATGAATTGCTTGGAATGAGCGTCACTTAGGATAAATAGATGTAATGTGTTTGTTTATCCAAAATGATTAATTTGAAAAGAGATATAGAAAGCTATATGTGATACATACCTTTCATTGGATAAAATGATGTTGACGCAGTTCTTTTTCCCGCCTCCTGCAACTTGCGACTTCACCACTTGGTTGAGCACACCTATGATATTTGTTTGATCAAAGTTACAATGGTTAGCTGGTGCAAATAGACAAACATAATTTGAAACAGAAATTCTTCAGACATGTAAGGAATACCATATAAGCGATTCTTCTGAAAATCACCACTTAAGATATCGACAATAGATTTGAACTCGAATTGATGCGGTGGTATGTCCGGTAGGTCAACTGATGATACAGTGGTTCCTCCATTGAAGAACAACTTCAATGCATTGTCACATGTCCTCAAAGGCAAATCATTGTTCAACGGGTCACCATTATAGACCAAATATGTCTGATGTTCTTGTAACTTCTCCCTCCACGTTTTGAAATCTCGGTTGCGTGTGATTACATGTATCTTATTCCCCTATTGAATCAAAAAATGTTAAGCCATATTTGAAACAGTTTGATAGGAAATTACGGAAATAAACCATGGCAATGCATACCTTGATGTCTTGGATAATACACTCGAACCTCTGTTGTCCATTGCGCTCGGTGACGATCCACAAATCAGTGACACGGATGGCTAGTTTAAACACATTGCTTCCTACCTTTAAATCAGCGATCGAAATCGGTGCTCGAGACATCGGCTGCAATTGAAAAACAACATCAAGAAACCTATATTACAAGACATTTATGATACATTTCAAAAAACTAAGAATAATAAAACAAAATCTCAAAATCAAAATCTTCAAAAGCTATGTGCAACAACTTCACAGAATCTGTGAAACATGTTTCCAAAGCAGAAATGTAACTTGTTGACAACATATTTGTACATGTCTTCACAACCACCCACAGGTTTCATTTTACAGTCATATAAACATGACATCAAAACAGAATCCCAACATATAAACAACACTTTAAAACATGGTGACCATAAGGATAAAACCAGCTATAAACTATGACAACAACCATCTTAAAATCAACATAAAAACGCAAACTTTGATAACATTTCATACGAAAAATACAAGGAAGACGAGAAACGATGCATTTGTGAAACAAAAAATACAAACTTTGTGATGTATTAAACAGAAAAATACAAGCTTTGAAGAATGTCACCTGTTTTCGCAGTTTTTACAGAAGAATGTGGGAGAGGAAATGTTATGCTTTGGAGAAGTTTGCTGAATATGGAGTTATGCTTGTGGCATGCTTTTGCCTGCTGTGTAATAACAACAACAAATAGTACAGTGTGCAAAAGGATGGAAAGAGAGGGAAAAATAGGTGAATCAATTCTATCAAATTGAGTGATGACATGTGGATGAATGGAGCTATGTGAGTAATTCAGAATTGCTGATTTATTTGATTACGTATAAGCCCTTTTGATTGGTTTGAATGGAAAAATGAGAAGGGTTAATTAGTAATATTGGTGGCATCTAATTGTAATTGGTAGGTAGTTGATGCTATGTGTAGGAGAGCCAGTTTCAATCGTATATGATTCTATCCTTCTTATATCTTTTGGTAAAAGACAGAAATTGCAGACCAGTGGGGTTGTTATGGTGGGGTGTAGTGGAAGTTTACTGTCAAGATTATTCCTTGTTCTTTTTCAATTTCAATTTTATACGATAAATGGTCGCCTCTTGCTTATAATCAGTCTTACCTTTTCAAGAAGTTATCCAAATTCTTGCTTTTACCAATAATTTTGACTTGGAACTTTTTTTATTATTAAATCGTTGAGTTTTTTTACTAGGAATTTTTTATATGCTTTTTATAGTGAAATTGTCGAGTTTTTTTAACTTGTAACTTTTTTTATACTATTTATAGTATAATTGTTGAGTTTTTTAAATTGGAATTTTTTTATGCTTTCTATAGTGAAATTGTTGAGGTTTTTTACTTGGATATTTTTTATGGTCTTTATAGTGAAATTGTTGATTTTTTTTACCTGGAACTTTTTTATGTTTATTTATTGAACTATTGAGTTTTTTTTTTGTTTGGAAATTTTATCATGGTTTTTATATGAAATTGTTTAGTTTTTTTAACTCGGAACTTATATTATGCTTTTTATAATAAAATTGTTGAGTTAATTAACTTGGAAATTTTTCATGATTTTTATAGTGAAATTGTTTAATGTTTTAACTTGGAATTTTTTTATAGTTTTTATGGTAAAATTGTTGATTTTTTTTTAACTTGTAACATTTTTATGATTTTTGTAGTAAATTGTTTGAGTTTTATAACTTGGGACTTTTTTTATGGATTTTACAGTGAAATTATATAGTTTTTTTGACTTGGAACTGTTTTATTGTGAAATCGTAGAGTTTTTTTACTAGGAATTTTTTATATGCTTTTTATAGTGAAATTGTCGAGTTTTTTTAACTTGTAACTTTTTTATACTAACGAGGAAGACACTTTTTGGATAATTCTGAAGTGAAGGAATTATACAGGGTGAAGGTTATGATGGAAGTCCGTGCAAAAAATCATCCGAAAATCATCTTCTATAAAATCTTTCGAAATGCAAGTTTCGGTCAAAAAACTGTTATATATTATACACTAGTTTATACTAGTTTCGGTCAAAAAATCCAATTAAATTGAGGACTGCTCGAAATGATACGAAACTCTTTAGATCATTTATATATTTTACGAGCGAAGGTTATGGTGGATGTCCAAGCAAAAAATCATCTGAATTCATTCATTTAGGTTTTTGCATCATATAATCATAAA
This sequence comes from Lathyrus aphaca, assembly GCA_963966055.1. Taxonomy (NCBI): domain Eukaryota; kingdom Viridiplantae; phylum Streptophyta; class Magnoliopsida; order Fabales; family Fabaceae; genus Lathyrus; species Lathyrus aphaca. The sequence continues at coordinate 507,235,007 of OZ014522.1, read as the reverse complement.
CTAGAAATTTGCCTTCACTTTGAGTTTCTTAATATAGACATACCTGGCTCGGTGAGTTCGGCTAATGTCGGGCGACCGAATATGCAATTGTAGAGGGATGGGCAGTCTACGACCAGGAACTAGATTTTGACTTCCCTGGCCGTTTCCTGTTCCCCGAAGGTGACGAGGAGCTCGACATATCCCCACGGTCTTGTCGTGGCTCCATTGAATCCCTGGAGATCGGATCCGACGTAGGGGGCTAGGTTGGTCTTGTCTAATTTCAGAGTCTTGAAGAGGTGGACATACTTGATATCCACCGAGCTGCCCTGATCGACCAGAATGCGCCTGACGTCGAACTGGGCCATCCTTGCCCTGATCAATAGTGGAATGCCCGAATTCGGGGAGCCTCCCGGAAGCTCTTCTAAAAAGAAGGATATTGGGTTGGATTTACCCGATACTTTGTCAGCGTTGCCTTTTGTTCGGGCGCAGTCAGAAGGAGCTCGTCGGACTTGCGTTTTACTGAGAGGGCGGCGGCCTCGCCGTTAACCCCTCCGCCCGATATGACTAGGGCGGTCTGGAAATCTTCCCAGTGGCTGAGTGCAGTGATCTGACCCTCGGGAGATGGCTCAGGGAGGATGAAGTCCTCTGGACGTGATACGCAGAGGGCCACTTGATAGGGAGAGTTGTCGGAGGGTGTATCTTCCCGAGGTCTCTTCTTCTCTAACTCTTCGTGCTTGGGAAACTCGTTCCACCTCGTATACTATTTAAGATGCCATTCTTGTATTAGAATCTCTATTGCATCTTTTAGGTGGACGCAGTCTTCGGTCACATGCCCGTGGCTTCTGTGGAACCTGCAGTACTTGGATTTGTCAGTGTGAGGCTTTGGCGCAGATGGTTTCGGGAACCTTACTCTGCCCTGTTTGAACTCGGAGTTGATGCACTCCGCGAGGATGCGCTCTCGGGGAGCTGTCAGTAAGGTATACTCGCTGTATCGGCCTGCGGGGCCTCTTCCTTCTCGAGGTTCGCGGGGCATTTCTTCCCTTCGCTTGTCCCCGTTGCTACGGGGGATACTCGGATCTTCCCACTTGACGTGATCGGTCTCTCCGATATTATGGCCGTTGCGGGCGTTGTGGGCCACCTGCTTCTCCTCGTACCTGATATAGGCCCGGGCCTTGTGCAAAAGTTCATTCAATGTGCGGGGAGGCTCGATCTCGACGGCTCTGCTGAGTTCGCTGCCGGGTAAGAGCCCCCTCTCTAGGAGGTATTTCTTCATGTGTTTAGTGGTATCTACCTCGACAGCTTCCTGGTTGAATCGCTCGATGTACGAGCGTAGTGTTTCATTCTTTTTTTGTACTATGGCCTCGAGGGTCGCCTCTGTCTTGGGGTGACGCCGGGAGGCTGTGAAATGCCTTGTGAACATGGATCTCATGACTCTCCAAGACGTGATGGATTCGGGGGCCAAGCTCTTGTACCAGGCCATGGCCCCTTTTCTGAGGGTTGTTGAAAACATCCTGCATTTGAGGTGCCCGGTGATGTCATTGCGGTAGTCGAGCATCGCGTTAACGTTGTCGACGTGGTCGTCGGGGTCGGTAGTCCCGTCGTACACAACTATATTAGGAGGTTTCTCCATGCCTTTGGGGAGCGGGGCCTTCATTATTGCCCGTGACAGGGGACAATGCAGGTCTTCTTCGTCGCTCCTTAGTGGAGAGAGTTCATTGTGGTCGGGACTACGCTCGCGCCTCGGTGAGGTTCCCGATCGACCGTTGTCACGGAGGGCGCGTGCCCTGCTGACATGAGGTTCTGGGGAGCGACGTCCTCGTTTCTTCGTTGCTTCTGGACGTTGTTGTGTCCTCCTCTCCTGTTAGGGTCGGACCTCCTGTCGTTCAGCTTCTAGGGCCATGATTCTCTCGTGCTGCTGGTAGAGCATAGAACCGGCCTGGTTGAGGGCGTTCACCATAGCAATCATGGTGGCGTCTCCTTCGACGGGAACGGGGATGGGATGAAATGCCTCGGTCCCTTGGTTTTGAACGTGAGGGGGATCCCCGTTATTTTGGGGCTCAGGAGACGGGGTGGCTGGACGACCGTCTCGAGCGTCTGCTTCATGGAACTGCGGGCCGTCGTCCATAGTATAGTCGACAAGGGGACGGCTGCGCTCGCTAGGTTGTTCTCCGGCCATGTTAGAAGGACAGGAATGAATAAGCTTTGATCTTCTGTTGGTGAAGATGGGGATAGCTAAGTTCCCACAGACGGTGCCACTGATCTTACCTGATCAGGAGGGCCTTCCAAGGACTTGAAGAGTCGGCCAGAGAATGGAATGAGAAAGGGGGTGTACCTGCAAAGCACTCCAATGCTTAAGTCAGAAGAGGTACAGAAAGTTAAGGCTATTTCAGAGTGAGATAGAATACCTGACCCTTTGCCAAGAAAGGGTATTTATAATGTGCCCCCAACGCTGGGCCAAGGCCCCTCAATGGGCTTAATCTGGCTAGGCCCAAGGAGGAGCTGCCAAGGGACGCGTAAGAAGCGTGAAGACCTAGACCAAAGGTCTACTCCCTGGTCTAACTGCCCCTATCTTTTAGGAAACAATGAAGGGCAGTTGGGTGGCGTGGCAGATGAGCTGGCAGACATGATCTCTGCCCGTCATCAGGTGTATGCCCGTCGTATGAGCAGGTGATTTGCCCAAGAAGCTCTCCTGCTCGAACACGTGGGTCTCTGCCCGACATGTATTGGGGTGTGCCTAGGTATAACACAGACGTTCCCCTGCTCGAATGCATGGGCCTCTACCCGACGTGTATTGGGCCGTGCTCTGTATAACGTTACGGCCCAGTCCAGAATAATTTCCATCGTCGACCACCTAAAAATTAAGCATAAATTATTTAGTGCATGTAATAAAAGTTAAGTATAAGGAAAAAATTATGGTGTAAACGTACCTTGTTGCGTATGGAAATACGTATGGATTACGATTAACTAGCGATAAATTGGTCATTCTCGACCAACCCCAAGCTTGTAAAAGAACAGCGCATTCGGTAAAGGTCGATTATTTGCTAGTGCGTTAGTACACAAAGACCTATACAGACAAGATAGACATGCGGACCCCCAACTATAGGTTTTTATTTCATCTATATCTTCTAATAATGGTAGGTACATTAGGTGAATAGCCGACCCAGTTGTATCAGGAAATAAAAATAATCTTATTAATAACATTATACATAATCTAGTTTTTATTATAAAAGAAATTTCAGGAGAATGTTCATTCAAATGAATAGCATTATAATTTCTTTTGAGCCACGTTAATCTAACCTTTGAACCCCTCATTTCTCTCGGATCCACGGTTGCACCTAATAATTCCTCAGTAATACTTGCATTGATATTTACGTCACCGTTTACCGCTTTACCATCAATGGGTAAACCCAATAACATATACGTGTCTTCAAGGGTTACCGTACATTCACCAGTCGGAAGATGGAATGTATGGGTCTCGGGTCGCCACCTCTCCTGTAGAGCAAGAATAAACTTTGTATCCACAGAATAAGTTTTGAATTTTATCAGATCACCAAAACCAGCACGCTCCAAAAATGGCTCAATCATATTATCGTGTTCGACATATGAATGAATCCGAGTATGGAACGACTTAGCGTCCTACGAAAAAAAGAAAAATATTAACATATACACACACAATATTATGAGAAAAATATTAACATATACACACACAATATTATGAGAAAAATATTAACATATACACACACAATATTATGAGAAAAATATTAACATATACACACACAATATAATCGTGTTCGACATATGAATGAATCCAATTATTTTATACTTACATATGCCGTAATGTTGGCTAATGTCCCTCTATGATTTTCTCCCATTGTTAAAAGAGACATCTCTTACCAAATATGATATTTGAGTAGTGAATATTTGAAGTGAATTTGTAAGTTGATGAGTGTATAGAAGAGACATCTATTTATATTGCATATTTCTAGTAGAATTTGAAAATAGACATTAATGATATGTAGTTGAGATGGTTGTATAGTTGAATGAATGCATGGGATATGGTTGCATGGCATTTACGAAGGCTGCATGAAATGCTGAAAAATCATTTAAGGGAGGCTTCTATGGAATTGGCGCCCTTGACTAATTTTAAAGGGGGGCTGCCCTTCTATTGGCGCCCTTGTTACACGTGTAGAAGGGAGGCTGCCCTTCTATTGGCGCCCTAGGTACACGTGTACAAAGGAGGCTGCCCCATTTTCTTAACTCAATTTTTTGTATATATTTGGTTAGTAATTCATTTTTTTGTATTAATTTGTATCTCCATCATATATTTTTCAACACCAAATTTCAACACCAATTTTTTGTATTAATTTGTATCTCCATCATATATTTTTCAACACCAATTTTTTGTATTAATTTGTATCTCCATCATATATCTCCATCATATATTTTTCAACACCAAATTTCACTAAAAAAATGTCTACAACAAATTATGAAGTACATAGTCACTATCCGGATTCCCAAACTTTTGGCGATTCGCAAGTGATAGATCAATCACAGCTATTTGATCAACCTTCTACAATGGAGCCAGATGAAGTTGACGTGGTAGATAACGAGAAAGAAGAAAATGAGGCCATGGTCGATCACATGTTGGATTTATTTGGAACAGGAGATTATACATCAGTCACCCCACTTGAAGACGCTGAGGTTGATACAGAGGCCATACCGTTGAATTATATTTATTGTTCTCCCCAACACATGTCTAACTTGGAGCTGGATGGAGACGAACCATCATCAGATCTTTTCTACAATCCTTCTCAACAGACTGAAGGGGTTTTAAAAGTGGGTAACCAATACCCCACTAAAGCCGATTGTGTGAAAGCTGTCATCAAGTTTCACATGGATAATTCTTGTGATTTTGATGTAGATATGTAAGTATGTGTATATAAGGAAAGGGCATAAGAAAGGATGGATTATGTATCGATAGTGGTACAAGCAAACGATTTAAGCGAAACACCCAAATTTTACATTAATTTCCAACAACCCGTCATTGATTATTGTCACCCCTGGTTGAGCAATTGGGATTTCAACCTGACGTGCGCCCGCACCGGTACGATTATCAGCAGCAGCAGCAGTCTTGTTCCTGGGTTGATTATTCTCAATCATCTCCCACAGACGCTCTTGGTTCTGACCCATGCTGGCCTTCACTGTCATAAAGTTATCCATTCTCAGTCTCAGATCTTCCAAGTCTGCTTGCATCTGGTCCATGACTCGCTCTCTGTTAATCTTGGTTGGATATCTATGTGCTGCTGGTTGTTCCCGAACTTTACGGGGAGCTATAGTGCCTGAAACACAAAACATGTTAGTAACTGAGACAACACCTGCAAAACAAACAAACAGGTTATATGCAATGCAATGTAACTATTCATGTTCTCAATTTTAAAGCATTTGGCATGCCCCAGTTCTGGCATCTATTCTCAAACAATCACTTTCAGTATTTAGCTTTCAAGCTTTCTCTTTGATAAGTGTTCAGACATTAGCAGTATCCAGACAAACGAGTCTTGCACATTCAAACGATATCTTTGCACATTGATACTGAATATGAACAAACCACTGCGGGCTAAAAGTTTTTGATAAAGCATAAGCTACTAAACCTTCAATTATAGTTTATGATTATATGATATTGCAATTATATATGCACAATATGAATATCAGCTGTAGCGGTAAAATCGTGAGTGTAAGCTATTGATTAACTTAACTCGATGTACACAGAGTCGCCACCGCGCTTTTCTTTATTTTCGAAAGGAAAAAGGTAAAAGAACGAATAAAAACCTAGGAGTCTAAAAGCAAAAGCTAAAAGAACAAACAGAGAATGGGTAAGGGGATTGGTTACGAACCGGGAAGGTTTTAGGCACCCGACTCGTCCGTGGTATTCCACGGGAGCCCTTTGAAATATTTATTGCTTTTTGGTCTGAAATTGGTTTGTTTAAAAATGATTGAAGAGATGAGGAGAAGAATATTTTTTAATGATTTTGTGTTTGATGAGGTTTTAGCGCCTCATGCCTACGTACCCACAAAGTGCAATGCGAGATCAAAACCTCGTAGTTCGTGGTACAAAATTTGAAAAGAAACAAATGGGTTGAATTGATTTTAAAATGTAGAGATAAGTTGTCATCCCTTAGCGAATAATTCCGCTAGAAAGGATGAATCATATCTAAACATGTGAAAAGAAAAGGTGCACAAGGCACAAAAACAATTGAATGAGTTTTGAGTTTTTTAAAGTATGTAAGAAAATGATTTTGATATATTTACATGAATTAACATTTGTTAAGAAAATAAAATGAAAAGATTAAAAATCGCTTGACCTAAGTCAAGGTTTGATTATGAAAGCATTTGAAGTTTAGAAAACAAGAATATTTTTGAAATAGGAAGTGTAAACACCCCAAATTTGCCCTCACCCATTCACACCATGGCTTGTGATCATCTCATATGCATAAACACAATCATATCATCTCATATCTCATTTTTGATTCACTGCATAGTTTCTAAGGCATCTGCACCTAGGGTTTGTGATCTGAGCAATCCCAAGGCATCTTGAGCCATTCCAAAGGCCACTAATCAACTCAAAGGGGTCCATGTGTGTTCTTATATCATACTCCATCTCCTCAAAGTCAAAAATGCAGAGGAATCACAAGAACTAGGGTTTGAGTGGATGCAGAGCCAGGCTAGACTGCACAGTTGACTGAAAATTAGGGTTTTGGTTCCAGAGGCCATAACCCCAGTTTTTTGGGTCATTCTTGTTTCCATTGCTCTTTATATGGTATAGGGAGTATACATATCAATTTTCATGAAGAAATTCCATGGGGAAGTCATCTGATCAAGAGTTGACTTTTCAGACAAGTCAGTGTAAAATCAGGGCATCTGAGGCCCCCAATGACCCAACCAATGGGTGATCTTCATCATTTTGAGTGTATATGATCTTTATTTGATCATGGAAGAAGGTTGAGGCTCACAAAATTCAAGAATTTGGAGTTTTTGCAAATGTTGACTTTTTGGGCATAGTTGACTTTTCAAGAATGCATCATTTTAGGTCATTTTTCAAGCCATGATTCTTGATCCAAAAAGGCTTCAAATGGAAAAACTTTGGTCATGAAAGTTGTAGATCTCATTTTTCCCTTTTCAAAAAGTACAAGAACATGAGCAAACTCTTCTTGGATCAAAAGTTATGGCAATGCAAAGTTGGCAAAAATCATTGATTTCTAAGGCATGCTTCAAATGGAAATTTTGCAAAGTCATGAACCAATGCATTATGTGACTTCTAATTCACTACAAACCAGCACACAAACATCATGTAAGTCCTAAAATTCAGAATGAACTAGGCATTGCTCATGTTCCATGACTCTTGGAACAAGATTTTCACATGTGAACCATAAAGCAACAACTTGCAAAAGCACTCATAACATTTCACCAACTTGCTGCCTTGAATGCTGGACCAAGCCTAGCCTTTCCCTTCACTTTGCTGCGCAGACCATGCCCTTTGTACTTGGCTAGAAGTTGCCCATGCCCTATCTTACAAGAAGTTGACATATTTGCAAAAGTGGCTACACCTATCCATAAAGCACAAGTCACATCCTCTGACCAATTGGATTAGTTTATACTATCCATTTGCAAACCATTCCATGTACTAAGCAGGCCTGAAACACTTCACACATACACATACACAAGAACACTCCATTTTGCTTTTGCCTTCGAAACTCTCTGCCCAACTCACATACATCCAAACCATCTTTACCAATCATCTCACCATGTCTCATTGAGCCCAAAGCAACCAAGAACCAGGCCTTAAACAAGCTACAACATCACTGCACCATTTTCACACCAGCTTGCAGTTTCATTCGAAACTATCACCCTAGCTCACCAACATACAAACAAACACTCCAGACCTTCTCCATTCATCCTCAGGACCACAAATCATCATTCACAATGGCCTGAAACCTCCAGAAACTCCATTGCCATTTCTGACTGAGCTGAAGCAGGAGCTTTCGAAACTCACTATCCAGCCAACTTAAATTCTCTTTGAGCATTCAAACATCTTCTGGGGACCAAGTGGAATAGTTTGCACTAAAGGAAGTGGCCAGAAAGTCTTCAAACTGAAAGCTTCGAATCTCAGGTAGCCTGAAATTTATTTTTCCAGAAATTGTTTTTCTTGTTACAAACTTGCTCTATGTGCTTCACTGATCATCCTGGTATCATTGGTTTTGAAAATGGCTTTGATTTGAGAGTTTAATTTGTCTCTGAAACCTGCGTGCCCTAAAACTTGTTCTCTTCGATTCAGCTTGTTTAGGAAGAAGAAATTTGTTTTAGGATAGGGGTTTGATTCGTGAGGATGTGAGGATCATTTCCCAGTTTTTAGTTTTCATTTTTGATACGTTTTTAGGGAGTTTGAGGTTTCTCAGGGAGGGAGCTGGCCGGAGAAGACGACCGGAAGTCTTCTCCGGCAGCCTGAGAGTGATTAGGGCTAATGGTCATTAATTAGTGAACTTCAAACTTGGGCCTTTAGATCTTGTTTCCCGCGCGCCAATGAATGGCCAGGATCATTTCATTTGCCCTAATCCACTTAATTAATTTTAATTAATTCGTAATTAACTTAATTTGGTCAGATTGCATCCCAACCCTCCATTCACGCGCCAGTCAACCAGTTCAAATCCTGGGCTCATCTCAGCCATCCTTTCCTTTGACTTTTATTTTTATTTGTTTTTATTTCATTTTATTTCAATTAACTTGTATAATTATTTTAAAATAGCAAAAATGTCTTAAAAATTATGAAACTTTTTCTTAAAAGTTTTATTAATTTTTAAGACCCAAAAATATTTTTATTTTATTTTTTACCATTAAAAAAGTATTTTTAAATATTTAAAAGATTATTTTTAATTGATTAATGGAAATTAATTAATTAAAAATACTTTTAGGTATTTAAAAATTACAAAAAAATTCATGAAATGTTCTAAGGCATTTAGAAACATTGTCCAACCTTCAAACCAAATTTCTTTTTTGATCTTGATGCATTTTAAGAATTTTTCATTGAGTTAAATCATTTTTTATGCATTAATTTGATCATAAGTTTAAAAATTCATTTCTGCCTATTGGAGAAGGTTGAGACATTGATTCTTCTTGCATTGTTTTGTGTTTGGCATGTAGTTTCTAGGGTAAATTGGCCATGATTTGATCTTGCATTTTCTAATTGTTTGGCATTTCTTTTGTTAAGAACCCTAAAAAACCCTAATAACTTAGAAAGTTCATAACTCAAGATTGGTTAAGAGTTGGGAGTTCCCCTTTGGGCAGTGGTTCATTATAGGTTTAGGGTTCCTTTGGGCAGCATTTTCCATTTTTTATCTTGGGGTTTGTTTCTGTTTTGGGTTTTTGTTTGATGTTTGTTCCATAAACCCTAATTTGGGATTTCTCTTGCATCCTTCTTGCATTTCCTTGCATAACATGGCTTGTCTTTGCATTTTGTGCATTCTTGTGATTCATTTGGCATCACAAGACATATAGAAAACATGTTTGATCATTGCAATGCATATTTGCCATGTCATTTGTCTTGTATGCTTCATAACTTTCCATGCTTGTTCATGCTCCTTAACCTGCATCATTTGCATTCATAATCTTGTATGAGCATCTCCATGTCTTGCCTCATGTTTGCAGCACTTCATAACATCATAATCATCATCAACATGCTTCTGGTTTTTGCTTTGCATCATGCCATTTCATCTCATCTTGCATTGCATTGCATTTCTTTCTAACATTTCAGGTGGTAAGTAAACTTGAGAAGTGAATTTGCCTTCACTTCTCATAACTTTTCTTTTCATCTCTCTTGCATCCATTGCTGCATTTCTATTTGTGTTTGAGATTGAGCTTGCTCATTCTTCTTCCTCCTACTTTCTTTCTTCAAGTGACTTGACTTCTTGAATGAAGCAAGTCACTTTGCTTCTCTTGATCTTGTTCATCTGCTTCCTGGTGGCTCCTTTGAAGATTGTTCCTGAAAACCTCACAAACCTTAGGAACAACCAAGCATGACAATGAATTAGGGCCTTGATTAGTATCCCCTCATAGTTCTACCTTTGTGTCTCTTTGAGTCTTCTCTTCTCATCTCATAATCAGGGACTAAACCCTAAAGGCTTTAAGGCTTTGTGATTAAGCTTATGCCTGCATCCTTCTATTAGGATGGAGTGTATAACTTTAATCCTAAGTGTTAAACCCTTAATGTGTTTAACTCCTTTAATCAATTCACTTAATAATCATCAAGACATCAAGCTTGTAACTTGGGCCTTGCATTAGGGTTCTAATTCTTCCTTAATTGGTTAAGAAGGACTAACCCTAGTGTTAATGGACAAGTCCCCCTCAAGTTGCCTTACAAACCCTAAAAATCACTTCATCATCTCACCATTAAATAAAATCCACTTAATAAAGGCTTTGTTTTGTCATGAGTTTAATCCCTAATCATGGATTAAGTTGAGGAGCTTTCCTCAGCTTAAACTTTCTCATCTATTATCCTTCTATTAGGATGGTGTAATGAGTCTGTTTAATCCCTGATTATGGCTTAGCCTCATTACTTAACACTAAACAAAAACAACAAAAACATCTAAATAATCACAAGTAGGTTAATGATCTTAATCTTACATCAAAGGTGTTTAAGTGTGAGAAGCTGACTTCACACTTAAGGTATTCTCATTACCCCTAATCAGAGGGAAGATGTGATGAGTTTACTAAATTCATTGGTTTAGGCTTAAGCTCATGACAAACTTCAACAAGCAATAAAAGACTGAAAACTCCAAAACAAACAATAATCGTCTCCTCCGGGATTCTTTTCTCATCACCTTCACTCACAAACGAGAACTTGCTTCTTCCGTCTAATGCAAGACAGTTAGCACCTGAGCCAGACAAGTCATACACTTGAGCATAGACAAGTAAGCAGTTCACCAGTCAATTCATCTTTCAGTCTCTTTGGGTCGAACTACGGTGTTCTGACTTCCTCATTGCACGAGAGGATACGTAGGCATAACTTAACGGTTATCGAACAAAAGTCTCTGTATATTCCCCCTCTTTCCAGCATCTTTCCCTTAGCCTCATGATCATGAGCATACTCTTTCCTTACACTGACACTTCACTTATGCACATCACATTTCTCTACACTGACACATGTACATTCTTTTTTCCAGTTATTTTATACACAAATTGCACTGACACTACCCCTTTAAAACACAAATCTTTTAAGCGTGGATCCCGTCGAGTACGGCGGACAATCTGGGTGCTAATACCTTCCCAGGTTGTAACCAACCCCCTTTCTCAGTCTCTCTGGTTCGCAACCGTCTTATCCATGTCTTTCTAGGTCTATGCAGCATTGCCTTTCCTCCGGGATAAAAATGCCTAGCTGGCGACTCTTTTCATCTCCAGTGAGTTCACTGCTGTGTGTTCTCATTGTCCCTCTCGCCGACCGTTCGCGTCTGTACCTTCATCTGATCCATTTTCATTTGTCGGGAGCGACAGGAAGGAGTTTTGAAAATTAAAGAATGGGGAAGAGATGAAGGGACTAATCCTAAATACTTGAATTAAAAGTTAAGAAAAGAGTTTACCAAACCAAAATATGCACAATTCTTCAAAGTTCGAAATTCCCTCTTCAAAGGCTAATGAAATAACTTGAGGCCGAGGTTTCTAATCCATTCCAACTTGAGCAAGGGGGGAGATCTTAAGGTCTAAGTCCATTCTCCAAAGCAAGGGATAGTAACCATAGTCCGAAATTAAAGTCACAAGTCTTTTAAGTGTTTAAGCCTTTATTAATGTTTTGATGTCCAAATGGACAAAAAAAAACACAAGCACAATATAAACATAAACAAATGATATATGATATAATATGATAAAGCATAATAAAGGAGATAAAGGAGCAAGAAATTGAATTAAAAGGATAAGGTGCAAGAGATTAAATTTAAATGGATTATATATTCACAATATTATAATATTTACAATATAAAGTGGTATGATGAACTTAATCAAGCACAACCACGACAAGGAATAATAAAATTGAGGCAACCGGATCCAAGTGGATCTTAATTCGAATCGGGACAACTTTAGGTCTATGTTAAGCAATCGCCGAGTAATTTACGAAGTAATTACCCTACAAATGAGGCCGGCCACCACTAATTAAAGTGGAAAATATTCGTGTTAATACATGTTAAAGAAACGATATAATGGATCGTTCTCTAAAAACATGCCACACTAAAAGAAAAAGGAAGGTCTAATCTTAATCGAGATTTTCGTTGAATTTCATCGAAAAGCAACCTATCACGATCTCAAAGTATGAAGAATGATCCAAATGATCATTCATCCATAGATTTGAAATAATGAAGATTAAACTAATAGGAAATCAACAATCCCGAATCGGAGATTGTCATCGACCAAAAGAGAAGAAAAAAAAGATGAAGAAAATGGATCTAAAAGTAGATCCACAAAAAGAATTTAAAATATTTTTTTAAATCATTTTCTAAAACTCTTTTCTTAAGATCTTTTTCTAAATTGTTTTCTAAAATATTTTCCTAAATCTCTTTAAAACATTTTTTAAAATCTTTTTCATCAAAGTAAAATTTGAAACAAAATTTAAAGATTAAAAATCTAATAATCCTAATAATGAAAAAAAGAAAACAAAAAGGGAGGGGAGTGGGATCCGCGGATAGGGTGGTAGTAGAAATGGATCTTAGATCCAAGCCCAAACAACATCTCACCAACATCAGTTTATTCTTATTACTAAAATAAATTAAAAAAACAGAAAATATAAAAAAAATAAGAAAACAGAAGAACTGAGTCTTCTTCTTCCTTGCGGCAAACACACACAAACAGGGCAACAATTTTTTTCGAACCCTCACCTTCCAAATCAAAACCAACAGCAACACTTCCTCTCTTCTCTCACGCGAGCTCTCTTTCTTTCTTCTTCTTCTTTATCAAACCAGAACAAAGCTAATCAAACATGGTAAGGAGAATCCACCGCAAGCTTGCTCTGAACAATCGATTCCTCTCTCTCGCCGATTTCTCTCTATCAATCAATCTCTTTTTCTTTCCACTTTACAAAATAATTTCGAATTCAAAATAAATGGAGGTAAGAGGTGAGGGATAAAGAAAAGGGATTAGGGATTTGAGATTGGAAATCGAATTCGGCAGCGGTTTTTTGGCTTTTTGAAGCTTCGAAATGAGAAGAGAATGGCTCTGTTTAAATAGAAGAAATTGGATTCGGATTGATGTCGTTTGATGAAGATTCGAATGCGTTTTGATGTGTGTGGAATGCGTGAGTTCAATCTGAATTTTTAGTTTCAAATTCTGCGTTTTGCTCTCTTGCTTGCGTTTTGAATACGGAGTTTTGGTCACGAGCAACTGCGTTTTGCTTTATGTTGATTTGCGTTTTGGGTTTATTGATTTTCAGGTAATTTTCGTGAAGCTCGTGTGCGTGCGGATTGAGGAATACGGCTTGGAGAAAGGCTTGTACTTGCAGCTTGTTGTTGGCTGTTGTTTTTGGTGTGATGGCGGACGGCTTTTTGCTGCGGAAGGCCTGGATTTGTTGTATTTTTGCTTCGGCTTGTGAAACTTGCTGGGTTGGCTTTTGTGGTACCTGACTTGTATTTTTGTGCAGGTTGGCTAATTGGCATGTGGAGTTTTGAGGCTTGAGGCCTTGAGGGATGCGGCTTGACTTTTGGCTGTGGTTTTTGGTGTGATGGCGTACGGCTGTGAGAAGCATTGGCTTGCGGCGTCTTTGCTTTGGGTTGATGAAGCTAGCTGTTTGTTGATGTTTCTGTTGGCTTGAGAAACGCGTGCGGCTTGCAAGTTGTTTGTGGCTAAATTTGATGTCGTGCGTGCGGGAATTGGTTAGCAAAAGCTGAGGTGATGTGAGGCTTAGAGTTGGTGGGCCAGGCGTATGATGACAAACTGATAGTCAAGTGGGCAAGGCCTTGGAGTGTGGATTGTACGCGTTTGAGCTGGTAAGGCTTGCGCATGGATTGTGGAGTGCTGGGAAAGTTTGGCTTGTGAGGCTTAGTGTTTGATGTGAATGTATTTTATTTGGTAAAAAAAAAAAATAATAGAAAGGGCTAAAAAATGTATATGAGTTTTAAAAAAAACTTATGATTCTAGTTAAAAGAATATAATGGTGAATAAAAGAAAAAGATTATATGATGATAAGAAAAAAAAACTTAGAAAAATAAAAAATGGATATTGAATAAAATTTGGATGGAAATGAATATAGATCGAAAATGAAAATAATGTGTGAATTAGGAAGATGGTATTTAAAAAAATGGTTTAAAACGGATAGATGGATTAAAAAAATTGATAACTGGAAGTGATTTAGGAAGATGGTGATTTGGGATAATTGAAAGAAAAGGGATTTTGAAAGGTGACTTTAATATGAATAATCGGTAAAAAAAAAAAGGAAAATGAATAGAAATGGATAATGGTTATATGTAAAAAAATGATGGTTTAAGGATCGAATGAAAATGGATGGAACGGATAAACGGATATGAAGTGATGATTTTTTAAGCCCACGGCCAACTCCTGATCTTTTTACAAGCCAACTGATAAAATGGACACAACCAACCAAAGCACCACTGAACAATTGAATAAATTGCAACTTAAGCCACAACTATCATCTGAAAATCGTCTGACCCATGCCCTGATGATTTGAAACCAAACTGAGGAAAATAAATCCTTAGATGAATCGCTGATGAACTGAAGAACCGATGAACTGATAAACACTTGAAGATTCAAACCAAACTTCGCACAAAACACTTCCTGATAACTGATGACTTTCACACTCAACAAGATGGGAGAGACTTAAATACAGAATACCCAAGATGGGAGAGACTTAAATACAGAAATTAGGGTGTTACAGCTGCCCCTATTTAAGTTTCTTCAATCCGAAGATATGAAGATTGACATCTTCGTCTCTACAAGATGGGAGAGACTTAAATACATAATACCCAATTTTTGTCCTAAGAGGACAAATGATATGATATGAATATGATATGCAAACCCAAGATCTCTGTGGGGAAAACATGACCACCAGAGAGAAGCAAAAACTTGGGGACACATAAGAAAATCCCGCTGGGGAAACAACAACAGACGACCAAAGAGTTACCAGGAAAAATAAATCACTGGATAACAGACTCCTCTTGGGAAACGGTAAAATATAAAAAAGATACAAGATTCAACAAGGGAAAAAATAAACACCCTGCCAGGAACATCAATCAAACAAAGTATTCGAGTCCAGGAATGGAGAAATACTGCGTTGGAAAAGAAATCATCAACTACCTGTTTACTGGGTAGGAAATATAACAGACTCGACTATCGATTTACTGGATAGGAGCAAAAATACAGAGGGATAACTCAATTACCTTTTTACTGGGTAAGAAATAAAGGATTCGACTATCGATATACTGGATAGGAGCAAAATACAGAGGGATAACCTCAATTACCTTTTTACTGGGTAAGAAATAACGAACTCGACTATCGATTTACTGGATAGGAGTATGATCAACTACCTGATTTACTGGGTAGGAACTCAATTAAAGAGAAACTGCTTCTATTACCTTTTTACTGGGTAAGAGGAAAATATCTGATTCTATTACCTTTTTACTGGGTAAAAGGAAAATAACTTGACTACCGGATTTACTGGGTAGAACAATTCTCGACTACCTGATTTACTGGGTAGGAGCACAAGTAAAAGAAATTGATCAATTTGGTAATATTACCCACTATCGATTACTGATAGCTTAATTCCAAAGTAATAATACTCAAGCTGGAGAAAAATGTTGCCCACTATCAAACAGTTGATAGCTTAATTCCACAGCAATATATCCACAAAAGGGGACCAAAGTTCAACCCAAGAACAAATTGGAGAGAAACGGTCAAACAAGACTCATCCCGAGGAGGAAATATCTCAACTGGGGAAAATTCCATCCAGATAATAAACTGGGGAGGAAGCTAAATCAAAATCATCCACGAGAAACAAACTCAGTGGGGAATTAGAAAGGATTAACACTTTCTGCTTAATGGTCGACACTCTAAACTTGAGAGGAAGACGACACACACACTCTGTGGGGGAAAATCCACACCAAAGAGCAGAGAATAATGATAAACGCAAGAATGCAAGCAAACAATGCTATGCTTATGCGTATGAAAATGCTTATGAATATGCTGACAAAACAGACATAAAGATAAGAAACAGGTGACAAGAACACCACAACAACCAGATACTCGGCTAATCCCAAGGCAACAATGCAGGGAAACATGCTGGAGATTCAACTTTGAAATCTGCAGGGGAATATCACAAGCCATCAAAGGAATAAAATCCTACTACAAAGCTCAAATCATGATGAAACAGTATCTGCTAGGAATATCTTCCTGCTGAGGAAAGGTAATAATCTGCTGAGGATGGAAATATTCTTGATAAAAATCAAACTTCACGAGGAATAACTTGTCATAACACTCCTGCTCCACCTGGGAATAGAGTGCAAGACCTGCTAAAAATCACATAGGGACCTGCTGGAAATCAACACATGCAGACCTACTAGGGATCCATATGGGGATATCAGAAGTTAACATCATAGCCAAAACAACAGTTACGAGGGATTTTAAATCAATACCCATCATCGGGTAAAAGAAAACCTCTAAACTGACTGATATATCAATACTTCTATATTCAAGGATGCAAATGAATCAAACTGAGGAACATGAGCTCAGCTGGGGATTCACGATGCTTCTCAACTTAAAAAAAACTTACTGAGGAAGAGATCAAAACTCAGCTAGGGATTCTTAAGAACATCCCTTCCAACAACTCTTCTGGGGAATACATACAATCTCCATTCATTCTTATTGTTGGGGAACAAAAACATCATTAACATCAATCTGTCAAGACTATCCAGGAACTTCACATGGACACGATCGAATCAAACCCTGCTTTGGGAGAGACGAGTTACACACATCCAGACTTTACCATTTTTGGAACCACTATTGATATCCTTTCTTTGTTCATATATCAAAAGAAAAATGTTTTTAAAATCTTCAAAGATTAAATTTATTAAATTTGTTTCAAAAATCATCATCAACAATAAATTGAAATTTTGTAAACAGAAACAATATAAAGAATTGCAAACAATTGGATAAAAGCTCAAATTTATTGATAGAATGGTAGTCAGCAAATGGCATGACTCCATGCATCATTACAAGTTTGAAAAATGGTAAATACATGGAAAAGGGCTACATTGAGATACAATGATCACTATTCTCCCTATCAACTTTGAACTCCACTGTGTCTGAAACTTCAGTCAAGGATGAGTGAATAAGAATCTTTGATGAATAATTCTTCTGAGGTATAGAATCTGAAATCCTCGGTTACTTCAAGTGATCCAGTCTGTCGACGCAGTTACTTGCCATGATCCCTAACTTTTGCCTAGATTGCCCTTTCGGGTTTTCAATCTACCGGGATAATTTTTTTCTGTTTTTGTCTCTAATTTTTGCCTGGACCGCCCTTTCGGGTTTTCAATCCACCGAGACGCTCATTTTTGCCTAAGCCGCCCTTTCGGGTTTTCAACTTAGCGAGTTGTTCTTTTATTTTTTAGGCGAAGTATTTCTTGACTGCATCCGCATTCACAGGGCGAGTGATCTCCTCACCATCCATAGTTGCAAGAATTAATGAACCGCCAGAGAAGGCTTTCTTAACAACATATGGGTCATCATAGTTCGGAGTCCACTTGCCCCGAGAATCTTTAAGGAAAGACTGAATCTTTTTGAGCACGAGGTCGCCTTCTCTGAATACACGAGGTTTGACCTTCTTATCAAAAGCTTTCTTCATTCTTTGTTGGTACAACCGACCATGACACAAAGCTGTTATTCTCTTTTCTTCAATCAAATTCAACTGATCAAATCTACTCTGACACCATTCAGCCTCAGTCAACTTGGCTTCCATCAGAACTCTCATTGATGGGATCTCAACTTCGACGGGGAGCACTGCTTCTGTACCATAAACAAGTGAGAAAAGGGTTGCCCCTGTTGAAGTGCGGACAGATGTACGATACCCATGCAAAGCAAAAGGGAGCATCTCATGCCAGTCCTTATATGTCACAACCATCTTCTGAATAATCTTCTTAATGTTCTTGTTCGCAGCTTCAACACCCCCATTCATTTTCGGTCTATAAGGAGAGGAATTATGGTGTTGAATCTTGAAATTTTCACAAAGCTCTTTCATCATCTTATTATTCAAGTTCGAACCATTATCAGTAATGATTCTATTCGGAACACCATATCTGCAGATAATATTATTCTTGATAAACCGAACCACAACTTGCTTGGTCACATTAACATACGATGCCGCTTCCACCCACTTGGTGAAGTAGTCAATTTCCACAAGAATAAAACGATGTCCATTCGAAGCCTTGGGTTCAATCATACCAATCATATCAATTCCCCACAAAGAGAAAGGCCATGGGGAAGAAATCACATTGAGATAAAATGGTGGCACGTGAATCTTATCAGCATACACTTGACACTTATGGCACTTTTTCACATACTTGCAAAAATCAGATTCCATTGTCAGCCAATAGTAACCTGCTCTCAACATCTTTTTAGCCATTGCATGCCCATTGGCATGAGTGCCAAAAGATCCTTCATGAATTTCTTTCATTAACATGTCTGCTTCGTGTCTATCCACGCATCTGAGCAAGACCATGTCAAAATTTCTCTTATAAAGCACATTTCCATTCAGGAAGAAATTGCCTGCCAATCTCCTCAAAGTCCTCTTATCTTTATCGGATGCCCCAAGTGGGTATTCTTGACTCTGGAGAAAACATTTAATATCGTGATACCAAGGCTTGTCATCATGGACCTCTTCAACTGCAAACACATGAGCTGGTCTTTCAAGTCGCATCACACTGATCATGGGAACATCATTCCACTGGTGCACCTTTATCATAGAAGCTATAGTTGCTAAAGCATCCGCCATCTGATTCTCATCACGAGGAATATAATGAAACTCAACTTTGGTGAAGAAAGTTGATATCTTCCTGGCATAATCTCTATAAGGGATCAAGTGGGGTTGATGAGTTACCCACGTACCCTGAATCTGATTAATTACCAAGGCAGAATCTCTGTACACATCCAGATGTTTAATTCTCAGATCAATAGCTTCTTCAAGACCCATAATGCAGGCTTCATACTCAGCTTCATTATTGGTACAAGGAAAAGTGAATCTCGCGGCAAAAGGAATATGTGAACCATGGGGAGTAATGATCATTGCCCCAATTCCTCTTCCACGTCATTCACAGCACCATCAAAAACTAAACCCCATCGAGATCCAGGCTCCGGCCCTTCCTCAATCAAAGGTTCATCACAGTCTTTCACTTTCAAAAACATCACATCTTCATCTGGAAAATCAAACTTGAAAGGCTGGTAATCATCAATCGGTTGATGTGCCAAATAGTCAGTCAAGATACTACTTTTTATAGATTTTTGAGTTCGGTACTCGATATCATATTCTGATAATAACATTTGCCAACGAGCAATCCTCCCAGTCAAAGCAGGCTTTTCAAAGATATACTTGATTGGATCCATTTTAGAGATCAACCAAGTTGTATGATTCAGCATATACTGGCGAAGACGCTTTGCAGCCCAAGCTAAGGCACAACAAGTTTTTTCAAGCATGGAATATCGAGACTCACAATCGGTGAATTTCTTACTCAAGTAGTAAATTGCATGTTCTTTTCTTCCAGTTTCATCTTGCTGACCAAACACACAACCCATGGAATCTTCCAACACAGTCAAGTACATGATCATCGGTCTACCTTCCACCGGAGGAGACAAGATATGAGGTTCAAGCAGATATTCTTTGATACTTTCAAATGCCTTCTGATAATCATCTGTCCAGACACAACCTTTATCTTTCCGAAGCAACTTGAAAATCGGAGCACATGTGGCAGTCATGTGAGAAATAAACCTCGCAATATAATTCAAGTGGCCCAAGAATCCTCTTACTTGCTTTTCGTTTCTTGGAATAGGCATTTCCTGAATAGCTTTCACTTTATCAGGATCAACTTCAATGCCTCTTTGGCTGACAATGAAACCTAACAGCTTTCCGGAACGTACACCAAACGTGCACTTGTTCGGATTCAGACGAAGCTTATACTTCCTTAACCTTTGAAACAACTTCAGCAAATGTTCAGCATGATCTTCTTCAGTCTTCGACTTAGCGATCATATCATCAACATATACTTCGATTTCTTTGTGCATCATATCATGGAAAAGTGTAGTCATAGCTCTTTGGTATGTCGCACCAGCATTCTTCAATCCAAAGGACATCACTCTGTAGCAGAATGTTCCCCATGGTGTAATAAATGTGGTCTTCTCCATGTCCTTGGGTGCCATCTTTATTTGATTATAACCGGAAAATCCGTCCATAAAAGAGAACACATCAAACTTAGCTGTATTATCTACCAACATATCAATGTGTGGCAATGGAAAATCATCTTTCGGACTAGCTTTGTTCAAATCTCTGTAATCTACGCACATTCGGACTTTTCCGTCTTTCTTCGGAACAGGAACAATATTGGCCACCCATTCAGGATAAGTTGACGTCACAAGAAAACCTGCATCAATCTGCTTTTGAACCTCCTCTTTGATCTTTACTGCCATGTCTGGATGAGTTCTTCTTAGCTTCTGCTTCACAGGTGGACATTCAGGCTTCAACGGCAATCTATGCTCCACAATATTAGTATCAAGACCTGGCATGTCTTGATAAGACCAAGCAAATACATCAACATATTCTCTGAGAAGTTCTACAATCCTCTTCTTAACATCAGGACCAAGCAATGCTCCAACTTTGACTTCTTTCTTTTCATCTTCAGAACCCAAGTTGACCATCTCTATAAACTCACCATGAGGCTGAATAATCTTCTCCTCGTGCTCAAGCAACCGAGAAATTTCAACTGGAATCTCTTCATCATCCTCTTCCTCAGCTTCAAACACAGGGAATTCAAAGTTGGGAGAGGGCATAGGATCATTGTTTTCAATGGGTTTATCATTCAATCTGCACAATGATTTTATTTTTATTTTAGAATATGAACAAAAGTGCAAATATTATGCAGATAAACAATCATTATATTTTTGGTTTTTTATGTTACCATTTTTCAGAACAAAGCAAAAATTAAAAACTCATATGGAATTAACAAAATAACATTTTATTGATGATGATAAAATTTGAAACAAATCCCGACAAACATCAATTTCACCTTGGGCAGAGTGAAAGGATTTTTGAAAGAAAGTAAAAACAAATTACTTTGAAGAATGCACAATAAAAGGAACATCAACAGCAATCCAGTTCTGGCAAATCTTTCCATGCGTAACGAAGTCAGGCATTTCTTCGTCTTCATCATCTTCAATGATGGCAGCAGCGGAATGATCGTTGATAAATCCAGCACTTTGGAAGCCTTCTTGAATAGTCTTCGGGTCATTAAGAACTGCACCTGGTGCAAAGCCGATACCAAAACCTTCCTTGTTGTCGACAACATCAATAATTCTTCCCCAACCATCAGACTGACCAGCTTCCAGCACTCGCATAGCATATTTGAAAGAGGACATGGGCATGGCATTCTTCTTAGCAACATTATTCACAACAGAAAGAGCTTGAAACGAAGTTCCTACCTCTTCTTCAGCATCAATATAAGAAAAAGAAGACAAATTGCTCACAAGCATCGCCCTTTCACCTTCAATGGTCACCAATTTCCCTTCTCTCACAAACTTCAACTTCTGATGAAGAGTGGATGTCACAGCTCCAGCCTCGTGGATCCATGGTCTTCCGAGGAGACAACTGTATGCGGGACGTATATCCATTACTTGAAAAGTAATCTTGAATATAAACGGTCCAATAAGAATAGGAAGATCGACCTCTCCAATCACTGTCTTCTTCGACCCATCAAACGCTTTCACTATAATCCCACTGTGCCTCATGGGAGCACCTTGAAACGCAAGCTTTGACAATGTCGACTTTGGCATAACATTCAGAGACGAGCCGGTATCAACTAGAACCTTGGACATAGCATCTTCCTGACAATTCACCGAGATATGCAACGCCAAGTTATGATTCCTTCCTTCTTCAGGAAAATCGTCATCACAGAAGCTCAAATTGTTGCAAGATGTGATATTCGCTACAATACTATCAAATTGATCAACAGTCACATCATGGTCAACATAAGCTTGATCCAGAATCTTCTGCAAAGATTTCCTATGAGCCTCAGAACTCATCAAGAGAGACAAAACCGATATCTTCAATGGAGTCTGCAACAACTGCTCCGTAATATTATACTCACTCTTCTTTATCAATTTTAGCACCTCATCTTCACTATTACCAGATTGGCCCGATTGGGCAACAACATCCATAATCTGTTTACTCGCACTTGTATCTTCCACTCTCTTCGGAAGATCTGAAGCATACACTCTACCACTTCGGGTAACTTTCGTCACATCAGCAATGCTAACCACAGACTTCGGAGTAGGAAGAGGAACTTCTCTACCATTTTCTATCATCGTAGCACTATACCGGTACGGAACAGCTTTATCAGACTCATATGGCATTGGACCAGACACATTAATCACCAATGGAGTAACATCATTTTTGCGACTATCAAAAGAAATCACCACCCTCTCAGGAACAACCCTATCAGGAAGATTGAACTGAGGCATAATAACATTCACTTCATTCTCATATTCACCTCTTTTTGCTATCACTTCAATCAATTTATCATCCATCATCTTCTGAATATCCCTTTTAACGATCACGCAACCACGAGGATTCACCGAGCAAATACAACATCCAGTATAGTCGTGATCAATATCGTGATATTCACTCAAGAAAGCATGCATCTCAACCAAAGATCTTCGAATATGACGGACCTCATAGATTTTGAACAAACCAGGACAACCATCAACCATATTCACAGACGCATTACCATGCTTCGGCAACGGATTTTTCTGCACATTTGGATTAACATCATTGAAATACAGAACATTGTTCCTCATCAATTTCTGTACTTCAAATTTCAATGGATAACAATTCTCAACATCATGCCCCGGGGCACCTTGATGAAAAGCACAGCGAGCCTCCGGCTTATACCACCATGGAATAGTCTCTGGAACTGGAGGTGGAGGACGGGTTTGCACAAGATTCTTTGCAATCAAAGATGGAAGCAGGTCCGCATACGGCATTAGAATAGGATCAAAACATGGCTTAGCCCGAGCTTGTTGATTACCACCTTGTTGCACAGAAGGTTGCTGATAACGGGGTTGATACTTTGGAACTGCCGACACAGTTGGAGCCACGTTAATCATCGGTCTTACAGAAGCCACATGCTGCGAATGGTGATTCCCATGACTGTGAGGTCTTCTATAACTTTCACGAGATACTGCATTAGTCTCATTTTCTTTCTTTTTCCCAAAATTGAACCTTCTGGAGCTTGAACCATTACTATTCTCTTGACTCAACCGTCCCTCACGGACACCTTCTTCTAAACGCATCCCCATGCTCACCATTTCAGTAAAGTCAGAAGGAGCGCTTGCTATCATCCTCTCATAATAAAAAGAACCCAACGTCTTCAAGAAGATCTTCGTCATTTCTTTTTCTTCCAGCGGAGGGACAATTTGGGCTGCCGGCTCTCTCCATCTTTGCGCATATTCTTTAAAAGTCTCTTTGTCCTTCTGGGACATAGCACGAAGTTGATCTCTATCAGGCGCCATATCAACGTTGTACTTGTACTACCTCACAAACGCTTCTCCCAAATCATTGAAGGTCTTGATTTGACTATTATCCATACTCATATACCACCTCATGGGTGCGCCGGTCAAACTATCCTGGAAATAGTGAATCAGCAGCTTATCATTATCGGTCTGAGCAGACATCTTCCTTGCATACATTGTCAAATGACTCAATGGACAAGTGTTGCCTTTGTACTTCTCAAACTCAGGCAACTTGAATTTGTAAGGAACTTTAACATTTGGGACCAGACAAAGGTCATAGGAATCTTTTCCGAACAAATCCTTATGCTTCAAAGCTCTCATCTCCCTCTGGATCTCAACAAAGAGTCCCTGGAAATCATCAAGTCTTTCAGCAACTCCAGCACCTTCACTGGGCTCAGCATGGTAAATCATTTCATCATGATGCGGAATAGTGTGCACCACAGGCGGTACAGTTGTCACAACTGGGGGAAGAGTAGTCCACACTGGTGGTGGGAGAGTATTAAATGCAGCAGTCTCAGGTTGATGAGGAGGACGATAACCAGCAGACATAAAATCAACTGGCATGCCCCAAGGTGTGCTAGCAGGCATACAGTAGCGAGGAGAAATAACAGTCTCAACAGGAATTGAAGCGGTAACAACCTCAGAGATGACAGTATTTTGAACAGGAGAAGGAGGTGGCTGATTCTGAGCAGCCACCAAACTTTCCATCATAGCAGACACTCTTTCCAAGCTTTCCCTCAGATAAGTAACCTCTTCGCGCAACTTGCGATTCTCTTGTTGCAAAGTTTCCATCACCCTTCTTCGATTAGCTCGAGTATCAAATCGGTGAATCAGCTTGACAGGAGAACTGAATGAAGACCAAGAAACAACATAAGATCCCTGGAGAACACTCAAAAAGCAAGACAAATGCGGATATGATGCATGGTATGCGTATGCAAATGCAAAGATTTCAAAGGACTATAAGATAACTTGCAATATTTATAAAGAAACATTTTTTTGAAATACTTAAAAACTCATTCTTATTAAGATCAAAGTGAGGATTACAAATGAAGTACAAACATCAATAATCCTAATACATAAGAGGAAGAGTAAACTAAGCCTATGGAATCATATCCGAAGAAGTCCCGAATCCTGGCTGATACTTCATGCGAATCCTCTTGATCTCACTCTTGTACCGCTCTTCCATATTTTCCTTATCCTTTACTAACCTATCAACAATGGCCTTCCAAGCACCAGAAGTAGGAGGAATAGTAGCTGGAGTACTAGAGGAAAATAAATCCTCTCTCGGCCTCTTCGTGACGCGCCGCTCAAGTAGCTCAATAAGATCATCCTTCTCTTTCAGCTGCTCCTGCATAGTAGTCCTCTCAAGTAGCCATTCTTCTTTTTCTTTCTTCATCTTGTCTAACTCTTCTTGAAGAACCAACTTCTCATCAACGGGAGGTAGAAAAGCAGACAAAGGAAATATGGGAAACATAGGCTCCTCAGGTGGATAAGGCATCTTGAGTTTGGAAGCTCTAGATCGAACCCACTGAATATAACATTCGGAAAGAGGAAGGTGTTGTCTACCCAATTGACCTTTCTCTTTCCGGTGAACCGCATGCCAAGAATGAGCAATCCTTTTCTTCATCTCTATATGATCAGCACCATTAAGAAAGAAGAAACGGGATAAGACAAGATTGTTTGGAACATCCTTCAAACAATAACCGAACTGTCTTCTAGCCAAAATAGGGTTGTAGCTAATTCCCCCACGTGTACCAAGAAGAGGTACGTTAGGAAATTCTCCACAACTATCAATAAGAACTCCAGTGTCATAATGAGAACTATACCATGTCATGTCCTTATGAGAAAGCGACATCAACCTCTGAGACCATCTGCGATTCTCTCTATTGTCCTTGAAAACATCCGACTTCGGTAGGTGCGAAATAAACCACCTATAAAGAAGAGGCGCACAACATACAATCTCTCTGTCACCTTTGGAGTTCCTATAGAGAAAAGCATGATACATATCTCCAAGCAAAGTAGGCACCGGGTTCTTCTTCAAGAAGATCTGAATAGCATTCTCATCCACAATACCATCCAAGTTCGGAAACAAGACAATCCCGTAAATAAGCAAAGCAAGAATAGCCTCAAATGCATCCTTATGACCCAAAGTAAGCGAAGTAGAAGCCTTTCCCATCAAAAACTTAGCATTAATACCACGAACACTCCCCTTTGGAAGAAACTTCCCATTAAGATCGGATTCCTTAAGAAACAATGAATTGGCGATAACTTTGATAGTAAGCTCCTTCTCTAAACCAGTGAAAAGAAACTCCTTGTCCAGAATAGGCAAACCTAACCAATGAGAATACTCCTCCAAAGTCGGCACAAGCTGATAATCCGGAAAAGTGAAACAATGATGCAACGGATCATAAAACTGAGCTAAAGTAGGGAGAATCCCCTCAGGTACATCGGTATCCAACATATACAAAAGCTTCCCATGACATCTCCGGAACTCTTGGGTATCAACAACCAAAGCTCCTAGCTTTCTCAACTCTACAACATTAGGATTCTTGAAAGTGTACTTCTTTGTGTTCCTCCTTTCAAAATCATAGCCATGGACATCTGAAATTTTGCAAAAGTTCCTTATAAGTCCTTTGAAATCTTACGAACAATGCTCATGAATGTATGATGGCATGTATGCAGAAAACACAAACAAGATCACACAAGGCACACGGGCTTAGGTTCCGAGTCACGAGCATGAAGTCAAGGTAACAGAACACCAACCCACACAGGTAAGTACTAAGGTTTTGTCTTCATTGTACCTGCAGAAAACCAAAAGGGTGCTAACAGAGGTGCCCGGAGTTAACAACCATCTTTAGAATATCACCGGTACGTTGGATTACTCCCCAACCGATAACATTCTTAAAATAGACCTCGTCCGAGTGTAGTATCGCGTGACAACCGCCTTAGATTTACACCCAGACAATTTCCGCACTACGTTCCTAAATTGGCTTAGATGGGTTTAGGGTTCTACGGTCCTCAGTATGATCAGCTCAAGGTCGGAAAATAATGCCACGTACGATTACTCGTCATGACATTGATAGTCCAAGAGAGCCTAACCGAGTGGAGATTATCAAATTGATATTGCTTTGGACTACTCCATCACATATCGCTTCGAATATCACCGTCCTATCATAAGTTTCAACTCAGATCCGGGTTAGAATCTATCTCCCACAGAGGATCACCAAAACCGAAACAGAACAACCAAATAACAAACAAATCAAACCAAAGCAATAAATAAATCAAAGTAGGCTGAATCCACTTAGAGATTGATTTCCCCAGCAGAGTCGCCACTTTTCTGTAGCGGTAAAATCGTGAGTGTAAGCTATTGATTAACTTAACTCGATGTACACAGAGTCGCCACCGCGCTTTTCTTTATTTCCGAAAGGAAAAAGGTAAAAGAACGAATAAAAACCTAGGAGTCTAAAAGCAAAAGCTAAAAGAACAAACAGAGAATGGGTAAGGGGATTGGTTACGAACCGGGAAGGTTTTAGGCACCCGACTCGTCCGTGGTATTCCACGGGAGCCCTTTGAAATATTTATTGCTTTTTGGTCTGAAATTGGTTTGTTTAAAAATGATTGAAGAGATGAGGAGAAGAATATTTTTTAATGATTTTGTGTTTGATGAGGTTTTAACGCCTCATGCCTACGTACCCACAAAGTGCAATGCGAGATCAAAACCATGTAGTTCGTGGTACAAAATTTGAAAAGAAACAAATGGGTTGAATTGATTTTAAAATGTAGAGATAAGTCGTCATCCCTTAGCGAATAATTCCGCTAGAAAGGATGAATCATATCTAAACATGTGGAAAGAAAAGGTGCACAAGGCACAAAAACAATTGAATGCGTTTTGAGTTTTTTAAAGTATGTAAGAAAATGATTTTGATATATTTACATGAATTAACATTTGTTAAGAAAATAAAATGAAAAGATTAAAAATCGCTTGACCTAAGTCAAGGTTTGATTATGAAAGCATTTGAAGTTTAGAAAACAAGAATATTTTTTAAATAGGAAGGAGTTTTGAAAATTAAAGAATGGGGAAGAGATGAAGGGACTAATCCTAAATACTTGAATTAAAAGTTAAGAAAAGAGTTTACCAAACCAAAATATGCACAATTCTTCAAAGTTCGGAATTCCCTCTTCAAAGGCTAATGAAATAACTTGAGGCCGAGGTTTCTAATTCATTCCAACTTGAGCAAGGGGGAAGATCTTAAGGTCTAAGTCCATTCTCCAAAGCAAGGGATAGTAACCATAGTCCGAAATTAAAGTCACAAGTCTTTTAAGTGTTTAAGCCTTTATTAATGTTTTGATGTCCAAATGGACAAAAAAAAAACCACAAGCACAATATAAACATAAACAAATGATATATGATATAATATGATAAAGCATAATAAAGGAGATAAAGGAGCAAGAAATTGAATTAAAAGGATAAGGTGCAAGAGATTAAATTTAAATGGATTATATATTCACAATATTATAATATTTACAATATAAAGTGGTATGATGAACTTAATCAAGCACAACCACGACAAGGAATAATAAAATTGAGGCAACCGGATCCAAGTGGATCTTAATTCGAATCGGGACAACTTTAGGTCTATGTTAAGCAATCGCCGAGTAATTTACGAAGTAATTACCCTACAAATGAGGCCGGCCACCACTAATTAAAGTGGAAAATATTCGTGTTAATACATGTTAGAGAAACGATATAATGGATCGTTCTCTAAAAACATGCCACACTAAAAGAAAAAGGAAGGTCTAATCTTAATCGAGATTTTCGTTGAATTTCATCGAAAAGCAACCTATCACGATCTCAAAGTATGGAGAATGATCCAAATGATCATTCATCCATAGATTTGAAATAATGAAGATTAAACTAATAGGAAATCAACAATCCCGAATCGGAGATTGTCATCGACCAAAAGAGAAAAAAAAAGATGAAGAAAATGGATCTAAAAGTAGATCCACAAAAAGAATTTAAAATATTTTTTAAAATCATTTTCTAAAACTCTTTTCTTAAGATCTTTTTCTAAATTGTTTTCTAAAATATTTTCCTAAATCTCTTTAAAACATTTTTTAAAATCTTTTTCATCAAAGTAAAATTTGAAACAAAATTTAAAGATTAAAAATCTAATAATCCTAATAATGAAAAAAAGAAAACAAAAAGGGAGGGGAGTGGGATCCGCGGATAGGGTGGTAGTAGAAATGGATCTTAGATCCAAGCCCAAACAAAATCTCACCAACATCAGTTTATTCTTATTACTAAAATAAATTTAAAAAACAGAAAATAAGAAAAAAAATAAGAAAACAGAAGAACTGAGTCTTCTTCTTCCTTGCGGCAAACACACACAAAAAGGGCAACAATTTTTTTCGAACCCTCACCTTCCAAATCAAAACCAACAGCAACACTTCTTCTCTTCTCTCACGCGAGCTCTCTTTCTTTCTTCTTCTTCTTTATCAAACCAGAACAAAGCTAATCAAACATGGTAAGGAGAATCCACCGCAAGCTTGCTCTCAACAATCGATTCCTCTCTCTCGCCGATTTCTCTCTATCAATCAATATCTTTTTCTTTCCACTTTACAAAATAATTTCGAATTCAAAATAAATGGAGGTAAGAGGTGAGGGATGAAGAAAAGGGATTAGGGATTTGAGATTGGAAATCGAATTCGGCAGCGGTTTTTTGGCTTTTTGAAGCTTCGAAATGAGAAGAGAATGGCTCTGTTTAAATAGAAGAAATTGGATTCGGATTGATGCCGTTTGATGAAGATTCGAATGTGTTTTGATGTGTGTGGAACGCGTGAGTTCAATCTGAATTTTTAGTTTCAAATTCTGCGTTTTGCTCTCTTGCTTGCGTTTTGAATACGGAGTTTTGGTCACGAGCAACTGCGTTTTGCTTTAAGTTGATTTGCGTTTTGGGTTTATTAATTTTCAGGTGATTTTCGTGAAGCTCGTGTGCGTGCGGATTGAGGAATACGGCTTGGAGAAAGGCTTGTACTTGCAGCTTGTTGTTGGCTGTTGTTTTTGGTGTGATGGCGTACGGCTTTTTGCTGCGGAAGGCCTGGATTTGTTGTATTTTTGCTTCGGCTTGTGAAACTTGCTGGGTTGGCTTTTGTGGTACCTAACTTGTATTTTTGTGCAGGTTGGCTAATTGGCATGTGGAGTTTTGAGGCTTGAGGCCTTGAGGGATGCGGCTTGACTTTTGGCTGTGGTTTTTGATGTGATAGCGTACGGTTGTGAGAAGCATTGGCTTGCAGCGTCTTTGCTTTGGGTTGATGAAGCTAGCTGTTTGTTGATGTTTCTGTTGGCTTGAGAAACGCGTGCGGCTTGCAAGTTGTTTGTGGCTAAATTTGATGCCGTGCGTGCGGGAATTGGCTAGCAAAAGCTGAGGTGATGTGAGGCTTAGAGTTGGTGGGCCAGGCGTATGATGACAAACTGATAGTCAAGTGGGCAAGGCCTTGGAGTGTGGATTGTACGCGTTTGAGCTGGTAAGGCTTGCGCATGGATTGTGGAGTGCTGGGAAAGTTTGGCTTGTGAGGCTTAGTGTTTGATGTGAATGTATTTTATTTGGTAAAAAAAATAAATAATAGAAAGGGCTAAAAAAATGTATATGAGTTTTAAAAAAAACTTATGATTCTAGTTAAAAGAATATAATGGTGAATAAAAGAAAAAGATTATATGATGATAAGAAAAAAAAACTTAGAAAAATAAAAAATGGATATTGAATAAAATTTGGATGGAAATGAATATAGATCGAAAATGAAAATAATGTGTGAATTAGGAAGATGGTATTTAAAAAAATGGTTTAAAACGGATAGATGGATAAAAAAAATTGATAACTGGAAGTGATTTAGGAAGATGGTGATTTGGGATAATCTAAAGAAAAGGGATTTTGAAAGGTGACTTTAATATGAATAATCGATAAAAAAAATGGAAAATGAATAGAAATGGATAATGGTTATATGTAAAAAAAATGATGGTTTAAGGTTCGAATGAAAATGGATGGAACGGATAAACGGATATGAAGTGATGATTTTTTAAGCCCACGACCAACTCCTGATCTTTTTACAAGCCAACTGATAAAATGGACACAGCCAACCAAAGCACCACTGAACAATTGAATAAATTGCAACTCAAGCCATAACTATCATCTGAAAATCGTCTGACCCGTGCCCTGATGATTTGAAACCAAACTGAGGAAAATAAATCCTCAGATGAATCGCTGATGAACTGAAGAACCGATGAACTGATAAACACTTGAAGATTCAAACCAAACTTCGCACAAAACACTGCCTGATAACTGATGACTTTCACACTCAACACCACCTGAACTTTGAAAACGCATCGTCTGAGGAATAAACTAATGGCACACACAACTAGCAGTCAACACAATCTTTTGATAGTTTGACCAATATTAGGTCAAACATCCACTTGAAATCGAATTGTGACTGAACAAACGCATCTGAATTGAAACCATTGCCCTGTCTTTGAAAACCTGTAACACAGAGAAGAAGAAGAACACTGCAACATATTTTTGGTATTTTGGTTAGTAATCAATAAATATAAATAAAGATAAAGAAGTAAAAACAATGGTGATCCCCTGCGAAGCATAAACCCGATATCTGAGAAGAAACTCGAAAGCCAGTGCGATCTTGTTTGTATGCAAAATGCAAATGATATGCGAAGAAATCTTAGGGCAAAAATTAGGGTGTTACATCAGCGATTTATATTCAAAAAATTAAGACGGTTCTGATATTAACTCAATTATGGTTTCTTAAACCTAAAGGACTCAATTAGATAAGAAGGGATAAAACTATGTACTTAATTACATATTAGTCTAATTCCTATATGACCAGAATCAGGATATTATCTAATTTACTCCTAAAAATGTGCCACTTGGCACTTTGCATTCTCTTGAACTTCCAATGTGTGCCACTTGTCTTTATTCAAATTTGAAAGAAACATAACTTTCCCTCCAACATTGATCTCAACTGATGCACGTCAATCGTTCCCAATAATGCTCGATTTACATCCCACAAGTTATACCATCTAACAATTTTAAGAATCTACATTAATATTAATTCAAAAATGCAACATTGGAAGATTCTAAACCGACAATATCTCTTATACGATAGAGAGGAGAAATAACAGTCTCAACAGGAATTGATGCGGTAACAACCTCGAATATGACAGTATTCTGAACAGGAGAATTAGGCGGTGGCTGATTCTGAGCAGATATAACTTTGATTCTTAGGGTGCTTCATATACTATACCCTAATTTCTTATAAAGTGTTATATATCCATCATATAATAGGCCCTTTGGACTATCGCAAATTAAGTGAGAAGATGGGGTAATGAGCTTTTTTCCTTACTTAACATTTGCCTTAGCCACGCCCAGAGAACCTTCTTCATCAAACATTCCCCTGTGAAGATATATTGTCCGCATAATCCTTTAAGATGATTTCATAAAGAAGTTTGGTTTGATCCTGAGTTACTTGGATGAGGCTACTCAAGAGCAAAAGGATGGTCTTCAGACTCTTCTTCAATTCCCTGACCCTAAATGTCATAAATTACTACCTATCATTTTTATCTTATAACTATTATTTTTATTATATATTTGCTACCTATCTTTTTTATAATATATTTACGCCCTTCTGATATATCTTATAATTATCATTTTTATGATATATTTACTTCCTATCATTTTTTTAATATATTTACTACCATCTTATATATCTTATAACTATCATTTTTATTATATATTTACTACCCTCCGATATACCTTATAACAATTATTTTTATGATATATTTACTAACTATCTTTTTTATGATATATTTACTACCTATCATTTTTATCTTATAACTATTATTTTTATTATATATTTTCTACTTATCTTTTTTATGATATATTTACGCCCTTCCGATATATCTTTGAACTATCATTTATATGATATATTTACTACCTTCCGATATATCTTATAACAATCATTTTTATAATATATTTACTAACTTTCTTTTTTATGATATGTTTACTACCTATCATTTTTATCTTATAACTATTATTTTTATAATATATTTGCTACCTATCTTTATTATGATATATTTACGCCCTATATATATAGTTAAGAACTTGGTGTTTTTGTTGACACTTATAACACGAACTGCTACTGGGCACCATTTGCCACTAGTTAGGGTTCCTTAGTACTGTAAGGGGTACATGCATGACAACACTTAGGATTCATTAGTCCCCCATTAGACTTTTGCCTTTGTGATCCTTTTGGTTTCTTTTCTCTTCTCATCTCAAAACTTTAAAGAAGATACCTAATAAAGAATGAAGTGATATCTTGAGAAATAGCCTTATCCCATGAGACACTTGTAGTCTTCCCATCTTGGGATAGTACAAGCTTGTCTTGTGATGCACAAGTCTGATCAGGGTATCATCTTCACCAAGAAAATCATAAAAAACACTTATTCATTGTAAATACCCAAAAATACTTAATAAGTTAATGAGTTAGTGAGCCTAAGCCCTAATCTCTGGAACCAAGTTTTGGGGATCTTCTCCTTACTTGAGTGTGCTAGTTCTATTATTCCATCTTGGAATGTAGTGACAAGTGCACATTCCATGGAAAAGAGCTTGAGTTAACTTCCTCGTGACACACTCATAAAAAACTTCATAAAAAAACACAAAAAAACAATAAGCGTCTTTCCTTTGGGAATTCTTTTCTCATCTCATTCGCTCTGTACGCGAACTTGCTCCTACTTGTCATTTTGCAAGACGGTTACGCACTCGTCGTCCGAGCCTGCAACGCCTGAGCATTGACATAGGCAGTTCAAGCCTTAAGACACAAACAATTTCTTTTCTACCCCTAGTTAGGGGAACTACGGCGACTCTGATCCTCATTGTCCAGATGAGGTACGTAGGCAGCGGGGTAGGGGCCGTTCGAGCACAATCTTTATTTTCCCTATATTTTTCCTTTTCATTTCTTTTTCAGTTCTCTTTTCTTTTCTTTTGTCCAGTTCAGTTTATTTTCTTTGCAGCAGCTTTCAGTTCTTCACCCTTTGAAAACGTTTCTTTGCAAGCGTGGATCCCGTCGGGTACGGCGGACGATCTGGGTGCTAATACCTTCCCAGGTCGTAACCGACTTCCGAACTCAGCCTCTTTGGTTCGCAGGACCCGTGTCCTTCCTCTTCTTTCTTCTGGTTTGTGCAGCATTACCATTCCCATTCCTTCGGGATAAAAATGCCTGGCTGGCGACTCTATTCTTTTCCGCGCCACTTTCGCGTTTGTACCAGGATGGAAATCTGAGGAGCGACACGATGCATACTGAAGTTTTTGGCAATCATGCATCGATACATCCTTCGTATGTATCGATACATAGTCCCTTTTCAAAAACACAAAGGAGCATGTATCGATACAAAACACTTATGTATCGATACATATCCTCAAAAAATTGTTTTTTTCTTGATTTTTCCATCCCTTCTTGATCCAACTTGGTCCATAAGACTCTTGTAATCATACTTCCATGATTTTGAAACCAAAAAAGTCATGAGTTGAGCTTCATTTTGCACCATATTTGAGAAATTTTGTGGACCTTTTATTGCGTGCGAGTAGTCATTCACTATCTAAGACATTGATCATAAACCCATGCCATTGCAATGATAACTATGATGCCATGCTTGGATTATGCTATGAATTATGCTGCGAAATGATATGCGGATCATGAAAATGAGAGGGCAAATTTTGGGGTGTTACAGTCGGGTGCAAGTCTTTCAATATCCATGGTTGTAGTTTGATGTAATTGAGTCTCTTGTCATTTGTGGGGGTTTAGTGGCATACTCGTTGATTTTATCCGAGTTGGCGCCCTCCCCATAATGATGTATGAGTCCATGCCTTCATTCTCATGGTAGTTTGTTTGGCCATCCACTTGAAGATGACGATTTCTCTTCACTTAATAAAATTAATCATAACCCACCCTTTTCACTATTTGTACCACGAACTACGGGGTTTTGATCTTGCATTACACTTTGTGGGTACGTAGGCATGAGGTGGTAAACCTCTCCAAACACAAAAATATTAAAAAATAATTCTTTTCTCATCCCTCCACTCTCATTTAACAAACCTTTTTCAAACCAAAAGCAGTAAACTTTTCAAAGGGCTCCCGTGGAGTACCACAGACATTTTGGGTGCGTAAAACCTTCCCATTGTGTAACCTATCCCCTTACCTATTTCTCTGTTGTGTTTCTTTAGCTTTTTGCTTTTAGATTCTTTAGGATTTATTCGGTCTTTTTTCCTTTTCCTCTTGGAATAAAAATAAAGCGCGGTGGCGACTCTGTTTACTTTGAGTTAAGTTGACTAATAACTTACACTCATGAATTTACCGCTACAGAAAAGTGGTGACTCTGCTGGGGAGTATTCTCTAAGTGGATTCGGTCTACTTTGATTTATTTACTGCTTTGGTTTGATTTGTTTGTTATTTGTTTGTTCTGTTTCAGTTTTGGTGATCCTCTGTGAGTGAGATAGATCCTAACCCGAATCTGAGTTAAACTTATGATAGGACGGTGATATTCGAAGCGATAAGCGATGAAGTAGTCCAAAGCTATATCAATTTGATAATCTCCACTCGGTTAGGCTCTCTTGGATTATCAATGTCATGATGAGTAATCATACATGGCATTATTTTCCGACCTTGAGCTGATCATACTGAGGACCGTAGAGCCCTTAACCCATCCAAGCCAATTTAGGAATGTAGTGCGGAAACTATCTGGGTGTAAACCCAAGGTGGTTGTCACGCGATACTACACTTGGACGAGGTATATTTTAATAATGTTATCGGTTGGGGAGTAATCTAACGTACCGATGATATTCTAAAGATGGTTGTTAACTTCGGGCACCTCTGTTAGCACCCTTTTGGTTTTCTACAGGTACAATGAAGACAAAACCTTAGTACTTACCTGTGTGGGTTGGTGTTCTGCTACCTTGACTTCATGCTCGTGACTTGGAACCTAGACCCGTGTGCTTTGTGTGATCTTATTTGTGGTTGTTGCATAC
The DNA here is from genome assembly GCA_963966055.1 of Lathyrus aphaca. NCBI lineage: Eukaryota > Viridiplantae > Streptophyta > Magnoliopsida > Fabales > Fabaceae > Lathyrus > Lathyrus aphaca. Next base: position 507,199,137 of record OZ014522.1, on the reverse strand, counting down.
ATGCACTCATGCATTCATGATCATTATTCTTGAGATTTCAAGGGACTCATAAGATACTATTGCAAAATTTCAGATGTCTATGGTTATGAATTTTGAAAGAAGGAACACAAAGAAGTACAACTTCAAGAATCTTAATCTAGTAAAGCTAAGAAAGCTAGGAGCTTTGGTGGTTGACACTCAGGAGTTCCAGAATGTTATGGAAAACTCTTATTTATCTTGGATACCGATGTACCAGAGGGGATTCTCCCTACCTTGGCTCAATTTTATGATCCGTGGCATCATTGTTTCACCTTTCCTGATTATCAGCTTGTGCTGACCTTGGAGGAGTACTCTCATTGGGTGGGTTTACCTATTTTGGACAAGGAATTTCTTTTCATCGGTTTAGAGAAGGAGCTTACGACCAAAGTCATCGCCAAAGCCCTTTTTCTCAAGGAGTCTGATCTTAATGGGAAGTTTCTTCCAAAAGGGAGTGTTTGTGGTATTAATGCCAAGTTATTAATGGGGAAAGATTCTACTTCTCTTACTTTGGGTCATAAGGATGCATTTTAGGCTATTCTTGCTTTGCTCATTTATGAGATTGTCTTGTTTCCTAACTTAGATGGTATTATGGACGAGAGTGCCATTCATATTTTCTTGAAGAGGAATCTGGTACCTACTTTGCTCGGAGACATGTATCATGCCTTTCATTATAGGACCTCCAAAGGTGATGGAGAGATTGTGTGTTGTGCGCCTCTTCTCTATAGGTGGCTTATTTCGCACCTACCAACGTCCGACATCTTCAAGGATAATAGAGAGAAGCGAAGATGGTCTCAAAGAATTATGTCTCTTTCTCATAAGGATATGACTTGGTATTGTTACTATTATGATATTGAAGTGCTTATTGACAATTGTGGAGAATTTCCTAGCGTACCTCTTTTTGGTACACGTGGGGGAATTAGTTACAACCCTATTCTGTCTAGGCGACAATTGGGATATTGCTTGAAGGACATACCAAGTAACCTTTCCTTATCCAGTTTCTTCTTTCTTAATGGTGCAGATCATATAGAGATGAAGAAAATGATTGCTCATTCTTGGCATGTGGTTCATCGGAAAGAGAAGGGTCAATTGGGAAGACAACACCTTGCTCCCTCCGAGTATTACATCCAGTGGGTTCGATCTAGGGCTTCCAAGCTCAAGATGCCTTATTCATTTGAGGAGCCTTTGTTTCCTATACTACCATTGTCCGCTTTTCTTCCTCCCATCGATGAGAAAGTTGCTCTTCAAGAAGAGTTGGATAAAATGAAGAAAGAGAAAGAAGAATGGCTACTTGAGAAGACGACGATGCAAAAGCAACTGAAGGAGAAAGATGATCTCATTGAGTTACTTGAGCGACGTGTTACAAAGAGGCCAAGAGAGGATTTATTTTCCTCTAGCACACCGTCTACTATTCCTCCTACATCTGGTGCTTGGAAGACCATTGCTGACCAGTTGGTGAAGGATAAGGAAGATATGGAGAATTGTTACAAGAAAGAGATTAAGAGGATTCGCATGAAGTACCAGCCGGGATTTGGATCTTCTTCAGATATGATCCCCTAGGCCTAGTTTACTTTTCTCTCATGTATTATGATTATTGAGATTTGTACTTCACTTGTAATCCTTACTTTGATTTTAATGAGAATGAGTTTTTAAGTACTTCAAAAAAAAATGTTTCTTTTATAAATATTGCAATTTATCTTATAGTCATTTGAAATCTTTGCATTTTCATACGCATACCATGCATCATACCCGCATTTATCTTGCTTCTTGAGTGTTTTCCAAAGATCTTATGTTGTTTCTTGGTCTTCATTCAGTTCTCATGTCAAGCTGATTCACAAGGTTGATACTCGAGCTAATCGGAAGAAGATGTCGAAAACCTTACAACAAGAGAATCGCGAGTTGCGTGAGGAAGTTTCATATTTGAAGGACAGCTTGGAAAGAGTTACCGCCATGATGGAAAGCTTGGTGGTTGCTCAGAATCAGCCATCCCATCCTCCTAATTCTCCGGTTCATAATACAATTATCTTTAAGATTGTCACTACATCAATCCCTGTCGAAACTGTCCTTTCTCCTCGCTACCGCATGCCTTCTGGTAAACTGCGGGGCATGACGTCTAATTTCACTCCTGCTGGTTATCCTCCTCCTCCTCCTGAGACTACTGCATTTAATACTCTTCAGCTAGTGATGACTACTGCACCGCCTGTGACGCACACTACTCTGCACCATGATGAAGTGATTTACCATGCTGAGCCTAGTGAAGGCGCTAGTGTAACTGAAAGACTTGATGATTTTCAAGGCCGTTTTGTTGAGTTACAGAGAGAGATGAGAGCCTTGAAGCACAAAGATTTGTTTGGTAAAGATGCTTATGATCTCTGTTTGGTTCCAAATGTCAAGGTTCCGTACAAGTTCAGGTTTCCTGAGTTCGAGAAGTATAAGGGTAACACTTGTCCTCTGAGTCATTTGACTATGTATGCTAGGAATATGTTTGCTCAGACAGATAAAGATCAGTTGCTGATTCATTATTTCCAGGATATTTTGACTGGTGCGGCCATGAGATGGTACATGAGTTTGGATAGCAGCCAAATCCATAATTTCAATGATTTGGGAGAAGCTTTTGTTAGGAAATACAAGTATAATGTTGATATGGCACCGAACAGTGATCAGCTCCGTGATATGTCCCAGAAGGACAAAGAAACTTTCAAAGAATATGCGTAGAGATGGCGCGAGTTAGCAGCACAGATTGTTCCTCCTCTAGAAGAGAAAGAGATGACACAGATCTTTTTGAAGACTTTAGGTTCTTTCTACTATGAGAAGATGATAGAAAGTGCTCCTTCTGATTTCACTGAAATGGTGAGTATGGGGATGCGACTAGAAGAAGGTGTCCGTGAGGGACGGTTGAGCCAAGAGAGTAGTGTTGGCTCGAGCTCTAAGAGGTTCATCTTTGGTAAGAAAAAAGAAGGTGAGACTAATGATGTGTCTCGTGAAAGTTACAGAAGACCCCGTGGTCGTGAGAATCGTCATCATCAGCATGTAGCTTCTGTAAATCCGATGATCAATGTGAATCCAACTGTGCCAATAGCTCCAAAATACCAGTCTCGTTATCAACAGTCGTCTGTGAAACAGAGCGGAAATCAACAGGGTCGTGTTAAGCCAAATTTTGATCCCATTCCAATGTTGTATGTAGATTTGCTTCCATATTTGATTGCAAAGAATCTTGTGCAAACACGTTCTCCGCCTCCGGTCCCAGAGTCTATCCCACGGTGGTATAAGCCAGAAGCTCATATTGCTTTTCATCAAGGTTGCCCGGGGCACAATGTAGAGAATTGTTATCCATTGAAGTTTGAAGTGCAGAAATTGATAAGGAGCAATGTTCTGTCTTTCAATGATGTTAATCCGAATGTGAAGACGAATCCGCTTCCGAAGCATGGTAATACATCTGTGAATATGGTCGATGGTTGTCCTGGTTTGTTCAAAATTTATAAGGTCCGCCATATTCTAAGGTCTTTGGTTGAGATGCATGCTTTCTTAAGTGAATATCATGATAGTGACCACGATTATGCTGGTTGTTGCATTTGCTCGGTGAACCCTCGTGGTTGCGTGATTGTTAAGAGAGACATTCAAAAGATGATGGATGATAAGTTGATTGAAGTGACAACAAAAAGAGATGAGTATGACAATGAAGTGAATGTTATTGTGCCTCATTTCAATATTCCTGAGAAGGTTGTTCCTGATAAGGTGGTTATTTCTTTTGATAGCCGGAAAAATGTTGTTACTCCTTTGGTGATCAATTTTCCTGGTCCAATGCCATATGAGTCTGATAAAGCTGTTATGTACCGGTATAATGCTACGATGATAGAAAATGGTAAGGAAGTTCCTATTCCTTATCCAAAAGCTGTGGTTAGCATTGCTAATGTGACGAAAGTTACTCGAAGTGGTAGAGTTTATGCTTCGGACCCTCCGAAGAGAGCTGAAGATACAAATGCAAGTAAAAAGATTGAGAATACTGTTATACAGTCAGATTCCGGTTTGAAAGATAGTGAAGATGAAGTGTTGAAATTGATAAAGAAGAGTGAGTACAATGTTACTGAGCAATTGTTGCATACTCCGTCAAAGATATCAGTTTTATCACTCTTGATGTGCTCTGAGGCTCATAGGCAATCTTTGCAGAAGATTCTTGATCAAGCTTATGTTGACCACAATGTGACTGTTGATCAGTTTGATAGTATTGTGGCTAATATCACATCGTGCAACAATCTGAGTTTCTGTGATGATGATTTTCCTGAAGAAGGAAGGAACCATAACTTGGTGTTTCATATTTCAGTGAACTGTCATGAAGACGCTATGTCTAAGGTGTTGGTTGATACCAAATCTTCTTTGAATGTGATGCCGAAGTCAACTTTGTCAAGGCTTGCATACCAAGGTGCTCCCATGAGGCATAATGGGATTATTGTGAAGGATTTTGATGGATCGAAGAAGACTGTGATTGGTGAAGTTGATCTTCCTATTTTGATTGGACCGTTTATATTCCAGATTACTTTTCAGGTAATGGATATATGTCCCGCTTACAGTTGTCTCCTTGGAAGACCCTGGATTCATGAGGCAGGAGTTGTGACATTTACTCTCCATCAGAAGCTGAAGTATGTGAAAGATGGGAAGTTAGTGACTATCGACGGTGAACAAGCGATGCTAGTAAGAAATTTGTCATCTTTCGCTTATATTGATGCTAGAGAAGAGGGGGAACTTCATTCCAGGCTATTTTTGTCAATAATCATAAGTAGAAATAGTTATTCTTATATTGAGTTAGTATGGTTTTTGGTGTATAATCTTATTAATTATATGATAAGTTATACAGGTATAATATCAACAACATATAAATGTCATAAATTAAAGATAAGTTCACTCATATATATATGGCACCATAATTTGAAATCGCCCCAAAATTTGCTTATGAATAATAACTTATACAAAGGTGATGGATTAGTAGCTTTATGCGCCTAAATAAACTATATTAAGAATTATTTGAATGGACTTCCATCATAATCTTCTGAAGCCAAGTTATAACACGGGGTAATGAGCACCAATTCTCCACGGCCATCATTGTATTTGAATATGAGCAAATGAGGAAACCCGTTGCGCGTACGACATCGAAATATGATCAAACTTCTTCTCAAGTTGTTCTGGCCTTTACCCTTATGCTCTGCCCGTTGGACTCTCTTGGGAAGCTGAAATTGGATGCCGACAAATGACGTCTGGAGGGAAGAGTTTGATAAATGAAGTTGATAAATAAGGTTGCTTGGAAAGATCTCATGTGATCTCCTGCCTACGTATCTCCATTGACCAATGGAGAATCAGAGCAGCGTAGTTCCCCACACTAGGGATGAAAATTGCTTTACTTCCTTGACACTATATTCAAGATTTCTATAACCAAGCTCATTTGAGTCTTCATCTGGTTGACTTCCTCGTACAGCAGTTTCTGATTCTGAAATAAAGCTTGCACATCTGCCCTGAATTGCCCCAGCTGGGTCTTCATTTGGTTGCCTCCGCCTGGAGTTATACCTTGGTGACTGTGATTCAAGTTGACCATTTAAAGAGAAACCAAATCAGGATAATAATCTGTCTCTGAACACCTGCCAAGAATGCAAGGATGTATGCAAATGCCATGTTCAGTTATTTCTGAGGAATCTATCTGCTTTAATTCACCTTTTGACACAGAAAAAGTCCGCAACTCTATAAATTTAATATATCATAAACCAAGTTATATTAATGAAGATGACCATATAAATTACATATTCTTTTAAGATAAACCTAATTATATCTTTGATTAGGATGACCATATAAATTAAGTAGTTCTATTTATGGCAATTCATATATGTATAGTACTTTTAAATTAGATTATTCACTCATTTTCTTTTATAAGTGAATATATTTATCTCAAGCAAAAAAGTACCAAGTTAAGAAAGGGGATTAACTTTTCAGATTGATTGATTGATTATCCAGCTTTCCAGGTTGCGCTCGTCTTCTGACTCATCTTCCAAGCTATTTACAGCATCCGGGGTGAGCATCCCCCTGCTGACAAACTTGGGCTCCTTTGCAGCCTCTGGTTGATCTTGTCGAGTTGGTCTGTAACCCAACCCGAATCGGTCTTCTTTCTTCTCATCTGGCAGCAGCTTGCCCCAGCCTTGAGCGGTACCCTCTTCAACAACCTTCTGGGCTTGTCGATATGATGTGATGGAGGTCCCTAGCACAACAGATGCTTCATTAATATTAAGGGCCTCAAACCCTTGGCTCATGGTTTCATGGATCTCCCCATCCATTTCAATGTATTTGAAAGTAGCCAGCTGGCTAACAAAAATATCCTCTTCCCCACAAATAGTAATGACTTGGCCTTCCCACTCGAATTTTAACTTCTGGTGAAGGGTTGATGTCACGGCGCCAGCGGCGTGTATCCATGGTCTACCCAATAGACAGCTGTAGGCAGGCTGTATATCCATCACAAAGAAGGTCGTTTTAAAAACCTGTGAGCCAATCATTATTAGTAATTCTATCTCTCCCAGAACTGATCTTTTAGAACCGTCAAAGGCTCTTACTACCAAGTTACTTGGGCGTAGTGCCAATCCGTCATACTCCAGCTTCACAAGGGCCTTCTTGGGCAGGACATTGAGGGATGACCCTGTGTCCACCAATACATGAGAAAGAACTGCTCCCTATGACTGTTGGGAATGAGGTTAGTTAAAGTCCAAGACTACGACTGTATTGATATTGTTTAGCTTAGTTAAAGTCCAAGGTTATGACTGATTTTGAGTGAATGTATAGTGTTTTACTATTTGTCCCTTGATTGAAGCCCAAGGTTGAAGCTAAAAGATTCTCGGTAGAGAGAATTTGTCATCTCTAAAGAGGGGAGATTTGTTTTATATGTGCCTTGATTGAAGTCCAAGGTTGAAGATAAAGGATGAAAACTGACTTTGTTGGGAAAGTTTTATCTGTGTCCTGATTTGGAAGCCCAGGTGTGAAGCTTATTTGTGAGAGACTGACTCTTGATTTATCTACATCTTATATGAAACCTAAGATGGGAGGCTGAAATTTGTTGGTAGACTGACTTTGTATGAAGAGTGTTTTGTCTGTTGGTTTGATAAATTTTTTGAAGCTTATGATGGAAGTCCATGCTAATAGGTATGAACAAGATGTCAAAGTCACCTTTGTAGATACGCATAATCAACTCACGGATATCTTCAAAAAACCACTTACAAAAGAACTATTTTTCAATATTCGACATGAACTCGGAATCCTCAATGAAGGTGACATATAACTCTTCTAAAATTATTCATTATATGTCATAATGAAGTCAAAGTACATGAATGTTAATTTATTATATTTTAACAATGTGTTATGACATATTAAAATACATGATTTTTGTGAACTTTTATGGTTTTTCCCATTTTCGCATACCATTAATTCATCGGTTGTTAAATATTTATTTATCAAAAGTTGCCTCATTATATGTGCTAACATGTTTGAAACATTTTATATTTAGACCCTTCACCATTTTGCCTTTCAAAGCTGCTATATTTCAAGTTTTTGCAGAAGTAATCGGTAAGCCCTAGGGATATATAAGAGTTTCTTAATATAGATAATTAGGAAACATTTGCCCTTAACCTTTCTTTATTTTGACCGAAACGTGCATTTCGAAAAGTTTCATAAAATATAATTTTCAGATAAATTTTCGCATGGACTTCAATCATAACCTTCCCCCGTAAAATTTATAAATTATCTGAAAAGATTTGTATCATTGTGAATAGCCCCCGATTTAATTTGATTTTTTTGACCGAAAATCGTGTATAGTATATCAATATTTTTTGACCGAAACTTGCATTTCGAAAAGTTTCATAAAATCTAATTTTCAGATAAATTTTTGCATGGACTTCAATCATAACCTTCCCCCGTAATATTTATAAATGATCTGAAAAGATTCGTCTCATTGCGAATAGCCCCCGATTTAATTTGTTTTTTTTTACCGAAACTCGTGTATAGTATATCATGATTTTTTGACCGAAACTTGCATTTCGAAAAGCTTCATAAAATCTAATTTTCAGATAAATTTTTGCATGGATTTCAATCATAAACTTCCCCCATAAAATTTATAAATGATCTGAAAAGATTTGTATCATTGCGAATAGCCCCCAATTTAATTTGATTTTTTTGACCGAAACTCGAGTATAGTATATCATGATTTTTTGACCGAAACTTGCATTTTGAAAAGTTTCATAAAATCTAGGAAAAATACCCAAATTAGTCCCTTAACTCTACCTCTGGGTCCAATTTGGTCCCTTATTTTTAAAAAGTTTCAAAGTGATCCTTTAATTGTTCAAAAAGGACCACGTTAGTCCTTTCCGTCCAATTTTCCCAAACGGCGTTAATTTTTTACAGGGTGGCAACTGATGTGGCATTTGGTGTTGATGTGGCATTTGGTTATATGGCACGTGACTTGGCAAAAATTCCCATAAAAAATCTAAACATTTGTGGAAGCAAGGATTCGAACTCAGGTTCACTTGGTTGCTACAAAGTATATCAAACCATTACACCACTTCACATTTATTTGTGTTTACCACACAATGATTTGGCTTTATTATAAAATTATTTCTCTTTCACTGTCATCTTCTTCATTTTCACATTCTCTCTACTGGATTGTAGATTCAAACAAAAAAACCTAATTTTCCTAGAAAATAAATTCCTCTGAAACCTAAACGCCTCATTCCAAACCTTTGTTGCTCGCTTCACAGTTTCCATCAAGATGCAGATCTTCGTGAAAACCCTAACGAGTATGACGATAACCCTCAAGGTTGAGTCTTCTGACACCATTGACAACGTGAAGGAAAGGATCCAAGACAATGAAGGAATTCCCCCGGACCAGCATCGTCTCATCTTCGCCGGAAAGCAGTTGGAAGATGACCGCACACCTGCCGACTACAACATCCAGAAGGAGCCAACTCTCCATCTCTTCCTCCGTCTTCGCGGTGGCGCAAAGAAGCGTAAGAAGAAGACCTACACGAAGCCTAAGAAGATCAAGCATAAGCACAGGAAGGTGAAGCTTGCTATGTTTTGAATATAAATCATTGATGAAATCTGCGAGGAAAAAAGCCCCAATGACTACAGGGTTTACGAACTATGAGGGAAAGTTGGACACTCTCCAAACAATTCTCTGCATTGTATACCATTTAATCAAGAGAAAGAACATGTAATTAGGACTATGCTTGTCAAAGCCGGAAAGGATGATGTTTACTACCCTGATGTCTGTAACGGGGCAAATAGAAAAGTTGTGCTAGAGTTGTTAAAGCTTCACCGATCAGCTTGCTAGTTGATTGAATATAAATCAGATTTTGCTATGTTTTGAAACCAAACAGATCATAAGCATTACTCAGAAGTTCATAAAGAGTGAAACTCAGTTGAGTTCCTCAACTCGCAAGCAAGCAAGAATAAAATAGGACTACTGAAGTTCCTGCCACCCACTTAGTGTCCCATGTAAGATGCAGCACCGCCATATTGGCCTATTCCGGAACCACCCTGTCCAATCTGCTGATTTGGATATTGCACCTGCAACCCAACCTGTGGTACTGAATTCCCATATGCTCCCATAACTGATGGACTTATACTAGGCTGAGCATTGTATCCACTCTGAACTCCATGACCTGCGGCAGGAACACCTCCATGATTAAGAGCATTACTAGTTCCAAGACTCCCCAACAAATCACTCAGCCCTAAAGTAGCACCCTGGGATGCAAGAAGCGCCGTCAAAGCCTGTCCAAGTGCAGATGACGAGCATTTATCTGACGAATCAGATGACGAGCCACTTGATTTGCTTGATCGGCAGAAAACAAGGTCAAATTGGGTATCAAAACAAGGTCAAATCAAATCAATAGTAACTTTGGTTTATGCAGAACAAAGACTCGAAGAATCGCTTGATATTTTTTCAAAATTCCTAGATCAAATTCCTGTAACTCCCTTTCCTCGTAGCTTAATCCCTAATGTTCGCCGATTTCAATTTCCCAAAATTGAAGATGGATGTGGAGATTCTTTGTTGGAAGAAAAATTGGGATTTGGAGATGGATGTGGATGTGGTGATTTGAAGATGGCGTCGTACAATTCATCCATCCATTGTTTGACATCGGGATTGAAGAAGTGTTTCTGCTTAACATCGGGAAGAACTGAATGGAGAGTGAGAAGCAAAGTTTCGAACACTGTGAGTTTCAGGATACTCAACTTGCTGATTGTGATGTAATTGATGAAGTCTGGTGAAGAGAGTCTCAATAATAAATCTATAATTGTTGCAAAACAAGGTCAAATTGAATATTGTGTTGAAATAAATACAAATAATGTGAAGTGGTGCAGTGGTTTGATATGATTTGTAGCAACCAAGTGAACCCGAGTTCGAATCCTAGGTTTCACAAATCTTTTTAGAATTTTTCTGGGAATTTTTTCCAAGTCATGTGCCACGCGTATAACCAAGTTCCACATCAGTTGCCACCCTGTAAAAAATTAACGCCGTTTGGGAAAATTGGACGGAAAGGACTAACGTGGTCCTTTTTGAACAATTAAAGGATCACTTTGAAACTTTTTAAAAATAAGGGACCAAATTGGACCCAGAGGTAGAGTTAAGGGACTAATTTGGGTATTTTGCCTAAAATCTAATTTTCAGATAAATTTTTGCATGGACTTCAATCATAACCGTCCCCCGTAAAATTTATAAATGATCTGAAAAGATTCGTCTCATTGGGAATAGCCCCCGATTTAATTTGATTTTTTTGACCGAAACTCGTGTATAGTATATCATGATTTTTTGACCGATACTTGCATTTCGAAAATTTTCATAAAATCTAATTTTCAGATAAAAATTTTCATGGACTTCAATCATAACCTTCCCCCGTAAAATTTATAAATGATCTGAAAAGATTTGTATCATTTTGAATAGCCCCCGATTTAATTTGGATTTTACTAGTTTATGATGGAATAGATCATTTTAAACTACTGACTTTAAAAAGGTTTATAATTTAAAATGGGGTACAAGCAAACAATTGGTTAATTAAGAGGGCATATATGTATGGTGTAATGAAACTACTGATTATATGAGGGATAATCATAAACATAATTATAACCCTATAACATATATAAATGATACCAGAAAGGATATTAGGCCAAAATAAAAGATTTCGAAATGTTCTCCTTTTCCAGTTCTGAACAAGGTTTTGAGATAATTTTGAGAAGAAGGCCTCGCGAAGAGGTTACTTATCTGAGGGAAAGCTTGGAAAGAGTGTCTGCTATGATGGAAAGTTTGGTGGCTGCTCAGAATCAGCCACCTCCTAATTCTCCTTGGGTAGGGGTACACTAGTTTATACTAGTTTCGGTAAAAAAAATCAAATTAATTAGAGGATTTCTCGAAATGATACGAACATTTTCAAATCCATTATATACCTTACGAGGGAAGGTTATGAGTTAATTTATCCTAAAAGGCGAGTAAGTGGAATATTGTGTGAAAAAGGCAAGTGTTATGGAAATCCGCACGTGTACTAAGGATGAATTGAGTTTGGTATTGGTGGTGTACTGGTTGTGGTAAGTTTTGTGGTGTGGCTACATTGCTATTAATGGAAACCCTGTGTTAGCGGAAAATTTGAGTGAATAGAATCCTGTGAAGGGGATCGATGCGAAGATTAATAGGGTTTACTATCATGATATACTTTAGAACCCAATATACCTAAAGGAGAAGGCATATGGGAAGCAATCAAGAATTAGGGTATAATTACTTATGTCAATATATCAATTTCACCTTTCTGGGGAGGCGGAGGCTTCACCAGAAGCGGACACCTTTTTGCCTCACAAACACCAAGATCCAATGCTGAAGCAGAAGCTGCTGCTAAGGCAAAAGGGAAGAATGTGGTGCTTGAAGAGCCAACTGTTAAAGAAATTCCGAAGACGTCTTTTGAGCAAGAGGTGGACGAGTTCATAAGAATAATAAAAAAAAAGTGATTACAAAGTGGTGGACCAGCTTCATCAGACACCCTCCAAAATCTCTATATTATCATTGCTAATGTGTTCCGAAGCCCATAGGAATGCACTGTTGAGGGTCTTGCACGCAGCCTACGTGCCGGAAGAGATTATGGTTAATCAGCTGGAAACAGTGGTTGCAAATGTTAACACCAGTCATGGACTGGGCTTCACAAATTTTGATTTAACAACGGCGGGACGCAATCATAATAAGGCTTTACAAATCACCTTAGAGTGCAAAGGTGATGTTCTTTCTCATGCACTGGAAGACACTTCTTAACCAAAAAACCGAAAGGGCGATCTACGCAAAAAGTTCGATAATTATTTAGGGGAGAAAATAATTACATTTCATAAATAATTATGTCATATTTTGTGGGAGGGAAGGAATGATTTCTTTTCATTCTCAAGTTTTTTTTACATTCTCGTTCTGTTATTTAGAGAATTCAGATATCTTTTGAACATATGATTTTTAGGGAGAAAAACACCGCGTGAAGCTCAAATCATATAATTATGGAGAAGTGGTGCTTAGAACCCCGTGTCAGTGCAAGGATAACAACTAGAGATTCAAACTAAGTCAAATATCATAGACTGAAATCTGAAGATAATAAATTTCCCGAAGGGTGCCAATTCATACATCGAGAGAAAATAGAAAAACACAGAGTAAAGAGGAATCCCACAATAGGACTGTGGGTAGTCCTGATACAAGCAAATGAAACTAAGCCCTATAAAGCTCCATGTCCTTCAGCCTCCAGCTAAGACGCTTTACCACATAGAATAGTTGAGCGATATCTGGATGACCTGGCTTCTAAATGAGCTTCTGAAAAAGGAGATCCCTCTGGTCAAAGGAAGCATGAAGTTCATTAATTTGTTGCAGGAACACCTCTTCATTCTCTTTTCTAGGACTTGGCTCATTCTTGACTTTCTTGACGTCATCCCGGAGTTTCAGCTCTTCTACCTCTTTCTGGATATCTTCAACCGCTTGTTGACCTTTTGCTATCCTCTGAAGGTAATCTCTATGCTGGTTGTGGGCTTTCTGTAGTAGCTCTCCTTATTCAGTCAAGAGCTCTTGAAGGTTTTTGATCTTCAGCTTGTATTCGACCTCTACCTCCTTTTGCTTTCTCAAATTATCCTCCCATTTCTCTTGCCAGATTTCTTGATGTAGTTGAATTAGGGTAACTTTATCAAGTATGTATGTAAGGTATATTAAAGAAGGGGTATAAACATTAATAAAGTGATAACTAGAAAATTATCACTTTAAGGAAATATATCATTAAACTTGTTCTAGGCATTAATCATATACCTTACTTATAACATATAGAGAAATGCATGAATTTGATTCTGTCTCCTGTTCGCAAAAGGAAATGAATGTAATTTCTCACCATCAAGTTAAATTGTTAAGTAAAAGCGAACTACGCCATTTGCCTAATTCCTACTTTATTTTACCTGTATTAGGCTCTTCTTAGCTTCCTGGACAGCATCTTCACTACATCCCTCAACTTGTGTTGCAGGTTCAGCTAATAAGAAAATACGATCCAAATATACTAAAACAGGATCTTGGCCAAGCCTACTCCATGGAACCTTGAGAAAATACAAAACATCAAATATGACCACCACTTATAGAGAAAGGAATATGCTACTTAAATAGTCTGGTCATGTGTTGTAGTCATTAGAATACTCGGAATAGAAATAGGGATGATTTATTGAAACGTATTTGATTCCAACAAAATCAACTGATTTACTTAAAGAATCAAAATTATTGGTAAAAGCATGAATTTGGATAACTTCTTGAAAAGGTAAGACTGATTATAAGCAAGAGGCGACCATTTATCGTATAAAATTGAAATTGAAAAAGAACAAGGAATAATCTTGACAGTAAACTTCCACTACACCCCATAACAACCCCACTGGTCTGCAATTTCTGTCTTTTACCAAAAGATATAAGAAGGATAGAATCATATACGATTGAAACTGGCTCTCCTACACATAGCATTGTCATTTATAATAATAGGACAAAGAAAACAGTTTTTAAGAAATTCCAAATTATCTGATTGCTTAACATGTCATCATCCTCAAAATGCATGATTGACTATGAAAACCATAAAGCAAAAATATGAGCAAATAAAATAGTTGGTTTTCAACACACAACAAAAATCCGTCACTAAAACTTTTAGTGACGGAAAAACCGTAGCTAAAGGCTAACTGGACGGGAAAACGAAGAAGATGAAGTTGGCGCCTGTTTTGAATATTTGAATTTTTGTATAATATTTGTTTTTTCTTTCCCGTTTAATTTCACGCAGGAAGCGATGGCCCAACGATTGGGAGTATGTGCGTGTGAAGCCAAGGTCTTAGGATCAATTATGGCCTCCATCCTTTTTGTGGCTGGTTCTTTATTTCCTTCTTTTCTCTTGTTTTTTAATTAATTAATATTAAATCATTTTTAAATTAATCATTAACCTAAAACTAATTAACATTAATTTAAAATTAACTTTTTTCTTATTGACAAAAAGAAAGAAAATAAAAAAAATGAGAATTTGTTATTTTTTTATGTATATATTTTCTTTAAAAAAATTTATCTATAAACTAACTAAATTATTTATTTTTTTACTAATCTCACTAATTAACCTTTTTGTGCAAAATATTAGAACTTTTTTCCTTTTCTCTAATAAAAAATAAATTGTATTAACATGTTACTTGTAAATTAATTAATAATATTATTTTGTAAATTAATAACATTATTTTCTTAATTATATTATAATAATAATATATATTTATATTTTGGTATCTTTTTTCTTTAAAAATCTTTTTTCTTAAATCCTAATGATTAATTAATTAAACCTAATTTTCTAACCATAATTGGATCAGATGAAAGCTTTTCACCCTGACATGGCCTAAAAGAGAGTGCCATAGAGGAAACCTTAATATAACTATCCTCCTCAAACTTTTAGCTAATCGAGTCTTTGAACGCCTTCTGATATTATGATTTCTTAGTTATAGTATATAATCATAAAATATAAATCATTTAATCTCCATATAAGCTACTAAACCAAACTCGTGTATAGTATATCATGATTTTTTGAATAATCTTGTTTATGAGAAAGTGGCGCGGAAAAAGAAGAGTTGCCAATCAGGTATTTTTATCCCTAAGGAAGGGTAATGAGTCACAAACCCGGAGGAAAGAGAAAGTGGGGTCCTGCGAACCAAAGAGAAAGGGTAAGGGAATCGGTTACAAACTGGGAAGGTATTAGTGTAAACACCCCAAATTTGCCCTCACTAAGTTCACACCATGGCTTGTGATCTTTCATACTTGCATCAGTCCAAACATACCGTCCCATATTGCATTGTTTTGTTTCATCTGCATAGTTCAAGTTCATCTGCATCTAGGGTTTGTGATCTAAGCAATCCAAGGATCATCTGAGACACTCAAAAGGCCTCCAATCATTCTAAGAGGGTCCATGTATTTTCAATCATCATTTTATAACCAACAAAGATCAAGGAAGTCAAGAAATCACAAGAACTTGCAAAGCATGGAAGCAGAGCTAGGGTTTCACTACACAGATGACTTGAAATTAGGGTTTTAGTTTCAGAGGCCATAACTCCAAATTTTTTGGTCATTCTTGATTCTAATGGTCTCAATATGTTATAAGTATCATGTGTACCAAGTTTGATGAAGAAATTAATTGTGGAAGTCATTTGTTCACTGGGTAACTTCTTGAGCAAGTCAGAGCAAAATCAGGGCATCTGAGGCCCCCATCCATGGAACCAAAGTGTATTTTTCATCAAATTGAAGTTATATGATCTTTATTTGATCATTGAAGTTCTTGGAAGTTCACAAAATTGAAGAAAAGTGAGCTAGACCAAAAGTTGCCAAAAATGGAAATCACTTGTAATGTAAACTTTCCATTTTGGGAAAGTTTTTCAACCTCCTCTTTCTCAACCAAAAATGCTTCAAATGAAAAATTGTTGGTAATGAAAGTTGTAGATTGGATCATTCCATTTTCAAAAAGTACAAGAATAGTTCTAATTCATTATGGAACTCAAGTTATGGCTTGTCAAAGTTGGCAAAAATCACATAATTTTCAAGAATGCACCAAAGAGGGATTTTTACAAAACCATTTGCCAATTCATTTTATGACTTCAAACACACTTCTATGTATCATAACATCATAGTGCATTGCCTTAAGATCAGAATTGCCCAAAGAATTGTGTCATTCCATGCCTTGAACATCAAGAAATTACAAAAGGGCTAAACTTCATGGAAATTACAAAACAACACATAACTTTGTTTCCACTTGCTGAATTGCCTCAAGACTAATTCCATGGACCTCCTTGATCCATGCTGCGCATGGACAAGCCAAGAAGCCAGCTGCACCATTGCCCATACCTCAAGTACAAAACTTTTGACTTTTTGGCAAGAAGCCCATACCAATCAGCTGCAACCACCACCCACTCTCTGCCCAACCAGAACTCTACAAGCATGCCTCAAGGATCATTTTTCATAACACACACAAGCTGAAACCTCCAAGAACTCAGCATCCCACAAAATCATCCCTCTTGCAAATTCCTTCGAAACTCACTGAATATTCACTCAATCTTCAAACCAATTCCACCATTCATCTCAAAATCATCCACTGAACATTGTATTAATATCATTGTGTGAAGAAGAAAAGGACATCTTTTGAAACTTCCTTGAACTTTGAGGGATATAATATGATGATAGAACACACATGGACCCTCTTGGAACAATTGGAGACCTTTGGAGTGGCTCAGATGGACCCTTGGATTGCTCAGATCACAAACCCTAGATGCAGATGAACTTGAACTTATGCAGAGAAAGAAATATGCAATATGAGGTGTAATGCTTATGCTTATGCAAAAATGAAAGATCACAAGCCATGGTGTGAAATTAGTGAGGGAAAATTTGGGGTGTTTATAAGGCTTATGATTTTCGAGTATTATCCTAACTTAATAAATTTGAAACTAAGGTATTATCTTAATTTCCTTATCTTTATAGTAGGTTGATTAGCTACTAAACAACTCTTTTATCCCTTAAGCTACTAAACCTAATATATTAATATAGCAAAGGCTATTCTTAATTAAGCAGTTCGTGTTATTAATTGTTAAGAATTTAATAAACATATAAATAAAATCATAATATATTAGGGTACTATGATTTACCATTTTAATTAGCTGAATACACTCCAAAGATGATATACTAAACCGAAAATTATACACAAGAGATTTTTTCATGCATTTATTAAGTGTTTTTGATTTTGTTTGAAGATGAGAAGAGAAGACTATTTATGGTTATAAAGTGTTAGAATAAGGTATAACCTTAATTTATATGGTCATCCTAATCAAAGATATAATTAGGTTGATCTTAAAAGAATATGTAATTTATATGGTCATCTTCATTAATATAACTTGGTTTATGATATATTAAATTTATAGAGTTGCGGACTTTTTCTGTGTCAAAAGGTGAATTAAAGCAGATAGATTCCTCAGAAATAACTGAACATGGCATTTGCATACATCCTTGCATTCTTGGAAGGTGTTCAGAGACAGATTATTATCCTGATTTGGTTTCTCTTCAAATGGTCAACTTGAACCACAGTCACCAAGGTATAACTTCGTGCGGAGGCAACCAAATGAAGACCCAGCTGGGGCAATTCAGGGCAGATGTGCAAGCTTTATTTCAGAATCAGAAACTGCTGTAAGAGGAAGTCAACCAGATGAAGACTCAAATGAGCTTGGTTATAGAAATCTTGAATATAGTGTCAAGGAAGTAAAGCAATTTTCATCCCTAGTGTGGGGAACTACGCTGCTCTGATTCTCCATTGGTCAATGGAGATACGTAGGCAGGAGATCACATGAGATCTTTCCGAGCAACCTTATTTATCAACTTCATTTATCAACCTCTTCCCTCCAGACGTCATTTGTCGGCATCCAATTTCAGCTTCCCAAGAGAGTCCAACGGGCAGAGCATAAGGGTAAAGGCCAGAACAACTTGAGAAGAAGTTTGATCATATTTCGATGTCGTACGCGCAACGGGTTTCCTCATTTGCTCATATTCAAATACAATGATGGCCGTGGAGAATTGGTGCTCATTACCCCGTGTTATAACTTGGCTTCATAAGATTATGATGGAAGTCCATTCAAATAATTCTTAATATAGTTTATTTAGGCGCATAAAGCTACTAATCCATCACCTTCATATAAGTTATTATTCATAAGCTAATTTTGGGGCGATTTCAAATTATGGTGCCATATATATATGAGTGAACTTATCTTTAATTTATGACATTTAGGGTCAGGGAATTGAAGAAGAGTCTGAAGACCATAATTATGGATAGCTTTGAGCACTTTAGCACCATATGAATTAGCAAGGATGGGGCAAAAGTGTTGAAGCCTGAAGAAGAGTGGAGCAAGGAGGAAGAAGATTCAACACTTGGAAATTCCAAAGCCTTAAATGCCTTATTTAATGGCATTGATAGGAACATATTTAGACTTGTGCATCACTGTGAGCTGGCCAAGGATGTTTGGGACACTCTCAAAACCACTCATGAAGGAACATCAAAGGTGAAGATGTCAAGACTTCAACTTCTCACCACCAAGTTTGAAAACTTGAGAATGAAGGAAGATGAGACCATTCATGATTTTTACATGAACATTCTAGAAATAGCTAATACTTCTGGTGCTTTGGGTGAGAAGATGAGTGATGAAAAGTTGGTAAGAAAGATTCTCAGATCATTACCAAAAAGATTTGATATGAAGGTCATTGCAATAGAAGAAGCTCAGGACATATGCACAATGAAGGTTGAAGAGCTCATTGGTTCCCTTCAAACATTTGAGATGGGAATGAATGACACAATTGTGAAGAAAAACAAAAGCATAGCCTTGGTTTCAAATACTGATAAAGAAGAAGAAAGTCATGAAGCAGACCCTGAAGAAAATTTATCAGAACTGTAGATGAATGATCTTAAGCATTCAGAATAATAATTATACACAAGAGATTTTCACTATCAGTTACTTGGATTCTTATAACTTGGCAGAATTCAAAAAGGGAAGCCCTAGGAAAGACAATCATGCAAATCGATTTTAAGCGAAACAAAACATCTTTATGGAGAACGGGTAATCTAAATTCTCGTTTATGGTCAAAAGAACGTCAGGATTAGTTCTTCTGAAAATATATTGAACCAGGGAATGGATCTTTGTACAGACCGTTTGCCTGCTATTCAAGGGCCAAAAGAACGTCAGGATTAGTTCTTCTGAAAAATATCTTGAACCAGGGAATGGATCTTTGTACAGACCGTTTGCCTGCTATTCAAGGGCCAAAAGAACGTCAGGATTAGTTCTTCTGAAAAATATCTTGAACCAGGGAATGGATCTTTGTACATACCATTTGCCTGCTATTCAAGACCAGATAGATGAAATCTTCTGGAAATATCCTGGATTAGGGAATGGATCTTCTTACAGACTGTTTGCCTGCTATTCAAGGTCAAAAGAACGTCAGGATTAGTTCTTCTGAAAAATATCTTGAACCAGGGAATGGATCTTCTTACAGACCGTTTGCCTGCTATTCAAGGTCAAAAGAACGTCAGGATTAGTTCTTCTGAAAAATATCTTGAACCAGGGAATGGATCTTTGTACAGACCGTTTGCCGTTTGCCTGCTATTCAAGGGCCAATAGATTAAATCTTCTGAAAATATCTTGAACCAGGGAATGGATCTTTGTACAGACGGTTTGCCTTCTATTCAAGGCCAGATAGATGAAATCTTCTGGAAGTATCCTGGATTAGGGAATAGATCTTCTTACAGACCGTTTGCTTACTCTCTGAGGACATCTTGAGTAATGTATGGATCATTTCTGACCTGTTGTGAATTGTTGATGTTGTTTTTATCTGCATATAACCATCCTGTTAGGAAAAGGTTAGTTTACGCAATATGTATGCATGTATAGTATGATGCACCTAAGTAAATGTATTATGCATTATGTATTATGCTATGGTATGATATAAATGATGTATGTATGAACCATGCAGCCTAAAGCGTCTGGATATCTTTGTATAACAACTGCTGGCTAGGGAAAATAAATCCCGATTCGTTGCTGAAGAATATGAGGATCTTGTTCCCGTCTTGATAGTATAGTATTTATAACCTCCCGTCTTCGTTCGTCGTACCTTTATTGGAGGAATAAGTTCCTGAGTATCCCGACTGAGGATAAAAGAGATGGGCATAAATTCCAGGGGAGATGTAACTCGAAGTATCTATGATGATAGATTTTCCCTACTGGGGATTTGTAGCCATCTTGTGGGGATGAACCGGCGAAGCTTCGTTGAATTCCTTCCATCGTTCGTCCTTAGTAAATACTATTACTGCATTTTCATGCATTTCTGGTAAACATCAATCATATTAAACATTTTATGCATTTCTGGTAAACATCAATCATATTCAAAAGCATACATACATTCAAACACAACCAATGGACGTTTCGCTTATGTAAATAGGGTAAAAGTAAATATGGATTCAAAGATGAAATTTTATTTATATCACAAAGTGACCTATACATAGGCAAGTTTGTACAAGGAGACAGAAATCCTAGTAAGAGGAATTTGTCGTAAAATTTTTACAACACAAAGAAAATCAGCTATGTGGGAGATAATCCTATTGAGTTTCAATTCTACTATTGCCATTATCTTCAAGTATCTCATCTTCTGCTGTTGAGACGGAAACGATTGGATTGAGCTTTATCTGTTCGAGCTTGAATTAAGTAGCACAACTGGTTGGAGTTTATATAGATGATCCAAACAAGACATAATCATACGCTTTAATCCCTAACTTTTGCCTGGATTGCCCTTTCAGGTTTTCAATCCACCGGGATACCCTTTTTTGCCCAAGCCGTCCTTTCATACAGTCCCGTTCGCGCTTAATTTCATAAACTGTCATTTCTTCAACTTTTCGACTTGGCGATGAATTGTGATTTAGAAACCCTATATATGTAGTTTGATCCTTATGCAACTTTGACTAATCTTAATAAAATTATGAATAAATAAATTTAATTTCGTGCATGATGTCATGGAAGTAATTAGATCACAAAAAAGCAAGTCCATTTGGTGAATTATGGTTTTAAGACCCCATTTGCTTCATAAACCTCTCAAAAATTTCCCAACTTTGCAAGGGCACAAATCCTTCAATTTTAATGATATGAAGGTGTTCTTGGACATTTTAGAAAGCTTAAAGAGTCCTATAACCAACATATTTGGTCTCATGTCCATATCTTTTACCATTCTCAAGTTATGCTCTTTTGAAGTTGTTGACTTTTTGTTGACTTTTAAAAGGACTTATAATGTCTTAGCTCATACCTTCCAAATGAAGCATTTTTGGGCTTGGCTTGTGAGACACAAAGTTGTAGAGAATTCAATTTCCTTCAAAATTAGATTTGGATGGAAAAATTTTGATGAAGCGTGTGAAAGTTATGGCTGGTCAAAGTTCAGTTGACTTTTCCTGTGAAAACCCTAATTTAGAAACTCCTGATTCTTGATGATCTGAAATCTCCTTGATGAATCATGATCACCCCTTGATCAAATGATGAATTTTACCTCATATACTTGATGTTGGCCAAAAATCATGAAGTTTGACTTTGGTTTGACCACAGTTGACCTCAGTTTGACTTTTTAACTACTTTGATTGACTTTAACCTATCTGATCATCTGACTGAGCAAATCTTTTGGGAAAGTCTTGAAACTTGACATGGGGATTATTGAACACATATAGGATGCTATGAAGCTCACTTGAAGTCTTGGAAGTCCATTTAGCCTGATGAAAGTCAAAACCTTAGTTTAAGATGCATTGCTTAGGAGGATGCATTGTCTGAGGGAATTGTCAAACTTTCTGACTAATTGTGAACCTTGTGAACCTCATGAGATGTATAGTGAACCTTGTGAACCTCTTGGGATACTTTAGTACACAATTACTTGTCTTGGTGAGGGCAAATTTTGGGGTGCAACAGCTGTCCCTGTTCAATTTTCTGAAACTTGAGGGGTTAGATTGGTATATGTGCCATTCATGACCTGGAAGGTTGAAGGGGATTGAACACAAAAGCCCAAAAATTTGCACTCACCAGTGCGTAAAGTAATACTGATGATTAGTTGTATATGCTTGAGTGGGATTAAATATGCCACTTGGAAGAACTGGAGATGGTCTTAGAGATGCCATCTAAAGTATCAAGATGTGATGATGTCTTTATGTTGATACTGGATATCAGTACTAGGTCTTCGTATAGGCCATCTCCGAATCGCTTATGCAACATGATTTGAATTGTTGAATAGACCAGTAGAAATAAATCTTCGTGACGATTATCTCTTCTGGAAGTATCTTGGATTAGGGAATGGATCTTTGTATAGACCGTTTGCCTACTCTCCAAGGTCAAAAGAACGTCAGGATTAGTTCTTCTGAAAATATATTGAACCAGGGAATGGATCTTTGTACAGACCATTTGCCTGCTATTCAAGGGAACTGCCCATCCCTCTACAATTGCATATTCGATCGCCCGACATTAGCCGAACTCACCGCGGTCCCATCCACCGTCCATCTAAAGATGAAATACTACACCAAATTAGGCCGAGTGGTCACCATCCACGGCGACATCGAGGCTGCCCGACGGTGCTACGACGCCGCAGTAAAAGGACAAGCCACGGTCAATACAAAGAGCAACAAAAAACTCAAGACCGAGGATCCTCCCCTCCAGGGAATTAACGCCATCGACCTCGACTGCCGCATTAGCTACGACAAAACTGAAGAATGGAAACCCGCCGAGGAACATTCTCCCGAACACCCGTTACGACCGATCCCCGACGGAGAGTTCGAACTCATCCCTCTGGGGGACGATCCAGAGAGAACAGTAAAGATAGGCAAGGGATTGCCCGAGGGAACAAGGGAGAAGCTTGTGGCATGCCTCAAGGAGAACTCCGACCTCTTCGCATGGAATGCCGCAGAAAT
Source organism: Lathyrus aphaca (assembly GCA_963966055.1). Lineage (NCBI taxonomy): Eukaryota > Viridiplantae > Streptophyta > Magnoliopsida > Fabales > Fabaceae > Lathyrus > Lathyrus aphaca. The sequence goes on along the minus strand of OZ014522.1, from coordinate 507,176,095 downwards.
GCCTGGCCTGGATCCTGAGATCGCGTGTCACCAGCTAGCTTTAGATCGGGCAGTCAAGCCCATAGCACAGCGTGGGTGCAAACAGTCCCCCGAGAAGGCGGAGGCTGCCGAGCGAGCTGTAAAAGACCTCTTAGAGGCAAATTTTATTTCTGAAGCCCAGTACACAACCTGGCTCTCTAATGTAGTCCTCGTTAAGAAAAATAATGGAAAATGGCGTATGTGTGTTGATTATACTGATCTTAATAGGGCTTGCCCCAAAGATGCTTTCCCCCTCCCTAACATAGACATGCTCGTTGACAATTCTGCAGGTTTTAAACTCTTGTCCTTCATGGACGCATACAGTGGATATAACCAAATCCCTATGTCGGAAACGGACAAGAGACACACGACATTCATGACCCCAACTGGCAATTACTATTACAACGTAATGCCGTTCGGGCTCAAGAACGCCGGCGCCACATACCAACGCATGATGAACAAAGTCTTCAAGGAAGAAATAGGGGATATGCTCGAGGTATACATGGACGACATGATCGTCAAGTCACACGAGGAGGTCAACCATACTTGGCACCTATCCAAAGTCTTCGAGCAGGCAAGGCAGTGCAAAATGAGGTTCAACCCTGAAAAATGCACGTTCGGAGTACGAGCAGGAAAATTCCTGGGTTTCTACCTCACCAAAAGGGGTATCGAGGCCAACCCCGACAAATGTCGGGCATTCTCGGAATTTCCAACCCCGAGGACCAAAAAATCAATCCAATCCCTCAACGGAGTGCTCGCCTCACTCTCTCGTTTCATCGCCAAGATCACAAGAATTAGTCAAAGTTTAAACTTTGACTAATTGATTACATACATACAAAGAAGGTATGGAAATAAACACATGAACCTTAAAATTCCTTGAATAAATCAATTAAATTAGGAAATCCTTGATCAGATAAATTTAAATTATTTGCGGATCAACTTCGACTTTTTATCTGTGAAATTCATTCGAGCTGCGGGACTGCTATTTTTGGCATTTACACTTGCTTTTCCCCTGAAAATGTTAATCAAAGAAAACAAAATATTTTTTTTGGAATTTAATTAATGGTTAGTAGACATAAACTAAAAATAAAAGGAACAAACAAAGGCAATGGTGATCCCCTGTGAGGTATAAACCTGCAACCAAAAAGGATAGACGAACCAGTGCATGATCTTGTTTGTATGCAAGATGTAGATGAAAAATAAGAAAAATCATAGGGTCAAAAATTAGGGTATGACACACTTCATCCTACTACTTTCCAAGGGAATATTCTATCTTTACAAAGGAATATTCTAAGAATATTCCTAACTAACTTTTAACTAACTCGTAAGCTAATTCTAAACCTAATGCCCAAGCCTCACTCCTAACCTAAACCACCCTCCAAGCTTAACATGTATATAACCATTTTCCCTCCAAACCAAAGCATCAATACTTCATTTTTCATATTTTTCTCTCATCACTCTCAATTTTCTCTCACTTTTCTCTCATTTCCTAAAACCCCACATAAAGCTTCATCCTCCAAAATTCTTCAAGTTTTGCATTGAAATTTGAAGAATTTGAAGCCCTATGTAACTAAGAGTTTAATTAGCTTGCCGTTCATAAAAAAACGGTTCTTATGCTTGTACCCTTTATGGAGAACGGATAGTTTTGTCTGTCCCTTCATAAATATCATCAAGTCCCTACAGTTTTAAAGATCAAGTCCCTTCGGGATTGCCTACGATAAATGATCTTGTCCATTCGAATAAAAGATGATAAGTCCCTACGAATTGCTAAAGACACCCTACAGTTGCCTATATTCAGATGACCCTACACATGTCCCTTAATACATCCAATGTAATGACTACCTATTCCTTAATGATAGGGATAGTCTTGCCATTGAAAGAACATACGAGAACATGAAAGGCTTAATCTAGGGTAGGTTTCTCTTAAGTACTTGCTCACTTTTCAAAAACACTCTTTACACCCCTCATTTCAAACAATTTTCAAAAACAAGGCTTTGTATACATCCATACGAGGATCATTACAAAGTACTTAGCAAGTTTCTAATCACACACTACACTTTTCAAAACAATTTAAAGTGAGCTAAGTAACTAAGAGCCCATGGATAATGTCGCTCCCACCAAAATGACACCTGGTCAGAAGGGGTACAGACGCGAACGGTCGGCGAAAGGAGAAGGAAATGAATAGAGTCGCCAGCTAGGCATTTTTATCCCGAAGGAAAGGTAATGCTGCATAAACCTGAGAAAAGATATGGATAAGACGGTCGCGAACCAGAGAGACTGAGAAAGGGGGTTGGTTACAACCTGGGAAGGTATTAGCACCCAGATTGTCCGCCGTACTCGACGGGATCCACGCTTAAAAGATTTGTGTTTTAAAGGGGTAGTGTCAGTGCAATCTGTGTATCAAAGCTGGAAAGAATGCAAGTGTCAGTGTAAAATAGATGTGAAGTGTATACAAGAAGTGTCAGTGTAAGAACAAAAGTGAAATGCTCAAGACTATGAGGCTAAAGAATAAAGTTGAAAGAGGGGGGAATATACAGAGACTTTTGTTCGATAACTGTTAAGTTATGCCTACGTATCCTCTCGTGCAATGAGGAAGTCAGAACACCGTAGTTCGACTCAAAGAGACTGAAAGATAAATTGACTTGTGAACTGCTTATTTGTCTATGCTCAAGTGTATGACCTGTCTGGCTCAGGTGCTAATTGTCTTGCATTAGACAGAAGAAACAAGTTCTCGTTTGAGTGAATGAGATGAGAAAAGAATCCCGAAGGAGACGATTATTGTTTGTTTTTGAGTTTTCAATCTTTTATTGCTTTTTGGAGTTTGTCATAAGAAAATGAGCTTAAGCCTAAACCAAGGGTTAGTAAACTCACCACATCCTCCCTCTGATTAGGGGTAATGAGAATACCTTAAGTGTGAAGTCAGCATCTCACACTTAATCACCCTGATGTAGGATTAAAATCATTAACCTACTTGTGATTATTTAGATGTTTTTGTTGTTTTTGTTTAGTGTTAAGTAATGAGTTTAAGCCATAATCAAGGATTGAATGGACCCATTACACCATCCTAATAGAAGGATAATAGATGAGAACATTTAAGCTGAGAAAGACTCCTCAACTTAATCCATGATTAGGGATTAACCTCATGACAAAACAAAGCCTTTATTAAGTGGATTTTAGTTAATGATAAGGTTAAGAAATGGATTTTATGGTTTGTAAGACAAACTTGAGGGGGACTTGTCCATTAACACTAGGGTTAGTCCTTCTTAACCAATTAAGGAAGAATTAGAACCCTAATGCAAGGCCCAAGTTACAAGCTTGATGTCTTGATGATTATTAAGTGGATTGATTAAAGGATTTAAACACATTAAGGGTTTAACACTTAGGATTAAAGTTATACACTCCATCCTAATAGAAGGATGCAGGCATAAGCTTAATCACAAAGCCTTAAAACCTTTAGGGTTTAGTCCTGGATTATGAGATGAGAAGAGAGGACTCAATGATGACACCAAGGTAAAAACTAAATGGGGGGACTAATCAAAGCCTAATTGTTATCATGCTTGGAGATCCTAGGGTTTATGAGGCTTTAAGAGAAAGATCTTCAGAGAAACCACCACCAGGAAGGAAGCAGATGAAAAGAGCAAGAAGCAAAGAGAAGCAAAACAACTTGCTTCACTTAAGAAGACAAGTTGCTTGAAGAAAGAAAGTAAGATGAACATGAATGAGCAAGCTCAATCCAATACATAAGATAAAATGCAGAAATGATGCAAGAGAGATGAGAAGAGATTGTGAGAAGTGAAGGCAAATTCACTTCTCAAACAACTTACCACCTGAAATGTTAGCCAAAAGAAATGAAATGCAATGCAAATGAGATGCAATGCCATGATGCAAACCAAAACCAGAAGCATGAGTGTGATGTTAATGATGCTAAGAGATGATACAAACATGATGCAAGAGATGAGAATGATCATACAAGCATAAGGATGCAAATGAGGCATGTTTGAGCCAATAATATACATGAAGAGTTATGAAATGTTATGGACATACAACATGTCAAATGAAATATGCAAGGATCAAACATGGTTCTAATACATCCTAAGATGTATTATGAATCAAAAGAATGCACAAAATGTCATGGCAAGTCAATGGATGCAAGCAAATGAGAAATGGATGCAAAAGAGGGCACAAATTAGGGTTTCATGCATCATGCAAAGCAAAAATCCAAAACCAGAAGCAAACAACATGGTAAAAATTTGAAAATGCAATCAAAGATACCCTAAACCTATACAAACTCACTGCCCAAAGGAGAGGATCCAACTCTTAACCTATTGAAAGTTATGAATTTCCTAAGATTGCTAGGGTTTTAAGGTACTTCACCAAGAAAAAATGCTAAACAAATTGAAAATGCAAGATCAATTCAAATCAAATTTATCCTATAAACTACATGCTATGCAAGATGCAATGCCAAAAGAATCATCATCCAACTCTCAATGGTTAGGCAGTAGTGAATTTTTGAAGTTTGAAACAAAATATTGCCTAAAAATGAAATTAATTCCATTGAAAATGATCAAAAGGCATCAAGAACAAAAAAGAAATTTGGTTTGAGAGTTGGACAATGTTTCTAAATGTTTTTAAATGCAATGTGAATTTTTTTGGGATTTTTAAATACCTAAATGTATTTTTAATTAATTAATTTCCATTAATTAATTAAAAATAAACATTTAAATGATTTAAAAATAATTTTTAATGCAAAAAATAAAATAAAAATCATTTTCTGATTAAGAAAAATATTTGAAACAAAAATGCAAAAGGAAATATTTTTAGGATTTTTCTAACTATTTTAAAATAAATATGCAAAACAAATAAGAAAAATATGAAAATAAATGAATTTAATGGAAAGTAAGCAGGATCTAAGGCTGAGATTCAAAGTCAGGGGTCAAGGGTTGACTGCACGCGCTAATGGGTGGCCCAGATTGCTTCTGGCTAATTAATTTTGATTAAACTAATTAATTGAAGATTAGGGTTTAATGAAAGATCCAGGCCCTCCATTCGCGCGGGAGTCAACAAAAGTCAGCCAGATCAAGGGTCCAAATTCAAACTTTGCCCTAAACATGATTAACACATTAATGACATTCAGGTCACCAGAGAAGAGCTTCGGTCGTCTTCTCCGATGACATCCCTCCCTGAAAATTCCAAACTCACTCCCTAGGTCAATTTAAGAGCTGTAAAGCTCCAGATCAAACCTCCTATCCTTCCTAAACATGAAATCTACTCTTAAAATTCATTTCTTTTTACTCAAAACCAAGATTCGAATCAAAAACATAAAAATGGCCAAACTTTCAGAGATGCAATACATGCTCAATACTCAATCATTTTCAAAAATACAAAGTGCAAAACAATCAGGGGAACATGTAGATCATTTTAGCAACTTAAAACAAGGTTTCTGGAAAAAAATAATTTTTGAAGCTACCTGAAGTGAAGCTTTCAGTTTGGAGCTTTCAGCCTGCTTCCTTGCTTCCAATCAACTCTAATGACTTCCCTCAGATGATTGCAAGGCTTGTTTGGAGTTTATTTGGGCTAGTTTCAGAGATTTATGGGGTTCTGTTCAGAGAGGGGAGGAAATCGTGTTTTGATTTCATGGAGTTTCAGGGCAAAGTGAAGGGTCAGGGATGATCAGTGAGACATGCTGAGATGTTCTATGGAGTTTGTTTTTATGTTTGATGCTTGTGTGATGTGTTTCGAATGAAAATGCATAAGAGGGCAAAACTTGGAACTATGGCTTGGAGAGTGTTTCAGGCTTATGTATATGGTGTGTTGTGTTGCATTTGGTCCACTTATCACTCTTGGATAGGTCAGAGGAGTTGTTGTGCCCTATTGTGATTGGTATGGGTCTTTATGCAAAAAGTCAAGTTTTGTGTAAGAGAGGTATGGGTCAATGGTAGGCCAAGGACAATAGGGGTGTCCTGCGCAGCAAGGAATGAGGAGAGCCATGGGATCAGTCTTGAAGCCAATTAACAAATGGATTAGGGTTTGTATGATGTTTTGCAACTTTGTGACTTTTTGCCCCTTTTGAAGTTTCTTGATCCATAAGTCATGAAAATAGGCAAACCTTTGATGCAATCTGACTTTTAGGCATTGGTTTATGTTTGTGCAAAGATTAGAAGTCCATTTGAAAGCACAATTTGCCTTGGCAAGTGGTTTTGCAACTTTGCCTCTTTGGTACATAACTTGAAATTATGTGATTTTGTCCAACTTTGACAAGCCATAACTTTTGATCCAAAATGAATTAGAATGAGTTCTTGTACTTTTTGAAAAGGGAATGATCCATTCTACAACTTTCATGACCAAAGTTTTCCCATTTGAAGTATTTTTGAATCAAAAAGAAAGGGTTGAAAAAGTTTCCCAAAATGGCAAGTTTCCATTACAAGTCATTTTCCCAAAAAGGCAACTTTGCAAATGGCTTGAAATTCTTCAATTTTATGAAATTATAACATCTTCTATGACCAAATAAAGATCATACACAATCAAAATGATGAAGAACACCCTTTGGTTGGGTCACTAGGGGCCTCAGATGCCCTGATTTTTCATTGACTTGCTTAAGAAGTCAACTCTTGATTAGATGCCTTCCCCATGGAATTTCTTCATGAAAATTGATATGCATGATCCTTATAACATATAGAGACCAATAGAAACAAGAATGACCCAAAAAATTGGAGTTATGGCCTTTTAAACCAAAACCCTAATTCTAGGTCATCTGTGCAGTTAAACCTGGCTCTGCTTCCATGCCATTCCCAGTTCTAGTGATTCTTTGACTTTCTTGACTTTGTGGGGATATAATATGATGCTTGAACATACATGGACCCCTTTGAAGTGATTGATGACCTTTGGAGTGGCTCAAGTGGCTCAGGATTGCTCAAATCACAAACCCTAGATGCAGATGACTTAAAAACAATGCAGTGAATCAAAAATGTGGTATGAGATGCTATGATTGAACTTATGCATATGAAAAGATCACAAGCCATGGTGTGAATAGGTGAGGGAAAATTTGGGGTGTTTACAGATAGCCATGGATATAAAGGGTGCTAACACCTTCCCTTTATATAACCTACCCACCCCCCCCCCCCCCCGAACCCAAGTCTTTCTCTTCTCATCTTCAAACAAAAAATACAAAAAGAATAAATAAATGTATGAAATGATCCCTTGTGTATAGCCTTATTCCATGGGGCACTTGCATTCATTCCATCTTGGAGTGGTATAAGCTTGTCTAGCATGATGCACAAGTCTCATCAAGGGGTTGTTTCACAAAGAAAATTTAAAAGACACTTCTTCACAAAAGCTACAAAAACACTTAATAAAGTTCACAAGCTAGTGAACTTAGACCCTAATTCATGGAAACAAGCCTTGGATAAATTCTCCTTACTTGGTGTGCTTGTTCTATTATTCCATCTAGGAATGTAGTAGCAAGTACACATTCCATGGAAAAGAGTTTGAATTCACTTCCTTGTGCCAAATTCACATAAAACTCTTAAAAAGCAAATAACAAACAATAAGCGGTGTCCTCTCTAATATTGACAATTTTCAACCCCCAGAATTTGTCCAAATCCCATCCTCTGAAAATGTTCCTAGTCTTTCCCCCATAAGAGAAAGTTCACTGTCTTCATATGAGTCTACACCTCCCAACTCACCAACTTTTATAACCATCCCTGACACACCACCAGAAGAAGCTGAACATGAAAATCCACTTAGAACCTCTGTTAATATTGAAGCTTTACAAAAATTGTCCTCTGTCTCTAATAAAACAGCCATACCTGCACCTAAACCAAAGCCCTCTAGAACATACATTTTTGCTTTGTTACTTGATTTTGAAACAGTCATGAAATTAAAGTTAGAGGATCTGAAGTCTGCGTGCTCAGAGCTTACAGATCCAGCTGCTTCTGACTTTCTGTGGGCCACCTTCAGAAAATGGTTTAATGCTGAGACAAAGAGACTCAAGGACATCTGCTATGATATTGCTCACCAAAACTTTTGTGAGTATCTTCAAGCAGTTGTTTCTAACATTGAACAGTATAAACCTCTTCTGCTGGACAATAAGCCCTGGACAGAGTCAGAAACTCTGGAAGAACACTCTGGACTTCAAATGGTTCTGGTACCTTCTGAAGAAGATCATGATGATGAACCTGCTCAATCACCAGCAAATATAGAAATTCCCGAGAATCAAGCTGCCCAAGAAGTTGAAGATCCTCTGCCCACAAATTTTGTTCTGCAAACCTTGGAAGAGCTGAAGAAGGAAAATGAGATGGTGAAGCAACGCCTAGATAAGCAAGATAAAACCACTGCTGAGTTGAAGACAATGCTTGGCAAACAAGTGGAATCATCATCTGAGATCAAGTCTCTACTGGAGGCCTTAGTTACTAAGATGCACTCCTGATTTTTTGCTTATCTTCTGCTTTAGCTTTTTTTTCTGTTTTATCTTCTATTTCTTCATTTCTGACAACACCCTAATCTTCTCACATTTTTAAAGTCAGTAGTTTAAAATGATCTTACCCTTAGAAAGGCATATAATGCAGAGGAATTTTAAAACGAGATTGACTTATATTAAATTGAAGCACATGTCCTAATTTTCACTATATGGTAATGCTGCACAGAACGAAGAAAAAAAAGAAAGGACAAAGGTCCTGCGAACCAAAGAGACTGAGTTCGGGAGTCGGTTACGACCTGGGAAGGTATTAGCACCCCAGATCGTCCGCCATACTCGACGGGATCCACGCTTGCAAAGAAATCTGTTTCAAAGGGTGAAGAAATGAAAGTTGCTGCAAAAGAAAAAGAACTGGATCTGGCAAAAAACAGAAGAAAATGGAACTGAAGAGGAAATGAAAAGGAAAAATGTAGGGAAAATAAAGATTGTGCTCGAACGGGCCCTACCCCGTTGCCTACATACCTCATCTGGACGATGAGGATCAGAGTCGCCATAGTTCCCTTAACTAGGGGTGGAAAGGATTGCTTGAAAATTAAGGCTTGAACTGCCTATGTCAATGCTCAGGTGTTGCAGAGATCTAAAATGGTTCATATCATTTCGAAACGTCCTCGAATTAATTTGATATTTTGACCGAAACTAGTATAAACTAGTGTATAATACATTATGATTTTTTACCAAAACTTGCATTTCGAAAAGTTTCATCGAATCAAATTTTGAGATGATTTTTCGCATTGACTACCCTCATAACCTTCCCTCCTAAGATTTATAATGGATCTGAAAAGGTTTGTATCATTTTGAACGGTCCTCGAATTAATTTGATTTTTTGACCGAAACTAGTATAAATTAGTGTATAATACATTATGATTTTTTTACCGAAACTTGCATTTCGAAAAGTTTCATGGAATCTAATTTTGAGATGATTTTTCGCATGGACTACCCTCATAACCTTCCATCGTAAGATATAGAATGGATTCAGCATAAATATATCACTCCAACATTGAGTTAAGAAAATAGTATATTATAGATTTCTCATTATATCATTTGTTCTACTTTGAGGTTTAACAATGTCGCATCTGAAGAAAAACTTATCCAACGACGTTTTTATGTCTTCTATCACAGTAAAATCTCGATCTGGAAATTTATGTGGTTGTGATGGTCGTATGGTTTCATACAAATGCAATAAGGGACAAAATAAAGGAAAGTTTTTTTGGAGATGTCCATTTTGGAGGAGTGATGAAACCTGTAACTTGTTCATATGGGATGAAAATATGGGAGAAAGAGATGAAAATGAATATAAGATCATTATAAAGTCAGAGTTGGAAGTTAGATGTTATTTGAAGATTATGTATGAGGATTCAAAGAAGAAGAACATTAATTTGAAGAATAAACTGAAATCAGAGAGATTTTATGGAAATCTCAAGATGTTATGTTTTTTAGTCTCATTTCTTTTTAATGTTTACTTTGTTAAGGCTCTAGGGTCATAAGACCGCATACCCCATTTTTCCTTATTTAATTGACTACATGCAGATAGAACATCAACAAATGTGATGTTGTCTGGTCGCATTCCTGCTTTAATCATCTCATCAAAAGTTCTTAAAGTATTCTCACCAATCCCGTGCATTCCATAACCTCCGATGAGTGAGTTCCATGAGATTAAATCTTTACCCTTAATATTATTGAATACTAAATGTGCTTCCTTGAAAACTCCACACTTCATATACATGTTAATCAGACCATTCCCCACCAAAATATTGCCATCCATGAGATTCCTAATGGCATAACCATGGAGCTCCCTGCCAGAGTTCAATGCTTTAAAATACTCCAATTAATCCAAATTTAAACTATACATATATGCTTAACCTTTTAGAGAGCTTAAATAATTAACTTTATAAGAAATATCTGCTTGGTTAATTCAATATAAATTCTTATATATCCATAATTAGATTAACTCTATGATTATACACTAGAATTAGGGAACTTATTGACTAATTTAGTGTTATTAATCAAAGATATATTGTGGCACCAGGTATACTAATGATTTATTGCACGGACATCCATCATAGCCTTCTCTCATAACATATAGAAAGGATCTAAAAAGTTTCATAACGTTTCGAATAGTCCTCGATTTAATTTTATTTTTTGACCGAAACTAGTGTATAATATATTATGATTTTTTCAACGAAACTTGCATTTCGAAACGTTTCGTAGAATCAAATTTTTAAGCTAAATTTTTGCATGGACTTCCATCATAACCTTCCCTCCTAACATATATAAATGATCTGAAATGTTTCGTATCATTTTGAACAGTCCCCAATTTAATTTGCTTTTTGACTGAAACTAGTATAAACTAGTATATAATATAATATGAATTTTTTTACCGAAACTTTCATTTCAAAACATTTCATGGTATCTAATTATCAAATGATTTATTGTATGGACTTCCATCATAACATTATCTCGTAACATATAGAAAGGATCTAAAAAGGTTCGTATTGTTTCGAACGGTCCTCGATGTAATTTGATTTTTTGACCGAAACTAGTGTATAATATATTAGGATTTTTGGATCGAATCTTGCATTTCGAAAAGATTCATAGAATCTAATTTTTAGATGATTTTTTTCATGGACTACCGTCATAACATTCCCTCGTAACATATATAAATAATCTAAAAGTTGGGCTCCATTTCTCTTGATTGTCTTCCTCCAGTTAAATGTTTCTCCATAAATTCAAAAAGTTTTATCCATCATAGAAAGGTTCAATGAGCTTAGACTTCCTATGATACTCGAAGTCTAAGCTTCTTATTCTTAATTAACCAATCGCACTGCTATTCTTATCCCTCATATAATCAGTAGTTTCATTACACCATACATATATGCCCTCTTATTATGTCTAGTATATAAGTTATCTAAGTTTCAGAATCCTAATTAATGAAGTAGTATATAATTAGGGTTTATGAAATTAGGGTTTTGATTATTTAAATTAAAATTAACTAAATTATATACATGTTATAAATATATTTAATAATACAAACATATAATAAAATAAATATACTAATTAGATTTTCTTTTTTTAAGAAAATAATATTCATTAAAAGTATATAAGGTTTTATAAAAGCATAATTTAATTATTATTTTAGAAAAAAACTATTTTAATTAATTTAAAGAAATAAAACAAATAAATAACAAAATAAATGAAAAAAACCTCAAAAATTATTGAGTCTTTAAATTGGAACTCCAAAAAAGTAGTATCTTATATTCATACACTTAACATATTCAAATCATATTACCATAATAGTTATTCTTATATTGAGTTAGTATTAATCATTAAGAGTTAATTATGCACTTATATACCATAGATAACCTTAGTTTTGATTTACATAGTAAGGTATATATAGCTATAATATTAGGTTTATGATTTACATATTTTAAGCTACTTCATATGTTACCCAAATTTAGACAGTTGATCTAGTCAAAAATTCACCTTTTCTAGTGCAAAAACACATTTATTAGCTCATTAATATAACTACCCTTATATATCTTCATTGCCCGTTCTGACAGCTCTTTATTCGTAGATCGCTACATAATCTGGTATAACCTCTTCATGGATGTACTCGTGCAGTGCCTGAACTCGACTTGTCAGGCCTCCCAAAGCCTCGGTGTTGGCGGCTATTAGCCTTCCGCGCTCTATTTGCATCAACTCCATCCTCGTCATTCTATGTGCTGAATCTTCATAATGCTTCTGTTGCACCTCCTTGTTTTGGATTATGGCTGCCATAATGTCATCCATAGACGCAGGTTGTTGATTCCTTGTTCGGCGCCTAGTGGATTTGTTGGTCCCAAAAAAATTACTCATCATGAAAAAGCGCCTAGGAGAATTGTTACTTTGAGAAAATTAAGTAGCATTTATCAGCGGATCTATGTGTTGTAAAAGCCAAATACATATGATTTTATCAAATTATTGACACAAACATGATCCATACACTTCACTGAGGTGATCTATGGTTTCAAAATAAATTAATATCCATTAAATTGAAAAACCCTAAATTATAAGGTATAAACCCTAGAATGGCATCTAACGATTTAGCCACTGTTTCTCCAAGATTTTTGCCCAGAATCCATCACAAGCTTCAACTAACCATGAATCAACAAACAAAATTAGTGTGCAATGCATAAATAGTGAGAATCGAAAATTTCAAAACCAAGAACAAAAGAGATTCGGTTTAAGCAATATGTAATGATTTGGATACTGCAAATGATTCAAATAGGTTCAATGATCATCTAGGAAGGAATTGCAACCTTCAAAATCTCTTGATATGGCCTCTAGGTCAAAAACCGAATCTCACTTTTTGGATGAAAATTTGAAGTTTGAAGAGTGTTCTTGGTGGCAGGATTTCGTCCCCTCTTATTGGCAATGTGTTTGTGTATATATATGGATTGAATTAGGTCAGAAAAATGTTATGATTCTTTGGACTTTTTGGATAATTGAAGATTGAGAAAGATATGCCTTAAAATTTGAATATTCTTTGACATGAACTTGCTATCTTAAGACAATCTTCATAATTTTTGTATCAATTAAATCCAATTAACTTTTATGACTTTCTAGAAGAAAGGTCCTTTTTCAAATATATGATTTTATATTTTATTTCAATTTAAATTGTATTTTAATGAATAAAATTCAAATAAATATGAAATAAAAAATGAAAAATCAGAAAATAGGTGGGTTGGGTCGTGTTTGGTGTTTTTGTAAGGATGGGATGGCAAGATAGGCAATGTATCAAGATAGTCCACAAATCCATTCTTGAGGCAATTCAGCAAGAGAGAAGAAAGTTATGGGGTGTTTTGCAATTATGTGATGTTTTGGCCCCTTTAGGAAATCTTGATGTTCAAGGCATGAAACTTGGGATTTCTTTGTGCAATTCTGAATTATAGGTCATGTGTGATGTTTGTGCAATACTTAGAAGTCAAATTGAGGTCACAAAATGCTTTGGCAAGTGTTTTCGCAAACTTCCCTCTTTGGTGCATAAGTGAAATTTTGTGATTTTTCCTAAATTTGCAAGGCCATAACTTGAGTTCTATGATGAATTAGATCAAGTTATTGTACTTTTTGAAAAGGGAATGATCCAATCTACAACTTTCATGACCAATAATTTTTCATTTGAAGCATTTTTGAATCAAAAAGAGGAGGTTGAAAAACTTTCCCAAAATGGCAAGTTTGCATTACAAGTCACTTTCCCAAAATGGCAACTTTGCAACTGGCTTGAAATTCATCAATTCTGTGAACTTATAACTTCTTCTAAGATCAAATAAAGATCATATACACCCAAAATGATGGAGAAGACCCTTGTTGGGTGATTGGGGGCCTCAGATGCCCTGATTTTGCACTGACTTGTTCAAGAAGTCATCTAGTGATCAGATGTCTTCCCCACTGAATTTCTTTATGAAAATTGGTATGTATGATCCTTACATCATATAGAGACCAATAGAAACAAGAATGACCACAAAATTTGGAGTTATGGCCTCTGAAACCAAAACCCTAATTTTAGGTCATCTGTGCAGTTAAGCTTGGCCCTGCTTCCATGCCTTTCTCAGTTCTTGTGATTTTCTGACTTTCTTGATCTTGGGAGGATATAATATGATGCTTGAACATATATGTACCCTCTTGAGGTGATTGAAGACCTTTGGGGTGGCTCAGATGGCTCAGGGATTGCTCAGATCACAAACCCTAGATGCAGATGACTTTGAACCAATGCAGTGAAGCAAAAATGTAATATGAGATGATATGATTGAACTTATGCAAATGAAAAGAATCACAAGCCATGGTGAAATGAGTGAGGGCAAATTTGGGGTGTTTACATTTACGTTTTGGTTCGAATCTTGTTCATGATGCGAAATAAATGAGTTTTAGTTGGGGATTTAGGTTTAGGAATGTTAGAGGATCATTTCTGGGCACGAAATTTGGAGATTAGAGGCCTAGGGGAGAAGTTAGGGTTTGTGTTCACCGGAGAAGATGATCGGAACACTGTTTCGGTCACCTGAAAATAGTTATGCCCTAATCCTGTAATTAGGCTGAGTTTGAATAATGACCTTTGGATCTTGTGTTTGCCGCGCGTATGGACTATCCAGATTGCTTGATTAAGCCCTAATTCATCATTAAATCAATTAATTAGGTTAATTAGCTCAGGACAAATCCCAGCCCATAAAACGCGCGCCAGTCAACTTGTTTCTCCCAACTTCAAATCCTGGCCTTAGGATCTGTTTACTTTTCCATTTAAATTAATTTTATTTCATTTTCTTGCATTTTTCTTGTGCATTTTATTTAAAATAGCAAAACACTTTCAAAAAAATTTATTTTTTGCATCATGGCTTTAAATATTTTTCTCATCCTGAAAATAATTTTTATTTTATTTTTTGCATTAAAAATAATTTTTAAATCATTTAAGTGTTTATTTTTAATTAGTTAATGGAAATTAATTAATTAAAAATACATTTAGGTATTTAAAAATCACAAAAAAATTCAGAGAGCATTTTGAAACATTTAGAAACATTTACAAACTCACAAGACAAATTTCTTTTTGGTTTTGATCATACTTTGGCAATTTTCATTTGAATTAGGGTTCTTGAATTTGAATATTTTTAACCCTAACTTCAAAAATTCATAACTTTTGATCCAAGTTGAGTTTGTGAATGATTCTTTTTGCATTGTGTTAAGCATACTTTCAATCATCCAAAAACATTTTTGTTCCATTTTTATCTTGCATTTTTAATTTGTTTGGCATTTTCCCTTTAGGATCATCCCTAAAACCCTAGAAATTTAGGAAAATCATTAGTACCTTAGGGTTTAGCTTCTGACCTTCCCCCTTGGGCAGTGAACTTGTATGGGTTTAGGGTACCTTTGATCCCATTTTCAATTTTTTATCTCATGTTTTGCTTCTGATTTTGAATTTTGCATTGCATCTTGTACATAAACCCTAATCTTTGCTTTCATTTGCACTCATTCTTCATAAGCTTGCATACATAAAATTGCCATGACATTTTGTGTATCCACATGACATATAAGACATCTTAGGACATATTGAAATCATGTTTGATCATTGCATCATCCATTTTCCATGTTATGCATCCATTGTATTTCATAAGTTTTCATGAACTTTTATGCCTCCTTTCATGTCTCATTTGCATCTTCATTACTTGTATGATCATCCACATCTCATGACATCCATTTGTATCATCTCTTAGCATCATTTACATCTTGATATGCTTCTGACTTTGGTTTTCATCTTTGCATTTCATCTCATTTTCATTTCATTTCATTTCCTTTTGCTAACTTTTCAGGTGGTAAGTGTTTGAGAAGTGCATTTGCCTTTCACTTCTCATAACCTCTTCTCATCTCTTTTATGCATCATTGCTGCATTTTTACTTGTGAATTATAGTGAGATTGCTCATTCATGCTTCTTCCTCTCTTTCTTTCTTCAAGCAACTTATCTCCTTAAGTGAAGTAAGTTGTCTTGCTTCTTCTTGCTTCTCCTTCCTTCATCATGCTTATTCCATGTTAGCTTTTCCCTTGAAGATCTTCTTGCAATCCTTATAAACCCTAGGAACACCCAAGCATGATCACAATTAGGGTTTGATTAGTCCCCCCATTAGTTTTACCTTTGTGTCATCTTTGTGTCTTCTCTTCTCATCTCTTAATCAAGGACTAAACCTTAAAGGTTTTAAGACTTTGTGATTAGGGTTATGCTTGTATCCTTCTATTAGGATGGAGTGTATAACTTTAATCCTAAGTGTTAAACCCTTGATGTGTTTAAATCCTATAATCAATTCACTTAATAATTGATTTTGATTAGTCCATGGTTTTACAAATTTATAGCTTGTTATATCTAAGTTTCATATACTATAAGTATATCTCCAACTTATAGTATGCCAAAAAGTCCCCGATTTAATCATATATTTTACCGATATATTAAGAAATTCCTAATATCAAACCATATGATTAATAACCTACCCCCCCCCCCTCGAACCCAAGTCTTTCTCTTCTTATCTTCAAACAAAAAATCCAAAAAGAATTAATAAATGTATGAAATGATCCCTTGTGTATAGCCTTATTCCATGGGGCACTTGCATTCATTCCATCTTGGAGTGGTATAAGCTTGTCTAGCATGATGCACAAGTCTCATCAAGGGGTTGTTTCACAAAGAAAATTTAAAAGACACTTCTTCACAAAAGCTACAAAAACACTTAATAAAGTTCACAAGCTAGTGAACTTAGACCCTAATTCATGGAAACAAGCCTTGGATAAATTCTCCTTACTTGGGGTGCTTGTTCTATTATTCCATCTTGGAATGTAGTAGCAAGTACACATTCCATGGAAAAGAGTTTGAATTCACTTCCTTGTGCCAAATTCACATAAAACTCTTAAAAAGCAAATAACAAACAATAAGCGGCTTTCCTGTGGGAACTTCTTTTCTCACTTCATTCATTCACAGCGCGAACTCGCGACGACTTGTCCCGCATGCAAGACGGTAAACGCACTCGTACTAGACAAGCCTGCAACACATGAGCATAGACATAAGCAGTTCTAGTGATAAAAAACACAAACAAATAGTTCCCGCCTTAGTTAGGCGAACTACGTCGACTCTGATCCTCATTTTATTCATCTACAAAACACTCATAATTCTTCAACACCCTAATGATTAAGTTATGATGGAAGTCCATAGATTCTCCTGAAGAGCTTGGTGTTTTTGAATTCTCTTATTTAAACCCAACAATGCTTAAAAAAATTTAGATGAATTAAGCGCACTTTAAACTACTGACTTTAAAAATGTGAGAAGATTAAGGTGTTGTCAAAAATGAAGAAACAAAAGATAAAACAGAAAAAAAAGCTAAAGCAGAAGATAAGCAGAAAATCAGGAGTGCATCTTAGTAACTAAGGCCTCCAGCAGAGACTTGATCTCAGATGATGATCCCACTTGTTTTCCAAGCATTGTCTTCAACTCAGCAGTGGTTTCATCTTGCTTATCTAGGCGTTGCTTCACCATCTCATTTTCCTTCTTCAGCTCTTCCAAGGTTTGCAGAACAAAATTTGTGGGCAGAGGATCTTCAACTTCAGGGGCAACTTGATTCTCAGGAATTTCTATATTTGCTGGTGATTGAGCAGGTTCATCATCATGATCTTCTTCAGAAGGTACCAGAACCATTTGAAGTCCAGAGTGTTCTTCCAGAGTTTCTGACTCTGTCCAGGGCTTATTGTCTAGCAGAAGAGGTTTATACTGTTCAATGTTAGAAACAACTGCTTGAAGATACTCACAAAAGTTTTGGTGAGCAATATCATAGCAGATGTCCTTGAGTCTCTTTGTCTCAGCATTAAACCATTTTCTGAAGGTGGCCCACAGAAAGTCAGAAGCAGCTGGATCTGTAAGCTCTGAGCACGCAGACTTCAGATCCTCTAACTTTAATTTCATGACTGTTTCAAAATCAAGTAACAAAGCAAAAATGTATGTTCTAGAGGGCTTTGGTTTAGGTGCAGGTATGGCTGTTTTATTAGAGACAGAGGACAATTTTTGTAAAGCTTCAATATTAACAGAGGTTCTAAGTGGATTTTCATGTTCAGCTTCTTCTGGTGGTGTGTCAGGGATGGTTATAAAAGTTGGTGAGTTGGGAGGTGTAGACTCATATGAAGACAGTGAACTTTCTCTTATGGGGGAAAGACTAGGAACATTTTCAGAGGATAGGATTTGGACAGATTCTGGGGGTTGAAAATTGTCAATATCAGAGAGGACATGTTGCAGAGCAGTTTGTGTTTCAGTTATAGGAGAGCGGTCAATATCAGACAGTGGTGTTGTTTCAATTGGAATATCAAAATCAGAAATTGTTTGTGGTTGGTTGTGTTCAGCTTCTGGTGGATAAAGTGATGATAGTCGAGCATAACATTGATGGATAGTAATTATAAATATCAATTCACAAAATTATTTATGCAAGGATTATCTATTATCTAAGTTATCACTGAGAGGATATCTTACTTCATACACCGTTTTTTGCTCGTTTCGTCACAATTATTAAAAATAGTTTTAGGTGTGATAAAATTCTGGAAAATTTCATGAGTGATCCTCATCTTCTTAATTATTTTTTTATAATTGTTTTTCCATTTTTGATTGGTTTTAGTAATTAATTTGGATTTTTGATTCCAAGCTGTCCCAAAATGAATAGTTTTGACATAAGGGACCAAAACCCATTTTCCCCATAGGTGTGAGACCTATTTTTTATGTGCGATTGAACTATGGGATTTGTGACATTTTGATGCTCCTTAGGCATTTTTTTCATAATTTTTAGTGCCATTTTTGATCCACTTTGTGGGGTTGTTTTTCGGGGATCATGCATTGTTATCTCAATCGCTAAGTAATTGTTTTGGAACTTTGGTGCATAATTTTGTAAAATACTTTTAGACCATGTTAGATACTGACTTCAACATTCCATGGATTTAAAAAGCGACGTAAATGGGAAGTTATCAGAAAATAAAACTACTGACTTTAAATCCGGAGGTTATCAAAGGGAAATATAATTGATATATAAAGTGATTTACCAATCCGCTAATTATAAATCACTGTAATGCAGATAAAACTTCTCCAAATTGGTGAACTTCGCAGCGTACTCCATCACAGACATGCTACCTTACTTCAGTTCCAAAAAATAGATTTCTTTCTTTCCCCGAACATTTTCAGGAAAATACTTCCTCAAGAATTCTCTCTTGAATACAACCCAGGTGACTTCCTCACCATATTCATCCAATCATTGGCGAGTGCCAACCCACCAATCATCAACCTCAGATACCAGTCTATGCGGACCCAACCACACCTTGCTTCCCTCTGAACATTCCATAACTCTGAAGATCCTCTCAATCTCCTTGATCCAATCATATGCTCCATCAAAATCATACTTCCCCTTGAATGTTGGCGGATCATGTTTCCCGAACTCATCGCTTTCACGATCCCCTGCATTCCTCGGGTTTTTCACAGCCTATGCCATCGCTTGCGTAGCAGTGACAAGTGTTACATCATTCCTCCCAGCCATTCTAAATATGTCACATAGCACAACACAATCTGACAATGATTTAGAATCAACAACAACACAACGACTCAACGACTCTATGAATCAACGACTCAACTACTTGGTCGGACGGACCAACCCGCTCTGATACCACTTTGTAACACCCAAATTACCCCACATAAATATTAATAAAATCAGAGTAAAATTTTCTAGTTTTTATCAAGTTATACCTAAATCCAAACTGGAATAAGTAATTTACGTATCCTTTCAAATATTTTCAAGAAATCATAATAAAATAATTTAAAAAAAAAAATTATAAGTTATGTATAAAGTAATTCTATTATATGATTTTGATTTTATATATGAATTAGGGATAACATAAATTAATAATTAATATATTATAAATATCAATTATTTATAAAAATATTTATACAATCATTTAATTTTATATATATATCAATTAATGACATAGTAATTGAAAATATTATTTTAATTCTCTAAATAAGTATTAGTAGCATAAATAAATATATTATATATATCTATATATTTTTTATTTTCTTTGTTTTGGTGATCAACCTATTTATATAAACTAGTGTGATACCCGTGCGGATGCACGGGGATCCGTCGATGACGCTTATTTGTTGTCAAAATGATTTTTTTATAAAAATAAAAAATAAAAAATATTGAATTAAATCAAATGAAGATAAATGATAAATTTAAATATTTATAAATTAATTAAAAATAATAATATTTGTGTAATTAATTAATTGTAAAAATAGGAAATAATTGATTAAAAATAATCAGTTTCATTGATATAAATAAGTGTTATTAAAATAATAAGTTTGTGAATGAAAAACAAATAGTGATACCCGTGTCTTGGCGCGCGTACCGGTCAGTGACACGCGTTTGTTTAAAAATAAGATAAACAAAAATTAGTAAATATAAAAAATATGATTTATATTTATAAAAAAAAAGATAGAATCAATACCCACAGACATCGGTTGATATTTGTAAATATTATTTTAATTGTATAAATAAATATTATTAACATAAACTATTTCGTGGGATAGTCATATCAGTACTCGTGTGTTCGCACCAATATTGGTGTGTTACACGCATTTATTTTTAAAAAAATATATAATTTGTTTTAAAAATATTTTAAATTGATTTATAAGAGTTTGTCGGTTTTTGCGCGTGTGGTGTTGTGTGGAGATTATTTGTCCAATTCTCATTTTCATTTTCTATCTATCATTTTTCATTAAAAAAATTAAATCCAAAATTGCATTTTATTCTCTTATCATATTATTAAGTTTTATTTTTGTTTAGTCCATTATCAAAATTTTTTTATTTCTTATCATCTTTTTATTATTACTTTTATTAATACTTTTTATTAATTTTTTTTTTCTATTATTATTATTTTTTTATTAGTATTTTCATTTTCTATTATTTCTATTATTATTACTTATATTATTATTAGTATCTTTCATTTTTTATTTATTATTATTATTATTATTATTATCATTATTATTGTTATTATAACCATTCTATTATAATATATACATTAGGCCATTTTCATTATTATTAGTTATTATTTTATTATAATTATTATACTCATTATTATTATTATACTTATTTCAAATATCCATTTTTTCTTTATCTTTTTCAATTCTCCATCATTAATACACCAGCATGCCAAATACATATACCTCAGCATTTCCAATCCACCTGCAACTTTCTTCTGCAAACCGTACGCTCCCCCACAACTTTTTCAAAACAACCTTTTTTTCCAAAACATAAATTCCACTACCTCATTAACCATACAAGCAAAAATGTATTTCACGACTCCACTCACTCACCGCAACATACAAACAACTCAGCATTTTCTCTTAATCCTTATCCATTTCTTTTCCAAATCTTCCTCTAATACCCTTTGTTTTTGTCTCTATAAAACCATATCATTCTCATTGAATAAGGGAGCTTGAAAAACCAGGAAAAAAATCACTGCAAAAATCTCTCTAAAGTTCAAGCTTCAAACACTTTAAAAACCAAAAAATCAGAACACCAGCTATTACCCATCACCTTCAACACAAACCATTCCTCCATTAATATAACCTGCATCTTCAACCAAATAAACACAGCTTTTTCTAACTTCAAAAAACAAACTTTTTTCTCCATCAATAAACCCGTTTCTCCGTCATCACCACAAAACCGAAATAAAAAAACACAGTGAGTAGAAAAACAGAGAGTCAGAGAGTGAGATGCGAACCAAAACAAAACCACCATCGCGAATCTGAACGAACCAACCGACGAACACATCCATCTGAATCACTCTCTGAAACCCGCAAAGCGCCGACCACCGTCACTTCCGTCGAAACCCCGAACACGCAAATCCGCGACCCTTTCAAAACCACCGTGAGTCCGAGCGAGAGAGATTAGATCGATTGAGAGAAACTCATTGAGGCTAACACAGAACCGTGCGAGATTCAAAAATCACCGTGTGAATCGCACGAAATTCGCCGCCACCATTCCATTTAATCATTACTCACAAACCTTCGCAAAACTGAAGACGAATCTGAGCGAAAATCCAAGCCGCTGTGAGGAAACCGCGAGAAACACATAGCCAAACGGCCGTGAGGAATAAACGAGAGAGTGAGGCGAGCACTCCGTTGAGGGTTTATCGGGCTAATGTCGGGCCACTAGATATGTACCACTTATAACTATTAAATTTGTTTTAGTGATTAAAATGAAGAAGTGTTTTTTAGGGTTTTTCTTGATGAAGTTGACTTCATGATCCGACTTGTTCCGTCAATTTAATATTTCTAACCGTGCTAGTTTATATGACATTTAGGGTCAGGTATTCTGAATCCATTTTTCCCTATGCAAATCATCATAATTTTTGGACAAGTGTCACCGCCGGTATGGGCAGAATCACAAAAAACCAGATTGCCTCTTATCTCTTATCTCCATCGGAACTCACAATTATTTCTTTATTAATTTTCCTGAGACTTAAATATTTCTTTAACAATTCTTTAACATCAAATTATAACAATCAAATGAAGAAGAAAACAACAACAAAAGAAAACCAGCGCATTCAACTCTTTCCCCCTCCCCTGTTCACCTTCGTCCTGCTTCTTCTTCCAAAATCTAACCGCCGCCATGCTTCAACTTCTATTCGCCGGCCGCCGCCTCCAAACCTCAAGCCACGAACACAAACCTCCATCAAAAACATCTCACCGATACGAATCCGCGAATGAAACCAACAAATAAACATCACAATGACGGGATCTCACCAGCAGGAAACAAAAACGCAATTCATAGAAGGGGTATAAACTGAGGAAGAATTTACAAGGGGATAATACTTTAGAGAAAAGCGAATACAATGGCTCGAGTCCCATTTAATATTTCTTTTCATTAACTGTAGGTCTTTGTGTGTAGGTACTTTAGGGAGTTTATTAATGAAAATAGCCTAATAAGGTATATTTAAGCGAGTTAGTATTGCGCTTGTACAAAATCCCATTACTCAAAAAGAACTTAGCAGAAAACCTTCTCAGAAACTTCTTATCTTTGACAGATGCCCCTTCAGGGAACTCCTGAGCTTCAAGATATCTTTTCACTTCATGGAACCAAGGCTTCTCTTCTGCTTCTTTAGTGTCAATCTCATTGCAGTATGCAGGCTTTTCAAATCTATCAATAGTAATCTTGGGAGCTTCATCATCCCAGCTAATCTTAAACATAAATGCCATGGTGGCTAATGCATCTGCCAACTGATTCTCTCTTCGTGGAATATGTCCAAAGGTAATCTCTTGGAAATGTGGGATCAAAGACAAAACATGCTCTCTGTAAGGAATGAGGTTGTCATGCTTGGTATCCCAATCTCCTTTGACCTGACTTACTACCAGGGCTGAATCTCCATATACGTCCAGGAACTGAATCTTCATATCAATGGCAGCTTTGATACCCAGGATACATGCCTCATACTCAGCCATGTTATTGGTACAATAGAAACAAAGTCTTGCAGTAATCGGGGTATGACAACCTTCAGGGGAACTGATCACAACACCAACACCATTACCAAGTGCATTAGAAGCTCCATCAAAAACCATAGTCCATCGGGATCTTTGTTCAGGTTCGTCATATTGTCCAGGTTCTTTGGTAATAATCATAATGTCTTCATCAGGGAATTCAAAATACGTATAATATACAACTCAAATGCGACTCAACTATGTGTATGCATGTGGATAACCATATATATTATGCACCATCATACATGACTTAAATTATAAAAATTGACGGAATTAATATATGGTAATAATAAATTAAATTAAATTTAAGTAAAAATAATCAGGGCGTAGAAAATGTGACTTAGAGTTTATCACCAATATAAGAATAACTATTATGGTAATATGAAACTTAGATAACTTTATCCTAAAAGGCGAGTAAGTGGAATATTGTGTGAAAAAGGCAAGTGTTATGGAAATCCGCACGTGTACTAAGGATGAATTGAGTTTGGTATTGGTGGTGTACTGGTTGTGGTAAGTTTTGTGGTGTGGCTACATTGCTATTGATGGAAACCCTGTGTTAGCGGAAAATTTGAGTGAATAGAATCCTGTGAAGGGGATCGATGCGAAGATAAATTTTGCATTAATTACACATAGTTTTGAATTTTTCTATACTTAAATTTGTTGGTAGACTGACTTTGTATGAAGAGTGTTTTATCTGTTGGTTTGATAAATTTTTTGAAGCTTATGATGGAATTCCATGCTAATAGGTATGAACAAGATGTCAAAGTCACCTTTGTAGATACGCATAATCAACTCACGGATATCTTCAGAAAACCACTTACAAAAGAACTATTTTTCAATATTCGACATGAACTCGGAATCCTCAATGAAGGTGACATATAACTCTTCTAAAATTATTCATTATATGTCATAATGAAGTCAAAGTACATGAATGTTAATTTATTATATTTTAACAATGTGTTATGACATATTAAAATACATGATTTTTGTGAACTTTTATGGTTTTTCCCATTTTCTCATACCATTAATTCATCGGTTGTTAAATATTTATTTATCAAAAGTTGCCTCATTATATGTGCTAACATGTTTGAAACATTTTATATTTAGACCCTTCACCATTTTGCCTTTCAAAGCTGCTATATTTCAAGTTTTGGCAAAAGTAATCGGTAAGCCCTAGGGATATATAAGAGTTTCTTAATATAGAAGGGGTATATACTACATTAACTTAATAGTTGTGTTCACTTTTGGTTGTCATCATAACTGGTAATTATTACCTTCATTTAATAGTGTCATCTACAAAGATAGGAACATCTAGACCTTTCAATATTATATTTTCTCCAGTTACTTGTTTGTTTAAACACATGATCACGAATAACTGGAGAAGATGCTGAAGAAGGGTCTCTAATGAAGACAACTGGTGAAGAGAACTGAAAATAATCTCTGATGTAGCTGATGCAGATAGCTTGAAGGAATCTGAGAAGTAGAACAGGTCAAAACCAAACCAAGGATAAGAGGTGGATACCCTGCAAAACAAATAGACAAATGTTAAATGATGCAAAATGATGTATGCAGAATGATATGCAAATGGTTTGTGATCAAGTGCTGGATCTGTTATTTGCCTTGATAGGGTCCATGTGTGTTCATAAGTCCGGATGGAGGCTTAGAAAACCAGTAATCAGGCGGGGGACTCAAATAAAGAGTCACAAGTCTAGGGTTTCACAAGAACTGTCCAAAATGATGCATTCTTAAAGCAAAACCGGTAATAGGTTATGATGAGGCCAATGACTCCTGCTGACCTATCCTAACAGGGACGTCTTCAAGTATGCCTATAGGGTATTTAACGGATCTATCGGCTAATTGAAGTGACATCTTAGTAGGTTGTAATTCTCCTAAGTTTAATCTCTCACAAACTGCTAAAGGCATTAAGCTTACACTAGCTCCTAAGTCTAGAAAAGCTTTTTTGATGACATGATTCCCCAAAATACAAGGAATGGAAAAATTTTCGGGATCTTTATCTTTTTAGAGTAGTAATACATACATACATACATAGATCGCGAAATACCCCTTTGAATCAAATAGATCGCTTATTGTTTGTTGTTTGTTTTTTAAGAGTTTTGTATGAATTTGGCACAAGGAAGTGAATTAAAACTCTTTTCCATGGAATTTATACTTGCTACTACATTCCAAGATGGAATAATAGAACAAGCACACTAAGCAAGGAGAATTTATCCAAGACTTGTTTCATAGGATTATAGTCTAAGTTCACTAGCTTGTTGAACTTATTAGATGTTTTTGTAGTTTTTGTGAAGAAATGTCTTTTAGGCATAAGAAACAATACATTGTTTATTGATAAGAGAGGTTGGACAAGATAGGCAATGTTACTTGTTGTCCTCACTATCAGTTAGTAAGTAGTCTTAACCTTGGATTTGGAAGGGACAAGCGTAAAGTCATCGTTATGTTCCTAGAAGGCAACATGTAAGGATACCTTTGCAATTCAAATGGACTATCATCATTTTTCCGTAGGGTCATCGAGGGACGAGATCATCTTTTCGTAAGCAACTCGAAGGGTCATCGAGGGACTAGATCATCTTTTCGTTGGCAAATCGAAGGGTGCAGACCTTTGTTAATTATATTATAGCTTTATAAGTAAATTCTTATAAGTGAATTCACAACACGAGGATAATGAATTTTTGACCCTCTGGCAAGAGAAATGGGAGGATAATTTGAGAAAGCAAAAGGAGGTAGAGGCCGAATACAAGCTGAAGATCAAAAACCTTCAAGAGCTCTTGACTGAATAGGGAGAGCTACTACAGAAAGCCCACGACCAGCATGGAGATTACCTTCAGAGGATAGCAAAAGGTCAACAAGCGGTTGAAGATATCCAGAAAGAGGTAGAAGAGCTGAAACTCCGGGATGACGTCAAGAAAGTCAAGAATGAGCCAAGTCCTAGAAAAGAGAATGAAGAGGTGTTCCTGCAACAAATTAATGAACTTCATGCTTCCTTTGACCAGAGAGATCTCCTTTTTCAGAAGCTCATTTAGAAGCCAGGTCATCCAGATATCGCTCAACTATTCTATGTGGTAAAGCATCTTAGCTGGAGGATGAAGGACATGGAGCTTCCTAGGGCTTAGTTTCATTTGCTTGTATCAGGACTACCCACAGTCCTATTGTGGGATTCCTCTTTACTCTGTGTTTTTCTATTTTCTCTCGATGTATGAATTGGCACCCTTCGGGAAATTTATTATCTTCAGATTTCAGTCTATGATATTTGACTTAGTTTGAATCTCTAGTTGTTATCCTTGCACTGACACGGGGTTCTAAGCACCACTTCTCCATAATTATATGATTTGAGCTTCACGCGGTGTTTTTCTCCCTAAAAATCGTATGTTCAAAAGATGTCTGAATTCTCTAAATAACAGAACAAGAATGTAAAAAAAACTTGAGAATGAAAAGAAATCATTCCTTCCCTCCTTAAGAAAAGGTAGATGACATAAGTTTACCAATATATTAGGGTAACTTTAGGGAGTTTATTAATGAAAATAGCCTAATATAGTGCAATTCTCTTGGTTAATTAAGAGGGATTTTAGAAACATACTAAAAGAATTTTATATACAAGTTATAAATCATAGTACCCTTTTCTTAATTTTCGATGGTTTACAATTATATAATAAATTCACAATTTTTTATACAAGTACAGGTGTCTTCGGTGAAATTTTGTGATTTTTCCCAACTTTGTAAAGCCATAACTTGAGTTCTATGATGAATTAGATCAAGTTCTTGTACTTTTTGAAAAGGGAATGATCCAATCTACAACTTTCATGACCAAGAATTTTTCATTTGAAGCATTTTTGAATCAAAAAGAGGAGGTTGAAAAACTTTCCCAAAATGGCAAGTTTGCATTACAAGTCACTTTCCCAAAATGGCAACTTTGCAAATGGCTTGAAATTCTTCAATTTTGTGAACTTCTAACTTCTTCTAAGATCAAATAAAGATCATATACACCCAAAATGATGGAGAAGACCCTTTGGTTGGATGATTGGGGGCCTCAGATGCCCTGATTTTGCACTGACTTGCTCAAGAAATCATATATTGATCAAATTCCTTCCCCATTGAATTTCTTCATGAAAATTGGTATGTATGATCCTTATAACATATAGAGACCAATAGAAACAAGAATGACCAAAACATTTGTAGTTATGGCCTCTGAATCCAAAACCCTAATTTTAGGTCATATGTGCAGCTAAACCTGGCTCTGCTTCCATGCCTCTCTCAGTTCTTGTGATTTTCTGACTTCCTTGAACTTGGGAGGATATAATATGATGCTTGAACATACATGGACCCTCTTGAGATGATTTGATTTTTTAAAAGTTTTTATACAGTAATTGTTGAGTTTTTTTTTTAAAATTGGAACTCCATTTCATGCGTTTTATAATGAAATAATTGAGGATTATAACTTGAATGGAGTTTTTTAATTTTTATAGAGAAATTGACGAGTTTTTTAACTTGTAACATTATTTATGGTTTTATAGTGAAACAGTTTAGTTTTTTCTTAAAATTTTATTCGAAGAATTTCAATAAATAGGGTCTCCTCATATCCAGCGATATCTTATAAAGAATCATCTGAAAACTAGATTCTATGAAACTTTTCGAAAAGCAAGTTTCAAAGAAAAAATCATAATATATTATACACTAGTTTATACTAGTTTTGGTCAAAAATCAAATTAAATCTGGGACTGTTCGAAATGATACGAAACTTCACATATCATTTATATATTTTATGAGGGAAAGTTATGATGGAAGTCCATGCAAAAAAATCATCTGAAAATTAGATTGTATGAAACTTTTCGAAATGCAAGTTTCGGTCAAAAATCATAGTATATACACACTAGTTTCGGTCAAATAAATCAAATTTAATTGGGAACTATTTGAAATGATACGAGACTTTTCAGATCATTTATATATGTTAAGGGGGAAGGTTATGATGGAAGTCCATGCAAAAAATCATCTGAAAATTATATTGTATGAAACTTTTCGAAATGCAAGCTTCTGTCAAAAATCATAAAATATTATACACTAGTTTATACTAGTTTCGGTCAAAAATCAAATAAAATCGGGGACTGTTCGAAATGATACAAAACTTCACATATCATTTATATATTTCACGAGGGAAGGTTATGATAGAAGTCCAGTCAAAAAATTATCTGAAAACTAGATTCTATGAAACTTTTCGAAATGCAAGTTTCGGTCAAAAATCATAGTATATTATACACTATTTTCGGTCAAATAAATCAAATAAGATTATAACCTAATTACCTATAGTAAGTAATCTTTCAACTCTATCTAATATGAAACTTAGATAACTTATACTAGGTATACTTTATTATGGAGTCTTGCAAGATTTTATATTAGGTATACTATATCATAAACCTAATATCATATAATGTTGTTGATGGTTTCAAGTCTTCAAAGAAACAGAACGGGCATTGCATATATCTCCAATGTTTGTGTTGGATATATATCATCTTCGTCCTATTGAGAAATACATACACATCTCACAAGATCATGCAAATCGTGCATGCTTTCAAGTAAATCCGAAGGAATCGCATCTCACCGCCATGAAGAGGATTATGAAGTATCTCAAAGGAACAACAAATGTCGGACTATGGTATCCAAAAGGTAGTACATGTTCCTTAATTGGTTATTTTGACGCTGATTATGCAGGATGTAAGACCGATAGAAAAAGAATAAGTGGCACTTGCCACATTCTCGGGAATGCACTAGTGTCGTGGGCATGTAAGAAGCAAGCATGCGTTGCACTTAGCACGGTCGAAGTAGAGTACATCGCAGCAGGCAGTTGTTGTACACAGATCTTGTGGCTTAAGCAACAACTCCTTGATTTCGGTGTAGATCTTGGTTGCATTCCTCTCCGATGCGACAACACAAGTGCCATCAACATCACAAAGAACCCAGTCATGCATTCGAGGACAAAGCACATAGACATCCGACATCATTTCCTTCGAGATCACTTGCTCAACGGAGATGTAGATGTTACTTTCGTGGATACACACAACCAACTTGCCGACATATTCACTAAACCATTGGCTAAAGAACCTTTCTTCAAGATCCGGCGAGAACTTGACATTCTCGATGAAGGTGACATCTAAACTTAAACTTAAAACCTACTTGTTATGTGTTATAGTAGCTTAAAATATGATTATTTTCATTTTTGTGTCACAAAATGCTAGCACTCAATTTTCGCCGTTTTTTATTTTTCTCTCTTTCGGATACCCAAAAATAATCGGTTTCAAAATATTTTTTGATCAAATGTTGCGAAATAGTCAGCCAAGATACTACTTTTTATAGCTTTTTGAGTTCGGTACTCGATATCATATTCTGATAACAACATTTGCCAACGAGCAATCCTCCCAGTCAAAGCAGGCTTTTCAAAGATATACTTGATTGGATCCATTTTAGAGATCATTACAAAGTTTGGCATATCTTTTATGTGAACCATGGGGAGTAATGATCATTGCCCCAATTCCTCTTCCACGTGCATTCACGGCACCATCAAAAACTAAACCCCATCGAGATCTAGGCTCCGGCCCTTCCTCAATCAAAGGTTCATCACAATCTTTTACTTTCAAAAACATCACATCTTCATCTGGAAAATAGCACAAATAAAAACCATAACATTTATAATATGTTTACCATTCCCCAAACAGAATAGGTATACCCTAAGTAACTGGGAATAAGAAAGATATGTCTAAGATTGTTACTTGGAGATCGGACCCATTCTGCTTCATTCAACTTGACATCCATCAGTACCCGTAAAGAGGGTAATTCAACTTCAACAGGTAGGACTGCCTCCATACCATACACAAGCTGATACGGTGTTGCCCCAGTGGATGTTCTGATTGAGGTACGATACCCATGCAAGGCAAATGGTAGCATTTCATGCCAGTCTTTGTAAGTTATTGTCATCTTTTTCACAATCTTCTTGATATTCTTGTTAGTTGCCTCAACAACGCCATTCATCTTTGGCCTGTAAGGAGAAGATTTGTGATATTGGATTTTGAAGTCCCGGCACAATTCTGCCATCATTTTGTTGTTCAAATTGGAACCATTAGCAGTAATGATTCGCTCGGGTACTCCATATCGACAGACGATGTCTCTCTTAAGGAATCTGGCTACCACTTGTCTGGTGACGTTTGCATACAAAGCTGCTTCAACCCATTTGGTGAAGTAATCAATGGCTACCAGGATGAATCTGTGGCCATTTGAAGCAGTCGGTTCGATCTTTCCAATCATGTCAATGCCCCACATGGCAAAGGGCCAAGGTGAAGACATTACATTCAAAGGATTCGGAGGCACATGCACTTTATCTGCATAAATCTGGCCTTTATGACACTTCCTGGCATAACCACAACAGTCTGCATCCATTGTGATCCAGTAGTAACCTGATCTTAACAATTTCTTGGCCATTGCATGTCCTCCAGCATGGGTACCGGAAGATCCTTCATGCACCTCGTGCATCAGCAAGTCTGCCTCTTTCTTATCAACACATCTGAGAAGCACCATGTCAAAATTCCTCTTGTATAACGAACCATCGGCATTCAGGAAGAAACTACCAGCCAACCTTCTTAATGTCTTCTTATCATTGTGTGATTCCCCAGGTGGGTATGTTTGATCCTCTAAGAAGCATTTGATGTCATGAAACCAAGGCTTGTCATCTTTAGCAGAGTCCACGGAGAATACGTATGCTGGTTGGTCAAGTCTGGATACCGAAATCCTAGGCACAAAATTGGCAGTCTGAACCTTGATCATGGAAGAAATGGTAGCTAGAGCATCTGCGAACTGATTTTCATCTCGAGGGATGTACTCAAGTTTGATTGTTGTGAAGAAAGTCAATAATCTCCTCGTGTAGTCTCGGTACAGAATCAGATGCTCTTGGGGAGTGTACCATTTGCCGTTTATTTGCAAGATTTAATGGACAAGATAGGCAATGTTGGTCTTTTGCTTTTTATTGTTATTTTGTTATGTTATTACTTTGTTTTTCTTTATTTTCAGGTTTTCTATGTAATCAGAGCTTAAATCGAGAAAAGGAGCGAAAAAGGAGTGGAAACGGATGAAAACCAAGAAATTCAGCTTTTTACACTTACGGGATCCGCCATGGCTGGCGCCATGGGGTCTGCCATGACGTGGCCACGTCTCAAGACCACTCCACAACTGCCAAGACCCACGATCCCCACTTTCGTCTTCCATATTGGTCTCATGGCGGGCGCCACAAGGCAAAAGTGGTTCCCTCCACTTTTTAGTGGAGGGGGGCATCCTGGTCATTTCCCATTTAAGATTTGCCTATAAATAGGACTTTAGAATTTGCTTTTCTTCATCCAAACTTAGAATCTCTTAGGCATATATCAGTTTTAAAGTAGTTATCATTCCACATCGGGGTGTTACTGAAATCGAGTGATCGAGTCTGTATACGTCTGTGTGATCGAGTTTTGGAGCACTCTGGGAGGAATTTAATCCTGCCGCCATTTTAATTCCAGTTCGTATTTTATTTTTTCGCATTGCTTTACTTTCATTTATTTTCCCTCACTTTCTTTACTTTCATTTATTTTCCCGCACTCGCTTTACTTTATTTATTTCTCGCACTCGCACTACTTTCGTATATTTTCCGCACTCGCTTTAAATACCTATATTTCCCGCACTCGCACTACTTTTATTTATGAAAAAAATATAAAAAGAACTTTTACTTTACCATTTCTAACTAAATCCATAAAGGTTAGAATGTAAGGATCGTAATTGAACCAGTAATCCGTACAATTGTTTGTAGAAACACATAAGGGCTATTTTATCTTTCAATTTAAGTAATTGTTTTTAACTATTTCAAAAACAGCCAAAAGCGCTTTGTCTAGTTCATTAGGATTTTTTAAATTAAAAAGAAAAGGGATTTTAAAACGATTTTTGGACGCGTTAAGAAGTTTAGAGTCTGGTTCGTGAGAACCTCTTTTTGCTAAGAAATCCAGGTTAAAATACTTTTCAACTTAGTTAAGATACTATATTTCTTAAAAATAGGTTTACTACTCTAAAAGATTAAATGAGGACCGCACTAAACTTCATGGAAAATTAAGTAGTTCAAAAAGGGAAGCCCTAGGAAAGACAATCATGCAAATCGTGTTATAAGTGTCAAAAATCGTAGTATATTATGCACAATTTTATACTAGATTCGGTCATAAAATCAAATTAAATTGAGGGTTGTTCGAAATTCTACGAAACTTTTCAGATTCATTCAATATGTTACGAGGGAAGGTTATGATGGAAGTTCACCCAAAAATATTATCTCAAAATTAGATTCTATGAAACTTTTTGAAATACTAGTTAATGTCAAAAAAATCGTAGTATATTATACACAATTTTATACTAGTTTCGGTCAAAAATCAAATTAAATCGAGGATTGTTCTAAATGCTACGAAACGTTTCAGATTGATTCTATATGTTATGAGGGAATGTTATGAAGAATTCCATGCGAAAATATTATGTCAAAATTATATTCTCTGAAACCTTTTGAAATACTAGTTTCGGTCTAAAATCTTAGTATATTATACACAATTTTATACTAGTTTAGGTCAAAAAATCAAATTAAATTGTGGATTGTTCGAAATAATACAAAACTTTTGAGATCCTTTCTATATGTTACGAGGGAAGGTTGTGATGGAGTCCATGCAAAAATATTATCTCAAAATTAGATTCTATGAAACTTTTTGAAATACTAGTTTAGGTCAAAAAATCGTAGTATATTATACACAATTATATACTAGTTTGTCAAAATTCAAATTAAATCGAGGATTGTTTGAAATGCTAAGAAACTTTTCAGATCCTTTCTATATGTTACGAGGGAATGTTATGATTGAAGTCCATGCAAAAATATTATCTCAAAATTATATGCTATGAAACTTTTTGAAATACTAGTTTCGGTCAAAAATCGTAGTATTATACACAATTTCATACTAGTTTCGGTCAAAAAATCAAATTAAATCGAGGATTGTTCGAAATGAAAAGAAACTTTTGAGATCCTTTCTATATGTTACGAGGGAAGGTTATGATGGAAGTTCACCCAAATATATTATCTCAAAATTAGATTCTATGAAACTTTTTGAAATACTAGTTAATGTCAAAAAATCGTAGTATATTATACACAATTTTATACTAGTTTCGGTTAAAAATCAAATTAAATCGAGGATTGTTCGAAATGCTACGAAACGTTTCAGATTGTTTCTATATGTTATGAGGGAATGTTATGATAGAATTCCATGCGAAAATATTATCTCAAAATTATATTCTCTGAAACCTTTTGAAATACTAGTTTCGGTCTAAAATCTTAGTATATTATACACAATTTTATACTAGTTTAGGTCAAA
Organism: Lathyrus aphaca; assembly: GCA_963966055.1. Lineage (NCBI taxonomy): Eukaryota > Viridiplantae > Streptophyta > Magnoliopsida > Fabales > Fabaceae > Lathyrus > Lathyrus aphaca. Next base: position 507,142,122 of record OZ014522.1, on the reverse strand, counting down.
AAATCAAATTAAATTGTGGATTGTTCGAAATAATACAAAACTTTTGAGATCCTTTCTATATGTTACGAGGGAAGGTTGTGATGGAGTCCATGCAAAAATATTATCTCAAAATTAGATTCTATGAAACTTTTTGAAATACTAGTTTAGGTCAAAAAATCGTAGTATATTATACACAATTTTATACTAGTTTGTCAAAATTCAAATTAAATCGAGGATTGTTTGAAATGCTAAGAAACTTTTCAGATCCTTTCTATATGTTACGAGGGAATGTAATGATTGAAGTCCATGCAAAAATATTATCTCAAAATTATATGCTATGAAACTTTTTGAAATACTAGTTTCGGTCAAAAATCGTAGTATTATACACAATTTCATACTAGTTTCGGTCAAAAAATCAAATTAAATCGAGGATTGTTCGAAATGAAAAGAAACTTTTGAGATCCTTTCTATATGTTACGAGGGAAGGTTATGATGGAAGTTCACCCAAAAATATTATCTCAAAATTAGATTCTATGAAACTTTTTGAAATACTAGTTAATGTCAAAAAATCGTAGTATATTATACACAATTTTATACTAGTTTCGGTCAAAAATCAAATTAAATCGAGGATTGTTCGAAATGCTACGAAACGTTTCAGATTGATTCTATATATTATGAGGGAATGTTATGATAGAATTCCATGCGAAAATATTATCTCAAAATTATATTCTCTGAAACCTTTTGAAATACTAGTTTCGATCTAAAATCTTAGTATATTATACACAATTTTATACTAGTTTAGGTCAAAAAATCAAATTAAATTGTGGATTGTTCGAAATAATACAAAACTTTTGAGATCCTTTCTATATGTTACGAGGGAAAGTTGTGATGGAGTCCATGCAAAAATATCATCTCAAAATTAGATTCTATGAAACTTTTTGAAATACTAGTTTAGGTCAAAAAATCGTAGTATATTATACACAATTTTATACTAGTTTGTCAAAATTCAAATTAAATCGAGGATTGTTTGAAATGCTAAGAAACTTTTCAGATCCTTTCTATATGTTACGAGGGAATGTTATGATTGAAGTCCATGCAAAAATATTATCTCAAAATTATATGCTATGAAACTTTTTGAAATACTAGTTTCGGTCAAAAATCGTAGTATTATACACAATTTCATACTAGTTTCGGTCAAAAAATCAAATTAAATCGAGGATTGTTCGAAATGAAAAGAAACTTTTAAGATCCTTTCTATATGTTACGAGGGAAGGTTATGATGGAAGTTCACCCAAAAATATTATCTCAAAATTAGATTCTATGAAACTTTTTGAAATACTAGTTAATGTCAAAAAATCGTAGTATATTATACACAATTTTATACTAGTTTCGGTCAAAAATCAAATTAAATCGAGGATTGTTCGAAATGCTACGAAACGTTTCAGATTGTTTCTATATATTATGAGGGAATGTTATGATAGAATTCCATGCGAAAATATTATCTCAAAATTATATTCTCTGAAACCTTTTGAAATACTAGTTTCGATCTAAAATCTTAGTATATTATACACAATTTTATACTAGTTTAGGTCAAAAAATCAAATTAAATTGTGGATTGTTCGAAATAATACAAAACTTTTGAGATCCTTTCTATATGTTACGAGGGAAAGTTGTGATGGAGTCCATGCAAAAATATCATCTCAAAATTAGATTCTATGAAACTTTTTGAAATACTAGTTTAGGTCAAAAAATCGTAGTATATTATACACAATTTTATACTAGTTTGTCAAAATTCAAATTAAATCGAGGATTGTTTGAAATGCTAAGAAACTTTTCAGATCCTTTCTATATGTTACGAGGGAATGTTATGATTGAAGTCCATGCAAAAATATTATCTCAAAATTATATGCTATGAAACTTTTTGAAATACTAGTTTCGGTCAAAAATCGTAGTATTATACACAATTTCATACTAGTTTCGGTCAAAAAATCAAATTAAATCGAGAATTGTTCGAAATGAAAAGAAACTTTTGAGATCCTTTCTATATGTTACGAGGGAAGGTTATGATGGAAGTTCACCCAAAAATATTATCTCAAAATTAGATTCTATGAAACTTTTTGAAATACTAGTTAATGTCAAAAAATCGTAGTATATTATACACAATTTTATACTAGTTTCGGTTAAAAATCAAATTAAATCGAGGATTGTTCGAAATGCTACGAAACGTTTCAGATTGTTTCTATATGTTATGAGGGAATGTTATGATAGAATTCCATGCGAAAATATTATCTCAAAATTATATTCTCTGAAACCTTTTGAAATACTAGTTTCGGTCTAAAATCTTAGTATATTATACACAATTTTATACTAGTTTAGGTCAAAAAATCAAATTAAATTGTGGATTGTTCGAAATAATACAAAACTTTTGAGATCCTTTCTATATGTTACGAGGGAAGGTTGTGATGGAGTCCATGCAAAAATATTATCTCAAAATTAGATTCTATGAAACTTTTTGAAATACTAGTTTAGGTCAAAAAATCGTAGTATATTATACACAATTTTATACTAGTTTGTCAAAATTCAAATTAAATCGAGGATTGTTTGAAATGCTAAGAAACTTTTCAGATCCTTTCTATATGTTACGAGGGAATGTAATGATTGAAGTCCATGCAAAAATATTATCTCAAAATTATATGCTATGAAACTTTTTGAAATACTAGTTTCGGTCAAAAATCGTAGTATTATACACAATTTCATACTAGTTTCGGTCAAAAAATCAAATTAAATCGAGGATTGTTCGAAATGAAAAGAAACTTTTGAGATCCTTTCTATATGTTACGAGGGAAGGTTATGATGGAAGTTCACCCAAAAATATTATCTCAAAATTAGATTCTATGAAACTTTTTGAAATACTAGTTAATGTCAAAAAATCGTAGTATATTATACACAATTTTATACTAGTTTCGGTTAAAAATCAAATTAAATCGAGGATTGTTCGAAATGCTACGAAACGTTTCAGATTGTTTCTATATGTTATGATAGAATTCCATGCGAAAATATTATCTCAAAATTATATTCTCTGAAACCTTTTGAAATACTAGTTTCGGTCTAAAATCTTAGTATATTATACACAATTTTATACTAGTTTAGGTCAAAAAATCAAATTAAATTGTGGATTGTTCGAAATAATACAAAACTTTTGAGATCCTTTCTATATGTTACGAGGGAAGGTTGTGATGGAGTCCATGCAAAAATATTATCTCAAAATTAGATTCTATGAAACTTTTTGAAATACTAGTTTAGGTCAAAAAATCGTAGTATATTATACACAATTTTATACTAGTTTGTCAAAATTCAAATTAAATCGAGGATTGTTTGAAATGCTAAGAAACTTTTCAGATCCTTTCTATATGTTACGAGGGAATGTAATGATTGAAGTCCATGCAAAAATATTATCTCAAAATTATATGCTATGAAACTTTTTGAAATACTAGTTTCGGTCAAAAATCGTAGTATTATACACAATTTCATACTAGTTTCGGTCAAAAAATCAAATTAAATCGAGGATTGTTCGAAATGAAAAGAAACTTTTGAGATCCTTTCTATATGTTACGAGGGAAGGTTATGATGGAAGTTCACCCAAAAATATTATCTCAAAATTAGATTCTATGAAACTTTTTGAAATACTAGTTAATGTCAAAAAATCGTAGTATATTATACACAATTTTATACTAGTTTCGGTCAAAAATCAAATTAAATCGAGGATTGTTCGAAATGCTACGAAACGTTTCAGATTGATTCTATATATTATGAGGGAATGTTATGATAGAATTCCATGCGAAAATATTATCTCAAAATTATATTCTCTGAAACCTTTTGAAATACTAGTTTCGATCTAAAATCTTAGTATATTATACACAATTTTATACTAGTTTAGGTCAAAAAATCAAATTAAATTGTGGATTGTTCGAAATAATACAAAACTTTTGAGATCCTTTCTATATGTTACGAGGGAAAGTTGTGATGGAGTCCATGCAAAAATATCATCTCAAAATTAGATTCTATGAAACTTTTTGAAATACTAGTTTAGGTCAAAAAATCGTAGTATATTATACACAATTTTATACTAGTTTGTCAAAATTCAAATTAAATCGAGGATTGTTTGAAATGCTAAGAAACTTTTCAGATCCTTTCTATATGTTACGAGGGAATGTTATGATTGAAGTCCATGCAAAAATATTATCTCAAAATTATATGCTATGAAACTTTTTGAAATACTAGTTTCGGTCAAAAATCGTAGTATTATACACAATTTCATACTAGTTTCGGTCAAAAAATCAAATTAAATCGAGAATTGTTCGAAATGAAAAGAAACTTTTGAGATCCTTTCTATATGTTACGAGGGAAGGTTATGATGGAAGTTCACCCAAAAATATTATCTCAAAATTAGATTCTATGAAACTTTTTGAAATACTAGTTAATGTCAAAAAATCGTAGTATATTATACACAATTTTATACTAGTTTCGGTTAAAAATCAAATTAAATCGAGGATTGTTCGAAATGCTACGAAACGTTTCAGATTGTTTCTATATGTTATGAGGGAATGTTAAGATAGAATTCCATGCGAAAATATTATCTCAAAATTATATTCTCTGAAACCTTTTGAAATACTAGTTTCGATCTAAAATCTTAGTATATTATACACAATTTTATACTAGTTTAGGTCAAAAAATCAAATTAAATTGTGGATTGTTCGAAATAATACAAAACTTTTGAGATCCTTTCTATATGTTACGAGGGAAAGTTGTGATGGAGTCCATGCAAAAATATCATCTCAAAATTAGATTCTATGAAACTTTTTGAAATACTAGTTTAGGTCAAAAAATCGTAGTATATTATACACAATTTTATACTAGTTTGTCAAAATTCAAATTAAATCGAGGATTGTTTGAAATGCTAAGAAACTTTTCAGATCCTTTCTATATGTTACGAGGGAATGTTATGATTGAAGTCCATGCAAAAATATTATCTCAAAATTATATGCTATGAAACTTTTTGAAATACTAGTTTCGGTCAAAAATCGTAGTATTATACACAATTTCATACTAGTTTCGGTCAAAAAATCAAATTAAATCGAGAATTGTTCGAAATGAAAAGAAACTTTTGAGATCCTTTCTATATGTTACGAGGGAAGGTTATGATGGAAGTTCACCCAAAAATATTATCTCAAAATTAGATTCTATGAAACTTTTTGAAATACTAGTTAATGTCAAAAAAATCGTAGTATATTATACACAATTTTATACTAGTTTCGGTTAAAAATCAAATTAAATCGAGGATTGTTCGAAATGCTACGAAACGTTTCAGATTGTTTCTATATGTTATGAGGGAATGTTATGATAGAATTCCATGCGAAAATATTATCTCAAAATTATATTCTCTGAAACCTTTTGAAATACTAGTTTCGGTCTAAAATCTTAGTATATTATACACAATTTTATACTAGTTTAGGTCAAAAAATCAAATTAAATTGTGGATTGTTCGAAATAATACAAAACTTTTGAGATCCTTTCTATATGTTACGAGGGAAGGTTGTGATGGAGTCCATGCAAAAATATTATCTCAAAATTAGATTCTATGAAACTTTTTGAAATACTAGTTTAGGTCAAAAAATCGTAGTATATTATACACAATTTTATACTAGTTTGTCAAAATTCAAATTAAATCGAGGATTGTTTGAAATGCTAAGAAACTTTTCAGATCCTTTCTATATGTTACGAGGGAATGTAATGATTGAAGTCCATGCAAAAATATTATCTCAAAATTATATGCTATGAAACTTTTTGAAATACTAGTTTCGGTCAAAAATCGTAGTATTATACACAATTTCATACTAGTTTCGGTCAAAAAATCAAATTAAATCGAGGATTGTTCGAAATGAAAAGAAACTTTTGAGATCCTTTCTATATGTTACGAGGGAAGGTTATGATGGAAGTTCACCCAAAAATATTATCTCAAAATTAGATTCTATGAAACTTTTTGAAATACTAGTTAATGTCAAAAAATCGTAGTATATTATACACAATTTTATACTAGTTTCGGTTAAAAATCAAATTAAATCGAAGATTGTTCGAAATGCTACGAAACGTTTCAGATTGTTTCTATATGTTATGAGGGAATGTTATGATAGAATTCCATGCGAAAATATTATCTCAAAATTATATTCTCTGAAACCTTTTGAAATACTAGTTTCGGTCTAAAATCTTAGTATATTATACACAATTTTATACTAGTTTAGGTCAAAAAATCAAATTAAATTGTGGATTGTTCGAAATAATACAAAACTTTTGAGATCCTTTCTATATGTTACGAGGGAAGGTTGTGATGGAGTCCATGCAAAAATATTATCTCAAAATTAGATTCTATGAAACTTTTTGAAATACTAGTTTAGGTCAAAAAATCGTAGTATATTATACACAATTATATACTAGTTTGTCAAAATTCAAATTAAATCGAGGATTGTTTGAAATGCTAAGAAACTTTTCAGATCCTTTCTATATGTTACGAGGGAATGTTATGATTGAAGTCCATGCAAAAATATTATCTCAAAATTATATGCTATGAAACTTTTTGAAATACTAGTTTCGGTCAAAAATCGTAGTATTATACACAATTTCATACTAGTTTCGGTCAAAAAATCAAATTAAATCGAGGATTGTTCGAAATGAAAAGAAACTTTTGAGATCCTTTCTATATGTTACGAGGGAAGGTTATGATGGAAGTTCACCCAAAAATATTATCTCAAAATTAGATTCTATGAAACTTTTTGAAATACTAGTTAATGTCAAAAAATCGTAGTATATTATACACAATTTTATACTTGTTTCGGTTAAAAATCAAATTAAATCGAGGATTGTTCGAAATGCTACGAAACGTTTCAGATTGTTTCTATATGTTATGAGGGAATGTTATGATAGAATTCCATGCGAAAATATTATCTCAAAATTATATTCTCTGAAACCTTTTGAAATACTAGTTTCGGTCTAAAATCTTAGTATATTATACACAATTTTATACTAGTTTAGGTCAAAAAATCAAATTAAATTGTGGATTGTTCGAAATAATACAAAACTTTTGAGATCCTTTCTATATGTTACGAGGGAAGGTTGTGATGGAGTCCATGCAAAAATATTATCTCAAAATTAGATTCTATGAAACTTTTTGAAATACTAGTTTAGGTCAAAAAATCGTAGTATATTATACACAATTTTATACTAGTTTGTCAAAATTCAAATTAAATCGAGGATTGTTTGAAATGCTAAGAAACTTTTCAGATCCTTTCTATATGTTACGAGGGAATATAATGATTGAAGTCCATGCAAAAATATTATCTCAAAATTATATGCTATGAAACTTTTTGAAATACTAGTTTCGGTCAAAAATCGTAGTATTATACACAATTTCATACTAGTTTCGGTCAAAAAATCAAATTAAATCGAGGATTGTTCGAAATGAAAAGAAACTTTTGAGATCCTTTCTATATGTTACGAGGGAAGGTTATGATGGAAGTTCACCCAAAAATATTATCTCAAAATTAGATTCTATGAAACTTTTTGAAATACTAGTTAATGTCAAAAAATCGTAGTATATTATACACAATTTTATACTAGTTTCGGTCAAAAATCAAATTAAATCGAGGATTGTTCGAAATGCTACGAAACGTTTCAGATTGTTTCTATATATTATGAGGGAATGTTATGATAGAATTCCATGCGAAAATATTATCTCAAAATTATATTCTCTGAAACCTTTTGAAATACTAGTTTCGATCTAAAATCTTAGTATATTATACACAATTTTATACTAGTTTAGGTCAAAAAATCAAATTAAATTGTGGATTGTTCGAAATAATACAAAACTTTTGAGATCCTTTCTATATGTTACGAGGGAAAGTTGTGATGGAGTCCATGCAAAAATATCATCTCAAAATTAGATTCTATGAAACTTTTTGAAATACTAGTTTAGGTCAAAAAATCGTAGTATATTATACACAATTTTATACTAGTTTGTCAAAATTCAAATTAAATCGAGGATTGTTTGAAATGCTAAGAAACTTTTCAGATCCTTTCTATATGTTACGAGGGAATGTTATGATTGAAGTCCATGCAAAAATATTATCTCAAAATTATATGCTATGAAACTTTTTGAAATACTAGTTTCGGTCAAAAATCGTAGTATTATACACAATTTCATACTAGTTTCGGTCAAAAAATCAAATTAAATCGAGGATTGTTCGAAATGAAAAGAAACTTTTGAGATCCTTTCTATATGTTACGAGGGAAGGTTATGATGGAAGTTCACCCAAAAATATTATCTCAAAATTAGATTCTATGAAACTTTTTGAAATACTAGTTAATGTCAAAAAATCGTAGTATATTATACACAATTTTATACTAGTTTCGGTCAAAAATCAAATTAAATCGAGGATTGTTAGAAATGCTACGAAACGTTTCAGATTGTTTCTATATATTATGAGGGAATGTTATGATAGAATTCCATGCGAAAATATTATCTCAAAATTATATTCTCTGAAACCTTTTGAAATACTAGTTTCGATCTAAAATCTTAGTATATTATACACAATTTTATACTAGTTTAGGTCAAAAAATCAAATTAAATTGTGGATTGTTCGAAATAATACAAAACTTTTGAGATCCTTTCTATATGTTACGAGGGAAAGTTGTGATGGAGTCCATGCAAAAATATCATCTCAAAATTAGATTCTATGAAACTTTTTGAAATACTAGTTTAGGTCAAAAAATCGTAGTATATTATACACAATTTTATACTAGTTTGTCAAAATTCAAATTAAATCGAGGATTGTTTGAAATGCTAAGAAACTTTTCAGATCCTTTCTATATGTTACGAGGGAATGTTATGATTGAAGTCCATGCAAAAATATTATCTCAAAATTATATGCTATGAAACTTTTTGAAATACTAGTTTCGGTCAAAAATCGTAGTATTATACACAATTTCATACTAGTTTCGGTCAAAAAATCAAATTAAATCGAGGATTGTTCGAAATGAAAAGAAACTTTTGAGATCCTTTCTATATGTTACGAGGGAAGGTTATGATGGAAGTTCACCCAAAAATATTATCTCAAAATTAGATTCTATGAAACTTTTTGAAATACTAGTTAATGTCAAAAAATCGTAGTATATTATACACAATTTTATACTAGTTTCGGTTAAAAATCAAATTAAATCGAGGATTGTTCGAAATGCTACGAAACGTTTCAGATTGTTTCTATATGTTATGAGGGAATGTTATGATAGAATTCCATGCGAAAATATTATCTCAAAATTATATTCTCTGAAACCTTTTGAAATACTAGTTTCGGTCTAAAATCTTAGTATATTATACACAATTTTATACTAGTTTAGGTCAAAAAATCAAATTAAATTGTGGATTGTTCGAAATAATACAAAACTTTTGAGATCCTTTCTATATGTTACGAGGGAAAGTTGTGATGGAGTCCATGCAAAAATATCATCTCAAAATTAGATTCTATGAAACTTTTTGAAATACTAGTTTAGGTCAAAAAATCGTAGTATATTATACACAATTTTATACTAGTTTGTCAAAATTCAAATTAAATCGAGGATTGTTTGAAATGCTAAGAAACTTTTCAGATCCTTTCTATATGTTACGAGGGAATGTTATGATTAAAGTCCATGCAAAAATATTATCTCAAAATTATATGCTATGAAACTTTTTGAAATACTAGTTTCGGTCAAAAATCGTAGTATTATACACAATTTCATACTAGTTTCGGTCAAAAAATCAAATTAAATCGAGGATTGTTCGAAATGAAAAGAAACTTTTGAGATCCTTTCTATATGTTACAATTATTATATATCTATACAAAGAGACAAATAAATTCTATTTCAGGAATTAAATCATTCTAGACCTTGACCAATTAACTCTAATTCATTGTCACAATGAATGCTAACCAGACAGCTTATGTCAACTAATAATACTACAACTCATTATCTCCTTTACTTGAAGATAAATATATCATTGCAATAGTACAAGATCTTAACGTCTCCTTTACTTGAAGATAAATATATTGTTGCAATAGTACAAGGTCTTAACGCCTCCTTTACTTGAAGATAAAGTTCTTCTAATGGTCATTTAAAAATAAACTATATAAAGTCTCAACTTCTCAAAGTTTTATTCATCAACATTCCATAATAAAACTTAGAAACTATGGAATGAATAATTTTTAAGTGAATCAACCTGAGAAGAAAAGAAAAAGAACTTTCAAAAGAAAATCATATAGAGAATAAGCTCTACTAAAAGTCAAGAAAAAAATATGCAAACTTTTTCATAGTAATACACTATATTTTGAAAGATACAAAAAAATTATATTATATTTGTATCCAAAGTAATTTACATCACTTCTTAGGAGTTATTATCTAAACATTCTATCATTTATCCAGTTATCTGATTGTTATCCTTCAAGGGCTAAGTGTTAGTCACATTTTTTAAGAAGATAAAAAGATTTAATTGTGACCCGTTCATCGTGTTTAGGGGTGACAATGGGCAGGATACTATAGTAATCGTCCCCATACCCGCATTTTATAAAAATCTCCGTACCCAAGTCCATACCCGCGTGGTCATCAATATTTATATCTGTACTCATACCCTATGGGTACCTAAGCACCCTTACCCATGCCCGTTTACTCGCATTTCTAATAAAAATAATTGATCAACTATTATTTATCATATAATTTTATGTTTTTAATAACACAAAAAAAAATCCAATAATGTTAAGAAATAAACAAACATTTATATAAAAATGCATACAAGTTTAATAGTGAGGTATTTACTAAAATTGATAAAGTATAAATTTATAAAAAAAAATACATAAATATATTTTGTGTGGGTATGGGGCGGGATGGGTACTAAGGTATCCGTACCCGCGCCCATACCCGCTTATTTTAATGGGTAATTGTCCGTGCCCGAACCCGTACTCATTTTGCAGGTTTTTACCTTACTCGTTATGGGTGAATTTTGAGGATACCCACTGAGGATGGGTCCAATTGCCATCCCTAATCATGTTTAAGAAATTTAAGATATTTGTAATCAATTTGTGAGGTCAATTGGATCAGAAGATATCTTAGTGATAGTTGTAATCAATTTGACTATAGTGAAAAATTTCAGTGTGAAGGGGCTAAATATATCTCTCAGTTAAGTGAGTGACCAAGGATAAACTCTGTGTGTAAATTTCTCTCCCATTATCTCTTTATCTTTCAAGTATTTGTGATTAACTTCAATTAAACCATTTTAAAAAACTTAATTGGTCAGTATAATTTAACCCTCCTCCATTTTTTGTATTTTTCTTACCTTCATTTACACGTTATTCAACAAACTTTTGATATATATCATCTTCGTCCTATTGAGAAATACATACACATCTCACATATTTATCCATATGAAAACATTTTTTATGAAACCGAACTGCATGATCTTGTCGAAATACATACACATCTCACATATTTTCTTGTACCCCTAAGTACAGGTGTTGGAAACCGAGTGTCAAACCGGGCCTCCCCGACGCCAGGTGGGACCGCATACCGAGAGACACCAACCAGAGGCATCCAAGAAGCGGGGACGTTCGCCTCCTCGTCGAGGGCGATGTTCTCCCGAGCCAAAGAAGAACAGGTCCAGGGGGCACCCTGAACAAGTGGACGACCAACCAAGGAGTCCTCCCCGGCGAGGTCAGAGCCCGAGGAATGAAGTCTACTCCCCGCTGAGGAGTGACGAGACGACCCCCATTGTCCTCTGTCACGAGCTATTATGGACGCGCCGCTCCCGATGGGCATGGAGAAGCCCCCGAACCTGACACTTTATGACGGGACGACTGACCCAGATGATCATGTCGACAACATCAATGTTATGCTCGACTATCGCAACGACATCACCGGGAACATTAAGTGCCAGTTATTATCGATAACCCTCCAGAAAGGGGCCATGGCGTGGTACAAAAGCCTGACACCTGATTCCATCACATCCTGGAGGAGCATGAGGCTGGCGTTCACACAACATTTCACCGCCTCCCGACGCCACCCCAAGACCGAAGCGACCATTGAAGCCATTGTACAAGGGAAGAACGAAACGCTGCGCCCGTATATCGAGTGATTCAACCAAAAGGACGTCGAGGTGGATACAAATGATTACATGAAAAAGTATATCCTCGAAAAAGGACTCCTTCCCGGGAGCGAACTCAGCAGAGTAGTTGGGATATAACCCCTTCGCACCCTTGACGAGATTCTTCACAAAGCCCAAGCATACATTTGGTACAAGGAGAAATAGGTCGCGCATAATGTCCGGAGCAATCGCGGTCATGACGATGCCAGCAACTCAAAAAATGAGGACTACACCGTTCCCCGACGCACAGGGGACAAAAGGAGAGACGGTAAGCCTCGCGAGATCTGTGAAGGACGAAGACCTGCGGGGTGATTCTCCGAATTCACATTGTTGACTGCTCCCTGCGAGCGTATCCTCTCTGAATGCATTAACTTTGAGTTCAAATAGGGAAGGGCAAGGTTCCCCAAACCTACTGCACCCAAGCCCCCACACTGACAAGTCCAAATACTGTCGTTTCCATAGGAGCCACGAGCATGTAACCGAAGATTGTGTCCACCTCAAAGACGCGATCGAAATTCTGTTCAAAGAGGATAACCTCAAACAATATGTCAAGATAAGCGAGACTCCCCGGCGCGAGGAACTGTCCACGAAAAGAAATCGCGAAGATTCCCCGGACAACGAATATCCCTTCCAGGTCGCGGCCCGAAGATTTCCACCTCCCCGATGTCGACATGGGAGGACGACTTGCTGCACACAACCCGTGAGAGGATTTCCCCGCCGCCTTAGTCATCTCTAGAGGATGGGTGAACAACGAGAACGCCACCATTTCTATGAAACGGAAATTCGACGAGCTTTTGTTGACCGCACCTGAACAGTTCGCGACCCTGACAAAATCCCGGGGAAGATCCAACCCGATATCATTTTTCCTCGAAGAACTGCCCGACGAATCACCCAATTCGAGCATCCCTATGCTGATAAGGGCCAAAATGACACGCTTTAACTTCCGACGTATCTTGGTCAATCAAGGCAGCTCAATAGACATTACGTATGTCCACCTGTTCAAGACTCTCAAGCTAGACAAGAGGAACCTATCCCCCTATGTCGGGTCTGACCTCCAATCATAACCTTAGACTTCCTACTCTGTTTCTTATAAAGTCACATATATATCATAAACTAATTCTCAGTTTACTTTTGGACTTTTTTGCGATAATGAACTTCATATTAAGAAATGACAAAATACCCAAATTGGTCCCTTAAGTTTACCTCAGGGTCCATTTTGGTCCTTTATCTTTAAAAAGTTCCAAAGTGATCCTTTAATTGTTCAAAAGGGTCCACGTTAGTCCTTTCCGTCCATTTTTCTCAAACGCCGTCAACTTTTGTTTAGGTGGCATCTGATGTTGCACTTGGTCGTACGTGTGGCATCTGACGTTGCACTTGGTCGTACGCATGGCATGTGAAGTCATTAAATACTTAGAAAAATTCTAAAAAAACATTTGCTTCAACCAAGATTCGAACTCATGTGCAATTGGTTATTAAGCAACATATCCAACCACTACACCACCTCACACTTGTTTGTTAACATTCCCATTACTATTATGATAACCACTATCAGTAACAGAAACACTTCTAGCAGCAGAAACACTCCTAAGGATAGTTTTTATTAAGGTTTGAGAGTAGTGAGAAACAAATATAAAAGAGTCAATGTTTCACATTTTATAGAGTTAAAAGTTTATCAGATAGTTAAGTACTTTTTTACTACATTTTAGATAGTTAAGTAGTAACTACTAAAGTAATTCTTTTTCCATCTCTGTATTGAATTTGGTGAGGTGAATTGTCTCCACTAACCCATGCCAATCTAATCTACAACACCAATCATTTTATAATTAGTTTCATTCATGAATGTGTCTTCTATTAGCATAGTAGTAGTTATGGTTATGGTGCTTACTGATGTTACAGTTTAATCAATGCTTGAGAGATGTCCAAAAAGTGGCTTGTTAGGATTAACAAAACTCAAAGGCATGGACCTTCCAACAAGGCAAGGAGTGAGGAAGCCACCAGTGAAGAACATAAACAGACATAATAAAAACTTAGAAAACAGACATTCAATTTTAGCAATAAATAAATAAATAGGTAATCACTATGAACAAAGGTATATCACCTTTGGAATTTCCAATAATGGAGAAACATTAAAAAATAATGGAAAAGCAATATAATGGATATGAAATATCACACCTCAAGACACATATAATTTTTATTTTATCAAATTAGGATAAAAATAAAAGGAAGTTGTACATCATCATGTTTTATTATTTATAAAGAGGTTCCAAGTCTAGCATTATTTCTAGGATTGAAACAGGAACTGAATGCATAACATGATCTAAACAAATCCTTGTATGCTATGAGAAGCATAAATGAAAATCACGAGTTACCATGGAATAAGATCTAAACAAATTCAGAATGTGTCTGTGCATGCATGATACTATTATTTACATATACAAAGAAAGAAGTTATTGACATCTTGTACAACATCACCATTCCTAAATAGCTTCCTATAATAAGTTTTTGCCTCCCTTGTCCAAATCACTGCCATCATTCGCATAATTTATTCTCCCGGCCTAAGAATAAATGTCAAATATTTAGAAAAAAGTGTAAAAGAGGAGAAGTAGAAAGATAAGATAAGGAAAAAAGTGAAAGCAACTTATGCAAATAATGGATTTTCCAAATGTATTGAAATCTGTTTCTGTTACTGATAGTAGTTATAATAATAGTAATGGGAATATTAACAAAAAGTGTGAGGTGGTATGGTGGTTGGATATATTGACTAGTAACCAATTGCACATGAGTTCGAATCTTGGTTGAAGCAATTTTTTTAAGAATTTTTCTAAGTATTTAATGACCTCACATGCCATGCGTACAACCAAGTGCAACGTCAGATGCCACACGTACAACCAAGTGCAACATCAGATGCCACCTAAGCAAAAGTTGACGGCGTTTGAGAAAAATGGACGGAAAAGACTAACATGAACCTTTTTGAACAATTAAAGGATCACTTTGGAACTTTTTAAAGATAAGAGATCAAAATGGACCCTGAGGTAAACTTAAGGGACTAATTTGGGTATTTTGCCTTAAGAAAACGTATAAGTTAAGGAGATTTGATCTTAAAAGAATATGATATTTTTCAACGGGATACCAGAAAGGACGGAATTTATAATAATTAACTTTATAAGAAATATCTGCTTGGTTAATATAATAATTACTTTTGTAACTATATAATATTAACCTGGAAAGCATAGAACTCTTGTTGAATTTATATAAATAGTAAAATTCTCTAGTTTCATAAAGGATTATCTTATACTCACTTAAATCTATAAATTTCCAACACTATAAATTCTCACTTAGTCCAAAGGTTCCGCTAAAGTGACAACTGGAAGGTTAACCTGTGGGGGGTCAAGTATTTGCATAACAGCTCTTAAACCTTGTTGCCCCTGGACCATGCCTTGCATCTAGTCATAAACTCCGTCATCCTGGTGCGGAACTCATTCAACTCAGTCTGTACTATATCCAAGATTTTTCTCTGGTTGCAGCGAGTAGCGTACCGATGTAGAGGAGTGTGGTGTCGGAGGAGACGGGTCTTTGGGGCTCTCGCAATTGCTTCGAATAAAAGTTTAGGAAATATATAGTTAAAAATATTTAGATGTGTGTATTTCCCCACCTGGAATTTATTTGAAGCTTTCAATTTCTAATGTTCACATCAGATATGAGGACGGTGAGAGGTAATGGAAAATTCAAATAAAATAGTTGTCTTACAGATGTTTATATCTTTCACCAGCCTGATATGTTCTCTCTTGTAGCAATCCAGGGCACCCATTCGCAGCTGGTGTTAGTTTGGACAAACTCTCGGCTGTGACAGTTGATGATAGCGGGAAAGAGACTTTTATTACCGGAGGTGCACTAGATCACATTCAGAAGGTTCTATCTTTGTCTTATTGTAAAATGATTTGGTTCAATGAAATCCTTTGGTACTAGTTTATACGTTTTTAATTTGATTAATTTCTGAAGTATATCTTGCATTACAATAAATGAGGGTTAGCCTAAATTTTCCATATTGAAGTTTTCTTGCTTGAGAGTACGAAGCTTATTTCGATCATATTCTTTGATTTTATTTTATTCACTTATTTTATGAACCTTTTATAAGGATCTTATTACTTACCATTAGAACTGAATTATTAGGAGTTGGAGTTAAATCATTATTGCCAAACGAAAATGATTTTAGTGTATAGTCCAAAATGATCATTGTCTTTCATTTTCTATAACTATATCATATCTAGAGTTCTTTTGCTGTTAATGTCTTTTGTCCTTATCCCTTTTGCAGTGTGTTGAACTTGATCGGCTTGCAGTTTATTTAGATTCAGATATTATTCCATGGCATGTTGACAAAGCATGGGAAGATTTGCTTCCTTCAGAATGGTTTCAGGTGTGTATGGTGGATATTAGATTGAATAGTGAAAGCCAAGTTTATAAAGATCCTTTTATCGGTTACTTCTTATAGTTCTTTTCTGTCTAAATTTATACAATGTAATCCTTTTATTTGCTTCCTTCTTTGTACCCCCATCTCATTTTTGGCGTTCCTTTTGATTTTGCACACTTTTTAAGATGATAATTAATTGTGTTGATTTCAATGATAAAAGAAGTTTCATTTACTAAAATACTCTTATTAACAGTAGTTAGTAGAGTAGTTAGATGAGTTGAAATACAATAAATAAGAGTATATTAGTGGAAAAAATCAATTAATACTGTATTTATATTTTAATGAGACAAGTAATTTGAGACAAGTAACTTGAGACGTAGAAATATTGCAAAAGGGACATAATGAGACGGAGGGAGTAAGTTCTCTTCTGTTAATTTATACTATGCATTAAAGGAAGCAAATAATTGGTTTGTACCTCCGAACACTGGACATTACAAAGAAAATAAAAAATGTTTCATCATCCAAAAGCTATTCTAGATCAACCAAAAGTACAAGTTTAAGAATCTAGTAACATTAGCCAGAGAGAAAGAACCTATTATCATTCAATAACTGGTAATATCATTAGATTCTTTTACCTGTTATTTTGGTTGATCTAGAATAGCTTTTGCATGATACATTTGTGATTTTAATTTGTAATGTCTAGTGCTTGGAGGTACAAACAAACCAATCATTTGCTTCTATTTAATAGCTAAAGCTTTTGGGTCCCATGACACTTTCAAAACAAAAAATAACTATGCTATCTGGTCTTGAACTGTTAAAGGTTGTATCAAAGACCTATCACATCCTCTACCATTTAATGAATTTGTCTCCACAGGATCGGTGGTCTATATGTTAGAGACACTGATACACTTTGTGCATCCTGTTATTCTTATTGACTATCATATGTACTCGGTAGAGTTTATCGTGCTTCAAGGTTTTTCTAGACAAACCTGTTTGAACCATTTAATTATTTGGATTATTTTGACCTAAAAATTTATTTTGTCAGCTAGTTCATATTTTTAGTTCCCCTGTTCTCCTATTATTAAGTTTATTGTAAGACAAGGTTCTCTTAGACAATATGGCTTTAGTTTGTGCAGCTTTTGACACAGGTAGTTGGAAAAAGAAACTGGAGCCCTTCTTTCACTTTTGCCTTGGCTTTTTAAGATGCAATTATTTGATATTGTTAGAACACAACTACAGCCAAGCCTTATCCCACTAAGTAGGGTCGGTCCATCGTTGTAATATAATATAAAAGTATATAACAAAATATCTTATAATAGTATATATTATATTATATTAGACATAATGTTAGGGTACCTGACAAGTGATTTGAGTAACAAATTTTCAATTTTGGATGTAAAATTTCAGTTCAAAGTAGTGTTTGTTTACTTTTTATATAAAATAGTTGTATATCGAGTGATTTGTTCGCAACTCAAAAGTCTAAGTTTGCCCATGCTTGGGTGAAAGATTATCAAAGCTATTATTATGTTCGTTTACTTAATCATTTAATTAGTAAGACTAAATAAAACAAATCACACGAGAGAGTCTTGCTAGGCTTGGGGAATAATGGGTGTTGGGCTATTAGAGTTTGGAAAGAAACACTGATGGATGACCAACTTGTAGGGAAGTTTATGATGCAAAGTTATTTGGTTTGAATGGAACTCCAAATATTTAAAGTAGGAGTAGGTCTTTTTGTATCAGAAGGAATGATTCATTTGACTTCCTTGGAAGTGGCATGTAATTATCTTTTGTTTTCTCCATTTTATTATTAGTCTGCCACTTTTTTGTTTTGTTTTTTGTATCTCATGTCGATTCTCGTAAAAAAATCAGATATTTAATTTTGGAACTAAAGATGGGAAACCAGCGGATACTTTGTCGCGAAAACACTCATATGTTCTGCAGCCGGTAACTGGGAAAGCAAAGTACTCAAAGCTGCATTCGAGTGAAGTTGCTGATAGCAAACAACCATTGCAGACGGCTGTTGTGAATTTGGACGATGTTACAATCAGCTTATCCAAGGTTCATTTGTTGCTTCTCTTTTGGTCATTTTGTTGTGTGAGATTGTCATCATTTTTGAGGATAATCTTTGCATTTCTGTCTTTGCAGGATGGATACAGAGATATGATGAAATTAGCAGACAACTTCGCTACATTTAATCAACGTCTAAAATATGCTCATTTCCGTCCACTGGTGCCAGTAAAAGCTGATTCCAGGTCTTGGTGGAAGTATGCTTACAGAGCTGTATCCGATCAGATGAAAAAGGCAAGGTATTTAACTTCAATTATATTCGCAGCTTTATATATTACTTGTCAACTGCCAAGATTTTGATTGTTAATTACTGTAATAGGGTTAAGATAGAGAAGAGGAGAAAGGTTACTCTCAGAATTTGGGCGGGGGCCTAACTCATCCCTAAAAAACCGGCTTTTAAGGTGAGGATTGCCCCCATTTATAAACACAACACAAACCATATCTCTAAGCAATGTGAGACTCAATCCCCCCTTCAAACCCAACACAAATGAAAGCAAGCCAAAGTGCCGCAATTTAGGCGACTAGGGGCGGACTGCAATTAAGACGGAAATTCCAACAAACCCCCTCACGCTTGGGCCTCAATGAGCCCGGAGCGTGGACGATGCGGGTAGCCCCACAATGGATCTAGGATAGACTCTGATACCATCTAAGAATCTGGGTTAGGTCTAATTCAATCCTACAAAACCGGCTTGTAGGCTTGTAAGGTGAGGATTGCCCCCACTTATAAACACAACACATGCCATATCTCTAAGCAATGTGGGACTAAATCCCCCTTCAAAGCCAACACAATGAAGGTGTTGGGGGCTACAATGAAGGCAAGCCAAAGTCGCGCAATTAAGGCGACTAGGGGCGGACCGCAATTAAGGCGGAAATTCCAACTGTTACATATAGGAAATGGGAGGAGTATGAGGGTTGTGTTGAGTGCAATTCGGGTTGTTGACATGTTGTATGTTATTAGGCAAAGGAATAGCGTCTCTGACTACTTACACTGTTATAATTTCTTTTCAATCTATGATATAAAAATTTGCTTTTATAATTGTAATAATTGTAAAAATATTCTGTAACTTCAGAACATGTTTATTCCAATGAAAACGATATTCTTTTTTTAGGAAACAGTCCATAAAGATACTTCATAAATTAAGGAGGGATTATGAAATAAAATAAACATAAAACTGTGTGAATATTTTCAGATGTCAACATTAAAGCTTTGTGAGATTTGATGATGATTGTTGATCTTTACTTATCATGTTTGGATGTTTATACTTCATACCTCTTGGACTAAGGTTATTATATTTCTGTCAGTGGAAAAATGTCATGGGAGCAAGTTTTAAGATACACAAGGTTGCAGAAGAGATATATTTCTCTCTATGCTTCACTGCTTAAGTCTGACCCCAGTCAGGTTACAATTACCGGAAGCAAAGAGATTGAAGATCTAGATCGTGAACTTGATATTGAACTTATACTGCAATGGAGGTATATTGTTATTCTGGGTTATTTGTTTTGCATGCTGATATTATCATTGATAATTCAATAAAAAAATATTTAATATTGATAAATCATGCAAGAATCATGGTGTAAGACATTCATTAGTTGATCCAACTATAACACCACAGCTATATTCTTTCATTGTAATTATTAATTTATTATATGGGGATGATAAGTGGTCATTTGAAGGTTTAACATTTTTGGCCTGTTTGACTTTTTATCAAGTCACATTGCAAATAGTAAAAGCATTAGGCACTTGGCTCAAAATTGAAATAATGTTTTTGCTTGGGTTTTATGTCTATCTCCTTACTCCCTTCCTTCTATTTTTTTAGTGTCATTAATTAATAATAAGTTTATTAGTAGTGTTGCTAATGATGGGTTGTAGCTGAGATGTCAGCTATTTTAGTGATGCTTTCCATATTAATTTTGATTGTAAAAAATAAGTAAGAGTAATATTGTATTGTATTGCTGTTTTGGTAATTGATAAAAAAAAGTGTTAACGGCAAGCTCTGTCTGTTAATATATACTGAACTTATTCTATTATAAGCTCTTTCTTTTTGATTTTGGACTGTGTTGACTTTTGGTATGATAGTGTATAATAGAATAGATCAGTGGAGTACTTAAACTCTTCAATATTGCTTTGCATTTTCTTAATGCCAGCTATCCATTTCTGAAAATGTATAATAGAGTTGTAAGTTGTATACTCTATTATATGCTTATCATGGTCAGAGGGCCTTTATTATTGTTTAAACTACATTTTTGGCATGAATGTTTTGAAAGAAAAACTATTTTACAAAAACTTGTAAAATAGAACTATTAAAAATGAAATTTGTATAGGTAATTCTTTGGCCCCTTCACCGAGTAAAAATATTATTCACTCTTTTGCAATCACAATCTGCATATTTGGATTGAACTGAAGATTCACACATATTGTACTACATTGCAATTTGCATATTTGGATTGAACTGAAGATTCACACATATGTATGCAATCTATGTTAGACATTGGAACGTTCTTGTTTATTCTTCAATCTTTAAAAGTTTATTTTTATTGCTGTTTGTAGAATGTTGGCGCACAAGTTTGTGGAGAAATCAACGGAGTCAAATCTTAATGCGAGGAAACAGAAAGTGGGGAAATCTTGGTGGTCATTTGGATGGTGTGGAGTCTTTTCTAGAAATATTTTCAATTTAATATTTCAGCCATTAAATAATGGATTTTACTTTAGTTTTGACTGTGCTGCTCACCTATTATCACATGCACTGTCAGGACCGGTAACTCTCCTAAAGAGGAAACTGAGGAATTCAATTTCAGTGAAGAGGACTGGAACCAGTTAAATAACATGATCGGGTATAAAGAGGGTGATGATGGGAAATCGGATGTAAATAGCAAGGCAGATGTTGTTCATACTTTCTTGGTAGTTCACATGAATCACAATGCTTCAAAACTTATTGGGGATGCAAAAGAGCCTGTTGCAGAACTATCATGTGAGCATCTTAGTTGCTCTATAAAGCTTTATCCGGAAACAAAGGTTTTTGACATTAAGTTGGGTTCATATCAGTTATTATCACCAAAAGGTCTCCTTGCAGAGGTTAGACTTTTCTCTTACTGGTTGGTGTGATTTTTTCTGCATTTGATTTTCATGCTTGCAAAATTTGTGGTATCATGAACCTTTGTTTAACATCCTTTCAGAGTGCAACTTCCTATGACTCATTAGTTGGTGTCTTCAATTATAAACCATTTGATGACAGGGTGGACTGGAGCTTGGTAGCCAAAGCTTCTCCATGTTACATGACTGTATGGTGTTTTTCATTTTGGTATCCTTTTTCTCTCTGAGATTTTATTTATTTGGTTTAATTTTTTACTGCTTTTTCTTTGGAGTTTGGACAGTATATGAAGGATAGCATTGATCAAATTGTGAAATTCTTCGAAAGTGACACTGCTGTAAGTCACACCATTGCACTTGAAACTGCAGCTGCCGTGCAGGTATTGTGTAACAACATCTCTGCTCTTAAGAGTGTTGCTAACTGGTAAAATCATATCTAAGATACCTAGACTCAGGAAATTAATTAAAAATTTTAAGAGTCAATTAGACTTTGATAGGGCTCGAAATGAGAAGATTGATTCAAAGAGACTATTAGTAATTAAGTTTACTATTGAAATGAATTTGGATTTAGTGGGGCGTCTAACTAAAATAAACATTTTATCAGTTATTTTAGTAGCAATTTATAATAAATATTTTATTGAATAATATTTTTATAAAGGTATGTTTCAATAATATCTCCCTAGTCATAATAATATTTTATTAGTAAGTTAAAATAAAGATTTTCTGAATAATATATGGATTAGTTAGAATAAGAGTCCCACATTGGACAATAAGTGGCCTGGAAATATGTTTATAAGTGGGGTAATCTTCACCTTACGAGTCAGTTTTGTAGAAATGAGTTAAATTCAACCACAATTCCTAAGAGTGCGGCCTATTGACATGCAACAGATCAATTGCGTTGATTATTATGTACTTCTATCCAAACAAGAGACCTCCCTTAAGAAGGATGAATGGGATCAGAAGAGGGAAGAAGGTTGTTATTCAGTACTTTTGACAGAGAATATTCTCCACAGAAGACTTAGTCTCTCTAGTACAGCAAGTGTGTTACTGTAATTTGTGTAATAGGAGAATTAGTCTCCGGGACAACTATTGTATTCCTATGTTTTCTGTAATTTGGTGTTATCAAGGACCTTTGGATTTCCAATTGGCTGATCAAGAGGAGTATGGTAGGAATTGGTAGAAGGATTTATTAGACACGGAACTAGATAAATAAATCTGAAGCACAAACTTTACCATCTGGATTGATACTGAGCAGAAATGAATATGATCAAGTAAATACTAGACTCGATTCCAGCTTACTAGCCTCCTTATGCTTAAAGGCTCCACAAAAGATTTATTGTATTTTGTTCACATTTTCATCTGTAATTTTTTCCTTCGGTTAAGAAATGTGGTTTGTCCTAACTCAATCCTATAAAAATAGTTTAAACCCGCTGAAATTAATCCAAGAACTTTGGGAATTCCAAACCTTTCTTGATGAACAAGATTCAATCAACCGATTGAATTCTTCTCTTGTTCTTCACTCTTCACTTGAGTGAATCAATCACACCTTGATTGCAAGAAAGATTCTGCGCAACAATTGTTCAAAGAAAGAAGAAGAAAATTGAGAAAGAAAGAAAATTAGGGTTTTAAGATCGGAAAAGATGGTGGATTTTCTGGAGAGTTTCTCTCTGCCCACAAACTGTGGAAAACTTCTTTATTCACTTGCAACTGTAATACCTGTGAATACAATGTGTTTCAAAATAGGGGTTACTTCGTCTATTTATAATTGAGCTAGCTTGCTCCCTAAGTTAAAGCCCAACACTATAAAAGTCTAAATAGTTAACACTACTAAAAATAGGCCTAAGTTGAAATCCTGTGTGAAGTAACCTGCTTCGACACTTCGACGAACTAATACTATTCGACACCTAGATATTTCGACACAAAGAATTACATTCTTAGCAAAACCGACTTGTACCCCCTCAACCTCACGCCCATGACTGAACATCGGGAGTGTGGAAGTAAATGGTGGGTGGGGATGGCGGAAACTTGATAGTAGGTGGCCCATCCGATCTTAAACTAGACTTTGATACCATATTAAGAGTTATGGTTTAGGTCTTACTCTTCCCTACTAAACCAGCTAGTAGAGTGAGAATTGTCTCCAATTAGAAGCACATGCTTAGGTCATATATTGTTCAATTTGAGATTCTTAATACACCCCTTTATGCCTAAGAATGGACATTTTGAACGTGAAAATAAATGGTGGGTGGCCCGATAGCAGAAATCTGATAGCAGGTGACCCTCCGGATCTTAAACCAAGTTCTCACACCATGTTAAGAAATGCGGTTTGGCGTAATTCAACCCTACAAAACTAGCTTAAATCGGCTTGTAGGGTGAGGATTGTCTCCACTTATAAGTGCATATTCAAGTCATATATTGTCAGATGTGAGACTCTTCACCCCTTCCATATCTATTTTCTCTTTATTTTGTTGTTTTTGTGTCATTTCTCAATATATAGCTGGATTTATTTGTCATGTTGGAGAATTCTGCTGCTTAATCATATGTGAAAAAGAATGTTCTCATTTGCTAGTATCATTGTTCCAGATGAAAATTGATGAAGTTAAGCGCACTGCCCAACAACAAATGAACAAAGCATTAAAGGATCATGCCAGGTGATTTTCCTTTTCCGTGGTCTTCTAACTTTGCAATATATGTGAAATAGAAACATAGCCTATGATGCTTGGTGCTTAAGCAGGAAACGGTTGCGTACTATTGTTGAAGACTTGAGATAGGAAGTTTCGTTGTTAGGAGGTGTGTTAGATGTAGGTAATTGAAAATGAGGCGTGTTAGATGTAGGTAAATTTTTTCAAAAGTTGTTGATTTATAAATATCTACAAGTTGTTTGCATTGATAGTTGTTTGCATTAATGCATAAATATAAATAGATATAGGTAATTGAAAATGAGTTAGATTTAATCACACTTGAGTAATATTAACCAGTGATGAATAGATGAAGTGAGTGTTGGATATGATAATATACAATACAGCTATTTGAATCTTACTCAAGCATATTAAAAAAATATAGGATACATGTTTAGATATGCATTAAAAATATGTGAAACAATGAGTATAGAACTGTTGTAGATATAGAATTTTAGGACAAAAAACGATTGAAGAGGAAGAAATAAGGACTTTGAATCATGATTATGATTTGATATTTTGATTACCCGAGACTAAGCACCAGACCTATGCTATTACTAAACATGTAATTCTAATCAAATCGAAACGAATCATGGAAATGACTAATAAATATGAAAGTTAATATTTGCTGATATTTAAATATAGGAATATTCTGTATATAAAGGAATAACATATTCAACATATTCCATGGTAATTAATACTCCGGATTGTATATTGATTTGTTTTTGAGTCTATGTAATAGAACCTTTGTGATGCAGTTGAGACACACGGTTTCACCACATGTCTTTCGATTTCTCTCTTATTCAACAACATTAAAGTTATTAAACATTATTTTTATTACAAATTTATCGTTTAGGAAAATATAATTAAATATAATTTGAGACTGTGATCCGTGTGACCGGGCTGATAATCTGGCACTGCTTTGGGGCTAGGATGCTGTTGAGATAGCTGCAGCGGCAGACTGATTTTCTAGTGATTTCCACAGGCCAAACTGCATTTCCGAAAGTTGCTGGTTTGGGGTAATTTCTTTGATATACAAGGCCAACTTGCATCTGAGATGCCATGGGGCTAGGCAATTGGCCATTTATCTGGGATTGCTTTGGGGGAAACTAATTTCACTAAGATTTCCTGTCAAAAAGCTATTGTTGCAAAGAAATAAATTCAAACCAAGCTTGAACTAAAGAGGCATATTCTTGTAGAGGAGCGGCACAGCTACAAATTATTCCAATGAGTCAAAGTGCACAAAATAAATTCAAATGACGTGGGAAATGTACCCCTGAGATTATAATATAATATAAAACATTCACATGAAAAAGCTCGTCCCATAGTTAATAGTTGGTTGTAATTTGTGTACAAGAATAGAATTGTAATATTTAGTAGAGTTTTAGATTCAGCTTGGCAATGGATTAGTAATGGGATAGGTCACGAAAGATGATACTGCTCTTATTCCATGTTGAAGTTATGTGGTTTTAAACAAAAGAGGAAGGGAAACAAATAAAGACTTTGAATTATGATGGTTTGGTATTTTGTTTACAAAAGTGATATGCCCATTACCCAAGTATACAGGAGAAGAGAGAAGAAAGGTCTTGAAGGGGCTGGTGGACCAAAGAAACAAAGCCTTCAGTGTAGTTCAATTTTTGCACTCAAAAGCAAGAACATCCTTCGAGTCTACCCTTTGTTGCTGGTTTTTGAGGTTTTGTTTGAAGAACCTAAGAAATTTAATTTCCTTTGTTGCAGGTTTTTGAGGTTTTGTTTGAAGAACTTAAGAAATTTAATTTGGCGTATTTCGGTTTTTATTTTTTATTTTTAAGATGATATGGACAAAGAGGATAAAGATTGATTAAAGATGATGATTTTCCGGGATTCTTCTTTGATGAAGATGATAAAGAAGAGGAAGAAGAACCCAAATAATTTTCATTTTCAATAAAAAGTATAATTTGCTGATTAGTAGTTGCCACATCAGCAATGTTACAGACATGTTAGCATCTAACAACCACATGGACTTTATTTTAACGAGTTATGGGAACTCTAAAAACGAACCATGACATGCACATTTGTGTTTTAACGGACCGAAATGGGAAAAAGGTTTTGAGGTTTAATCCGGAAAAAGGTCAAATTTAAAGGACTGTGTTAAGAAATGTGGTTGGACAACTCATCCCTACGAAACCGACTTGTAGGGTGAAGATTGCCCCCGCTTAGAAGCATATGTTCAGATCATATATTGTCAGATGTGGGATATTTAACACACACTCAAGACTGAACATCTGGAGCGTGGAAATAAATGATGGATGATCTGATAGCGGAAACCTGATAGTAGGTGGCTCATTGGATCTTAAACGAGACTCTGATACCATGTTAAGAAATGTGGTTGGACCTAATTCATCCCTATAAAATCGACTTGTAGGGTGAGGATTGTCCCCACTTAGAAACACATGTTGATGTTCAGATCATATATTGTCCGATGTGAGACTCTTAATAGACACTGCAAGAGTAATTTTTCCACAAAAAATTCAAGATGAAAATAGTTTTTTTTGTGTCATACCAAATATTACCTTAAATCTTATTTTAATTATGATTCTCATCTCCAGTGAAGCCGAATGGACTAAAGTATTAATAAGAGACCTTATTGAATACATAATGGAAATATGCAACAGGATTATTTTTTGGGATTTTCCCAGGGTTTGGCTTATTTTTGTAGGACTACCATTCTGGCTGGGGGGCTGCATTCTCTGGGCTAGCTGTCGCCAGCAGGGAAAGAAGAGTAGATCTTGCCATCTTGGTAAGGAAAGTGGCACAATACAAATGGTGCGTACAAGATGCTGGAAAATATGTCAACAGGAATTTTGAAATTAGAAAGGAAACAAAACCGAGAGAGATAGGGTGGCTAAAGTATGTGAACCTTTATGGAATAGATCATTGATTTGGAGACAAGGGCACTATTGTAGTAGAGTTCCCTATTTTATGGTGCTTTGCAGAAGAATAATAGTTCATGGAGTATGATACTGTATTTATACTGCGTTGAAGTAAACATGTATTAAGCAAAAATGAAAAAAAGAGAAAAAAATACTATAAATTATGGTTATGGTTTGATGATACAAAGACTAAGAACCAACTCTTAATTATACTAAAACTAGACTCCTATTTTTAATTAAATAAGGAAACTAGTCATAATTACAAGTAGATGCCGAGTGATAGTCTATGATAAGGTCTAGATATTATAGGATATTTTAAATAATCCCTAGCAAAATCCTAGAATTTATGGTTTTTTTTGTTGCTTCTTGTTTATGTACATATCCCTAAAAAAGGGTTTCGTGTTGAAAAACTCCTTACTGTTTTTTTTTGGTTTCTTGGCAAGGATAGAAAAGTTCCTTGCTAATTCTAGCTGTTGCTTATTTATTAGGTTTTCATTGGACTTGGATATTGCAGCTCCCAAGATTACTATTTCTACTGATTTTTGTCCCGACAACACCCATGCTACAAAGCTTTTGTTGGATCTAGGAAATTTGACGATATGAACATAGGTTGATACTCCTGATAATTTTTTTAATGTATTTACTTGGACTTCTTTAATCCTTTTAATTTTTTTTAAACGTGCAGGATGAGTATCAAAAGGAATCAGCCGAGGATAATATGTACTTGCGATTTGATTTGGTTTTAAGTGATGTCTCTGCATTTTTGTTTGACGGCGACTATCATTGGAGTCAAATTTCTCTGAATACAAAAACCCGTTCTACAACTGGTGATTTCTATCCCGTTATTGACAAATGCGGAGTCATTCTGCAACTTCAACTGGTAAATTTCTTGGCATGTTGGAAATGTTTGTTACAGATCATATTAAGTAGTTACAATGCAGAGGGATTTTAAAGTATATATAGTTAATCTCTGCACCTTTTCTAGTTCATTATATTAAGTAGCTTAAAGAATTCATTATCACATCAATTCCTGTTGATACTATATTAAGAAACTCTGAGAATTATATTAAGAAAAGGGTACATATTTTCATTCATTAATTTGCGCGACTTCAACGCCCTACCAACACCAGTTGTTGGAGTAACTCGAAGGAACACATGATCTCCCTCTTGGAACTCAAGTGCTTTCCTCCTCTTGTCATGATAACTCTTTTGACGACTTTGAGAAATCTTCATCTTCTCCTGAATCATCTTAATCTTATCTGTAGTTTGTTGAACTATCTCAGGTCCAACCACCGCACTCTCTCCAGCCTCATACCAACATAATGGCGTCCTACACTTCCTACCATATAATGCTTCAAACGGTGCCATACCAATGCTCGAATGGAAACTGTTATTGTAAGTAAACTCAATCAAAGATAAGTAGTTATCCCAAGTTCCTCCCTTTTCCAAAACACAAGCTCTCAAAAGATCCTCAAGTGATTGAATCGTCCTCTCCGCCTGACCATCAGTCTGCGGATGATAAGCAGAACTCAAACGCAACTTAGTACCCAAAGCACTTTGTAAACTCTCCCAAAATCTTGATGTGAACCTTGGATCTCTATCTAATACAATGCTAGACGGAATACCATGCAAACTGACAATCCTCTCGATATACAACTTTGCTAACTTATCCAATGGGTAATCCATCCTTATCGGAATAAAGTGAGCAGATTTCGTTAACCTGTCCACAATAACCCAAATAGCCTCAAAATTACTCGGTGTCCTAGGTAAACCAGATACAAAATCCATAGATATGCTATCCCATTTCCACTCAGGAATAGCTAATGGTTTCATTAAACCCGACGGTTTATGATGTTCAATCTTTGACTTCTGACAAGTCAAACAAGAATACACAAACTCTGCAATATCCTTCTTCATACAAGGCCACCAAAACACCTTCCGCAAATCTTGATACATCTTAGTCGCACCCGGATGAATACTCAATCCACTACGATGACCTTCTTCAAGAATACTTTTCTTCAATTCTGCAATATCCGGAACACAAACTCGATCACGACACTTCATGATACCATTCACATCAATCCGGAAATCACCTCCTCGGCCTTGATTTATCAAAGTTAATCGATCTACCAAACCTAAATCATATTTCTGACCTTCTCGAATCTCTTCAAGAATACCATTTGTAAGCTTCAACATACCAAGTTTAACTCCATAAGAAGTCTCCTCACAAACCAAACTCATGTCTCGAAATTGCTCAATCATTTCCAATTCTCTAACCATCATCATCGACATATGCAAAGACTTCCGACTCAATGCATCAGCTACCACGTTTGCTTTACCCGGATGGTAATTCAAACCAAAATCATAATCCTTCAGAAGTTCCAACCATCTTCTTTGCCTTACATTCAATTCTTTCTGATCAAAGAGATACTTCAAACTCTTATGATCACTAAAGACCTCAAATCTCGATCCAAAGAAATAATGCCTCCAAAGCTTCAACACAAACACAACAGCGGCCAACTCTAAGTCATGCGTCGGATAATTCCTCTCATGAACTTTAAGTTGCCTTGAAGCATAAGCTACAACTTGCTGATTTTGCATCAATACACCTCCCAAACCCATCAACGAAGCATCACAATACACAACAAATGGTTCTTCTGGATTCGGCAAAATCAAAACAGGAGCTGTCGTCAATCTTCTCTTAAGCTCTTGGAAACTTTCTTCACACTTTGTATCCCAAACAAAAGCTTGACCCTTTCTAGTCAACTGCGTCAATGGCAAAGACAACTTAGAAAATCCTTCAATAAACTTCCGATAATAATCTGCCAAACCAAGAAAACTTCGAATCTCCAAAACTGATTTTGGGGCTACCCATTGCGATACAGCTTCAACCTTCGATGGATCAACTGCAATTCCTTTACTTGAAATCACATGACCGAGGAAACTCATTTTCTTCAACCAAAACTCGCACTTAGAAAGTTTAGCATATAATTGTTTCTCCTTCAACACAGATAACACAATCTTTAGATGTTCAACATGATCCTCTTCACTCTTGGAATAAATCAAAATATCATCAATGAATACAACCACAAACTTGTCCAAATACGGATGGAAAATCCTATTCATGTAAAGTCCAAAAGTTTGTGATCACTTTGAAGTAATCGGTAAGCCCTAGGTAATCTATTATCCCGAAATTAATCATACTTTTTGAAGGAGAATGTAAGATTCGATATGGATAGTTGCAAGGTGATGTCCACTCCTATGGTAAACTATTAAGATATTTATGATCAACTCTTCTTAACCATATCACTATTCAAGAAACATCACTGACACTTTTGAAATTAAGATAAATTAAGATATACTCCCAGTTATTTTTGATCATACAGTATAAGAGGCAGAAGAATTTATGAGTTTTCAGATCATTTGTATACGTTACTAGGGAGGGTTATGATTGGTAATATTCCAACGATTTATTTTCCTTGTAAACTCTTTTGGTGTCTTTTGTTTTCCCCAACGGGATTTTCTTCTGTGTTCCCAAGCTTTTGCTTTCCTTTGGTGGTCGAGTTCTCCCCACAAAGATCTTGTGTTTGCATATCATATTCATATCATATCATGGTCTCTTAGGATAAAAATTGGGTTTTCTATATTTAAGTCTCTCCCATCTTGTAGAGACGAAGATATCAATCTTCATATCTCCAAATTAAAGAAACGTAAATAGGGGCAGCTGTAGCACCCTAATTTTTGCCCTAAGTTTTCTTCGCATTTCATCTGCTTCTTGCATACAAACAAGATCGCACTGGTTGCTCAGTTCTTTTGAAAAACATAAAGCTTAGAAGGAATCTGAATCAGAAGTTTTGCTTAATTCTGATAGTATCATAAAGAAATATGATTATAGCTTTCAAAAATTTCTAGCTAAAAACATAGATAGAAGCAAAATTGCATTTATGATCTATGGAGTTAGCAGAAATGGTAGAAGAGGTATAGGGTATGTGAAAACCAAAGGAGAGGAAACTCTGAAGTTTAAAATGACACTAAATTTTTTGGCCAAGAGGGGTCCTTACAATGTTATAAGAGGTTTGGAATGATCAAAGTTCATTTTTGGCAGGATCAATGATATTAAAATCGTCTATCCTCGGCCACTATATTTTGAAAATTAGGCCCTAAGTCATAGCTTAATGTACCAATAAAGGATTATCAAAAAGTTTCTGACCGGTTTTTGATCTCTTCAATTAATGCGATAAAGTTAATCATATTAATCAAATTAACTGTATAAATATAAAGAATATGGTAAAAAGTATATGTAACACCCCAAGTTTATACAACTATTAAGGACGACTATTTATCTAATTATGCGATAGTCGAGCATAACATTGATGTTGTCGACATGATCATCTGGGTCAGTCGTCTCGTCATAAAGTGTCAGGTTCGGGGGCTTCTCCATGCCCATCGGGAGCGGCGCGTCCATAATAGCCCGTGACAGAGGACGGGGAGTAGACTTCATTCCTCGGGCTCTGACCTCGCCGGGGAGGACTCCTTGGTTGGTCGTCCACATGTTCAGGGTGCCCCCTGGACCTGTTCTTCTTTGGCTCGGGAGAACATCGCCCTCGACGAGGAGGCGAATGTCCCCGCTTCTTGGATGCCTCTGGTTGGTGTCTCTCGGTATGCGGTCCCACCTCGCGTCGGGGAGGCCCGGTTTGGCACTCGGTTTCCAACACCTGTACTTAGGGGTACACCTTATCAGCAACAATTAATTGGGGTAAAATAGCACAAATATTACTTTGTTTAATTGAAATACGAAAAGGAAATACAATGGAATGGAAAATGCAGAAAGGGAAATGCGGAAAAGGAAATGTATCTCTCCCACACTATATCAGACATTGTCCTCAATGTTGTGATATAATAGCGGGTAAAATATAATAATAACAACAGAAATGGAAAAACAAAAACATAAACATAAACTAAGGCTGCTGACGACCACGGCCTCGGCTTCTGGTGCGGGAGCGTCTGGTCGGAGTCGCTTCAGGATCAGAACCGGTGGTGGTGAAAGCAGTGATATCAATCCGCAAGGCCTCTAGCTCGCTAAAAATCTCTCCAAGCTTCTCGTCTGTCGTCCTCTAGTTACTGGCAACAGTTGAAAGTAGGGCATCATATTGCTCTTTTTGCCTTCGCTCGAGTGCGACATTCATCTGATTCTGCTGATGAATGGCACGAAGGACGTCTTCAAGTGTGAATTCTGGTAAAGGTGGCTGCCTGGTGGAGGACTCAAGAGTGTCCTGTACTGGCTCAGCAGCATCCAAGGTATCCTGCATCTCGTCCACTGGTGCATCTGTCTGCTCATCGACAATCGGAACGTGGCCTGCAGCATCCGGTAAAGCAAATAGCCAGTTGGCTCGGTTCGACTGATCGATGCGGTCACGACAAGGCAAGGTGATGTGATGATAAACAGTGCCTTGGATAACAGGGTTGAACCTGCCATCCTTTCTCTGAGATATCAAATGGGCGGACCTGCAATAGTTCTTTGTAAGCAACTCTGCGGCTCTGTGAGGCAAATGAGTAATCTGGTCACCAATCTCCAGCTGAATGGCAAGGGTGGTGACAATCCCGCCTATGTAGAAGGGGGTTGCGCCTCGATGCGCTACGGACTGGATATGGGATAAAAGGAACGGGGCAGCATTGATGCGCTCCTCATTCAAAGCACGGTGTAAGAACAAGAGCTCTTTGGAGTTCAGCTTGTGATTGCTCTCTCTTGCGAAAATAGTATTACAGATGATGCGATGGAAATATCGGATCGCCGGGTTATGGATGTGTGTAGCATTCAGACTCTGAAAGGCAGTAGCACGGGTGTTGGTGATGTCGTGCCACAAGGTGAAAGTAGTTTCGCTGAAGTTGTCCGGCACGCGGAGATGAGCATCGTCGCCGTGATCGAAACCTAACAGTTCGACGATCCTTGTTTGCGTGATTTCGTACTCTCGTCTGAGCATTCTGAACTTTGCAATGCCGGTGAGTTGACTTGTTGAACCGGGAGGTGTAAAATACTGAAATGAACTCAGAAATTCCAAGGTGAGGATTTCGAATGTCGGTTGTGGTTGACTGCACAAGTGCCACAAACCGACATGCTCGAGCAATAGCTTCACGCCGTCTAGCAGTCCTAGCTCCCTCAAGCAGTCAAGGTCGACATACCGAGTGGGCTGAACGCCACGGTTCTGAAACCTGATAAACTTCTGTCTTTGGGTTTCTCCCTGGTCACCATCTCTAAATTGGATGTTCTCCATTGCATGCAAGTACGGGAATGCGAGATGAGAGCTTTTGAGTTTTTGTGAGAAAATGAAAAATGTGAAGAATTTGGTTCGGATTATAGTGAAATGAGTGAATGTGAGAGGTTTGGAATAAATGGAGAGGGTTAATGAAATTGATTGAGGGTAATGGGAAGTTACGGGATAATGAGGAGATAATGGGGGGTTTCTTATTTTGTGAAGATGGAGGAGTGGGTTCTGCGAAGGAACGGTTTTGTTTCTCAGAATTCGTATAACAGGGTGGTCACGGTCGTGAGGGATGTATCACGGTCGTGATGGCTTTAAAACTTATAATTTTTCACAGAATGCATTATCTCACTTCAGTTCAATGCAATTTTTTATCAGTTCTCATTTAATTCCAACACAGACATTTAGGGTTCCTTAGTCCCCCATTTTATGACATTTCTTTATCTCATTCCAGTTCATTTTCGTTTTGCAGCAGCTTTCATCTCCTCACCCTTTGAAACATTTTCTTCGCAAGCGTGGATCCCGTCGGGTACGACGGACGATCTGGGGTGCTAATACCTTCCCAGGTCGTAACCGACTCCCGAGCCCAGATTCTTTGGTTCGCATGACCTTTGTCCTTCCTTTTCTTTTCTTCATTACTATAAATCAAGTAAAAGGGGTACATATATTAAGAAACTCTGAGAATTATATTATAAGCAAAGGCCACTTTGCCACTTACAATACCCCGTTGTTTAATGATTTCACCCTATGA
Source organism: Lathyrus aphaca (assembly GCA_963966055.1). NCBI lineage: Eukaryota > Viridiplantae > Streptophyta > Magnoliopsida > Fabales > Fabaceae > Lathyrus > Lathyrus aphaca. Next base: position 507,107,765 of record OZ014522.1, on the reverse strand, counting down.
AGTAGTAGACTAAAAAGATACTATATGTCACTTTATAAATTCACTGTTGTAATCAAAAGTTCCAAATTAAAAATATACTTTAGAACTCTAATATGATAATTGAGTGTTGAATAAGTAGCTTAAATACTAGACATAATAGTTATAAGTAAATTTATTTTCTATGGTAATATGATTTGCATGCTTGCTCATTCATGTTCCATCCTCACTTTCTTTCTTCAAGCAACTTATCTTCTTAAGTGAAGTAAGTTGTCTTGCTTCTTTCTGCTTCTTGCTTCTTCTTCCTTCATCCTGCTTCCATTCTTTAATTGAGAACAGTAATACATAGACAATCAGTTAATAACATTATTGATATTTAATTCTATGTAAATCTACTGTTGTAAAGTGTTGAATAATGAGTCTCAAAAGTACCGAATTATTAATTGATTATGTGAATTACATTCGAGCCTGTCTTTATTAATTATTTAAAATTATTATTTTATTTACCATTGCACACTCCTTAAAACCATTATATTCAGTTGCCTTAGATACACACCATAACAACAAGTACGATAGATTGACACTTGGTCTCTGTGGATTCGACAATCTTTTATATTACTCTGACGTGTTCGTACACTTGCGAAAAACACACATCAAGTTTTTGGCGCCGTTGCCGGGGACCAATTTCGTCAAATTTCATACCCTGTAGTTATACCATTTAGACTAAGGTTGTTACCCACCGGTCAATGCGAAAGACTCATAGTGCCGGAAGTTTAGTAGATCCTCTAGCTGAACCTGAACGTTACGCTCGCGCACATTTGTTTTTCCATAGGAATATGAGAGCTATGGCCGTAGATCGAAACCGAAGACCTCTTAAGGACTTCGCCCAACCATCAAAGGAGGAACCTAGTTCCAGTATAGTAAACCCCGATATCCCAGCCAATAATTTGGAACTTAAACCATCCTTGCTGCAATTAGTGCAACAAAGACAATTCGCAGGTCTTGCTACTGAGAACCCAAACCAACATTTAAAAAACTTTCTCCACCTAGGCATTTTTCGAAATATCATCAAGTCCATATGAAAATGAAATTAAATCTCAAAACATATAGAAAGGTTCTAAAAATATCCTTCTGCCAAGTTATAACAAACGGTTTTTAAGAAATGTTTTCAAATTATATGAAATCAATTATATAATAAATCATAATATATTAGGGTTTCCTTATGATGCATATATGCAACTGGAAGATATAATTACAAAACAAGCAAGGCCATATTTTCCATGGTTTAACTATATTACATTTCACGATCTATGTATGTATGTATTTATATATATGTATGTATGTATGTATGTATGTATGTATGTATATATACATACATAAATACATACAAACATACATATATATATATATATATATATATATATATATATATACATACAAACATACATACATACATACATACATACATACATACATACATACATGTATGTATGTTTGTATGTATATATATATATATATATATATATATATATATATATATATATATATATATATATATATATATATATATATATATACATACAAACATACATACATACATATATGTGTATGTATGTATGTATGTATGTATGTATATATATATATATATATATATATATATATATATATGTATGTATATATATATATATATATATATATATATATATATATATATATATATATATATATATACATTCATACATACATACATACATACATAAATACATACCTCGCAATCTTTCCTGTATAAATAAATAATTAAGAAATCTAGATAACCTCCAAAGAAAAATGCAAATGATATGAATGCATGCAATGTTGTGTTCTTTCATTCTCAAAGTTATTTACATTCCCATTCCGGTATTTAGAAATGTTCAGATGACCTTTGAAAATCTCAGACTATGGGGAAGAAAACCCGACATGAAGCTCAACTTAGATAACAATGCAGAATCAGTGCTTGGAACCCGTGTCGGTGCAAAGATAACAACCAGAGATTCAAACTACATCCAAAAGCACAAACTGAAGTCTGATAAACAACAAATCCCCAAGGGGTGCCAATTCATACAGTAAAAGAAACTAGCAAAAGCATAAAGGAATCCCACAACAAGCCTGTGGGTAATCCTGGTACAAGCAAATGAGACTAAGCCCTAGGAAGCTCCATCACGATTTTTTTTGGTATCCGAAAATTAAGCAGGAGATTATTAATCCATCATATAACTACCCTTATATCATGATTATATACATACATACTTGATATAAATATATGAGTAAAATCTTGGTGACTATATATTTAAGCTACTTATTCAACACTTTACAACACAGCACCCTTGCACTCCATAGTGATATGTAGTGCTTTGTTGTGGTTTCTACCCTCTGACGTGAGGTCTCTGTCTGTAAAGCCTAGGCCATGGCTTGCATTAACACTGCCTACAACAGCTTCAAGTTGGTTGACAGTGATTTCCTGAGGAACGTAGGCCATTTGCAGAACTTTCAATAAGGCCTCTCTGTGTGCGGGAGAACACATCAGCAATGATAAGATGGATATCTTGGAAGGTGTCTGGTTCAGCTGATCGACCACCTTATAGTCACTCTTTTTGATAATACGCATGAATTCCTCGACCTCTTTTTCAAATGTACCCTGCCCAGCACCAGGAGTAGTTGATTCATCAGTCACAGCTTGCTTTCCTTTGGCTTTGGATGAATCCTCAGCCTCAGGATCCCCTCTCAGCACAGGGGGAGCAAACAAATGACCACTTCTAGTGAAACCCCAAACTCCTCCGACATTCTCTATAGTCGGGTCCACAGCAACAGACTTGCTCTCAATCTTCTATCCATCCACATATACATCTGAGCCATGATGCCAGGGGATGACTTTATCGTCTGTGTAAGGAACAGGCCCAGGTACGGTGATGGTCACAGGACTAATCTCAGGAGCATAGATGGTAACAGGCTCTCTTCTGACAGGCATGTCAGCTTCATCATAGAAAATGATTATTGTTGACACGTCTTCAGCTTCAGTACCAACTTTGCTAAACTGTAAGGATCCATCATCAATCAAACTCTGCAATCCTCTTATTTACTACCTATTAACTTGTTTATTATTCTGAATGCTTAAGTCAATATGATGAACATTTTTAACCATGATCCACTTCTTCACATATGGTTCTTAAGTAAATCTTCCAGTGCATGATTATATGATATTTTGCATACTATTAATCCTATATACATATAAAATCTAATTAAGCGCAAATTAGATATAATCATGCTTAAGATGGGGATAAGATGAGTTGACTGCAGCTGATGGGGTAATGATTCATGAAATTCTCAGAGTTTCTTCGTCCTTGGAATCAGGCTGACCTAGAGGGATGGTTATCTCTTCTAACATGGAAGGTAGTTGTCCCTTTCATCTTCGTTGGCTAAGCTCTTGGCCATTGTTGTTGTCTATGTAACATCATCATCTGACATACTATATTGTGTGCCTAAAAAATGTTATATGGTGTCGGAATTAGGGAAGCTGTGTGGCAAAGGAGATACTTTTGCTTAGTTGGGCCTTTTCTTTATGTACTTGAAAGCCCCGACTCAAGATCTTACAAGCAGTACACCAGGTGCAAAAGCTTTCTTTCTTGTTTCTTGTTATTTGTCTATTTATGTAAAGTTTGTTTTATCATATGTTAAAAAATTGACAAGGGTTCTTTGCATATTGTACTTAAAAATTAAAATGATATACTGCTACCTCTGTCTTTAAATATAAGACCCTTTTGAGAATTTTTCTTGTCCCTTTTCATAAGACTTTCTTAGTCTCTTTGAATTTTCAACTATATTATTGTAGGCATTCCATTTGCATTGAGCATATTGACTTTGGCCAACAAGTCACTTACATACTTGGTTTGAGAGAGAAACAAAGAACCATTAGCAAGATGAGATACCTCAATTCCTAGAAAATAATCCAACTTTCCAAGTTCTTTGAGAGAAAAGGAAGCATTTAAACTCTTGATCAAGGAAGTAATAAAGGAAGAGTTTCCAATGATGATAATATCATCAACATAGGCCAAGACAACAATATGAAGGCTGGTGGTGTGGAGGAAAAACAGACTAGGATCACACCTGTTGGCCTTAAACTGATGTGGCAGTAAGGCTCCTATGAGCTTGTCAAACCAGGCCCTAGGAGCCTGCTTAAGACGATAAATTGCTTTGTTTAACTTGCACACAAGAGTCTTATCGGATGCTTCAAACTCGGGGGTTGTTACATGTAAATTTCCTCCTCAAGGTTGCCATTAAGAAAGGTATTATTCGCATCTATTTGCTGAATAATCCACCCATGAGTGACAACAAGTGTGAGGACAATCCTGACTGTGACAAGCTTGATAACTGGAGAAAATGTTTCCAGAAAATCATTACCAGCTTGTTGGTGAAAGCCTTTGGCCACAAGCCTGACCTTATATTTGTTTATGGAGCTATCAAAATTTTCCTTGACCCTAAAAACCCATTTACAACCAATGGGCTTCCTTGAGTCAGATGGAGACACCAAAGTCCATGTCTGATTTTTCAAAATAGCCTGAAACTCATCTTTCATTGCTTGAAACCAGTGTGGGATAGCCAAGGCATGACTGATAGAAGTAGGTTCCATGGGGGTAAGTAAGAGAGTGGGGTTAAGTCTTGGTTGAGTAATGCCACTTTTGGCTTTGGTTTGCATTGCATGTGTAATGAGAGGGTGAATAAAAGGATGTGAGGAAGTGAAGGGGATGGAAAGATGATTAATAGGAGATGCTGCAGTAGAGGAAGAAAGAGAGATGGTGTTGAGTTCAGCTGTCAGAACTAATGAGGCCAGGGGAAGGAGAGGCTATAGGGGTATTAGGTGAGTTAACTGCAGCTGAATGTTGAGGAGGGCTGAGAAGGGAAGGAATATGAACAGAGTCAGCAGTAGTGCTGTTTGAGGACATGAGAGTGGTAGGATTAGAAGAATTAAGGAGACTAGGAGTAGGAGCAGCTGCTGCTATAAACCATGAAGAGGCAGAAGCAGTAGAAGTAGTGGATGAAAATAGAAACGAGTAAGGAAATCTTGTTTCATGAAAAAGGACATCCTTAGAAATATAGATATATCCATTTGCTGCCAGACATTTGTACCCTTTATGCACAGTGGAGTACCCTAGAAATATGCATTCCCTAGACCTATAATCAAGTTTATGAGCATTGTATGGACGAAGGAACGGAAAACAAGCACAATCAAACACTTTAAGATAAGTATAATCAGGATGTTTATGAAGGAGCTTGAATTAAGGTGAGGAGTTTTCAAGAGTAGGACTTGGAAGCCTATTGATCAAGTAGGCGGCAGTAACAAAGGCATTGTCCCAGAATTTTAAGTGAAGTGTGGACTGAGCAAGTAAAGCTAGACCAGTTTCAACAATGTGACGATGTTTTTGTTCAACTAAGCCATTTTGGTGATGAATGTGGGGACATGTGAACCTATGGAGGATGCCTAGCTCTGTGAGATACTTGGTGAAAGGCCTAAATTCACCCCCACCATCACTCTGAACAGTTTTGATTTTACAATTGAATTGAAGCTCAACCATAGATTTGAAATGAATAAATTGAGTTAGGGTATCAGACTTTAACCGAAGGGGAAATACCCACACAAACCTAGAGTAGGCATAACACATGTCAAAAAATAGGTGTAGCCCCTTGAGGATTTTTCAGGTGCTGGTCCCCACAAGTCACAAACAACCAGTTCAAAGGGTTGGCTATACACAATATTGGATAAAGGGGCATGCAGTCTGTGAGATTTGCCCAAACAACAAGCAGAACAAAGATCACCAATAGGTTTGGGTGGGATAGGAATATGGAAGAGTTTTAACACTTCTGTAAGGGCATGGTGATGAGGATGGCCTAAAAGAGAGTGCCATAGAAGAAACAGAACGGCAAGCTAATTAAGCTCTTTCTTTATTTTGTGATTTTTTGATGAGGAGCTTTTTCATGATGAGTAATTTTTTTGAATGGATATATAACCCCACAACATATAAATTAATCCAAAGTTATAAATCTCTAATATAAATTACCATGGCCACTTTAATCATAAACTTAATAGTTGTGTTCACTTTTGGTTGTCATCATAACTGGTAATTATTACCTTCATTTAATAGTGTCATCTACAAAGATAGGAACATTTAGACCTTTCAATATTATATTTTCTCCAGTTACTTGTTTGTTTAAGCACATGATCACGAATAACTGGAGAAGATGCTGAAGAAGGGTCTCTGATGAAGACAACTGGTGAAGAGAACTGAAAATAATCTCTGATGTAGCTGATGCAGATAGCTTGAAGGAATCTGAGAAGTAGAACAGGTCAAAACCAAACCAAGGATAAGAGGTGGATACCCTGCAAAACAAATAGACAAATGTTAAATGATGCAAAATGATGTATGCAGAATGATATGCAAAAGGTTTGTGATCAAGTGCTGGATCTGTTATATTAATCATATATAAACTCTAATATGATTTTATAAGTAATCTAAGTATATATAGCATGTTGAACTCCTCTTATAAGAATTAAATCATAAATAGGCTTCAACACTTTTGCCCCATCCTTTCTTATCTAATTTGGATTTATATAGTATACCTAATATAAAACCAAGTTATTTCTTTTAATGAAGATGGCTATTTATCATATAATATTAACTTGGAAAGCATAGAACTCTTGTTGAATTTATATAAATAGTAAAATTCTCTAGTTTCTATAACACCAAGTTTTATTATCATATTAGAGTTTATACAACTATTAAAGAAATTAGATTAGAAATATTAAACGCATATTGATGTCATAAACAGGTTAATTAAGTACCCCAAAAACTCAATAATATTATTAACCGATTGTCTATGTATTACTGTTCTCAATTAAAGAATGGAAGCAGGATGAAGGAAGAAGAAGCAAGAAGCAGAAAGAAGCAAGACAACTTACTTCACTTAAGAAGATAAGTTGCTTGAAGAAAGAAAGTGAGGATGGAACATGAATGAGCAAGCTCACTCTAATACAAATACAAAATGCAGCAATGAATGCATAAAAGATGAAAAGAGATTATGAGAAGTGAAGGCAAATTCACTTCTCAAACACTTACCACCTGAAAAGTTAGCATAAAGAAAATGAAATGAGATGAAAATGAAATGTATGCAAGGATGCAAACCAAAACCAGAAGCATATACAAGATGTAAATGATGCTAAGGGATGATGCAAATGGTAGACATGAGATGTGGATGATCATACAAGAGATGAGAATGCAAATGAGACAAGTAAGAAGCATGAAAGTTCATGAAAACATATGACATGTAATGAAAGCAAAAGCATGGAAAATGAATGATGCAATGATGAAACATGATTCTAATGTGTCTTAAGATGTCTTATATGTCATGTGGGTGCACAAAATGTCATGGCAAGTTCATGTATGCAAGCATATGATCTCTTTGTTTTATTTCTGTTTATGTTTCAGTTCTGTAAAACTTGTAACCCCTCGGGGAGATTTTATGTTACCTCTTGGTTTAGCTTATGTTATTCAGACTTATTCAGCTCCCTGTTATTATCTGTGCATTGACACTTGTTCATCCCAGCCAATTAAATTTGAGCTTGGTGCAATGGTTTCTTCTCAAAAGTCTGGTTCCAAAGGCCATCTAGATTTCTCTATCATTATTGAATACTGGAACTGGGGCACAAACGACCTTGAGAATGAAAATAAAAGCATTTGCATAGCATGCATGTCACCATTTTCTTGTTTTTGCAGGTACAATTTTCGGATTTATGACATCTCTACTTTTCAGGCACTAGTGCTGATCAAAGGGTTCATCATTATCCAACCAAGGAAAACAGAGCAAAAGATATGGATCATATGCAAGCTGAGCTAGCGGAACTGAGAACCAATTTATGACATTGATGACAGGGATTAATAAGAATCAAGAAAGGCTAAGGGAGATGGTCGAAAGGACACAAGAAACTCCGGAAGGAAACCTTAGAGCTGGTATAGGTCCTGGTGCTACTCCTCAGGGTAATATTAGTGCTACTCCTGAGTTTATTCCTATTCCAACTGCTGCTGGTGGTCTGGGCGAATACCAGGGTCGTAATGCTTATATGGACAGTCAGGAAGACCAGTTTACTATGTTGGAGGAAGAGATGGATGTTCATAGCGCTGTCGTGAATCGCAGGTTCGATGAAATTGCTTAAAGTATTTGATCTATCGAATCTCAGAATACTTTGGGCTTTGATGTATCAGATTTGGGTTTGGTTCCTGGCGTCAAAATTCCCCACAAGTTTAAGCCACCTACATTTGACAAGTAAAATGGCTCGAGTCCCATTTAATATTTCTTTTCATTAACTGTAGGTCTTTGTGTGTAGGTACTTTAGGGAGTTTATTAATGAAAATAGCCTAATAAGATATAAATTAACATGTCCTGACTTAAGGTTATACTATGCTCGACTTAATACCTTAGGTTCATGAGAGGAGAGTGTCTTTATTCTTAATATACATATTATATCTTTCTTCCGATATATCTTATAAGTTGCTTGCAAAAGATGTCCTGATATTCATTAATTGATCGTTTGCACAAAATACAAGATGGCCCAATTACAAAATGAGTCCTGACATCTTGGGCAAGATGCAGGGCTTGATGCATGCTAAAAGACAGGAAATAATAATTACTCTGCGGGAGTAACTCTTATAATTTCTTGGGAAGACCAGTTTGAGACTTGGTTCCCCGGGATCCTTGGACGTATCCAGCTTTCCAGGTTGCGTTCTGTAGATGTTTAGAATTGGCAGAATTTTTGACCAACAAGAAATGTTGAATTCAGTTCAGAATGTCCTATCAGATGTTGGGACATTATCAAACAGAGTATAAGAACTTAATTCAGGATGTCACATCAGATGTTGGGACATTGTATTTAAGTTCAGTTTTTCAGGATGTCCCAACAGATGTTGTGACATCTCAAACCTGCTACCAGAATTAATTAATGACTAACAGAACTGAGTAATTTAAGGAAAGTTATCTGGAATTAATTCTGGATGGACAAAACAGACTAAGGCGCATCTGTAGGGAGAGTTGTTATGTGTCTTCAGCATAAACAGAAGAACTGAATCACCTAGAATCTAGGAAGTAACAAACCCTAATTCAAGGTGGAAGCAGAATGCGTTTTCAGGATTGGATAAACCTACAGAAAGCCCAAAATCCATACACCTATTTAAGCAACAGAATATCTCAGAATTGAGTACGAATTTAAGAAGATAAAATAGTGTGTTTTGTGTTTTAATAGCAGGTTGTTTTTATTGTACCACTTTATGAGCTTTTAAGCAAAAGTGTATTTGTGCCTTGATTGAAACTGTGAAGTAAGATCAAGCTGTTTTTGTTTGAAGTATGACTTCAATTTTATTAAACTTGTAAACAAGATCACTGTGTGATTGAGGGGGAGTGAGTTGGTACTCATATCTAAGTTGTGTCTTAGGTAGAAATTGCATTGGGTAGATATTAAGTGAAAGATTAAACTGGGTGGTTTAAGTCTAGAATTAATATTACTTATAGTGGATTTCCTCCTGGCTTGGTAGCCTCCAGATGTAAGTGTGGTTATACACTGAACTGGGTTAACAAACTACTGTGTTGTTTAATTTTCTTGCACTTTAAGTTTTGGTTAAATTTGTCAAGTGTTGGAACATCTCATTCGACATCTCATACCTGATCACAGAATTTCAATTGGCATCAGAGCAGGCACCCTGCCTGTTTATACTGGGTGAGATCTAGGGAATACAAATTCTGGAAACATGGACAGAGATATAGGATCAGTAAATAGACCACCTATACTGGATGGATCTAATTATGACTACTGGAAGCCAAGAATGATTGCATTCTTAAGATCACTTGACAATAGAGCCTGGAAAGCAGTCAACCATGGATGGGAACATCCTGTCCAAGACACCAAAGATGGAGCAAAAGTGTTGAAACCTGAAGAAGAATGGAGTAAGGAGGAAGAAGATTCAGCACTTGGCAACTCCAAGGCCTTAAATGCTTTATTCAATGGCATTGATAGGAACATCTTTAGACTTGTGCATCACTGTGAGCTGGCCAAAGATGTTTGGGACACTCTCAAAACAACTCATGAAGGAACATCAAAGGTAAAGATGTCAAGACTTCAACTTCTCACCACCAAGTTTGAAAACTTGAGAATGAAGGAAGATGAGACAATTCATGAATTCTACATGAACATCTTAGAAATAGCCAATACTTCTGGAGCCTTGGGAGAAAAGATGACTGATGAAAAGCTTGTAAGAAAGATTCTCAGATCTTTGCCAAAAAGATTTGACATGAAAGTCACAGTAATAGAAGAAGCTCAAGATATATGCACAATGAAAGTTGAAGAGCTCATTGGTTCCCTTCAAACATTTGAGATGGGGATGAATGACACAAGTGTAAAGAAGAACAAAAGCATAGCCTTGGTGACAAATACTGATGAAGAAGAAGAAAATGATGAATCAGAAACTGGTGAAAGCTTATCAGACAACATTGCTATGCTTGGAAGACAATTCAAAAAGATTCTCAGAAGGATGGAAGACAAATCCAGACCAAGTGGAAGATACACAAACTCTTCTGAGAACAAAAGACCTTATGATGCTAATAGAAGGTCAAATTATGATGAAAAGACCAGTCAAGAAAAAGGAATTAAATGCCATGGATGTGAAGGATATGGACACATCAGGAATGAATGTCCTACCTACTTAAAAAGGCAAAAGAAAGGACTCTCTATAACCTGGTCTGATGAAGACTCAGGAGGTGATTCAGAAGAAGAATCAGCTAAGCATATCACTGCTCTAGCTGGATTATGTGAATCTGAAAGTGAATCCAGTGATGGGGAGCTTACTTTTGAAGAACTTGAGCAATCATACAGAGAACTATTCAAAAGAAGCACTGAAATATGCAGGGAGAGTATAAAGCTAAAGAAGCAGATTGAGGCACTAAAGGATGAAAAATCAAGTGATCTAGAGATCATTGACACCTTGAAAAGTGAAGTAAGTCTTCTCAACTCCAAGTTGGAACATATGTCCAAATCTGTTAGAATGCTGAACAGTAGCTCAAGCACACTGGATGTTATTCTCAACAACAATAAGCATTCAGGGGATAAAAGTGGACTGGGATTTAACAAAGTTCATAAGGTTGAAGCTAGCTCTAGCAAAACTACTTCAAAGTCCATACAGTCAAACAAGATGTTCCAACAGATGTCTCAACATCCTGAAAAGAACATAATGAAGAAGAAGTATCAAAGATGGAGATGTCATCATTGTGGAAGATTTAGACATATCAAACCTCATTGCTATAAGTTGCATGGATATCCAAATCAGATGTATCAGCAACCTCCTAAGCAGAAGATAGAAGTTACCAAGAAAGTGCTGCATAGACATCAAAGAGATCAACAACCCCTTAAGCAGAAGACAAAGGTCATCAAGAAGGTATGGAGACCAAAAGCTAGTCTTCATGCTGATCAAAGCTACATGCCCAAGAACAAGATCAACAAACAACCTTGGAGCTCTACTGATGAACAATACACAAGGCAGAGGTATCAAAAGAAATCTCAACTCAAATGGTCAAAGAAAGGTGTTGCATATATAGCTCATACATCACTAAGAGTATCAGCTAAAGAAGACTGGTGTTGCACCCCAAAATTTGCCCTCACAATACAAGACTTTGTGTGCTAAGAAGGTTCACAAGGTTCACAAGATTCACAATACTTACAAGACCTTTCATGAGGTTCATGAAGTCTACAAGTCACTTTATGAGGTTCACAAGGTTCACAACACTTACAAGACCTTTCATGAGGTTCATGAAGTTTACAAGATACTTTATGAGGTTCACAAGGTTCACAGGATTCACAATGCTTACAAGACCTTTCATGAGGTTCATGAAGTCTACAAGATACTTTATGAGGTTCATAAGGTTCACAAGACCTCCCATGAGGTTCACAAGACATTTTATGATGGTTCACAAGGTTCACAAAGTTCACAATTGGTCAGAAGAGTTGACAAATCCCTCAGACAATGCACCTCCTAAGCAGTGCATCCAAAACTAGGGTTTTGACTTTAATCAGGCTAAATGAACTTCCCAGACTTCAAATGAGCTTCATAACATCTTATATGTGTGTAAGAACCCCCATGACAAGTTTCAAGACTTTTCTCAAAAGTTTGCTCAGTCAGATGATCAGATAGGTCAAAATCAGTCAAAGCAGTTAAAAAGTCAAACTGAGGTCAACTGTGGTCAAACCAAAGTCAAACTTCATGATTTTTTGCCAACATCAAGTATATGAAGTAAAATTCATCATTTGATCAAGGTTTGATCATGATTCATCAAGGAGATTTCAGATCATCAAGAATCAGGAGTTTCTAAATTAGGGTTTCCTTAGTAAAAGTCAACTGAACTTTGACCAGCCATAACTTTCACATGCTTCATCATCAAGTCTCCATCCAAAGCTCATTTTGAAGGAAATTGAATTCTCTACAACTTTGTGTCTCACAAGCCAAGCCCAAAAATGCTTCATTTGAAAGGTATGAGTTAAGACATTATAGGTCTTTTTGAAAGTCAACAAAAAGTCAACAACTTCAAAAGGGCATAACTTGAGAATGGTAAATGATATGGACATGAAACCAGTGGAGTTGATTATAGGACTCTTCAAGCTTTCCAAAATGTCCAAGAACACCTTCATAGCATTAAAATTGAAGGATGTGTGCCCTTGCAAAGTTGGGAAATTTTAGGGAAGTTTATGAAGCAAATGGAGGTTTAAAACCAAATTTTGCTAAGTGGGCTGAACTTTTAATGACCCAAAGCAATCCATGACATCATGCACGAAAATTCTATGATATTTTCATAATTTTTATTTTATTTAATTAATTTATTATGATTTTTTATACTAAAAATCATTTTAAATTTAAATAAAATATTAAACATGAAGATTTAAATTTATTTTTGATTCTAGAAGGTCATGAATTCAGCATGGATCAAATTGATACAAAGATAATATTGATTGGCTTGAAATAGAAAGTATTGATGCAAAAATATTGAAATTTCAAAGCTTATCTTTTTGAATCTTTTTGGATCAAACTTCTCATACAAGTATCAAGTTTTTCTGACCTAATTGATCACTCTATAAGTACTTGAGACAACCCTAATCACTATTCACGAATTTCCAGCCCCAAGTGTAAGTTTTCATATTTTCAAAAACCTCTCCAAACTCAAATTCGGATTGTTGCATACAAGGCACTAGAAGGTAATTTGAGAACACAACCATGATCACTGGACATCATTGAGTTGAAACCAATACTTATTTGCATCAAAAACCTCCCCATTCGCATAATCCGATTCAAATTGTTCATCACATTTCAATTTTTCGATTCTGAACAATGACTGGTTTTTAATGAATTTTGACTAATGCTTTGTGTTTGTGGTATGTTATAGATTGTTTCTGGGCAAGTTTTGTGAAGTTCTATCAACTAGTTAGAAATCCACCATGATTAGGGTTTCGGATGAGCTTTAGGGTTTTCTGATTTATCCAGCATAAACGAATTCTAAAACCACAGATTGATTCAAATTGATCTCTAGACTTTGTTTGTGCTATTAATTTGATGTGATTTCATGGTTTTGATGCTAGTTAGATTTCATAGGTTTTGCTGCAGATTGAGTTTCGCAGGAAAATTCGTATATAGTTTCGCAGGAAATTTCGTATGAATCAAGGAAGAAGATGAAGGCCCTGCGCGCGCGTTTCTGGAATTTGAATTTGTTTTAATATTTTATGTTTTGTTTTCTGTTTGTTTCACAAGTGTGATGCTTGTCCCAGTGGTATGAAGCGTGTGTGTGCAGCCAGATAACCTGTGTTCGAATCCTGGCTTCCCAACTTTTGCTTGTTTTTTTCAATTTAATTATTAGGTATCATATATTATTTATTATAGTCATTGCTTCAACAGGTGCGCTCTCCCAGCTGGATTGGTTAAGGTGTTTGTTTGTATTGTGAAGGTCCTGGGTTCGATCCCCCCAGGCCTTTTGCTTGTTCTTTCTTTTTTTTGATTTTTCAGGGTTAAGGCATAAAAACAATTAGACCCATTCTTTCTTCACCTGCGCGCGCTGGCCTGGTGGTATGTGTTGTAGGCCTGGGTATTGGCAAGCAAGGTGTCCTGGGTTCAATTCCCAGCCAGGTAAGTTCCAATTTTTTTTGTTTGTTTCATTTAATTTGTTTGTTAATTATATTAATATTAATTAAATATAATTATGTTTAATGTATGATTAAATAATTCTAGAAAAAATAATATGTAAATATTTTGTAATTTGTTTTTTAATTCCAAACCTAGTTTATTATTATATATTAAAAATTAAAAATATGTATATAATAATTAGATTAATATTTGATATTTTTGTATATAAAACTTAATTTATTTTTATAAACCCTAAAAATATATTTTTCTACAAACCCTAATTAATCATAGTAATTTCTAAAACCTTAATTTCTTTTTCTTCTATTTTTTGTCTAATATTATTATTTGTATTTAGTCCAATTTTTATTAAATCCATAAATTACTCATAGTTTAAATTTTTGTCCATAAATATGTGTAAAAATTAAAATGCTCAATTTATTTGTTTTTTTTATGAAAATATTCACTAATTGTTTATAATTAATTATGCATGTAAATAATTTCTAAAAAAATTGCAAATTTAATAATTATAATAATATGTTCATAATTGATTTAATTTTTAATATGATTGTTTGTATTCTGTTATTAACTTTTAAATTTTGTTTATTATAATATTTTGGTTTATTTCATTATTATTATTATTAATCATGTTTATTACTGACCCCATTTATTTTTAAATTGTTATTATTATTATTACTAACCCAATTATAATTGCTTATTTATTTATTTTGCTTATTATTTTAAATTGCTTTTATTATTATTATTGTAATTGCTTCTGGATGTAATATTTTGTAATGTTTAAATTAATTATTTTATGCCATGGTTAGTAAAAATAGGGAGTGTAACATGTATGTTATTTAAAATTAATTTAGATCACTTAATTTAAAAGGTAAATATTTAAAATTGAACACTCACACACGTAAGTCGATCTTCGATCGCCATCTCACTTTCTAGGGTTACCTCTCATGTTGCCTAATCAAAAGGTCAAGTGGGGTGTACAAAAGCAAAAAGTCCCTCAAAATAAAGTCATCTAGTCCCTTAACAATAAAAGATCAAGTCCCTTCGAATGTTGCCTTCGTAATGGTCTTGTCCCTTTCGAATAAAGATGACAGTCCCTCCAAAATTGCTTAATACACCCCACAGTTGCCTACATTAAACAGATGACCCTTACTTGTCCCACACATCCAAGGTAATGACTACCTATTCCTTAATAATAGGGATAGTCTTACCACTTAAAGGATTCAAGAACAGAAAGACTTAAACTTTAGGGTAGGTCCCTCATAGTTACTTGCTCACTATTCAAAAACTTTTCAAACACTTCACAATTTCAAACAATTCTCAAACACAAGTTTTTTACGCATCCTTACATGGATCATTATCAAACTCTTATGAAAATTTCTATTCACACACTTCACATTTTCAAAAACATTTTAAAGTGAGCTAAGTAACTAAGAGCCCATGGATAACCATGGATGTAAAGGGTGCTAACACCTTCCATTTACATAACCTACCCCCCGGACCCAAAAATCTTTTAAAAGGTCTTTCCTGTTCTTTTATGCCTTTCCTTTGGATAAAATAAAAGTCGGTGGCGACTCTTGCTATCCGCAACATAACTAAAGTCAGTTCTCCCACCGTGTTACAGAACTGGCGACTCTGCTGGGGATTTAAATTAAAGAGGGGTACCCTTAGGAATTAGATCACTTTAAAATTGTTTGCCTTGTTTGCTTTATACTTATCTTGTTGGGTGCTCTTATGTGTGAAAGATCCTAACCCGGATCTAGTGTACCTTAGGTAAATGGCAATAGACCAAGGAAATTGTACGGCGTATACCGATATGGTTGATCTGGTGGCCATAGTTAGTGTGACTTCTTGGTTGGTGCTTATGTTCCTTAAGTCAAGTTGAGGATAATATGAGGCTGCCATATGTTGTCAATGCACTAACTAACTTTTAGAACCCTAGTTATCCCATCTTGGCCTTTAGAAAAGTAGTGAGATAACCAGCTTTGGTGCAGACTGAAGTTGGTTGATACTCGATACTACACTCATTGAGTCCTAAACTTGGAGGGTTTTGGTTGGCAAGTAAGTTGCCTTCTGAGCAACCACCCTTGTGAAGGATCAATGATATTGAGATCCCTTATGTAACACGGTGGGAGAACTGACTTTAAGTAATGTTGCGGATAGCAAGAGTCGCCACCGACTTTTATTTTATCCAAAGGAAAGGTTATAAAAGAACAGGAAAGACCTTAAAAGAATATTTTTGGGTCCGGGGGGTAGGTTATGAAAAGGGAAGGTATTAGCATCCTTTTCATCCATGGTTATCCATGGGCTCTTAGGTACTTAAGCTCACTTTAAATTGTTTTTGAAAGTGTAGTGTGTGAATAGAAAAAATTTTCAGAATAGTTTAATAATAATCCATGTACGGATGTGTAAAAAACTTGTTTGAAAATTTGTTGGAAATTTGTTTAAGTGTGAAAAAAAATTTTGAAGTGAGCAAGTACATAGGAGTAACCTACCCTAATGTTTAAGGTCTTTCTTATTCTTTATCCTTTCCTTGGTAAGACTATCCCTACTATTAAGGAGTAGGTAGTCCTTACTTTGGATGTTAAGGGACATGTGAGGGGCATTTTGATTTTGAAGGCCATTGTGGGGTGTAATAAGCACATAGGAGGGACTATCATCATTTTTTCGAAGGGACTCGATTCGTAAAGGCAACCATAAGGGACTTGATGATTTTCTTTCAAGGGACTTGCTTTATACACCCCACTTGACCATTATTCGTAGGCAACTTGAGGGATAACCTTAGAAAGTGAGACGGCGATTAAAATCGACTTACGTGTGTGTGAGTGTTTATTTTAATTATCTTATATTAACATGATCTAAATTCATTTTAAATAACATACATATTAGCACTCCCTAATTACTAACCATAGCAATAATAATTACAAAACTTACATCCGAGAAACAATTACAAAATTATAATGAAAATAATAAGCAAAATAATTAAATAAAATATAAATAAGCAATAAATAAAAAATAAATGATAAGGGTTAGTGATGATAATAATAATAAATAAAAAGAGTTAGTAATAAAAATAAGAAAAAATTAGGAAATAGTAAAAATTATAAAGTTAGTGAAATAATAAGCATAAAAATAATAATTAATAATAATATAAAACAAAGCAAAATAAATAATATGGTTAGTAGTAATAAACAAAATTAATTAAGATATTATAAGAAATTAACCATTTTTAATATGAACAATTATATTAAAAAAACAAATATGAATAAACAATTATTTTAATTTACAAATTATTAGATTATCTTTAAAGGTATTATAGCAACAAAACTTAATTATTATAAATTTAATTATTTCTAAACAAAAGTTACAAAAAGTATTTACTTAATATATAAAGAGAAAAATAAATTATATATTTACAAAAAAAACTTTAATTTTTAATAATATGAAATATATTTATATTTGATATGAGAAAAATAATTTATAATTATATTTACAATATGAGAATAAATAAATTTACATTATAATTATATTAACAATTAGGGAATAAAATTATTTAGAAAAATAGGATTTAGGTTTTATTTTTGAAAATAATTTTAGGGTTTTATAATTAGGGTTTTATAATTAGGGTTTGTTAGAAACATATTTAAGAATTTTTAATATAAGATTAACATACACATATTATAATTTAATTACATGAATAACAATAAAAATTCAAATTGAGAAAAACAAGAGTTTAGAATTTTAGAAAATATAATTGGTGTTTTTTTTTTAGGCATTTTAAATATATATATATATACATTTATAATTTATTGATAAATAAGAAAGTAATTTAAGCCAATTATTTAAAATAAATAAAACAGAAAAATAGTAAAAAGGAAACTTACCTTGGCTGGGTTTGAACCCAGGACATTCTGCCTGCAAACACCAAAACCCTCCACTAGGCCAACCATGCGTAGGTGATAAGGAATCAGCTTCATTTTGTTTTGTGCCTTGACTTTGGAAAATCAGAAAAAATAATGAATAAGCAAAAGGCCTGGGGTGGGATTTGATCCCAGGACCTTATGAATACAAGCATACGCGCGCCACCACCCGGCTGGAAGAGCCCATCTGGCTATTGAATAGCAAGAATGCATAATATATTATGTTGGCTTTTATCCTGCAAAAATAAAACAAAACAATGCCACGGCCAAGAATCGAACCAAGGCCTTTATAGCATATACGCTTCAGCCTTACCACCAGATCACAAGCACGCTTGTGATAAATAAACTAATAACAATTCATAAAATATTTTAAACAAATTTTTGAATTTCCTGAGCGCGGGAAGCTTCATCTTCAACCTTTCATCCTTCGAAATTTGCTGCGATTTCCTCCACGAATTTTCCTGCGAAAATAAAATCCTAACAAAACCTACGAAAATGAAACTCAAGCAAAACCACATCAATTCATGAAATTGGTTAGTGATTCATAATTCTCACGATTCACACAACAATTCTATGTTTTCATAATTTATTTATATGCATTCAAATGATAAACCCTAATTGGAGGTCATGAACCCTAACATGGCCGTTTGCTTTTTAGGCACTCATCCTTCAATCCAATCGTCCAGAAACGTTCTATGGATCAAGATAAACACATATCAACCATCAAAAACAATTTATAATACATATATTAATGGAATCGAAAAAGTTGAATTCAAGACAAAGATGAGTTCGGGTAGAGCAATATGGTGCACATGAGATGCATATGAATGATGCTTTTGCTTCAACAATGTCCAATAAACATCTCTATGTTCTTACTTTGCCTTCCAATGCCCTGGAATCCAAAATTCGAATCTCACTTTTGGAAGGATTTTTGTGTTTTTGAACTTACCTTGAAGCTGCTGGATTTCGTCCATGAGGCTAGGGTTTGTGTTATGTATATATATGTGGATCATCCTAGGTCAAAACATTGATTAATTGTGTGGAGATTTGATTCAAAAAAAGATTGAAAAAGATGGTGTTGTAAAAGTCAAATATTTGCTTATGAATGCTTGCTATTTTGGGAGAGATCACATGATTTCATTCCCCTTTGACTCTAATCACCCTTTAAGACTTTCTAGAAATAAAATTAAAATTTATTTTCATGATTTTATATTTTATTAGAATTTAAAATGACTTTTTAATATAAAAATCATAATAAATAAAAATAAAATAAATAAAATTATGAATAAATTAAATTGATTTCGTGCAAGCCATTATGAAATGAATTGGGTCACAATTTGGGCAGCCCATTTGGAAAGAATTACTTTTAAGCCTCCATTTTCAACATAAACCATCACAAAATTGCCCAACTTTGCAAGAGCACATATCCCTCAATTTTAAAGGTATGAGGGTGTTCTTGGACTTTTTGGAAAGCTTGAATAGTCCTCTAAACAACCCCATTGGTTTCAGGTCCATATCATTTACCAATCTCAAGTTATGCCCTTTTGAAGTTGTTGACTTTTTGTTGACTTTTGAAATGACCTATAATGTCTTAGATCATATCTTTCAAATGAAGCATTTTTGGACTTAACCTTCAACATCAAAGTTGTAGAGAATTCAATTTCCTTCAAAATGAGATTTGGATGGAGACTTGGTGATGAAGTATGTGAAAGTTATGGCTGGTCAAAGTTCAGTTGACTTTTACTAAGGAAACCCTAATTTAGAAACTCCTGATTATTGATGATCTGGAATCTCCTTGATGAATCATGATCAACCCTTGATCAAATGATGAATTTTACTTCATATACTTGATGTTGGCAAAAAATCATGAAGTTTGACTTTGGTTTGACCACAGTTGACCTCAGTTTGACTTTTTAACTGTATTGACTGATTTTGACTTATCTGATCATCTGACTGAGCAAACTTTTGAGAAAAGTCTTGAAACTTGTCATAGGGGTTCTTATACACATATAAGATGTTATGAAGCTTACTTGAAGTATTGGAAGTCCATTTAGCCTGATTAAAGTCAAAACCCTAGTTTTGGATGCACTGCTTAGGAGGTGCATTGTCTGAGGGAATTGTCAACTCCTTTGACCAATTGTGAACTTTGTGAACCTTGTGAATCTTCATAAAGTGTCTTGTGAACCTCATGAACCTCAGGAGAGCTTTGTAATCATTGTGAATCTTGTGAACCTTGTGAACCCTCATAAAGTAACTTGTAGACTTCATGAACTTCATGAAAGGTCTTGTAAATGTTGAGAAGCTTGTGAACCTTGTGAACCTTCAAGAAGTGGCTTGTAGACTTCATGAATCTCATGAAAGGTTATGGAAGTGTTGGAGAGCTTGTGAACCTTGTGAACCTTCAAGAAGTAACTTGTGGACTTCATGAACCTCATGAAAGGTTATGGAAATGTTGAGAAACTTGTGAACCTTGTGAACCTTCTTAGAACACAAAGTCTTGTATTGTGAGGGCAAATTTTGGGGTGCAACAGCTGCCCCTGTTCAATTTTCTGAAACCTGAGGGGTTAGATTGGTATATTTTCCAGTCGTAACCTGGAAGGTTGAAGGGGATTGAACACAAAAGCCCAAAAATTTGCACTCACCAGTGCCTAGAGTGATATTGATGGTTGGTTGAACATGATTGAGTGGGCTTAAAGATGCCACTAGGGGAAAGTTCTTCAGCAGTATAATGAGAGCTGTCAGGAGTCTGGAGTAATATTGATGTAACAGCATGTCTTCATGAGGATAGAGCAATCAATAATGATAACCCTAAAGCAGTCTTGAAGTAGTAAATCTGACCTCAGGAGGATAGAGCAATCAATAGCTCTAAAGCAGTCTTGAAGTAGTAATATGACCTCAGGAGGATAGAGCAATCAATAGCTCTAAAGCAGTCTTGAAGTGATAATATGACCTCAGGAGGATAGAGCAATCAATAGCTCTAAAGCAGTCTTGAAGTAACAATTTCAGGAGGATAGAGCCATTAATAATGATAACTCTAAAGCAGTCTTGAAATAATAATGTGATGTGTCTTCAGGAGGATAGAGCAATCAATAATGATAACTCTAAAGCAGTCTTGAAGTAATAATTTCAGGAGGATAGAGCAATCAATAGCTCTAAAGCAGTCTTGAAATAATAAGATGATTTCAGGAGGATAGAGTAGTCAGTAGCTCTAAAGCAGTCTTGAAGTCATGAGAAGTTATCAGGAGGATAAAGTAACCCTGAGGTTACAATAAAGCAGTCCCAAAATAATAAGAAGCTCATCAGGAGGATAAAGTAACCCTGAGGTTACAATAAAGCAGTCCCAAAGTAATAAGAAGCTTATCAGGAGGATAAAGTAACCATGAGGTTACAATAAAGCAGTCCCAAAGATCATAAGTTTGCTTGTTGGATGATTAACCTGTAACAAGGTAGCTTTTGTATAATAACATTAGTTTATGCCTTATGTATGCATGTATGATATGATGCACTTAGGTAATGTACTATATGTCTATGGATATATATGTTATGGTATGATGTAAATGATGTATGTATGATATGATACTCCCGGAAGCATCTGGATATCTTGTATAACAACTGCTGGCCAGGAAAATAAATCCCGATTTGTTGTTGAAGAATATATAACCCTCTGTCTGCTGGGGATAATAAGGTATAGATAATTTCCCGTATGCTGGGGATAACATAGTATAGATAGCCTCCCGTATGCTGGGGATAACAATGGTATGGATAACCTCCCGTTGTTGGGGATGGTAGGGTATATATAACCTCCCGTTGTTGGGGATAGTAGGGTATATATAACCTTCGTCTTCGTTTGATAGTAGGATAAGTATAACATCCCGTCTTCGTTCGTCGTACCCTTATTGGAAAGTAATTTCCCAAATATCCGTATGAGGATAAAAGAGATGGATATAAATTCCAGGGGAGATGAGACTTTATGAAGATAGATTAGTCCTACTGAGGATTTGTAACTGTCTTGTTAGAGGTGAACCGGCGAAGCTTCGTTGAAATCCTTCTCTCGTTCGTCCTTAGTAAATACTATTACTGCATTTTCATGCATTTCTGGTAAACATTAATCATATTAAAAGCATACATGCATTTCTGGTAAACATCAATCATATTCAAAAGCATACATACATTCAAACATAACCAATGGACGTTTCGCTTATGTAAATAGGGTAAAAGTAAATCTGGATTCAAAAGATGGAATTTATTTATATCAAAAAGTGACCCATACACGGGTAAGTTTGTACAAGGAGACATAAACCCTAGTAAGAGGATTTTGTCATAAAGTTTTTACAAAAAGAATCAGCTATGTGGGAAACAATCCTATTGAGTTTCAATTCCACTATTGCCACTCAAGTATCTCATCTTCTTGCTGTTGAGACGGAAACGATTGGATTGAGCTTTATCTGTTCGAGCTTGAGTAAGTAGTACAACTGGTTGCAGTTTCATGGGTGATCCAAACGAGACATAGTCATACGCTTTAATCCCTAACTTTTGCCTGGATTGCCCTTTCAGGTTTTCAATCCACCGGGATACCCTTTTTTGCCCAAGCCGCCTTTTCAGGTTTTCGACTTGCCGGGTGTACATCTTTTTATATATATCCCTAATTTTTGCCCAAACCCTTTTGGTTTGCCGGGATGCCCTTATTTTTGCCTAGGCCTGTCAACCTAGCGGGTCTCTTTTTATGCGTAGTATTTTTTAACTATGTCTGCGTTTACAGGCTGTGGAAAGTCCTCACCATCCATTGTAGTCAGTATCATGGCACCTCCTGAGAACACTGTCTTGACTACAAATGGTCCTTCATATGTTGGAGTCCACTTGCCCCTAGGATCACCCTGAGGTAATATGATACGCTTGATTACCAAGTCACCTGCCTGATATACCTTTGGCTTAATCTTCTTGTTAAAAGCCTTGATCATCCGTTTCTGGTACATCTGGCCATGACAAACTGCTGCTAACCTCTTCTCATCAATCAAATTTATCTGGTCCAGTCGAGTCTGAATCCACTCATCTTCATCCAAGCCTGCATCCTTCATAATTCTCAAGGAGGGGATCTGAACTTCAATGGGCAGAACTGCTTCCATACCATAGACTAAAGAGAATGGGGTTGCCCCTGTTGAAGTACGTATTGTAGTACGATAACCATGAAGAGCAAATGGTAACATCTCATGCCAATCCTTGTAAGTAACAGTCATTTTCTGTACAATCTTCTTAATGTTCTTATTAGCGGCTTCAACTGCCCCATTCATCTTCGGACGATACGGAGAAGAGTTGTGATGCTTAATCTTGAACTGCGTGCAGAGATCAGTAATCATAGTGTTGTTCAGATTAGAGCCATTGTCAGTGATAATCCTTTCAGGGATGCCATACCTACATATGAGATTATTCTTAATGAACCGAGCCACAACATTCTTAGTCACAGATGCATATGAAGCTGCCTCTACCCACTTCGTAAAATAATCAATAGCCACCAGGATGAAACGATGCCCATTAGAAGCAGTAGGTTTGATCTCACCAATCATATCAATGCCCCACATGGCAAAGGGCCAAGGAGCAGTCAACACATTCAATGGTGAAGGAGGTACATGAACTTTATCAGCATAAATTTGACACTTGTGACAAGTTCTGGAGTGTTGATAGCAATCAGCTTCCATGGTAGACCAATAGTAACCTGCTCTCAATATCTTCTTTGCCATGGTATGACCACTAGAATGAGTGCCAAAGATCCCATCATGCATCTCTTCCATAATCTCAGTTGCTTCCTTCTTATCCACACAACGAAGCATAGTTGAATCATGATTGCGCTTGTACAGAATGCCATTACTCAGAAAGAACTTAGCAGAGAACCTCCTCAGAAACTTCCTATCTTTGACAGATGCCCCTTCAGGAAACTCCTGAGCTTCAAGATATCTTTTCACTTCATAGAACCAAGGCTTCTCCTCTGCCCCTTCAGTGTCAATCTCATTGCAGTATGCAGGCTTCTCAAATCTATCAATAGTAATTTTGGGAGCTTCATCATCCCAGCTGATCTCAAACATAGATGCCATGGTGGCCAATGCATCTGCCAACTGATTCTCTCTTCGTGGAATATGTCCAAAGGTAATCTCTTTGAAATGTGGGATCAAAGACAACACATGCTCTCTGTAAGGAATGAGATTATCATGCTTGGTATCCCAATCTCCTTTAATCTGACTCACTACCAGGGCTGAATCTCCATACACATCAAGGAACTGAATCTTCATATCAATAGCAACTTTAATACCCATGATACATGCCTCATACTCAGCTATGTTATTGGTACAATAGAAACAAAGTCTGGCAGTAATCGGGGTATGACAACCTTCAGGGGAACTAATTACAACACCAACACCATTACCATGTGCATTAGAGGCACCATCAAAAACCATAGTCCATCGGGATCCTTGTTCAGGTCCGTCATATTGTCCAGGTTCTTTGGTAACAGTCATAATGTCTTCATCAGGGAACTCAAAATTCATTGATTGGTAATCATCTACTGCTTGATGAGCCAAATGATCAGCAACAACACTTCCCTTAATGGCCTTCTGAGTAGTATACTGTATGTCATATTCTGTCAAGATCATTTGCCATCTTGCAATTCTTCCGGAGAGAGCAGGTTTCTCGAATATGTACTTGATTGGATCCATCTTTGAAATCAATAAGGTAGTATGGGTCAACATATACTGTCTTAGCCGGCGAGCAGCCCATGCCAAAGCGCAGCAAGTTTTCTCGAGCAGTGAGTATCTTGTTTCACAGTCGGTAAACTTTTTGCTAAGGTAGTATATTGCCTGCTCTTTTCGACCAGACTCGTCATGTTGCCCCAATACACACCCCATTGAGTTGTCTAACACTGTTAAGTACATAATCAAGGGTCTTCCATCAACTGGTGGCATCAAAATTGGTGGCTCTAGCAAATATCTCTTGATTTCATCAAAGGCAGTCTGGCACTCATCATTCCATTTCATCACCTGATCTTTCTTCAATAACTTGAAGATTGGCTCACAGATGGTAGTTAATTGGGAAATAAATCTTGCAATGTAGTTCAATCGTCCCAAGAAACCTCTAACCTCCTTCTCAGTACGGGGAGCTGGCATCTCTCGTATAGCTTTCACTTTTGCAGGATCCACTTCAATACCTTTTCCACTGACAATGAAACCCAGGAGTTTACCAGATCTAACTCCAAAAGTACACTTGTTTGGGTTCAATCTCAACTTGTATTTCTTCAACCTCTCAAACAACTTGTGCAGATGATCAAGGTGTTGCTCTTCATTCTGAGACCTGGCTATCATATCATCTACATATACCTCTATCTCATGATGAATCATATCATGAAACAAAGCCACCATAGCACGCTGATATGTTGCCCCTGCATTCTTCAAACCAAATGGCATCACCTTATAGCAAAAGGTGCCCCACTGTGTCACAAATGTTGTCTTCTCCATATCTTCAGGTGCCATCTTGATCTGATTGTAACCAGAGAAACCGTCCATAAAAGAGAATACCTTATGCTGAGCAGTGTTGTCTACCAGAATATCAATATGAGGAAGTGGAAAGTCATCTTTAGGGCTGGCCTTGTTCAAATCTCTGTAGTCTACACACATACGCACCTTACCATCTTTCTTAGGAACTGGTACCACATTTGCAACCCACTGAGGATAAGAAGTCACTGCCAAGAACCCTGCATTGAACTGTTTCATTACCTCTGCCTTGATCTTTTCTGACATTTCAGGACGCATACGACGAACCTTCTGCTTCTTTGGACGACAATCTTCTTTCACTGGCAAACGGTGAACCACAATGTCTGTATCCAACCCTGGCATATCTTCATAAGACCAAGCAAAGATCTCCACATAGTCACGTAACATCTGAATCAACCTGCTCTTGACACTGTCCTCTAAATCAACCCCTATCTTGACCTCTTTTCTGTTTTCTTCAGTTCCCAGATTCACAACTTCGACTGGCTCTTCATGTGGCTGTATAGCTTTCTCTTCTTGTTGTAACAACCTAGCAAGCTCTACAGGTATTTCACAATCGTCCTCATTTCCGTCTTCAGTTTGATAGATCGGATTCTCGAAATTATAATTGGCAATAGTAGAACTGTTATCAACAGGATCCAGAGTGGATGAGGATCTGCATTTTAGTGATGTGGGTGTGTGTAAGAACACATAGCTGATAAAGCAAAAATAAAGAAAAGAAAGACAAGGAACACAATATTTACGAAAACGAAACGTCCACTGATTTTATTGAATGAAGTATGCAAATGAAATGACAGCCCGTAACAAGCACACCATTATGCCCCGGGTAAGGCACATGGCTTGAAAGTTTTTATTGTTCAAGAAATTACAAACTTAAAACATAACACAGTAATAGTATTTACTCCTGACTAAAGGAGATAAGGATAACATCTTCAGCTTTCCAATTATTGAGTCCAGCACCCACAGTAGGAAAAATCCATGCATCCACGTTGTAGTCTTCATCATAGTCTCCCACAGCATTGATAACCCCTTGATTGGTGATACGAGCAGCGCGAGCACGACGAACAGCCTTCTGGGACTCTGCAGTGAAACCCAAACCAAACTTGTCAGACTTGTATGGAATATCAGGAAGCTGACCCCAAATAGTACAACCACCTTCATCCACCACATCTCTAGCATCATTGAGGGAGGCCATTGCCATTGTTGGAGGTTTTCGGGTGACCACAGGAACTTTCTTCACAGCAGGAGGAGCTACATAATCATTACCAACCCAGGGAATCACTTCAAATGACTGACACGGAGTTTCAATGTATTCACCTTCCATTTCCAGATACTTGAAGGTATTGACATGGCTGACAAAGTATTCTTCCTCTCCATAGACAGTAACAACTTTTCCATTCACCGGATATCTCAACTTTTGGTGCAATGTAGAGGTCACAGCTCCTGCCCCATGGATCCAGGGACGACCAAGCAGACAAGAGTACGAAGGACGAATATCCATCACATAAAATGTAGCAGTAAACACCTGAGAACCAACTTGAATTGGGAGATCAATTTCCCCATGCACTACTCTTCTAGAACCATCAAAAGCTTTTACCACAATATTGCTGGGCTTCAGCACAGTATCTTCAGGACTCAGCTTGTTCAAGACTTCCTTAGGCAACACATTCAAAGAGGAACCATTGTCTATCAGCACATGAGACAGGGTAGTGCCCCTGCATTCAATTGAAATATGCAAGGCCCTGTTATGATCCCTCTTGGCAGGGGTTAAATCAGCATCAGAAAATCCTAACCCATTATCATAGGTCAGGTGGGCAACACAATTCTCAAACTGGTCAACAGAAATTGCACTGGGTACATGAGCCATCTTCAGAAATTTGATCAATGACTTGGCATGAGCTTCAGAACATAATAATAGGGAGAGCATGGAAATCTTTGAGGGAGTATGCCCCAGCTGATCAACAATGTCATAATCACTCTTGCGAATGATTTTCAATACTTCTTCCATCTGCTTAGAGAGATCATCAGCAGCTGGCACATCAGTAGATACGGGCTCAATAACAGGACCTTTGCCCCGAGCATCAGTGGTGGAAGTAGCAGCAGGAGTAACTGCATTCTTGGAAGTATCTGGAGGAGAGAAGACTCTTCCACTACGAATGATCTTGCTAGCAATATTGCCAATGTCAACAGGCACATCAGGTAAAGGTTCCTGCTTAACACCATGGATGTAAACATCAGACCCATAGTGCCAAGGCACAACTTTGTCAGATGTATAAGGTATAGGACCAGGAGTAGTAATGACCACAGGAGCTACTCTGGCTTCAGCAACAACTTTCACGGGACCTTCGGCAGTAATCTTGATTGGGCCCTGATGAGTGATTTTAATGGGACCCTTTGAAGTGATTCTCACTGGTACTTTGTCAACCATATCAACCTCTTCAATCTTCTTATTCTGAGTCAGATGATCCACCATACTTTCTACAGATGCTGGTCTTCTTTCAAACACTATAGTATACTTATCCATGAGGCGTTGAATGCCATCTCTCAAAATGAAGCAACTATCCGGCTTATAGGTACAATACAGACAATCTTCACGACAACCTGGAAAGATCCCAGCTTGTACTAATCTCTTTTTGATAATAGACAATGGTGTGCTCAACTCCATAACTGAATAGACATGCAGGTCTTCTTCATCAATGGCATTGACAGTCTTCTCGTGATTTGGCATTGGAGCTGTAATCACATTTGGAGTACCTGGAGGATCAAACTCAATTTCTCCAGCATCAATCATATCTTGAATTTTGTTCTTCAAGACCCAGCAGTTATTAGTATCATGTCCTGGACAATTTGAATGATATGCACATCGTGCATTGGGATTGTACTTGGGAGAGGTAACATTGGGATTCTGAGGAGCCTCCCTCAGGGTGATAAGTTCAGCCTTCAACAAGTGTTGCAATGCCTGAGCCATTGACATGTTGATCTTTGTGAACTGTCTTCTAGCCCTCTGTTGGTTGCCTTGAGGCTGCTCTGTTGGTGTAGTAGTTGGATTTGAAATATGAACTGCACTGACAGACTGATGCCTTCTATTACGATCAGGTTGACCATAAACAGCATTGGATTCTTTCTTCCCAGTGGGAGGCTTCTTTGCAGCACCTGATGAAGAAGTGCCCACTTGGATCTTACCACTCTTGATACCATTCTCTACCCGCTCTCCTGTCATGATCAACTCAGTGAAGCCAGATGATGAGCTTCCAATGAGATGACTGTAAAACAGACCATTCAGCGTACACATGAACATATCAACTAATTCCCTGTCAGTTAAAGGAGGTTGAACTCTTCCAGCTAAATCTCTCCACTTCTGAGCATACTCCTTAAAACTTTCTTTGGCACCCATAGACATGCTCTGAAGCTGCATGCGAGTGGGGGCTAAGTCAGCATTGTATTGATACTGCTTGTAGAAAGCTTCAGCAAGATCATTCCAGTCTCTGATGTTGACACTCTCCAACTGATAATACCACTCCAGCTGAGCTCCAGATAAGCTCTCTTGAAAGAAATGGATCCACAACTTCTTATCAGCAGTGTGGGGTTGAATTCTTCTGACATACGACCTCAAATGCAGCTTGGGACAAGAGACCCCATCATAGACAACAAAAGTAGGAACTTTGAACCCAATGGGTATGACTACCCCAGATATCAAACTCAAATCCTCAAAATCCAGCCCAGATGATTTCTGCAATTCCATAGCATCCATTCTATCCACCAGCATCTTGAATTTGTCTTCATTAGGCTCATGGTAGTAATTAGCCTCAGAATCAGAGTCCCCCATAGTGTTGTGGAGACTGCCTCTCTCTTTCTCAGATTCTTCAGATTCATAGTCTTCAACTTCTTCCTTGGTCTTGACAGGACCTTTGAACCTTCTTCCCATGTTGAGCAACCCAGCAGACCTTCTAGTCTTCTTAGTCTTCTTGGCCAGCAGTGCCTTCAAATCATCTTGCCCCTTGGACAAGTTCAAGATCAGCTCCTGGAACTGGGCATTCTGTGCCTGAAGATCCTTAACTGATTGTTCAAGAGCCATTGCTGAAATAAACAGCGAGAAGATGAGAAACCTGTGCACAATATAAACCTGTGATACAATGAAATGATATGGGAATGCATATGCAATGTTTTCAAGGACCGCAGGATTTAAATTTGCTTAAACAAACAAGAAAGTAACTTTTTATTAGTAATAACTTGTTTTGCCTTTTAGGCTTACAAAAAAAATGAAAGTGAAATAAGTACAAAAGATGGGGTTTTAAGTCTCCCATGGACGCTTCCTCTTTGTGTTGAGGTATGAGTTGAGGTTTCGTTCCTCGTGAAGTTGTTTTGTTAGCTCTAGGATCCTTGCTTGGCTTGCTTTATAATGAGCCTCGAAAGTATCCCTTTGCTCCTTCAGTTGGATCCAAGATCTCTGCAAATCTTCCATATCAGTAGGCATGTCTGGGTGAAGGATGGTATAAGCAGTGTCTCCTTCAGCAACAGGTTCCATGGTAACTGGTAGGACGGCAGGATATGGCATCACGAGTGTCTGAGCACGAGATCGTACCCATCTGAGATAAGCCTCCATAGGAATAGTGTACTTAGGCTCCAGTGTCTTGCTGTCAATCCTGTTTACCTTTCCCCAAGCTCGTATGAATCTCTGACGGTAACCCTGAAGATCGTTGTCGTAATCAAACACAATGCCCTGAATCAACATGTCATGTGGGCCATCGCTCCGAGCGTAACCAAACTGTCGTAAAGCTAGAGAGGGGTTGTAGGTGATGCCTCCTCTTATGCCTAGAAGTGGCACATTAGGAAACTCCCCACAACGGTCAATGATAGTGACATTCTCCATAGATCTGGAGCACCAATGGATGTCTGAGTGAGAAAGTGACATGATCCTCTTGGACCATCTGAACCCTTGCTCATTCTTCATTACTGAGCGAGGAAGGTGAGAAATAAACCACCTAGAAAGCAAAGGTATGCAGCACATCAAAGTTCCTCTTGCCTTTGTAGTACGGGTGTGAAGAGAATGCAGGATGTCTCCAAGCAATGTAGGCACTGGATTGTGACTCAGGAAAATGTTGATGGCATGAACATCTATGAACTGATCTGGATTGGGGAACAATACTAAGCCATATATCAGCAAGGCTAAGATCTCCTCAAAAGCATCATAGCTCATGGCCTTCAAGAACATTTGAGCTTTATCCATTAATACCTTGGCAAGAATACCCTTGACTCTGCTTCTCGTCTCTAGAACAATATCAGATTTCTTCAGATGTAGAGCTGCAGCAATAACCTCTGGTTTAAGCTCCTTCTCCAAGCCTGTGAAGGGTCTTTGATCAAGAACAGGTATGCCCAGAAGTTTAGAGAACTCCTCCATGGTAGGAACCAGCTGATAGTCGGGGAATGTAAAGCAGTGGTGCTTAGGGTCAAAGAACTGAAACAGCACACTCATCATGTCTTCATTGAACCCTGAAGTAACTAAATCCAAAAGGTGACCATGTCTCTTGATGAACTGGGAGTGATCAGACACTTGAGAAACCAACTCTTTAAGCTTGAGAGGTATGCTCACAAAGTTGATCCTGATGGTGTTTCTACGAGCAGAAGCCATGACCTGCAACAAAGAACAAAAATAAATCCCTTGGTCCTTGAAATGGTTAGGGAAAATGATATGCTCATGATGCATGATGATGTCATGATGTTATGCTCAATCACAAACATGTGGCACACACAAACAAGTCACACCATAGCCCTAGGTTTAAAGGCTTGCATGAGGTTTAAGGTAAGTACCCTCCCCTGAAGTTAGATGGTTCATCCTGTCCTACAAAAGTAACCAGGTTCTAAGGGATCTCAATATCATTGATCCTTCACAAGGGTGGTTGTTCAGAAGGCAACTTACTTGCCAACCAAAACCCTCCAAGTTTAAGATCTCAATGAGCGTAGCATCGAGTGTCAACCAACTTCAGTCTGCACCAAAGCCGGTTACCTCACTACTTTCTAAAGGCCAAGATGAGTTAACTAGGGTTCTAAAAGTTAGTTAGTGCATTGACAACATATGGCAGCCTCATATTATCCTCAACTTGACTTAAGGAATATAAGCACCAACCAAGAAGTCGCACTAACTATGGCCACCAGATCAACCGTATCGATATACGTCGTACAGTTTCCTTGGTCTATTGCCATTTACCTAAGGTACACTAGATCCGGGTTAGGACCTTTCACACATAAGAGCACCCCAACAAGTAATATAAATCAAACAAAGCAAGCAATTCAAAGTGATCTTAATTCCTAAGGGTACCCCTCTTAAAATATTATCCCCAGCAGAGTCGCCAGTTCTGTAACACGGTGGGAGAACTGACTTTAAGTAATGTTGCGGATAGCAAGAGTCGCCACCGACTTTTATTTTATCCAAAGGAAAGGTTATAAAAGAACAGGAAAGACCTTAAAAGAATATTTTTGGGTCCGGGGGGTAGGTTATGAAAAGGGAAGGTATTAGCATCCTTTTCATCCATGGTTATCCATGGGCTCTTAGGTACTTAAGCTCACTTTAAATTGTTTTTGAAAGTGTAATGTGTGAATAGAAAAAATTTTCAGAATAGTTTAATAATAATCCATGTACGGATGTGTAAAAAACTTGTTTGAAAATTTGTTGGAAATTTGTTTAAGTGTGAAAAAAAATTTTGAAGTGAGCAAGTACATAGGAGTAACCTACCCTAATGTTTAAGGTCTTTCTTATTCTTTATCCTTTCCTTGGTAAGACTATCCCTACTATTAAGGAGTAGGTAGTCCTTACTTTGGATGTTAAGGGACATGTGAGGGGCATTTTGATTTTGAAGGCCATTGTGGGGTGTAATAAGCACATAGGAGGGACTATCATCATTTTTTCGAAGGGACTCGATTCGTAAAGGCAACCATAAGGGACTTGATGATTTTCTTTCAAGGGACTTGCTTTATACACCCCACTTGACCATTATTCGTAGGCAACTTGAGGGATAACCTTAGAAAGTGAGACGGCGATTAAAATCGACTTACGTGTGTGTGAGTGTTTATTTTAATTATCTTATATTAACATGATCTAAATTCATTTTAAATAACATACATATTAGCACTCCCTAATTACTAACCATAGCAATAATAATTACAAAACTTACATCCGGGAAACAATTACAAAATTATAATGAAAATAATAAGCAAAATAATTAAATAAAATATAAATAAGCAATAAATAAAAAATAAATGATAAGGGTTAGTGATGATAATAATAATAAATAAAAAGAGTTAGTAATAAAAATAAGAAAAAATTAGGAAATAGTAAAAATTATAAAGTTAGTGAAATAATAAGCATAAAAATAATAATTAATAATAATATAAAACAAAGCAAAATAAATAATATGGTTAGTAGTAATAAACAAAATTAATTAAGATATTATAAGAAATTAACCATTTTTAATATGAACAATTATATTAAAAAAACAAATATGAATAAACAATTATTTTAATTTACAAATTATTAGATTATCTTTAAAGGTATTATAGCAACAAAACTTAATTATTATAAATTTAATTATTTCTAAACAAAAGTTACAAAAAGTATTTACTTAATATATAAAGAGAAAAATAAATTATATATTTACAAAAAAAACTTTAATTTTTAATAATATGAAATATATTTATATTTGATATGAGAAAAATAATTTATAATTATATTTACAATATGAGAATAAATAAATTTACATTATAATTATATTAACAATTAGGGAATAAAATTATTTAGAAAAATAGGATTTAGGTTTTATTTTTGAAAATAATTTTAGGGTTGAAAAATTAGGGTTTTATAATTAGGGTTTTATAATTAGGGTTTTATAATTAGGGTTTGTTAGAAACATATTTAAGAATTTTTAATATAAGATTAACATACACATATTATAATTTAATTACATGAATAACAATAAAAATTCAAATTGAGAAAAACAAGAGTTTAGAATTTTAGAAAATATAATTGGTGTTTTTTTTTTAGGCATTTTAAATATATATATATACATTTATAATTTATTGATAAATAAGAAAGTAATTTAAGCCAATTATTTAAAATAAATAAAACAGAAAAATAGTAAAAAGGAAACTTACCTTGGCTGGGTTTGAACCCAGGACATTCTGCCTGCAAACACCAAAACCCTCCACTAGGCCAACCATGCGTAGGTGATAAGGAATCAGCTTCATTTTGTTTTGTGCCTTGACTTTGGAAAATCAGAAAAAATAATGAATAAGCAAAAGGCCTGGGGTGGGATTTGATCCGAGGACCTTATGAATACAAGCATACGCGCGCCACCACCCGGCTGGAAGAGCCCATCTGGCTATTGAATAGCAAGAATGCATAATATATTATGTTGGCTTTTATCCTGCAAAAATAAAACAAAACAATGCCACGGCCAAGAATCGAACCAAGGCCTTTATAGCATATACGCTTCAGCCTTACCACCAGATCACAAGCACGCTTGTGATAAATAAACTAATAACAATTCATAAAATATTTTAAACAAATTTTTGAATTTCCTGAGCGCGGGAAGCTTCATCTTCAACCTTTCATCCTTCGAAATTTGCTGCGATTTCCTCCACGAATTTTCCTGCGAAAATAAAATCCTAACAAAACCTACGAAAATGAAACTCAAGCAAAACCACATCAATTCATGAAATTGGTTAGTGATTCATAATTCTCACGATTCACACAACAATTCTATGTTTTCATAATTTATTTATATGCATTCAAATGATAAACCCTAATTGGAGGTCATGAACCCTAACATGGCCGTTTGCTTTTTAGGCACTCATCCTTCAATCCAATCGTCCAGAAACGTTCTATGGATCAAGATAAACACATATCAACCATCAAAAACAATTTATAATACATATATTAATGGAATCGAAAAAGTTGAATTCAAGACAAAGATGAGTTCGGGTAGAGCAATATGGTGCACATGAGATGCATATGAATGATGCTTTTGCTTCAACAATGTCCAATAAACATCTCTATGTTCTTACTTTGCCTTCCAATGCCCTGGAATCCAAAATCCGAATCTCACTTTTGGAAGGATTTTTGTGTTTTTGAACTTACCTTGAAGCTGCTGGATTTCGTCCATGAGGCTAGGGTTTGTGTTATGTATATATATGTGGATCATCCTAGGTCAAAACATTGATTAATTGTGTGGAGATTTGATTCAAAAAAAGATTGAAAAAGATGGTGTTGTAAAAGTCAAATATTTGCTTATGAATGCTTGCTATTTTGGGAGAGATCACATGATTTCATTCCCCTTTGACTCTAATCACCCTTTAAGACTTTCTAGAAATAAAATTAAAATTTATTTTCATGATTTTATATTTTATTAGAATTTAAAATGACTTTTTAATATAAAAATCATAATAAATAAAAATAAAATAAATAAAATTATGAATAAATTAAATTGATTTCGTGCAAGCCATTATGAAATGAATTGGGTCACAATTTGGGCAGCCCATTTGGAAAGAATTACTTTTAAGCCTCCATTTTCAACATAAACCATCACAAAATTTCCAAACTTTGCAAGAGCACATCTCCCTCAATTTTAAAGGTATGAGGGTGTTCTTGGACTTTTTGGAAAGCTTGAAGAGTCCTCTAAACAACCCCATTGGTTTCAGGTCCATATCATTTACCAATCTCAAGTTATGCCCTTTTGAAGTTGTTGACTTTTTGTTGACTTTTGAAATGACCTATAATGTCTTAGATCATATCTTTCAAATGAAGCATTTTTGGACTTAACCTTCAACATCAAAGTTGTAGAGAATTCAATTTCCTTCAAAATGAGCTTTGGATGGAGACTTGGTGATGAAGTATGTGAAAGTTATGGCTGGTCAAAGTTCAGTTGACTTTTACTGAGGAAACCCTAATTTAGAAACTCCTGATTATTGATGATCTGGAATCTCCTTGATGAATCATGATCAACCCTTGATCAAATGATGAATTTTACTTCATATACTTGATGTTGGCAAAAAATCATGAAGTTTGACTTTGGTTTGACCACAGTTGACCTCAGTTTGACTTTTTAACTGTATTGACTGATTTTGACTTATCTGATCATCTGACTGAGCAAACTTTTGAGAAAAGTCTTGAAACTTGTCATAGGGGTTCTTATACACATATAAGATGTTATGAAGCTTACTTGAAGTATTGGAAGTCCATTTAGCCTGATTAAAGTCAAAACCCTAGTTTTGGATGCACTGCTTAGGAGGTGCATTGTCTGAGGGAATTGTCAACTCCTTTGACCAATTGTGAACTTTGTGAACCTTGTGAATCTTCATAAAGTGTCTTGTGAACCTCATGAACCTCAGGAGAGCTTTGTAATCATTGTGAATCTTGTGAACCTTGTGAACCCTCATAAAGTAACTTGTAGACTTCATGAACTTCATGAAAGGTCTTGTAAATGTTGAGAAGCTTGTGAACCTTGTGAACCTTCAAGAAGTGGCTTGTAGACTTCATGAATCTCATGAAAGGTTATGGAAGTGTTGGAGAGCTTGTGAACCTTGTGAACCTTCAAGAAGTAACTTGTGGACTTCATGAACCTCATGAAAGGTTATGGAAATGTTGAGAAACTTGTGAACCTTGTGAACCTTCTTAGAACACAAAGTCTTGTATTGTGAGGGCAAATTTTGGGGTGCAAAACCTTAGAACCTGGTTACTTTTGTAGGACAGGATGAACCACCTAACTTCAGGGGAGGGTACTTGCCTTTGAACCTCGTGCAAGCCTTTAAACCTAGGGCTATTGTGTGACTTGTTTGTGTGTGCCACATGTTTGTGATTGAACATAACATCATGACATCATCATGCATCATAAGCATAGCATCTTCACTAACCATTTCAATGACCAAAGGATTTATCTTTGTTCTTTGTTGCAGGTCATGGCTTCTGCTCGTAGAAACACCATCAGGATCAACTTTGTGGGCATACCTGCTAAGCTTAAAGAGTTGGTTTCTCAAGTGTCTGATCACTCCCAGTTCATCAAGAGACATGGTCACCTATTGGATCTAGTCACTTCAGGGTTCAATGAAGACATGATGAGTGTTCTGTTTCAGTTCTTTGACCCTAAGCATCATTGTTTTACATTCCCCGACTACCAGCTGGTTCCTACAATGGAAGAATTCTCTAAACTTCTGGGTATACATGTTCTTGATCAAAGACCCTTCACAGGCTTGGAGAGGGAGCTTAAACCAGAGGTTATTGCTGCAGCTTTACATCTGAAGAAGTCTGACATTGTTCTAGAAACGAGAAGCGGAGTTAAGGGTATTCTTGCCAAGGTGTTGATAGAGAAAGCTCAGGTGTTCTTGAAGGCCATGAGCTATGATGATTTTGAGGATATCTTAGCCTTGCTGATTTATGGCTTAGTATTGTTCCCCAATCCAGATCAGTTCATAGACGTTCATGCCATCAACATATTCCTGAGTCACAATCCAGTACCTACATTGCTTGGAGACATCCTACATTCTCTTCATACCCGTACTACAAGGGCAAGAGGAACTTTGATGTGCTGCATACCTTTGCTTTCTAGGTGGTTTATTTCTCACCTTCCTCGCTCAGTAATGAAGAATGAGCAAGGGTTCAGATGGTCCAAGAGGATCATGTCACTCTCGCATTCAGATATTCATTGGTGCTCCAGATCTATGGAGAATGTCACTATCATTGACGGTTGTGGAGAATTCCCTAATGTGCCACTTCTAGGCATAAGAGGAGGCATCACCTACAACCCCTCTCTAGCTTTACGACAGTTTGGCTACGCTCGGAGTGATGGTCCACATGACATGTTGATTCAGGGCATTGTGTTTGATTACGACAACGATCTTCAAGGTTACCGTCAGAGATTCATACGAGCTTGGGGAAAAGTGAACAAGGTTGACAGCAAGACTCTGGAGCCTAAGTACACTATTCCTATGGAGGCTTATCTCAGATGGGTGCGATCTCGTGCTCAAACTCTCATGATGCCATATCCTGCTATCCTGCCAGTTACCATGGAACCTGTTGCTGAAGGAGATACTGCTTATACCATCCTTCACCCAGACATGCCTACTGACATGGAAGACTTACAGAGATCCTGGATCCAGTTGAATGAGCAAAGGGATACTTTCGAGGCTCATTACAAAGCAAGCCAAGAAAGAATCCTGGAACTAACAAAGCAACTTCACGAGGAACGGAATCTCAACTCATACCTCAACACAAAGAGGAAACGTCCATGGGAGACTTAAAACCCCATCCCTTGTATTTATTTCGTTTCATTTTCTGTAAGCCCAAGAGGCAAAACAAATTTATTACTAATAAAAGTTTACCTTCTTGTTTGTTTAAACAAATTTAAATCCTGCGGTCCTTGAAAACATTTCATATACATTCACATGTCATCTCATTGCATCACAAGTTTATAATTGTGCACAGGTTTCTTATCTTCTCGCTGTTTATTTCAGCAATGGCTCTTGAACAAACAGTTAAGGATCTCCAGACACAAAATGCACAGTTCCAAGAGCTGATCCTAAACCTGACCAAGGGGCAGGATGAATTGAAGACACTGCTGGCCAAGAAGACTAAGAAGACTAGAAGGTCAGGTGGCCTGATCAACATGGGAAGAAGGTTCAAAGGTCTTACCAAGACCAAAGAACCAGTTGAAGACTATGAATCTGAAGAATCTGAAAAAGAGGGAGGCAGTCTCCACAACACTATGGGAGACTCTGATTCTGAGGCTAATTACTACCATGAGCCTAATGAAGACAAATTCAAAATGCTGGTGGATAGAATGGATGCTATGGAGTTGCAGAAATCTTCCGGGCTGGATTTTGAAGATTTGAGTCTGATATCTAGGGTAGTCATACCCATTGGTTTCAAGGTTCCTGCCTTTGTTGTTTATGATGGGGTCTCTTGTCCCAAGCTGCATCTGAGGTCTTATGTCAGAAGAATCCAACCTCACACTGCTGATAAAAAGTTGTGGATCCATTTCTTCCAAGAGAGCTTATCTGGATCTCAATTGGAGTGGTATTATCAATTGGAAAGTGTCAACATCAGGGATTGGAATGATCTTGCTGAAGCTTTCTATAAGCAGTATCAATACAATGCTGATTTAGCTCCCACTCGCATGCAGCTGCAAAGCATGTCTATGGGTGCCAAAGAAAGTTTCAAGGAGTATGCTCAGAAGTGGAGAGATTTAGCTGGAAGAGTTCAACCTCCTTTAACTGACAGGGAATTGGTTGATATGTTCATGTGTACATTGAATGGTCCTTTTTACAGTCATCTCATTGGAAGCTCATCATCTGTCTTCACTGAGTTAATAATGACAGGAGAGCGCGTGGAAAATGGTATAAAGAGTGGCAAAATTCAAGTGGGTACTTCTTCATCAGGTGCTGCAAAGAAGCCTCCCACTGGGAAGAAAGAATCCAATGCTGTTTATGGTCAACCTGATCGTAATAGAAGACATCAGTTTGTGAGTGCAGTTCATATTTCAAATCCAACTCCTGCAACAACAGAGCAGCCACAGGGCAACCAACAGAGGGCTAGAAGGCAGTTCACTAAGATCAACATGTCAATGGCTCAGGCATTGCAACACTTATTGAAGGCTGAACTTATTACTCTGAAAGAGGCTCCTCAGAATCCCAATGTTACTTCTCCCAGGTACAATCCCAATGCACGATGTGCATATCATTCAAACTGTCAGGGACATGATACTAATAGCTGCTGGGTCTTGAAGAACAAAATTCAAGATATGATTGAGGCTGGAGAGATTGAGTTTGACCCTCCGGGTACTCCAAATGTGATTACTGCTCCCATGCCAAATCACGAGAAGACTGTCAATGCCATTGATGAAGATTTACATATCTATTCAGTTGCAGAGTTGACCACACCATTGTCTGTCATCAAGAAGAAGTTAGTGCAAGTTGGGTTCTTTCCAGGTTGTCGTGAAGATTGTTTGTATTGTACCTATAAGCCGGATAGTTGCTGGAGATTGAGAGATGAAATTCAACGTCTCATGGATAAGTATACCATAGTGTTTGAGAGGGCTCCATCATCTGTAGAGAGTATGGTGGATCATATTACCCAAGGTAGGAAGACTGAAGAGGTTGACATGGTTGACAAAATACCAGTGAGGATCACTTCAAAGGGACCTGTTAAAATCACTCATAAGGGTCCAATTAAGATTACTGCTGAAGGCCCTGTGAAGATTGTTGCTGAAGCTAGAGTGGCTCCTATGGTCATTACCACTCCTGGTCCTATTCCGTATACGTCTGATAAAGCTGTGCCTTGGCATTATGGGTCTGATGTTTATATCCATGGTGTTAAGCAAGAACCCTTAGCTGATGTGCCTGTTGATGTTGACAATATTGCTGGATCTAGCAAGATCACACGAAGTGGAAGAGTCTTCTCTCCTCCAGTTACTTCCAAGAATGCAGCTACTCCTGCTGCTACCTCCACCACTGATGCTCGGGGCAAAGGTCCTGTTATTGAGCCTATACCTACTGATGTACCAGCTGCTGATGATCTCTCTAAGCAGATGGAAGAAGTACTGAAAATCATTCGTAAGAGTGATTATGACATTGTTGATCAGTTGGGGCATACTCCCTCCAAGATTTCTATGCTGTCTTTGTTGTTATGTTCTGAGGCTCATGCTAAAGCTTTGATCAAGTTTCTGAAGACTGCTCATGTACCCAATGCAATTTCTGTTGACCAGTTTGAGAATTGTGTTGCTCACCTGACTTATGATAATGGGTTAGGGTTTTCTGATGCTGATTTGACCCCTGCCAAGAGGGATCATAACAGGGCTCTGCATATCTCAATTGAATGCAGGGGCACTACCCTGTCACATGTATTGATAGACAATGGTTCCTCTCTGAATGTGTTGCCCAAGGAAGTCCTGAATAAGATGAGTCCTGAAGATGCTGTGCTGAAGCCCAGTAACATAGTGGTGAAGGCTTTGGATGGTTCGAGAAGAGTGGTGCATGGAGAAATTGATCTCCCAATCAAAGTTGGTTCTCAGATTTTCAATGCTACATTTTATGTGATGGATATTCGTCCTTCGTACTCTTGTTTGCTTGGTCGTCCCTGGATTCATGGGGCAGGTGATGTAACCTCTACTTTACATCAGAAGCTAAGATATCTGGTGGAAGGAAAAGTTGTTACTGTCTATGGAGAGGAAGAGTATTTTGTTAGCCATGTGAACACCTTCAAGTATCTGGAAGTGGAAGGTGAATACGTTGAAACTCCGTGTCAGACATTCGAAGTGGTTCCTTGGATTGTTAATGATTATGTAGCTCCTCCTGTTGTGAAGAAAGTTCCTGTGGTCACCAGAGTGCCTCCTACAATGGCCTCCCTCAAGGATTCTAGAGCTGTAGTGGATAAAGAGTCCCAGAAGGCTGTTCGTCGTGCTCGTGCTGTTCGTATCACCAATCAAGGGGTTATGAAAGATCAGATCAATGTTGTGGAAGACTATGATGAAGACTACAATCTGGATGCTTGGATCTTTCCTACTGTGGGTGCTGGACTCAATAATTGGAAAGCTGGAGATGTTATTCCTATCTCCTTTAGTCAGGAGTAAATACTATTACTGTGTTGTTGCTTTTAAGTTTGTAATTTCTTAAACAATTAAACTCTTAAGCCTTGTGCCTTACCCGGGGCACAATGGTGTGCTTGTTACGGGATGTCATTTCATTTGCATACTTCATTCAATAAAAATCAGTGGACGTTTCGTTTTCGTAAATATTGTGTTCCTTGTCTTTCTTTTCTTTTATTTTTTTGTTTTATCAGCTATGTGTTCTTACACACACCCACATCACTAAAATGCAGATCCTCATCCACTCTGGATCCTGTTGATAACAGTTCTACTATTGCCAATTATAATTTCGAGAATCCGATCTATCAAACTGAAGACGGAAATGAGGACGATTGTGAAGTACCTATAGAGCTTGCTAGGTTGTTACAACAAGAAGAGAAAGCCATACAGCCACATGAAGAGCCAGTCGAAGTTGTGAATCTGGAAACTGAAGAAAACAGGAAAGAGGTCAAGATAGGGGCTGATTTAGAGGATAGTGTCAAGAGCAGATTGATTCAGATGTTACGTGACTATGTGGAGATCTTTGCTTGGTCTTATGAAGATATGCCAGGGTTGGATACAAACATTGTGGTTCACCGTTTACCAGTAAAAGAAGATTGTCGTCCAAAGACGCAGAAGGTTCGTCGTATGCGTCCTGAGATGTCAGAAAAGATCAAAGCAGAGGTAATGAAACAGTTCAATGCAGGGTTCTTAGCAGTGACTTCTTATCCTCAGTGGGTTGCAAATGTGGTGCCGGTACCTAAGAAAGATGGTAAGGTACGTATGTGTGTGGACTACAGAGATTTGAACAAGGCTAGCCCCAAAGATGATTTTCCACTTCCTCATATTGATGTTCTGGTAGACAACACTGCTCAGCATAAGGTATTCTCTTTTATGGATGGTTTTTCTGGTTACAATCAGATCAAGATGGCACCTGAAGATATGGAGAAGACAACATTTGTTACACAGTGGGGCACTTTTTGTTATAAGGTGATGCCATTTGGTTTGAAGAATGCAGGGGCAACATATCAGCGTGCTATGGTGGCTTTGTTTCATGATATGATTCATCATGAGATTGAGGTATATGTGGATGATATGATAGCCAAGTCCCAGAATGAAGAGCAGCATCTTGATCATTTGCATAAATTGTTTGAGAGGTTGAAGAAATACAAGTTGAGACTGAACCCAAACAAGTGTACTTTTGGAGTTAGATCTGGTAAGCTCCTGGGTTTCATTGTCAGTGGAAAAGGTATTGAAGTGGATCCTGCAAAAGTGAAAGCTATACGAGAGATGCCAGCTCCCCGTACTGAGAAGGAGGTTAGAGGTTTCTTGGGACGATTGAACTACATTGCAAGATTTATTTCCCAATTAACTGCCATCTGTGAGCCAATTTTCAAGTTGCTGAAGAAAGACCAGGTGATGGAATGGAATGATGAATGCCAGACTGCCTTTGATGAAATCAAGAGATATCTGCTAGAACCTCCAATTTTGATGCCACCAGTTGATGGAAGACCCTTGATTATGTACTTAACAGTGTTAGACAACTCAATGGGGTGTGTGTTGGGGCAACATGACGAGTCTGGTCGAAAAGAGCAGGCAATATACTACCTTAGCAAAAAGTTTACTGACTGTGAAACAAGATACTCACTGCTCGAGAAAACTTGCTGCGCTTTGGCATCGGCTGCTCGCCGATTAAGACAGTATATGTTGACTCATACCACCTTATTGATTTCAAAGATGGATCCAATCAAGTATATATTTGAGAAACCTGCTCTCTCCGGAAGAATTGCAAGATGGCAAATGATCTTGACAGAATATGACATACAATACACTACTCAGAAGGCCATCAAAGGAAGTGTTGTTGCTGATCATTTGGCTCATCAAGCAGTGGATGATTATCAGTCAATGAATTTTGAGTTCCCTGATGAAGACATTATGATTATTACCAAAGAACCTGGACAATATGACGGACCTGAACAAGGATCCCGATGGACTATGGTTTTTGATGGTGCCTCTAATGCACTTGGTAATGGTGTTGGTGTTGTGATTAGTTCCCCTGAAGGTTGTCATACCCCGATTACTGCCAGACTTTGTTTCTATTGTACCAATAACATGGCTGAGTATGAGGCATGTATCCTGGGCATTAAAGCTGCTATTGATATGAAGATTCAGTTCCTTGATGTGTATGGAGATTCAGCCCTGGTAGTAAGTCAGATTAAAGGAGATTGGGATACCAAACATGATAACCTCATTCCTTACAGAGAGCATGTATTGTCTTTGATCCCACATTTCAAAGAGATTACCTTTGGACATATTCCACGGAGAGAGAATCAGTTGGCAGATGCATTAGCCACCATGGCATCCATGTTTGAGATCAGCTGGGATGATGAAGCTCCCAAGATTACTATTGATAGATTTGAGAAGCCTGCATACTGCAATGAGATTGACACTGAAGAAGCAGAGGAAAAGCCTTGGTTTTATGAAGTGAAAAGATATCTTGAAGTTCAGGAGTTCCCTGAAGGGGCATCTGTCAAAGATAGGAAATTTCTGAGAAGGTTTTCTGCTAAGTTCTTCTTGAGTAATGGCATTTTGTACAAGCGCAATCATGAGTCAACTTTGCTTCGTTGTGTGGATAAGAAAGAAGCAACAGAGATTATGGAAGATATGCATGATGGGATCTTTGGCACTCATTCTAGTGGACATACTATGGCAAAGAAGATATTGAGAGCAGGTTACTATTGGTCTACCATGGAAGCTGATTGCTATCAACACTCCAGAACTTGTCACAAGTGTCAAATTTATGCTGATAAAGTACATATACCTCCATCACCATTGAA
Source organism: Lathyrus aphaca (assembly GCA_963966055.1). NCBI lineage: Eukaryota > Viridiplantae > Streptophyta > Magnoliopsida > Fabales > Fabaceae > Lathyrus > Lathyrus aphaca. Next base: position 507,063,649 of record OZ014522.1, on the reverse strand, counting down.
TGTGTTGACTGCTCCTTGGCCTTTTGCCATGTGGGGCATTGATATGATTGGTGAGATCAAGCCTACTGCTTCTAATGGGCATCGTTTCATCCTGGTTGCTATTGATTACTTTACAAAATGGGTAGAGGCAACTTCATTTGCATCTGTTACTAAGAATGTTGTAGCCCGATTCATTAAGAATAATCTCATATGTAGGTATGGCATCCCTGAAAGGATTATTACTAACAATGGCTCTAATCTGAACAACACTATGATTACTGATCTCTGCACGCAGTTCAAGATTAAGCATCACAATTCTTCTCCGTATCGTCCGAAGATGAATGGGGCAGTTGAAGCTGCTAATAAGAACATTAAGAAGATTGTACAGAAGATGACTGTTACTTATAAGGATTGGCATGAGATGTTACCATTTTCTCTTCATGGTTATCGTACCACAATACGTACTTCAACAGGGGCAACCCCATTCTCCTTAGTCTATGGTATGGAAGCAGTTCTGCCCATTGAAGTTCAGATTCCCTCCTTAAGAATTATGAAGGATGCAGGCTTGGATGAAGATGAGTGGATTCAGACTCGACTGGACCAGATAAATTTGATTGATGAGAAGAGGCTAGCAGCAGTTTGTCATGGCCAGATGTACCAGAAACGAATGATCAAGGCTTTTAACAAGAAGGTTAAGCCAAAGGTATATCAGGCCGGTGACTTGGTAATCAAGCGTATCATATTACCACAGGGTGATCCTAGGGGCAAGTGGACTCCTACGTATGAGGGACCATTTGTAGTCAAGACAGTGTTTTCAGGAGGTGCCATGATACTTACTACTATGGATGGTGAAGACTTCCCACAGCCTGTAAACGCAGACATAGTTAAAAAATACTACGCATGAAAAGAGACCCGCTAGGTTGACAGGCCTAGGCAAAAATAAGGGCATCCCGGCAAACCAAAAGGGTTTGGGCAAAAATTAGGGATATATATAAAAAGATGTACACCCGGCAAGTTGAAAACCTGAAAAGGCGGCTTGGGCAAAAAAGGGTATCCCGGTGGATTGAAAACCTGAAAAGGCAATCCAGACAAAAGTTAGGGATTAAAGCGTATGACTATGTCTCGTTTGGATCACCCATGAAACTGCAACCAGTTGTGTTACTTACTCAAGTTTGAACAGATAAAGCTCAATCCAGTCGTTTCCGTCTCAACAGTAGAAGATGAGATACTTGAAGATAATGGCAATAGTAGAATTGAAACTCAATAGGATTATTTCCCACGTAGCTGATTCTCCTTGTTTTGTAAAAACTTTATGACAAAGTACTCTTACTAGGATTTATGTCTCCTTGTACAAACTTACCCATGTATGGGTCACTCTTTGATATAAATAAAATTTCATTTCTGAATCCAGATTTACTTTTACCCTATTTACATAAGCGAAACGTCCATTGGTTGTGTTTGAATGTATGTATGCTGTTGAATATGATTGATGTTTACCAGAAATGCATGTATGCTTAATATGATTGATGTTTACCAGAAATGTATAAAAATGCAGTAATAGTATTTACTAAGGACGAACGAGGGAAGGATTTCAATGAAGCTTCGCCGGTTCATCTCTACAAAACAGTTACAAATCCTCAGTAGGGCAAGTCCATCTTCATAAAGTCACATCTCCCCTGGAATTTATATCCATCTCTTTTATCCTCATACGGATATTCGGGAATTTACTTTCCAATAAGAGTACGACGAACGAAGACGGGAGGTTATATCTACCCTACTATCAAACAAAGACGAAGGTTATGTATACCTTACTATCCCCAGCAGACGGGAGGTTATATATACTTTGCTATCCCCAGCAGACGGGAGGTTATATATACTTTGCTATCCCCAGCAGACAGGAGGTTATGTATACCTTCTTATCACACAAGACGGGAACGAATTCCCCATACTCTTCAGCAACAAACTGGGATTTATTTTCCCTGGCCAGCAGTTATTATACAGAAATATCCAGACGCTTCCGGCAGCATCATATCATACATACATCATTTACATCATACCATAATATACATATCCATAGATACATAATACATTGCATCATATTATACATGCATACATAATGCATAAACTAATATTATCATACAGAATGCTACCTTGTTTTCAGGTTAATTCTCCAACAAGCAAATTTCATCAACAAATTGTGATCATTGGGCCGTTGTTTATCTTCCCAAAGGTTATCATCACCTCAGGACTGCTTTATCCTCCTGAAAGCCTCTTATACCTCAGGACTGCTTTATCCTCCTGAAAGCATATCAACACCTCAGGACTGCTTTATCCTCCTGAAAGCATATTATTACTTTGGGCCGTTGTTATCTTCCCAAAGGTCACCAATTCCTCAGGACGTTGTTATCCTCCTGAAAGCATATTATCTCCCCGGGACGTTGTCTATCTTCCCGAAAGCTATCACCCCTACCTCAGGACTGCTTTAACCTCCTGAAAGCATATTCATACCTCAGAACGTTGTTCATCTTTCTGAAAGCATATCATCACTTCAGGATGTTGTTTATCCTCCTGAAAGCATATTATCAATCCCTCAGGACTGCTTTATCCTCTTGAAAGCATACTATTACCTCAGGACTGCTTTATCCTCCTGAAAGCATATTACTACCTCGAGACGTTGTTTATCTTCCTGAAAGCTATCATTTTACCTCCATATTTTGGACTGCTTTATCCCCCAAGAAATGTATTTGAAACACTTCTCTCCAAGTGGCATCCTTAAGCCCACTCAAGCATATTCAACTAGTCATCTGTACCACTCTACGCACTGGTGAGTGCAAATTTTTGGGCTTTTGCGTTCAATCCCCTTCAACCTTCCAGGTCACGACTGGCAAATATACCAATCTAACCCCTCAGGTTTCAGAAAATTGAACAGGGGCAGCTGTTGCACCCCAAAATTTGCCCTCACAATACAAGACTTTGTGTGCTAAGAAGGTTAACAAGGTTCACAAGATTCACAATACTTACAAGACCTTTCATGAGGTTCATGAAGTCTACAAGTCACTTTATGAGGTTCACAAGGTTCACAATATTCACAACACTTACAAGACCTTTCATGAGGTTCATGAAGTTTACAAGATACTTTATGAGGTTCACAAAGTTCACAGGATTCACAATGCTTACAAGACCTTTCATGAGGTTCATGAAGTCTACAAGATACTTTATGAGGTTCACAAGGTTCACAAGACCTCCCATGAGGTTCACAAGACATTTTATGATGGTTCACAAGGTTCACAAAGTTCACAATTGGTCAGAAGAGTTGACAAATCCCTCAGACAATGCACCTCCTAAGCAGTGCATCCAAAACTAGGGTTTTGACTTTAATCAGGCTAAATGAACTTCCCAGACTTCAAATGAGCTTCATAACATCTTATATGTGTGTAAGAACCCCCATGACAAGTTTCAAGACTTTTCTCAAAAGTTTGCTCAGTCAGATGATCAGATAGGTCAAAATCAGTCAAAGCAGTTAAAAAGTCAAACTGAGGTCAACTGTGGTCAAACCAAAGTCAAACTTCATGATTTTTTGCCAACATCAAGTATATGAAGTAAAATTCATCATTTGATCAAGGTTTGATCATGATTCATCAAGGAGATTTCAGATCATCAAGAATCAGGAGTTTCTAAATTAGGGTTTCCTCAGTAAAAGTCAACTAAACTTTGACCAGCCATAACTTTCACATGCTTCATCACCAAGTCTCCATCCAAAGCTCATTTTGAAGGAAATTGAGTTCTCTACAACTTTGTGTCTCACAAGCCAAGCCCAAAAATGCTTCATTTGAAAGGTATGAGTTAAGACATTATAGGTCTTTTTGAAAGTCAACAAAAAGTCAACAACTTCAAAAGGGCATAACTTGAGAATGGTAAATGATATGGACATGAAACCAGTGGGGTTGATTAGAGGACTCTTCAAGATTTCCAAAATGTCCAAGAACACCTTCATAGCATTAAAATTGAAGGATGTGTGCCCTTGCAAAGTTGGGAAATTTTAGGGAAGTTTATGAAGCAAATGGAGGTTTAAAACCAAATTTTGCTAAGTGGGCTGAACTTTTAATGACCCAAAGCAATCCATGACATCATGCACGAAAATTCTATGATATTTTCATAATTTTTATTTTATTTAATTAATTTATTATGATTTTTTATACTAAAAATCATTTTAAATTTAAATAAAATATTAAACATGAAGATTTAAATTTATTTTTGATTCTAGAAGGTCATGAATTCAGCATGGATCAAATTGATACAAAGATAATATTGATTGGCTTGAAATAGAAAGTATTGATGCAAAAATATTGAAATTTCAAAGCTTATCTTTTTGAATCTTTTTGGATCAAACTTCTCACACAAGTATCAAGTTTTTCTGACCTAATTGATCACTCTATAAGTACTTGAGACAACCCTAATCACTATTCACGAATTTCCAGCCCCAAGTGTAAGTTTTCATATTTTCAAAAACCTCTCCAAACTCAAATTCGGATTGTTGCATACAAGGCACTAGAAGGTAATTTGAGAACACAGCCATGATCACTGGACATCATTGAGTTGAAACCAATACTTATTTACATCAAAAACCTCCCCATTCGCATAATCCGATTCAAATTGTTCATCACATTTCAATTTTTCGATTCTGAACAATGACTGGTTTTTAATGAATTTTGACTAATGCTTTGTGTTTGTGGTATGTTATAGATTGTTTCTGGGCAAGTTTTGTGAAGTTCTATCAACTAGAACGAAATCCACCATGATTAGGGTTTCGGATGAGCTTTAGGGTTTTCTGATTTATCCAGCATAAACGAATTCTAAAACCACATATTGATTCAAATTGATCTCTAGACTTTGTTTGTGCTATTAATTTGATGTGATTTCATGGTTTTGATGCTAGTTAGATTTCATAGGTTTTGCTGCAGATTGAGTTTCGCAGGAAAATTCGTATATAGTTTCGCAGGAAATTTCGTATGAATCAAGGAAGAAGATGAAGGCCCTGCGCGCGCGTTTCTGGAATTTGAATTTGTTTTAATATTTTATGTTTTGTTTTCTGTTTGTTTCACAAGCGTGATGCTTGTCCCAGTGGTATGAAGCGTGTGTGTGCAGCCAGATAACCTGTGTTCGAATCCTGGCTTCCCAACTTTTGCTTGTTTTTTTCAATTTAATTATTAGGTATCATATATTATTTATTATAGTCATTGCTTCAACAGGTGCGCTCTCCCAGCTGGATTGGTTAAGGTGTTTGTTTGTATTGTGAAGGTCCTGGGTTCGATCCCCCCAGGCCTTTTGCTTGTTCTTTCTTTTTTTTGATTTTTCAGGGTTAAGGCATAAAAACAATTAGACCCATTCTTTCTTCACCTGCGCGCGCTGGCCTGGTGGTATGTGTTGTAGGCCTGGGTATTGGCAAGCAAGGTGTCCTGGGTTCAATTCCCAGCCAGGTAAGTTCCAATTTTTTTTGTTTGTTTCATTTAATTTGTTTGTTAATTATATTAATATTAATTAAATATAATTATGTTTAATGTATGATTAAATAATTCTAGAAAAAATAATATGTAAATATTTTGTAATTTGTTTTTTAATTCCAAACCTAGTTTATTATTATATATTAAAAATTAAAAATATGTATATAATAATTAGATTAATATTTGATATTTTTGTATATAAAACTTAATTTATTTTTATAAACCCTAAAAATATATTTTTCTACAAACCCTAATTAATCATAGTAATTTCTAAAACCTTAATTTCTTTTTCTTCTATTTTTTGTCTAATATTATTATTTGTATTTAGTCCAATTTTTATTAAATCCATAAATTACTCATAGTTTAAATTTTTGTCCATAAATATGTGTAAAAATTAAAATGCTCAATTTATTTGTTTTTTTTATGAAAATATTCACTAATTGTTTATAATTAATTATGCATGTAAATAATTTCTAAAAAAATTGCAAATTTAATAATTATAATAATATGTTCATAATTGATTTAATTTTTAATATGATTGTTTGTATTCTCTTATTAACTTTTAAATTTTGTTTATTATAATATTTTGGTTTATTTCATTATTATTATTATTAATCATGTTTATTACTGACCCCATTTATTTTTAAATTGTTATTATTATTATTATTACTAACCCAATTATAATTGCTTATTTATTTATTTTGCTTATTATTTTAAATTGCTTTTATTATTATTATTGTAATTGCTCCTGGATGTAATATTTTGTAATGTTTAAATTAATTATTTTATGCCATGGTTAGTAAAAATAGGGAGTGTAACATGTATGTTATTTAAAATTAATTTAGATCACTTAATTTAAAAGGTAAATATTTAAAATTGAACACTCACACACGTAAGTCGATCTTCGATCGCTGTTGCACCCCAAAATTTGCCCTCACAATACAAGACTTTGTGTCCTAAGAAGGTTCACAAGGTTCACAAGTTCTCCAACACTTGCATGAAGTTCATAAAGTCCACAAGCTACTTTATGAAGATTCACAAGGTTCACAAGTCCCACAGTGCTTTCAATACCTTTCATGAGGTTCATGAAGTCTACAAGTCACTTCTTGAAGATTCACAAGGTTCACAAGCTTCTCAACATCTACAAGACCTTTCATGAGGTTCATGAAGTCCATAAGTTGCTTCTTGAAGGTTCACAAGGTTCACAAGTTCCATAATGCTTTCAACACCTTTCATGAGGTTCATGAAGTCCACAAGTTACTTCTTGGAGGTTCACAAGGTTCACAAGACTCACAATGATTACAAAGCTCTCCTGAGGTTCATGAGGTCTATAAAGCCACTTCATGAGGTTCACAAGGTTCACAAGCTTCACAATACCTCCCATGAGGATCACAAGACACTTTATGAAGATTCACAAGGTTCACAAAGTTCACAATTGGTCAAAGGAGTTGACAATTCCCTCAGACAATGCACCTCCTAAGCAGTGCATCCAAAACTAGGGTTTTGACTTTAATCAAGCTAAATGGACCTCCAAGACTTCAAGTGAGCTTAATAACATCTTATATGTGTGTAAGAACCCCCATGACAAGTTTCAAGACTTTTCTCAAAAGTTTGCTCAGTCAGATGATCAGATAAGTCAAAATCAGTCAATGCAGTTAAAAAGTCAAACTAAGGTCAACTGTGGTCAAACCAAAGTCAAACTTCATGATTTTTTGCCAACATCAAGTATATGAAGTAAAATTCATCATTTGATCAAAGGTTGATCATGATTCATCAAGGAGATTCCAGATCATCAATAATCAGGAGTTTCTAAATTAGGGTTTCCTCAGTAAAAGTCAACTGAACTTTGACCAGCCATAACTTTCACATACTTCATCACCAAGTCTCCATCCAAAGCTCATTTTGAAGGAAATTGAATTCTCTACAACTTTGATGTTGAAAGTTAAGCCTGAAAATGCTTCATTTGAAAGATATGATCTAAGACATTATAGGTCATTTCAAAAGTCAACAAAAAGTCAACAACTTCAAAAGGGCATAACTTGAGATTGGTAAATGATATGGACCTGAAACCAATGGGGTTGTTTAGAGGACTCTTCAAGCTTTCCAAAAAGTCCAAGAATACCCTCATACCTTTAAAATTGAGGGAGATGTGCCTTTGCAAAGTTGGACAATTTTGTGATGGTTTATGTTGAAAAGGGAGGTTCAAAATCATTTCTTTTCAAATGGGCCATTCAATTTGTGACCCAATCCACTTCATAATGCCATGCACGAAATTTTCATGATATTCTCATATTTTTTATTTTATTTTATTAATTTATTATGATTTATTACATTTTAAATCATTTTAAATTTAAAAAAAATATTAAACATGAAAGGATATTTTTGTGATTGGATTTAAAAAATCATAAATGGTGATTGGAGTCAAAAGAGAAGGAAATCATGAGATCCCTCCCAAAATAGTAAGGCATTATGATCAAATATTTGAAAGTTACACAATGATCTTTATGAATCTTTTTTGGATCAAATCTTCACACAACCAAATGGTTTTTCTGACCTAAATCAACCCCATATATATACATAACATAAACCTAATGCACATTGACGAATTTTAGCAGCCAAACATCACTTTCAAATTTCAAATTTTCATCACAAAATCAATTTTCGGTTTGATCATTGCAAGGGTTTTCAAGGTATTCTAAGAACACAAGAAGCTTCCTTAAGCTTCCCTGAACCGAAACCAACCCTTACATGCCATTGGTTCATCCTCATTTGCATAATCCGAACCATTCATATTCTCAAATTATTTTTCTTCGATTCATCATATGTGTTTGTTTATAATGAATTTTGGCTGTGTATTAATGTTTGTCATTGATCATAGATGATTTCTGGAAGGTTTTGTGAAGAACCGTGGCCTAAAACAGAATCCACCATTATTAGGGTTTGACCTTCAAATTAGGGTTGATTGATTTGCTCACTATAAATGAATTTGATTGATGAAATTGAATTGTACAGGTTATGAGGAATCCGAAAATGCTTTCAATTTGATGAAACTGAACTGTTTAATGGCACTTTGAAATTCGTAGGTTTTATGAGTGCAGGAAAATTCGCAGGTGTTATCGTATCAAAATTCGCAGCAAACTTCAACATTCAGAGGTTGAAGATGAACCAGGCTGGCGCGAAAAATAATATTCAAATTTCTTTTTAAAATATAATTAATCTTTTCTGTTTGTATCACAAGTTAAACGCTTGGCCAAGTGGAAAGGAGCGTATGCTTGTACTGTGAGGACTTGTGTTCGATACCGGGTGGTGTCATTTGTTTTTTCTTATTTTTCCACATGATTAGTAGTTATGTTATATTATTATTTATTGTTGATTTAGCATCAGGTAGGCTCTCCCAGCCAGGCGGTAAGACGCGTGTATGCACATCCATAAGGTCCTGGGTACGAAACTACCCCAGGCCTTTTGTTTTGGCTATTTTTCTGGATTTTTCAAAACTAAGAACAAAACAAACTGGATTCAGTTTTATTTCACCTGCGCATGGAATGGCTCAGTGGTCTTGTTGCTGCTGGTAAACAAAGGGTCCTGGGATCAAATCCCATCAGGTTCCTTTTCTTCTTTTTTTCTTATTTCTTTGTTTTCCACTTAATTTAATTAATTTAAATATCATTATATTATAATATGTATATATATTATTAACCTAATCACTTTTAAAACAATGTTGTTTTTTTCTTTAAAAAAAAAATAAATAAAATATAAACTCTTGTTTTTTTATTTAAAATTTTATTTATAGTTTATAGTAATTAAGATAATTTTCCATGATTATTGAAAAATAAAATTTTGTATATAAACCTTAAAAAATATGAAAGCCCTAATTTCCTAAATCTTAACATATTTTTCTAAATGAAAATTTAATTCTGTTTTTTTTTGTAAAATATGTTTATACTTCAAATTAATTTTCTTTTTATGTTAGGAATAATTTAATATAGTTAAAAATAATTTATAAATATAATGACCAATAGAAATTAAATCTTAATATGATATTTAAAATTTATTTTTTTATGTAAATATATGTTCATAATAATTAAAATTTTTGTAATTATAATGATTTAAATATTATATGAATATAAAAATTATCTAATTATGTATGTTAATTATTTTTCATATATTGTTAATTTCTATTAATTAATTTTCGTTTATTTTGTTAATTAATTTTAATCACTAACCATATTATTATTCATATTCTATTTTTCTAACCTTATTTATTATTTCTAATTACTAACCCATTTATGATTTAATTACGTTTACTATTATTTTGTTAATTTTATTTACTAACCCCTTTATTATTTGTATTTCATTATTTATTGCCTAAATTTGCTATTTTTATTATTATTTTGTAATTGTTTCTCGGTTGTAATTTTTATAATTATTTTAATTATTATTATTATGGTTAGTAATTAGGGAGTGTTAATATGTTTGTTATTTAAAATAAATTTAGATCACTTTTAAATAAAGATAATTAAATTAAACACTTCACACACGTAAGTCGATTTTAATCGCCGTCTCACTTCCTTAGGGTTATCCCTCATGTTGCCTACGAATAATGGTTAAGTGGGGTGTATAAAAGCAAGTCCCTCAAATAAAAAATCATCAAAGTCCCTTATGGTTGCCTTTACGAATTGAGTCCCTTTCGAAAAAATGATGATAGTCCCTCAAGTTTGCTTATTACACCCCACCATGGCCTTCAAGATCAAATTGTCCCTCACATGTCCCTTAATATCCAAAGTAAGGACTACCTACTCCATTATAGTAGGGATAGTCTTACTAAGGAAAGAATAAAAAACAAGAAAGACCTTTAAACATTAGGGTAGATTACTCCTAAGTACTTAAGCTCATTTCAAAACTTTTTCACACTTAAACAAATTTCCAACCAAATTTTCAAACATGTTTTTAACACATCCTTACATGGATTATTTATTAACTATTCTGAAAATTTTCCTATTCACACACTACACTTTCAAAATAATTCAAAAGTGAGCTTAAGTACCTAAGAGCCCATGGATAACCATGGATGAAAAGGGTGCTAACACCTTCCCTTTTCATAACTTACCCCCCGGACCCAAAATATTCTCTAAGGTCTTTCCTGTTCTTTTATAACCTTTCCTTATGGATAAAATAAAAGTCGGTGGCGACTCTTGCTATCCGCAACATTGTTTAAAGTCAGTTCTCCCACCGTGTTACAATCGCCATCTCACTTTCTAGGGTTACCTCTCATGTTGCCTAATCAAAAGGTCAAGTGGGGTGTACAAAAGCAAAAAGTCCCTCAAAATAAAGTCATCTAGTCCCTTAACAATAAAAGATCAAGTCCCTTCGAATGTTGCCTTCGTAATGATCTTGTCCCTTTCGAATAAAGATGACAGTCCCTCCAAAATTGCTTAATACACCCCACAGTTGCCTACATTAAACAGATGACCCTTACTTGTCCCACACATCCAAGGTAATGACTACCTATTCCTTAATAATAGGGATAGTCTTACCACTTAAAGGATTCAAGAACAGAAAGACTTAAACTTTAGGGTAGGTCCCTCATAGTTACTTGCTCACTATTCAAAAACTTTTCAAACACTTCACAATTTCAAACAATTCTCAAACACAAGTTTTTTACGCATCCGTACATGGATCATTATCAAACTCTTATGAAAATTTCTATTCACACACTTCACATTTTCAAAAACATTTTAAAGTGAGCTAAGTAACTAAGAGCCCATGGATAACCATGGATGTAAAGGGTGCTAACACCTTCCCTTTACATAACCTACCCCCCGGACCCAAAAATCTTTTAAAAGGTCTTACCTGTTCTTTTATGCCTTTCCTTTGGATAAAATAAAAGTCGGTGGCGACTCTTGCTATCCGTAACATAACTAAAGTCAGTTCTCCCACCGTGTTACAACTGGTACTTTGATAGTGGATGTTCAAGACACATGACTGGATTGAAGAATCTGCTAGTAGACTTAAAGTCATATTCATCCAGATATGTAACCTTTGGATATGGAGCTAAAGGAGAAATCAAGGGAGTTGGGACCTTGGACTGTCCAGATGTACCAAGACTAGATGATGTGCTGCTAGTTAAAGGTTTAACTGCTAACCTGATCAGCATAAGTCAATTATGTGATCAAGGGTACAGTGTAAACTTTACCAAAACTGAATGCATAGTGTCTAACAAAGAACAAAAGGTTGTCATGAGAGGAGCCAGATCTAAAGACAACTGTTACATGTGGGAACCTCAAGACTTAAGTCTCACTTCAACTTGCTCTTTAGCGAAAGAAGAAGAAGTGAAACTATGGCACCAAAGACTAGGTCATCTTCATTTCAGAGGCATAAAGAAAATCATATCTATGGATGCTGTGAGAGGTATTCCTAAACTGAAGATTGATGATGGCAAAATATGTGGTGAATGTCAAATAGGCAAGCAAACCAAGATGTCCCATCCAAAGCTCCAACATCTGACAACTTCCAAAGTTTTGGAACTATTGCATATGGATCTTATGGGACCTATGCAGGTTGAGAGCCTTGGTGGTAAGAGGTATGCCTATGTGGTGGTTGATGACTTTTCAAGGTATACATGGATAAATTTCATCAAAGAAAAGTCTGATGTATTTGATGTATTCAAAGACTTATGCCAAAGAATACAAAGGGAAAAAGCCAGCTGTGTGATCAGAATAAGAAGTGATCATGGAAAAGAATTTGAGAACCAAAAATTCTTAGATTTTTGTTCTTCAGAAGGAATCAATCATGAATACTCTTCACCAATCACTCCTCAACAGAATGGGATTGTTGAGAGGAAGAATAGAACTATTCAAGAATCAGCAAGAGCTATGATTCATGCTAAAAAGTTACCTTTGTACTTCTGGGCTGAAGCTATGAACACAGCTTGTTACGTCCATAACAGAGTTACTCTAAGGAAAGGAACTTTGTCCACAATCTATGAAGTCTGGAAGGACAGAAAACCCACAGTTGAGTACTTCCATGTGTTTGGAAGTAACTGTTATATTCTGGCAGATAGGGAGCAAAGAAGAAAAATGGATCCTAAAAGTGATGAAGGGATTTTTCTTGGATACTCTATAAACAGCAGAGAATATAGAGTATTTAATTCTAGAACCAAGGTTATCATGGAATCCATAAATGTGATAATTGATGATGCTCCTACAGATGTTCCAGAAGATGTTGGAACATCTGCTGATATCAAAACTGAAGCTGAAGAAAAGAGTGATCATTCTGACTTCACTCAAACTGATGCAAGGACAGAACAATCCAGCAAACCTCCCTCCATCAGAATCCAGAAGGATCATCCCAAAGATTTGATAATTGGTGATCCCAACAGAGGTGTAAGCACTAGATCAAGAGAAGTGATTTCAGGTTCATGTTTTGTTTCAAAAATAGAACCTAAAAACATCAAGGAAGCTCTTACTGATGAATACTGGATTTGTGTTATGCAAGAGGAATTAGGTCAATTCACAAGGAATAAAGTGTGGAACCTTGTTCCTAGACCTGATGACATAAATGTGATTGGAACTAAATGGGTGTATAAGAACAAGTCAAATGAGCAAGGAGTTGTTACAAAGAACAAAGCTAGACTTGTAGCTCAAGGATACACACAAATTGAAGGAGTAGACTTTGATGAAACCTTTGCACCAGTAGCAAGGCTTGAATCAATCAGACTACTTTTGGGAATTGCTTGTATCTTAAAGTTCAAGCTATTTCAAATGGATGTGAAAAGTGCCTTTTTAAATGGATATCTTAATGAAGAGGTATATGTAGAACAGCCTAAAGGATTTGTTGATCCAAGCTGTCCAAATCATGTATACAAACTAAAGAAGGCTCTTTATGGTCTGAAGCAAGCTCCAAGAGCATGGTATGAAAGGCTGACTACTTTTCTTATCAAGCAAGGGTACAGGAAAGGTGGAATTGACAAAACCTTGTTTGTTAAAGATGAAGAAGGAAATGTCATGATTGCTCAAATATATGTAGATGACATTGTCTTTGGTGGGATGTCAGACAGGATGGTTAAACATTTTGTCAATCAGATGGAATCTGAATTTGAAATGAGCCTAGTAGGAGAATTAACCTATTTTCTTGGACTGCAAATAAAGCAAATGGAGGACTCCATGTTCATTTCCCAAAGCAAGTATGCTAAGAACATAGTCAAGAAATTTGGGATGGACAGTGCTACTCATAAGAGAACTCCTGCCCCCACACATTTAAAGCTGACTAAAGATGATAAGGGTGAGAATGTAGATCAAAGCCTATACAGAAGTATGATTGGAAGCTTGTTATATCTGACTGCTAGCAGACCAGACATAGCATTTGCAGTAGGTGTATGTGCAAGATATCAAGCTGATCCAAAAGTTAGTCATCTTAATCAAGTCAAGAGAATTCTGAAATATGTTAATGGTACCTGTGACTATGGCATAATGTACTTTCATGGATGCAAACCAATTCTCACTGGCTTCTGTGATGCTGATTGGGCTGGAAGTGCTGATGACAGAAAAAGCACTTCAGGAGGATGCTTCTTTCTAGGAAACAATTTGATTTCTTGGTTCAGTAAGAAACAAAATTGTGTATCCCTATCTACTGCTGAAGCTGAATATATAGCAGCTGGAAGTAGTTGTTCACAGTTGGTTTGGATGAAGCAAATGCTCACTGAGTACAATGTCCCACAAGATGTCATGACATTGTACTGTGACAACTTAAGTGCAATTAACATATCAAAGAATCCTATCCAACATAGCAGGACCAAGCATATTGATATCAGACATCATTTCATCAGAGATCTTGTAGAAGAGAAAGTGATTTCACTGGAACATGTAGCTACAAATCTGCAGTTGGCTGATATATTTACCAAAGCCTTGGATGCTACTCAATTTGAAAACCTAAGGGGTAAATTCGGAATCTGCTTATGTGAAATTTAGCAGTTATTGAGATGTGCCAACATGTCATATGACAATGTGTGGCATGAGCACCAGATGGCAACACCAGTCTGGTCAAGCACCTTGGGTATTCCACTCCTACAATTTCTCCAAGTAACGGCTACTTATAAAATATCAGTTTGTTTTCAGCTATCCATCTTCTCATCATACTCTCAAAAACGAATTGCATTCTCTAACTGTTTTTCAGAACTCATCAAACCTAAAACTCTTCATCCACTTCTTTCGAAAATGTCTCAACATCAAAACCCTAACATTTCTGAAGAAATCCTCAACAAGGAAGATGTGGTGCATGCAACCCCCATTTCTGTGGTACCCATGGATTCAACTCCAATGGACGAAATCAGAGGAAGTGTTCCTCTTGCTCAAAAGTCAAGAACTCCAAAAAGAACAAAAGACCAGGTTTTCAGCAAGGCCAAATGCATACCTTCACCATCAAACACCACTCCAAAAGCTTTTGAATACGTGGATGATTCCATAAAGGAGTTGGTAAACAGGATCCTATCTGAGCAAAGAGTGGTAAGTGGCATTTCTATCCCTCTGAACACCATGCCAGCTCCACAAGAAGATCAACAAACTCAGGCTGAAAAGGACACTCCTGCTCAACAGGATGTCCCAATAGATGTTGAACCATCTGAAGACCAGCAAAATGTCTCATCTGATACTGCTGATGATACATCTGAGGACCAGAAAAAGGCCTCCACTAATAGTGATGAAGAAGCATCTGAGGACCAGCACAAGGCCTCCACTGAAGAGCAAATCTCTGTTGATCCTCCAGCTGAAGAAGAGACTGCTCAACCTCCTCCTGTTGTGAACCTAGAGCATGATTCTGATACAGAAATCATTGCTTCTGTAAACCCTAGCATAGCCAAAAGGCTTAAGACTAGGAAAGAAAAGATGAATGTAGGACATGCAATTCCTGAGAAGAAGCAAGCTACACCAAAGAAGGACAAAGCTAAAGTTGTCTTTGGTCCTACAAAACAATGGAGCAAGGTGCAAACACAAAAGAGGAAAGTTGTCACTCCTCCAGATTCAGATGTTGAAGAAGATGTCCCAACATCTCCTCCAAAGAAGAAACAATGGAGCAAGTGTGAATAGATGGAAGTTTGTTTATCAAAGAAGGGTAGCACTTGAAAGAGAGCTGAGCACTAATGCACTTGAGTGCACAGAGTTAATTGATCTCATCTCTTCTGCTGGCCTTTTCAAAACTGTCTCCAACTTCTCTCCTTGCTATGAGCTGCTTGTCAAGGAATTCATAGTCAACCTCCAAGAAGATTGTGCTAATGGTAAGTCTGCTGACTTTAGAAAAGTATATGTAAGAGGAAGGTGTGTAGAATTATCTCCTAGGGTTATCAACCACTACCTTGGAAGAGAATCTGATGGCCCAAATGAATTAGGGAAGACTGATAACCAGGTTTTCAAGGTTATCACTGCTAACCAGGTTAAGGCTTGGCCAGTTAAAGGGAAGCTCTCAGTTAGCATGCTGACAAGGAAGTATGCCATGCTGAATAGGATTGGCACAGCAAACTGGGTCCCTACCAATCATACATCCTCAATATCTACTGGATTGGGCAGGTTCATATTTGTTGTAGGCACCCAAACAAAGCTGGATTATGGAGCTTATATCTTTGATCAGACATTGAAGCATGCTGGATCATCTGCAACAAAGCTGCCAATTGCCTTCCCTTCCTTGTTGTATGGAATAGTGTTGAGTCAGTATCCTGGTATCCTCACTGAGAAGGACATAATGTGCAAAAGAGAAAGCCCTCTGGCCTTCCACTACAAGATGTTCCTGAGTCATCATGCAGCTGATGTTGAAGCACCCTCTGGGACATCTGCTGGTCCTTCAAAGGCAAAGTCTCCAATCTCCAAAGCTGCATTGATTGCTGAACTGAAGAGCACTTGCAAAGAACTGGATGCAAGGAAGCAGAAGCTTGAGGAGATTATCCAAAGGCTGGAGATTGAAGAAAGTGCTCAGAAAGCTGCTACTTCTGATGAGGAGACTGAGGAAGAGGAAGAAACTGACTATGAGGAATCTGAGTGAAAATTGTATGTGAGGAATATGTAATGACAGCTTCTGCATTGTAATTTTGAATTAGTAACTTTGGCCCCAAATTTATGTCTAACAAGAGGGAGAACAAGAACAACAACAACAAACAATGTATGATGCTGTTTAGTTATTAATGAAAAACCTCTGTTTGCTTCTGAACTAAATATGTGATGTTAATTTCTGTTGCAACAAGTCTGAATACATGTATGTTTGAGGGGGAGTAAACTCACACATGACTCAACAGAAAAGAACTACTATACTCTGATAAAAGAACTTCTGCTGCACTCTGATAACCAGAAAAATATGTTAGCCAAAAATTAGCCAAAGGGGGAGTTTGTAGATGTTTAGAATTGGCAGAATTTTTGACCAACAAGAAATGTTGAATTCAGTTCAGAATGTCCTATCAGATGTTGGGACATTATCAAACAGAGCATAAGAACTTAATTCAGGATGTCACATCAGATGTTGGGACATTGTATTTAAGTTCAGTTTTTCAGGATGTCCCAACAGATGTTGTGACATCTCAAACCTACTACCAGAATTAATTAATGACTAACAGAACTGAGTAATTTAAGGAAAGTTATCTGGAATTAATTCTGGATGGACAAAACAGACTAAGGCGCATCTGTAGGGAGAGTTGTTATGTGTCTTCAGCATAAACAGAAGAACTGAATCACCTAGAATCTAGGAAGTAACAAACCCTAATTCAAGGTGGAAGCAGCATGCGTTTTCAGGATTGGATAAACCTACAGAAAGCCCAAAATCCATACACCTATTTAAGCAACAGAATATCTCAGAATTGAGTACGAATTTAAGAAGATAAAATAGTGTGTTTTGTGTTTTAATAGCAGGTTGTTTTTATTGTACCACTTTATGAGCTTTTAAGCAAAAGTGTATTTGTGCCTTGATTGAAACTGTGAAGTAACATCAAGCTGTTTTTGTTTGAAGTATGACTTCAATTTTATTAAACTTATAAACAAGATCACTATGTGATTGAGGGGGAGTGAGTTGGTACTCATATCTAAGTTGTGTCTTAGGTAGAAATTGCATTGGGTAGATATTAAGTGAAAGATTAAACTGGGTGGTTTAAGTCTAGAATTAATATTACTTATAGTGGATTTCCTCCTGGCTTGGTAGCCTCCAGATGTAAGTGTGGTTATACACTGAACTGGGTTAACAAACTACTGTGTTGTTTAATTTTCTTGCACTTTAAGTTTTGGTTAAATTTGTCAAGTGTTGGAACATCTCATTCGACATCTCATACCTGATCACAGAATTTCACGTTCGTCTTGCATGCATGCATGCATGCATCCATGCATACATACATACATCACAGTAGTTTCTCCGTTGGCAAAACTCATTCATCACAAAAATAAACTATTCAAACTTCAAATTAGGAGATATCTAATGATGGTGTTTTGTGCATGGACTTCCCTCAGATACATACATATTCACTCCATGTCATCCCACAATACCTAGGCCTATCTTCTCATCTTTTTGTGTCCTTTTCATTCAGGTGCAATCACATTAAGCCCGTTATCCGTACATGCTTCATAGTAGAGTGACCGATTAGTGATTCTGATCCATCACATAAGGTTTCTGGCACATAAGCATGTGTAAAAATAAACAGGTATAATATTTAAATGTTAAGGGAAAATGTTTCCTAATTATCAGAGACCCTTCACAGGCTTAGAGAAAGAACCTAAACCTGAAGTCATTGTTGCAGCCCTACATTTAAAGAAATCAGACATTGTCCTAGAAACGAGGAGTGGAGTTAAGGGTATTCTTGCTAAGGTGTTGATAGAGAAGGCTCAAGTGTTCTTGAAGGCTATGAGCTATGATGCTTTTGAGGAGATCTTAGCCCTATTGATCTATGGCTTAGTATTGTTCCCCAATCCATATAATTTAATAATCAACTCTCTTATAGTAGGTTATAAACCTGACAGTACATTATTAAATGATAGGTGACTAGTTTCTTATTCATAGCTTCATTAATCAATTCTCTTGTTGAATTCTCTTATTTTCTAAATGTGTATCTACAAAGGTGACTTTGACATCTCCTTTACATCCTACCAGCCAGCCTTCTCAATGTCTTCTTATCATTGGATGATGACCCTGGTGGGTATGTTTGATCCTCTAAGAAGCATTTGATGTCATGGAACCAAGGCTTATCATCTTTAGCAATGTCCACGGAGAATACGTATGCTGGTCGGTCTAGTCTAGATACTGAAATCCGAGGCACATAATTTGCAGTTTGAACCTTGATCATGGAGGAAATGGTAGCTAGAGCATCTGCGAGCTGATTTTTGTCTCGAGGGATATACTCAAGTTTGACCTTTGTGAAGAAAGTCAATAATCTCCTCGTATAGTCACGGTATGGAATCAGGTGCTCTTGGTGAGTGTACCATTTGCCATTGGTTTGATTGATTACCAAAGCTGAATCTCCGAATACATTCAATGTCTTAATCTTGAGGTCAATGGCTTCCTCAAGACCCATGATACAGGCTTCGTATTCAACTTCATTGTTAGTGCAGGCAAAGGTGAGTTTTGCCGAGAAAGGCATATGAACTCCTTTAGGTGTAATGAGCACTGCACTAACTCCACGACCATTCATGTTAACAGCCCCATCAAACATCATTGTTCGTTCTTCTTCTGGGTCAGGCCCTTCAGTGTGAACATGCTCTTCATGATATTTTGCTTTCAGAAACATGATGTCTTCATCAGGGAAGTCAAATCTCATGGGTTGGTAATCATCAATGGGTTGTTCAGCCAGATAATCAGACAGTACACTGCCTTTGATGGATTTTTGAGATGTGTACTGAATGTCATATTCTGTCAGAATCATTTGCCATCTTGCAACCTTTCCGGTAAGTGCTGGCTTCTCAAATATGTACTTAACGGGGTCCATCTTTGAGATCAATAATGTAGTGTGAGTCAGCATATACTGTCTTAGTCGGCGAGCAGCCCACGCTAAAGCACAACAAGTTTTCTTGAGCAGTGAATAACGTTGTTCACAGTCGGTAAACTTTTTGCTTAGGTAGTATATTGCATACTCTTTTCGACCAGATCTTAGGGAAGTACTACCCTGAGAGTGTGAAGGGAAAGAAAGAGATAGAATTCCTTGAGCTGAAGCAAGGTAGTATGTCAGTGGTTGACTATACTTCTAAATTTATGGAATTAGTTCAGTTTCATCCTCATTATGCTGCTGCTACCGCTGAGTTTTCTAAGTGCATTAAGTATGAGAAATGTATGTAAATATATACTCATTATATACTCGTTATAAGTGAGTTGTATGTATGTATTATAATTTGGTGGATTGATTAAAGGATTTAAACACATTAAGGATTTAACACTTAGGATTAAAGTTATACGCTCCATCATAATAGAAGGATGCTGTCGCTCCCACCGAATGACACCTCAGGTCAGAAGGGGTACAGACGCGAACGGTCGGCGAAAAGGATGAGAACACACAGAGGTGAACTCAGAAAGACAAGAGTCGCCAGCTAGGCATTTTTATCCCGGAGGAAAGGTAATGCTGCATAGACCTAAGAAAAGATGGATAAGACGGTTGCGAACCAGAGAATCTGAGAAAGGGGGTTGGTTACAACCTGGGAAGGTATTAGCACCCAGATTGTCCGTCGTACTCGACGGGATCCACGCTTGAGAGATTTGTGTTTTAAAGGGGTAGTGTCAGTGCAATCTGTGTATCAAAGCTGGAAAGAATGCAACTGTCAGTGTAAAAGAAAAGTGGAGTGAATAAGTGAAGTGTCAGTGTAAGAACAGGAGTGAAATGCTCAAGACTATGAGGCTTAAAGGATAATGTTGGAAGGAGGGGGAATATACAGAGACTTTTGTTCGATAACTATTAAGTTATGCCTACGTATCCTCTAGTGCAATGAGGAAGTTAGAACACTGTAGTTCGACCCAAAGAGACTGAAAGATAAATTGACTTGTGAACTGTTTACTTGTTTATGCTCAAGTGTATGACCTGTCTGGCTCAGGTGCAAACTGTCTTGCATTAGACGGAAGAAACAAGTTCTCGTTTATGAGTGAATGAGATGAGAAAAGAATCCCGGAGGAGACGATTATTGTTTGTTTTTGGATTTTAGTTTTGTTATTGTTTTTTGGATTTGTCATAAGTTAATGAGCTTAAGCCTAAACCAATGGGTTAGTAAACTCATCACATCTTCCCTCTGATTAGGGGTAATGAGAATACCTTAAGTGTGAAGTCAGCATCTCACACTTAATCACCATGATGTAGGATTAAGATCATTAACCTACTTGTGATTATTTAGATGCTTTTGTTGTTTTTGTTTAGTGTTAAGTAATGAGTTTAAGCCATAATCAAGGATTTAATGGACTCATTACACCATCCTAATAGAAGGATAATAGATGAGAACATTTAAGCTGAGGAAGACTCCTCAACTTAATCCATGATTAGGGATTAACCTCATGACAAAACAAAGCCTTTATTAAGTGGATTTTAGTTGATGATAGAATGAAGAAGTGATTTTTATGGTTTGTAAGACAACTTGAGGGGGACTTGTCCATTAACACTAGGGTTAGTCCTTCTTAACCAATTAAGGAAGAATTAGAACCCTAATGCAAGGCCCAAGTTACAAGCTTGATGTCTTAGTGATTATTAGGTGAATTGATTAAAGGATTTAAACACATCAAGGGTTTAACACTTAGGATTAAAGTTATACACTCCATCCTAATAGAAGGATGCAGGCATAAGCTTAATCACAAAGCCTTAAAGCCTTTAGGGTTTAGTCCCTGATTATGAGATGAGAGGAGAAGACTCAAAGATGACACAAAGGCAAAAGTTAAATGGGGGACTAATCAAAACCTTAATTGTTATCATGCTTGGAGATCCTAGGGTTTGTGAGGCTTAAAAGAGAAAGATCTTCAAAGAACCACCAGGAGTGAAGCAGATGAAAGGAGCAAGAAGCAAAGAGAAGCAAAACAACTTGCTTCACTTAAGAAGACAAGTTGCTTGAAGAAAGAAAGTAAGATGGACAAGAATGAGCAAGCTCAATCCAAAGCACAAGATAAAATGCAGCAATGATGCATAAGAGAGATGAAAAGAGATTGTGAGAAGTGAAGGCAAATTCACTTCTCAATACAACTTACCACCTGAAAAGTTAGTAAAAGAAATGAAATGCAATGCAAATGAGATGCAATGTCATGATGCAAACCAAAACCAGGAGCAAGATCATGATGTCAATGATGCTAACAGATGATACAATCATGAGGCAAGGCATGAGGATGATCATACAAGGCAATGGATGCAGATGAAGCATGTTTTGAACCATGAACATACATGAAAAGTTATGAAATGTAATGGACATACAAAATGGCAAATGAAAGATGAAATGATCAAACATGATTCTAATATGTCCTAAGATGCATTATGAATCATGTTGATGCACAAAATGTCATGGCAATTCATGGTATGTGTCGCTCCCGACAAATGAAACAGGGTCAGATGAAGGTACAGACGCGGACGGTCGGCGAGAGGGACAATGAGAACACACGGCCGTGGACTCACTGGAGATGAATAGAGTCACCAGCTAGGCATTTTTATCCCGAGGGAAAGGCAATGCTGCATAGACCTAGAAAGAAACGGATAAGACGGTTGCGAACCAGAGAGACTGAGAAAGGGGGTTGGTTACAACCTGGGAAGGTATTAGCACCCAGATTGTCCGTCGTACTCGACGGGATCCACGCTTAAAAGATTTGTGTTTTAAAGAGGGTAGTGTCAGTGCAATTTGTGTAAAAGAGCTGGAAAACAATGTACAGGTGTCAGTGTAAAGTGTATAAGTGATATGAAGTATGAAAGTGTCAGTGTGAGATCAGGAATGAAGTGCTCAAGGTCATGAGGCTTAAAAGATAAGGCTGGAAAGAGGGGGGATATACAGAGACTTTTGTTCGATAACCGTTAAGTTATGCCTACGTATCCTCTCGTGCAATGAGGAAGTCAGAACACCGTAGTTCGACCCAAAGAGACTGAAAGGTGAATTGACTTGTGAACTGCTTACTTGTCAATGCTCAAGTGTATGACCTGTCTGGCTCAGGTGCTTACTGTCTTGCATTAGACGGAAGAAGCAAATTCTCGTTTATGAGTGAAGGTGATGAGAAAAGAATCCCGGAGGAGACGATTATTGTTTGTTTTTGAGTTTTCAGTCTTTTATTGTTTTTTTGGATTTTGTCATAAGTTAATGAGCTTAAGCCTAAACCAATGGATTTAGTAAACTCATCACATCTTCCCTCCGTTTAGGGGTAATGAGAATACCTTAAGTGTGAAGTCAGATTCTCACACTTAATCACCTTTGGTATAGGATTAAGATCATTAACCTACTTGTGATTAATTAGATGTTTTTGGTGTTTTTGTTTAGTGTTGAGTAATGAGGTTAAGCCATAATCAAGGATTAAACAGACTCATTACACCATCCTAAGAGAAGGATAATAGATGAGAATGTTTAAGCTGAGGAAAGCTCCTCAACTTAATCCATGATTAAGGATTAAACTCATGACAAAACAAGCCTTTGATTAAGTGGATTTTATTTAATGATATGATGAAGAAGTGATTTTTAGGGTTTGTAAGACAACTTGAGGAGGACTTGTCCATTAACACTAGGGTTAGTCCTTCTTAACCAGTTAAGGAAGAATTAGAACCCTAATGCAAGGCCCAAGTTACAAGTGTGATGTCTTGATGATTATTAAGATGGATTGATTAAAGGAGTTAAACACATTAAGGGTTTAACACTTAGGATTAAAGTTATACACTCCATCCTAAGAGAAGGATGCAGGCATAAGCTTAATCACAAAGCCTTAAAGCCTTTAGGGTTTAGTCCTTGATTATGAGGTGAGAAGAGAGGACTCAAAGAGACACAAAGGTAAAACTAAGTGGGGAGACTAATCAAAACCCTAATCATTGTCATGCTTGGTTGTTCCTAAGGTTTGTGAGGTTTACAAGAACAATCTTCAATGGAGCCACCAGGAAGCAGATGAACAGGATCAAGAGAAGCAAAGTGACTTGCTTCATTCAAGAAGTCAAGTCACTTGAAGAAAGAAAGTGGGAGAAACAAGAATGAGCAAGCTCAATTTCAAACACATATAGAAATGCAGCAATGGATGCAAGAGAGATGAAAAGAAAAGTTATGAGAAGTGAAGGCAAATTCACTTCTCAAGCTACTTACCACCTGAAAAGTTAGAAAAGAAAATGCAATGCAATACAAAGTGAAATGAAATGGTATGATACTAAACAAAACCAGAAGCATGTTGATGATGATAATGATGTTATGAGATGCTGCAAACATGAGGCAAGGCATGGAGATGTTCATACAAGATCATGGATGCAAATGATGCAAGCTAAGGAGCATGAACAAACATGGGAAGTTATGAAGCATACAAGGCAAATGACATAGCAAATATGTAATGCAATGATCAAACATACTTTCTACATGTCTTATGATGTCAAATGAATCAAAATGGAGGCATGGAATGGCATGGCAAGTCATGTTATGCAAGAGAATGCAAGAGGTATGCAAATGAAAGCCCAAATTAGGGTTTATGGATCAAACAACAAACAAAAACTAAAAACAGAATCAAAACCTAATATAAAAAATGGAAAATGCCAACCAAAGAAACCCTAAACCTATACTAAACCAAGGTCCAAAGGGGAGGTCTCAACTCTTAACCAATCTCAAGTTATGATTTTTCTAAGTTATTAGGGTTTTTAGGGTTCCTAAACAAAAGAAATACCAAACAAATTGGAAATGAGGAAACAAATCATGGCCTTTTTATCCTAGAAACTACATGCCAAACACAAAACAAAGCAAAAAGAATCAATGTCCAACTCCTCATGAATAGGCAGAAATGAATTTTTGAACTTATGATCAAAATAATGCACAAAAAATGATTTAATTCAATGAAAAATTCTTAAAATGCATCAAGATCAAAAAAGAAATTTGGTTTGAAGGTTGGACAATGTTTCTAAATGTCTTAGAACATTTCATGAATTTTTTGGTGATTTTTAAATACCTAAAAGTATTTTTAATTAATTAATTTCCATTAATCAATTAAAAATAATCTTTTAAATATTTAAAAATACTTTTTTAATGATAAAAAATAAAATGAAAATATTTTTGGGTCATAAAAATTAATAAAACTCAGAAGAAAAAGTTTCATAATTTTTATGCGTTTTTTACTATTTTAAAATAATTGTGCAAAGAAAATGAAAAGAAAATGAATTAAAATTAAATAAAATGAAAGTAAACCAAATGGAAGGCTGAGATGCATTCTGGATTCAAATGCGTTGACTGGCGCGCTAGTGGAGGGTCCAGATGGCTTCTGACTTAATTAAGATTAATTAAAATTAATGGAAAAGATTAGGGCTAAGCAGATTGATCTGGGCCTTTCATTCGCGCGGGGAGTCAACCAGTCAACCTCATCCAACGTCCCACATTCAAATGACACTAATTACGCAATTAGGGCACAAATTACTTTCAGGCGGCCGGAGAAGACTTCCGGTCGTCTTCTCCGGCCAGCATCTCCCCTGAAAATCCCCAAAACCCCTCAAATCGTAACAAAAATGAAACCTAAGCATCCAGAAATGATTCCCATGATTCCCTGAACTAAAACCCTAAGCCAAAACAAATTTATATTTCCCCAGAACCATGAATCGAAACAAATAAATTTTAGGTCACGCAAGCTTCAGAAGCTAATTAAATACTCATTTCAACACCATTTCAAAAACCAAAAGCACCAGGATACTCAGTGAAGCATAAAGAACAAGTCTATAACATGAAAAACGATTTCTGGAAAAATAATTTTCAAGCTACCTGAGATTCGAAGCTTTCACTTTGATGACTTTCTGGCCACTTCTTTCAGTGCAATCCACTCCACTTGATCCCCAGATGATGTTTGAATGCTCAAAAGGAATTTATGTTGGCTGGATGAGAAGTTTGACAAGCTTCTGCTCAAGCTCAGTCAGAAATGGCAATGGAGTTTCAGGCAGTTTCAGGTCATGGTGAATGGTTGTTTGTGGTCCAGATGATGTGTGGAGAAGGTCTGTGGGGTTTGTTTTGATGTTTGTGAGCTAGGGAGAGAGATTCGAATGGAACTGCAAGTTGAGGTGAAGAATGGCAGTGGGGTGTTCTTGCTCAAATCAAGCCTGGCTCTTGGTGCTTTTAGGTCTATGAAGTGTGGTGAGATGAATGATGAAGATGGTTTTGATGTTTGATGGCTGGGCAGAGAGATTCGAAGGCTTATGCAGCTTGGTGTGTTTTTGTGTATGTCTTCTATGAATGAGTTTCAGCCTTGCTAGATGTCTGGAATGGCTTGCCCTTTGTCCACATAAACCTCTCTCATTGGTCAGTTGATTGGACATGTGCTTTATTGATTGGTAAGTCACCTTTTGCAAAAAGTCAAAATTTGTGTAAGGCAATTATGGCTTGATCTATAGCTAGTACAATGGGCATGGGCTGCTGTAACACGGTGGGAGAACTGACTTTAAACAATGTTGCGGATAGCAAGAGTCGCCACCGACTTTTATTTTATCCATAAGGAAAGGTTATAAAAGAACAGGAAAGACCTTAGAGAATATTTTGGGTCCGGGGGGTAAGTTATGAAAAGGGAAGGTGTTAGCACCCTTTTCATCCATGGTTATCCATGGGCTCTTAGGTACTTAAGCTCACTTTTGAATTATTTTGAAAGTGTAGTGTGTGAATAGGAAAATTTTCAGAATAGTTAATAAATAATCCATGTAAGGATGTGTTAAAAACATGTTTGAAAATTTGGTTGGAAATTTGTTTAAGTGTGAAAAAGTTTTGAAATGAGCTTAAGTACTTAGGAGTAATCTACCCTAATGTTTAAAGGTCTTTCTTGTTTTTTATTTTTTCCTTAGTAAGACTATCCCTACTATAATGGAGTAGGTAGTCCTTACTTTGGATATTAAGGGACATGTGAGGGACAATTTGATCTTGAAGGCCATGGTGGGGTGTAATAAGCAAACTTGAGGGACTATCATCATTTTTTCGAAAGGGACTCAATTCGTAAAGGCAACCATAAGGGACTTTGATGATTTTTTATTTGAGGGACTTGCTTTTATACACCCCACTTAACCATTATTCGTAGGCAACATGAGGGATAACCCTAAGGAAGTGAGACGGCGATTAAAATCGACTTACGTGTGTGAAGTGTTTAATTTAATTATCTTTATTTAAAAGTGATCTAAATTTATTTTAAATAGCAAACATATTAACACTCCCTAATTACTAACCATAATAATAATAATTAAAATAATTATAAAAATTACAACCGAGAAACAATTACAAAATAATAATAAAAATAGCAAATTTAGGCAATAAATAATGAAATACAAATAATAAAGGGGTTAGTAAATAAAATTAACAAAATAATAGTAAACGTAATTAAATCATAAATGGGTTAGTAATTAGAAATAATAAATAAGGTTAGAAAAATAGAATATGAATAATAATATGGTTAGTGATTAAAATTAATTAACAAAATAAACGAAAATTAATTAATAGAAATTAACAATATATGAAAAATAATTAACATACATAATTAGATAATTTTTATATTCATATAATATTTAAATCATTATAATTACAAAAATTTTAATTATTATGAACATATATTTACATATAAATACATAAAAAAATAAATTTTAAATATCATATTAAGATTTAATTTCTATTGGTCATTATATTTATAAATTATTTTTAACTATATTAAATTATTCCTAACATAAAAAGAAAATTAATTTGAAGTATAAACATATTTTACAAAAAAAAAAACAGAATTAAATTTTCATTTAGAAAAATATGTTAAGATTTAGGAAATTAGGGCTTTCATATTTTTTAAGGTTTATATACAAAATTTTATTTTTCAATAATCATGGAAAATTATCTTAATTACTATAAACTATAAATAAAATTTTAAATAAAAAAACAAGAGTTTATATTTTATTTATTTTTTTTTTTTTAAAGAAAAAAACAACATTGTTTTAAAAGTGATTAGGTTAATAATATATATACATATTATAATATAATGATATTTAAATTAATTAAATTAAGTGGAAAACAAAGAAATAAGAAAAAAAGAAGAAAAGGAACCTGATGGGATTTGATCCCAGGACCCTTTGTTTACCAGCAGCAACAAGACCACTGAGCCATTCCATGCGCAGGTGAAATAAAACTGAATCCAGTTTGTTTTGTTCTTAGTTTTGAAAAATCCAGAAAAATAGCCAAAACAAAAGGCCTGGGGTAGTTTCGTACCCAGGACCTTATGGATGTGCATACACGCGTCTTACCGCCTGGCTGGGAGAGCCTACCTGATGCTAAATCAACAACAAATAATAATATAACATAACTACTAATCATGTGGAAAAATAAGAAAAAACAAATGACACCACCCGGTATCGAACACAAGTCCTCACAGTACAAGCATACGCTCCTTTCCACTTGGCCAAGCGTTTAACTTGTGATACAAACAGAAAAGATTAATTATATTTTAAAAAGAAATTTGAATATTATTTTTCGCGCCAGCCTGGTTCATCTTCAACCTCTGAATGTTGAAGTTTGCTGCGAATTTTGATACGATAACACCTGCGAATTTTCCTGCACTCATAAAACCTACGAATTTCAAAGTGCCATTAAACAGTTCAGTTTCATCAAATTGAAAGCATTTTCGGATTCCTCATAACCTGTACAATTCAATTTCATCAATCAAATTCATTTATAGTGAGCAAATCAATCAACCCTAATTTGAAGGTCAAACCCTAATAATGGTGGATTCTGTTTTAGGCCACGGTTCTTCACAAAACCTTCCAGAAATCATCTATGATCAATGACAAACATTAATACACAGCCAAAATTCATTATAAACAAACACATATGATGAATCGAAGAAAAATAATTTGAGAATATGAATGGTTCGGATTATGCAAATGAGGATGAACCAATGGCATGTAAGGGTTGGTTTCGGTTCAGGGAAGCTTAAGGAAGCTTCTTGTGTTCTTAGAATACCTTGAAAACCCTTGCAATGATCAAACCGAAAATTGATTTTGTGATGAAAATTTGAAATTTGAAAGTGATGTTTGGCTGCTCAAATTCGTCAATGTGCATTAGGTTTATGTTATGTATATATATGGGGTTGATTTAGGTCAGAAAAACCATTTGGTTGTGTGAAGATTTGATCCAAAAAAGATTCATAAAGATCATTGTGTAACTTTCAAATATTTGATCATAATGCCTTACTATTTTGGGAGGGATCTCATGATTTCCTTCTCTTTTGACTCCAATCACCATTTATGATTTTTTAAATCCAATCACAAAAATATCCTTTCATGTTTAATATTTTTTTTAAATTTAAAATGATTTAAAATGTAATAAATCATAATAAATTAATAAAATAAAATAAAAAATATGAGAATATCATGAAAATTTCGTGCATGGCATTATGAAGTGGATTGGGTCACAAATTGAATGGCTCATTTGAAAAGAAATGATTTTGAACCTCCCTTTTCAACATAAACCATCACAAAATTGTCCAACTTTGCAAAGGCACATCTCCCTCAATTTTAAAGGTATGAGGGTATTCTTGGACTTTTTGGAAAGCTTGAAGAGTCCTCTAAACAACCCCATTGGTTTCAGGTCCATATCATTTACCAATCTCAAGTTATGCCCTTTTGAAGTTGTTGACTTTTTGTTGACTTTTGAAATGACCTATAATGTCTTAGATCATATCTTTCAAATGAAGCATTTTCAGGCTTAACTTTCAACATCAAAGTTGTAGAGAATTCAATTTCCTTCAAAATGAGCTTTGGATGGAGACTTGGTGATGAAGTATGTGAAAGTTATGGCTGGTCAAAGTTCAGTTGACTTTTACTGAGGAAACCCTAATTTAGAAACTCCTGATTATTGATGATCTGGAATCTCCTTGATGAATCATGATCAACCTTTGATCAAATGATGAATTTTACTTCATATACTTGATGTTGGCAAAAAATCATGAAGTTTGACTTTGGTTTGACCACAGTTGACCTTAGTTTGACTTTTTAACTGCATTGACTGATTTTGACTTATCTGATCATCTGACTGAGCAAACTTTTGAGAAAAGTCTTGAAACTTGTCATGGGGGTTCTTACACACATATAAGATGTTATTAAGCTCACTTGAAGTCTTGGAGGTCCATTTAGCTTGATTAAAGTCAAAACCCTAGTTTTGGATGCACTGCTTAGGAGGTGCATTGTCTGAGGGAATTGTCAACTCCTTTGACCAATTGTGAACTTTGTGAACCTTGTGAATCTTCATAAAGTGTCTTGTGATCCTCATGGGAGGTATTGTGAAGCTTGTGAACCTTGTGAACCTCATGAAGTGGCTTTATAGACCTCATGAACCTCAGGAGAGCTTTGTAATCATTGTGAGTCTTGTGAACCTTGTGAACCTCCAAGAAGTAACTTGTGGACTTCATGAACCTCATGAAAGGTGTTGAAAGCATTATGGAACTTGTGAACCTTGTGAACCTTCAAGAAGCAACTTATGGACTTCATGAACCTCATGAAAGGTCTTGTAGATGTTGAGAAGCTTGTGAACCTTGTGAATCTTCAAGAAGTGACTTGTAGACTTCATGAACCTCATGAAAGGTATTGAAAGCACTGTGGGACTTGTGAACCTTGTGAATCTTCATAAAGTAGCTTGTGGACTTTATGAACTTCATGAAAGGTTATGCAAGTGTTGGAGAACTTGTGAACCTTGTGAACCTTCTTAGGACACAAAGTCTTGTATTGTGAGGGCAAATTTTGGGGTGCAACAGCTGCCCCTGTTCAATTTTCTGAAACCTGAGGGGTTAGATAGGTATATTTGCCAGTCGTGACCTGGAAGGTTGAAGGGGATTGAACACAAAAGCCCAAAAATTTGCACTCACCAGTGCATAGAGTGATATTGATGGTTGGTTGGATATGATTGAGTGGGCTTAAAGATGCCACTAGGGGAAAGTTCTTCGGATATATTTCTTGGAAAATAAAGCAGTCCAAAATATGGAGGTATAATGAAAGCTGTCAGGAGTCTGGAGCAGTCCTGAGGTATTAATGATATGCGTTCAGAATATTGGAGTAATACTGATATAACAGCATGTCTTCATGAGGATAGAGCAATCAATAATGATGACCCTAAAGCAGTCTTGAAGTAATGATTTCAGGAGGATAGAGCCAAATGATAACTCTAAAGCAGTCTTGAAGTAGTAATATGATTTCAGGAGGATAGAGCAATCAATAGCTCTAAAGCAGTCTTGAAATAATAATGTGATTTCAGGAGGATAGAGCAATCAATAACTCTAAAGCAGTCTTGAAGTCATGATTTCAGGAGGATAGAGCCATCAATAATGATAACTCTAAAGCAGTCTTGAAATAATAATGTAATTGTCTTCAGGAGGATAGAGCAATGGATAGCTCTAAAGCAGTCTTGAAGATATGATTTCAGGAGGATAGAGCAATGGATAGCTCTAAAGCAGTCTTGAAATAATAATGTAATTGTCTTCAGGAGGATAGAGCAATGGATAGCTCTAAAGCAGTCTTGAAGCCATGAGAAGTTATCAGGAGGATAAAGTAACCCTGAGGTTACAATAAAGCAGTCCCAAAGAAGCTCATCAGGAGGATAAAGTAACACTAAGGTTACAATAAAGCAGTCCTGGAGACCATAATTTTGTTCGTCGGATAATTAACCTGAAACAAGGTAGCTTTTGTATAATAACATTAGTTTATGCTTGATGTATGCATGTATGACATGATGCACTTGGGTAATGTACTATATGTTTATGGATATGTATGTTATGGTATGATGTAAATGATGTATGTATGATATGATACTGCCGGAAGAGTCTGGATATCTTCGTATAACAACTGCTGGCCAGGGAAAATAAATCCCGATTCGTTGCTGAAGAATATATAACCCTATGTCTGCTGGGGGTAATAAGGTATAGATATAACCTCCTGTTGTTGGGGATGGCAAGGTACATATAACCTCCCGTTGTTGGGGATAGTAAGGTATATATAACCTTCGTCTTCGTTTGATAGTAGGATAAGTATAACATCCCGTCTTCGTTCGTCGTACCCTTATTGGAAAGTAATTTCCCGAATATCCGTATGAGGATAAAAGAGATGGATATAAATTCCAGGGGAGATTAGGCTTTATGAAGATGGATTAGTCCTACTGAGGGTTTGTAGCTGTCTTGTAAAGGTGAACCGGCGAAGCTTCGTTGAGATCCTTCCCTCGTTCGTCCTTAGTAAATACTATTACTGCATTTTCATGCATTTCTGGTAAACATTAATCATATTAAAAGCATACATGCATTCAAACACAACCAATGGACGTTTCGCTTATATAAATAGGGTAAAAGTAAATCTGAATTCAAAAGAATGAATTTATTTATATCAAAAGTGACCCATACACGGGTAAGTTTGTACAAGGAGACATAAACCCTAGTAAGAGGATTTTGTCATAAAGTTTTACAAAAGAGAATCAGCTATGTGGGAAACAATCCTATTGAGTTTCAATTCTACTATTGCCACTCAAGTATCTCATCTTCTTGCTGTTGAGACGGAAACGATTGGATTGATCTTTATCTGTTCGAGCTTGAATAAGTAGTACAACTGGTTGCAGTTTTATGAGTGATCCAAACGAGACATAGTCATACGCTTTAATCCCTAACTTTTGCCTGGATTGCCCTCTCGGGTTTTCAATCCACCGGGATACCCTTTTTTGCCCAAGCCGCCTTTTCAGGTTTTCGACTTGCCGGGTGTACATCTTTTCATATATATATCCCTAATTTTTGCCCAAACCCTTTTGGTTTGCCGGGATGCCCTTATTTTTGCCTAGGCCAGTCAACCTAGCGGGTCTCTTTTTATGCGTAGTATTTTTTAACTATGTCTGCGTTTACAGGCTGTGGGAAGTCCTCCCCATCAATTGTAGTCAGTATCATGGCACCTCCTGAGAATACAGTCTTGACTACAAATGGTCCTTCATATGTTGGAGTCCACTTGCCCCTAGGATCACCCTGTGGTAATATGATACGCTTGATTACCAAGTCACCAACCTGATATACCTTTGGTTTAACCTTTTTGTTAAAAGCTCTGATCATCCGTTTCTGGTACATCTGGCCATGACAAACTGCTGCTAACCTTTTCTCATCAATCAAATTTATCTGGTCCAGTCGAGTCTGAATCCACTCATCTTCATCCAAGCCTGCATCCTTCATAATTCTCAAGGAGGGGATCTGAACTTCAATGGGCAGAACTGCTTCCATACCATAGACTAAGGAGAATGGGGTTGCCCCTGTTGAAGTACGTATTGTAGTACGATAACCATGAAGAGCAAATGGTAACATCTCATGCCAATCCTTGTAAGTAACAGTCATCTTCTGTACAATCTTCTTAATGTTCTTATTAGCAGCTTCAACTGCCCCATTCACCTTCGGACGATACGGAGAAGAGTTGTGATGCTTAATCTTGAACCGCGTGCAGAGATCAGTAATCATAGTGTTGTTCAGATTAGAGCCATTGTCAGTGATAATCCTTTCAGGGATGCCATACCTACATATGAGATTATTCTTAATGAACCGAGCCACAACATTCTTAGTCACAGATGCATATGAAGCTGCCTCTACCCATTTCGTAAAATAATCAATAGCCACCAGGATGAAACGATGCCCATTAGAAGCAGTAGGCTTAATCTCACCAATCATATCAATACCCCACATGGCAAAGGGCCAAGGAGAAGTCAACACATTCAATGGTGATGGAGGTACATGAACTTTATCAGCATAGATTTGACATTTGTGACAAGTTCTGGAGTGTTGATAACAATCAGCTTCCATGGTAGACCAATAGTAACCTGCTCTCAAAATCTTCTTTGCCATAGTATGACCACTAGAATGAGTGCCAAAGGTCCCATCATGCATCTTTTCCATAATCTCAGTTGCTTCCTTCTTATCCACACAACGAAGCATAGTTGAATCATGACTGCGCTTGTACAGAATCCCATTACTCAAAAAGAACTTAGCAGAAAACCTTCTCAGAAACTTCCTATCTTTGACAGATGCCCCTTCAGGGAACTCCTGAGCTTCAAGATATCTTTTTACTTCATAGAACCAAGGCTTCTCCTCTGCCCCTTCTGTGTCAATCTCATTGCAGTATGCAGGCTTCTCAAATCTATCAATGGTAATCTTAGGAGCTTCATCATCCCAGCTGATTTCAAACATAGATGCCATGGTGGCTAATGCATCTGCCAACTGATTCTCTCTTCGTGGAATATGTTCAAAGGTAATCTCTTTGAAATGTGGGATCAAAGACAACACATGTTCTCTGTAAGGAATGAGATTATCATGCTTGGTATCCCAATCTCCTTTAATCTGACTTACTACCAAGGCTGAATCTCCATACACATCAAGGAACTGAATCTTCATATCAATAGCAGCTTTCATACCCAGGATACATGCCTCATACTCAGCCATGTTATTGGTACAATGGAAACAAAGTCTGGCAGTAATCGGAGTATGACAACCTTCGGGGGAACTAATCACAACACCAACACCATTACCAAATGCATTAGAGGCACCATCAAAAACCATAGTCCATCGGGATCCTTGTTCAGGTCCGTCATATTGTCCAGGTCCTTTGGTAACAGTCATAATGTCTTCATCAGGGAACTCAAAATTCATTGACTGGTAGTCATCCACTGCTTGATGAGCCAAATGATCAGCAACAACACTTCCTTTAATGGCCTTTTGAGTAGTATACTGTATATCATATTCTGTTAAGATCATTTGCCATCTTGCAATTCTTCCGGAGAGAGCAGGTTTCTCAAATATGTACTTGATTGGATCCATCTTCGAAATCAATAAGGTAGTATGGGTTAACATATACTGTCTTAGTCGGCGAGCAGCCCATGCCAAAGCGCAGCAAGTTTTCTCGAGCAGTGAGTATCTTGTTTCACAGTCGGTAAACTTTTTGCTAAGGTAGTATATTGCCTGCTCTTTTCGACCAGACTCGTCATGTTGTCCCAACACACACCCCATTGAGTTGTCTAGAACTGTTAAGTACATAATCAAGGGTCTTCCGTCAACTGGTGGCATCAAAATTGGTGGTTCTAGCAAATATCTCTTGATTTCATCAAAGGCAGTCTGGCACTCATCATTCCATTCCATCACCTGATCTTTCTTCAACAGCTTGAAGATTGGCTCACAGATGGTAGTTAATTGGGAAATAAATCTTGCAATGTAGTTCAATCGTCCCAAGAAACCTCTAACCTCCTTCTCAGTACGGGGAGCTGGCATCTCTCGTATAGCTTTTACTTTTGCAGGATCCACTTCAATACCTTTTTCACTGACAATGAAACCCAGGAGTTTTCCAGACCTAACTCCAAAAGTACATTTGTTTGGATTCAACCTCAACTTGTATTTCTTCAACCTCTCAAACAACTTGTGCAGATGATCAAGGTGCTGCTCTTCATTTTGAGATCTGGCTATCATATCATCCACATATACCTCTATCTCATGATGAATCATATCATGAAACAAAGCCACCATAGCACGTTGATATGTTGCCCCTGCATTCTTCAAGCCAAATGGCATCACTTTGTAGCAGAAGGTGCCCCACTGTGTCACAAATGTTGTCTTCTCCATATCTTCAGGTGCCATCTTGATCTGATTATAACCAGAGAAACCATCCATAAAAGAGAATACCTTATGCTGAGCAGTGTTGTCTACCAGAATATCAATATGAGGAAGTGGAAAGTCATCTTTGGGGCTAGCCTTGTTCAAATCTCTGTAGTCCACACACATACGTACCTTACCATCTTTCTTAGGAACTGGTACCACATTTGCAACCCACTGAGGATAAGAAGTCACTGCTAAGAACCCTGCATTGAACTGTTTCATTACCTCTGCCTTGATCTTTTCTGACATTTCAGGACGCATACGACGAACCTTCTGTTTCTTTGGACGACAATCTTCTTTCACTGGCAAACGGTGAACCACAATGTCTGTATCCAACCCTGGCATATCTTCATAAGACCAAGCAAAGATCTCCACATAGTCACGTAACATCTGAATCAACCTGCTCTTGACACTGTCTTCTAAATCAGCCCCTACCTTGACCTCTTTTCTGTCTTCTTCAGTTCCCAGATTCACAACTTCGACTGGCTCTTCATGTGGCTGTATAGTTTTCTCTTCCTGTTGTAACAACCTAGCAAGCTCTACAGGTATTTCACAATCGTCCTCATTTCCGTCTTCAGTTTGATAGATCGAAATCATAATTGGCAATAGTAGAACTGTTATCAACAGGATCCAGAGTGGATGAGGATCTGCATTTAGTGATGTGGGCGTGTGTAAGAACACATAGCTGATAAAGCAAAAATAAAAGAAAAGAAAGACAAGGAACACAATATTTACTAAAACGAAACGTCCACTGATTTTATTGAATGAAGTATGCAAATGAAATGACAGCCCGTAACAAGCACACCATTGTGCCCCGGGTAAGGCACATGGCTTGAAAGTTTTATTGTTCAGAAATTACAAATTTAAAACATAACACAGTAATAGTATTTACTCCTGACTAAAGGAGATAGGGATAACATCTTCAGCTTTCCAATTATTGAGTCCAGCACCCACAGTAGGAAAAATCCATGCATCCAAGTTGTAGTCTTCATCTTGATCTCCCACAGCATTAATCACCCCTTGATTGGTGATACGAGCAGCACGAGCACGACGAACAGCCTTCTGGGACTCTGCAGTGAAACCCAAACCAAACTTGTCAGACTTGTACGGAATATCAGGAAGCTGACCCCAAACAGTACAACCACCTTCATTCACCACAGCTCTAGCATCATTGAGGGAGGCCATTGCCATTGTTGGAGGATTTCTGATGACCACAGGAACCTTCTTCACAGCAGGAGGAGTCACACAATCATTACCAACCCAAGGAACCACTTCAAATGACTGACACGGAGTCTCAATGTATTCACCTTCCATTTCCAGATACTTGAAAGTGTTTACATGGCTGACAAAGTATTCTTCCTCTCCAAAGACAGTAACAACCTTTCCATTCACCGGATATCTCAACTTTTGGTGTAATGTAGAGGTCACAGCACCTGCCCCATGGATCCAGGGACGACCAAGTAGACAAGAGTATGAAGGACGAATATCCATCACATAAAATGTAGCAGTAAACATCTGAGAGCCAACCTTGATTGGAAGATCAATTTCCCCATGCACTACTCTTCTAGAACCATCAAAAGCTTTTACCACAATATTACTGGGCTTCAACACAGTATCTTCAGGACTCAGCTTGTTCAGGACTTCCTTAGGCAATACATTCAAAGAGGAACCATTGTCTATCAGCACATGAGACAGGGTAGTGCCCCTGCATTCAATTGAAATATGCAAGGCCCTGTTATGATCCCTCTTGGCAGGGGTCAAGTCAGCATCAGAAAATCCTAACCCATTGTCATAGGTCAAGTGGGCAACACAGTTTTCAAATTGGTCCACAGAGATTGCACTGGGCACATGAGCAGACTTCAGAAACTTGATCAAGGACTTGGCATGAGCTTCAGAACACAGCAACAAGGACAGCATAGAAATCTTTGAGGGAGTATGCCCCAACTGATCCACAATGTCATAATCACTCTTGCGAATGATTTTCAATACTTCTTCCATCTGCTTAGAGAGATCATCAGCAGTTGGCACATCAGTAGATACAGGCTCAATAACAGGACCTTTGCCCCGAGCATCAGTGGTGGTAGTAGCAGCAGGAGTAACTGCATTCTTGGAAGCATCTGGAGGAGAGAAGACTCTTCCACTACGAGTGATCTTGCTAGATCCAGCAATATTATCAATGTCAGCAGGTATATCAGGTAAAGGCTCTTGCTTGACACCATGGATGTAAACATCAGACCCATAGTGCCATGGCACAGCTTTGTCAGATGTATAAGGAATAGGACCAGGAGTGGTAATGATCAGAGGAGCCACCCTGGCTTCAGCAACAACTTTCACAGGACCTTCAGCAGTAATCTTGATTGGGCCCTGACGAGTGATTTTAATAGGTTTCTTTGAAGTAATTCTTACCGGTACTTTGTCAACCATGTCAACTTCTTCAATCTTCTTACCCCGAGTCAGATGATCCACCATACTTTCTACAGATGCTGGTCTTTTTTCAAACACTATAGTATACTTATCCATGAGACGCTGAATACCATCTCTCAAAATGAAGCAACTATCCGGCTTATATGTACAATACAGACAATCTTCACGACAACCTGGAAAGATCCCAGCTCGTACTAACCTCTCTTTGATAATGGACAATGGTGTGCTCAACTCCATAACTGAATAGACATGCAGGTCTTCCTCAATGTCTTCATCAATGGCGTTGACAGTCTTCTCGTGATTTGGCAGTGGTGCTGTAATCACATTTGGTGGATCAAACTCAATCTCTCCAGCATCAATCATATCTTGAATTTTGTTCTTCAAGACCCAGCAGTTATTAGTATCATGTCCTGGACAGTTTGAATGATATGCACATCGTGCATTGGGATTGTACTTGGGAGAGGTAACATTGGGATTTTGAGGAGCCTCCCTCAAGGTAATAAGTTCAGCCTTCAACAAGTGTTGCAATGCCTGAGCCATTGACATGTTGATCTTCGTGAACTGTCTTCTAGCCCTCTGTTGGTTGCCTTGAGGCTGCTCTGTTGTTGCAGGAGTTGGATTTGAAATATGAACTGCACTAACAGACTGATGCCTTCTATTACGATCAGGTTGACCATAAACAGCATTGGATTCTTTCTTCCCAGTGGGAGGCTTCTTTGCAGCACCTGATGAAGAAGTGCCCACTTGGATTTTACCACTCTTGATACCATTCTCTACTCGCTCTCCTGTCATGATCAACTCAGTGAAGCCGGATGATGAGCTTCCAATGAGATGACTGTAAAAAGGACCATTCAGCGTACACATGAACATATCAACCAGTTCCCTATCAGTCAAAGGGGGTTGAACTCTTCCAGCTAAGTCTCTCCACTTCTGAGCATACTCCTTAAAACTTTCTTTGGCACCCATAGACATGCTTTGAAGCTGCATGCGAGTGGGGGCTAAGTCAGCATTGTATTGGTACTGCTTGTAGAAAGCTTCAGCAAGGTCATTCCAGTCTCTGATGTTGACACTCTCCAACTGATAATACCACTCCAGTTGAGCTCCAGATAAGCTCTCTTGAAAGAAATGGATCCACAACTTCTTATCAGCAGTGTGGGGTTGAATTCTTCTGACATAGGATCTCAGATGCAGTTTGGGACAAGAGACCCCATCATAGACAACAAATGTAGGAACCTTGAAACCAATGGGTATCACAACCCCAGATATCAAACTCAAATCCTCAAAATCCAGCCCAGATGATTTCTGTAATTCCATAGCATCCATCCTATCCACCAGCATCTTGAATTTGTCTTCATTATGCTCATGGTAGTAGTTAGCCTCAGAATCAGAGTCCCCCATTGTGTTATGGAGACTGCCTCTCTCTTGCTCAGATTCTTCAGATTCATAGTCTTCAACCTGTTCCTTGGTCTTGACAGGACCCTTGAACCTTCTTCCCATGTTGAGCAACCCAGCAGACCTTCTAGTCTTCTTAGTTTTCTTGGCCAGCAGTGCCTTCAAATCATCTTGCCCCTTTGATAGGTTCAAGATTAGCTCTTGGAACTGTGCATTCTGTGCCTGAAGATCCTTAACTGATTGTTCAAGTGCCATTGCTGAAATAAACAGCGAGAAGATGAGAAACCTGTGCACAATTATAAACCTGTGATGCGATGAAATGATATGGGAATGCATATGCAATGTTTTCAAGGACCGCAGGATTTAAATTTGCTTAAACAAACAAGAGAGTAACTTTTTATTAGTAATAACTTGTTTTGCCTTTAGGCTTACAAAAATGAAAGTGAAATAAGTACAAAAGATGGGGTTTTAAGTCTCCCATGGACGTTTCCTCTTTGTGTTGAGGTATGAGTTGAGGTTTCGTTCCTCGTGAAGTTGCTTTGTGAGCTCTAGGATTCTTGCTTGGCTTGCTTTGTAATGAGCCTCGAAAGTATCCCTTTGCTCCTTCAGTTGGATCCATGATCTCTGCAAGTCTTCCATATCAGTAGGCATGTCTGGGTGAAAGATGGTATAAGCAGTGTCTCCTTCAGCAACAGGTTCCATGGTAACTGGTAGGATGGCAGGATATGGCATCATGAGTGTCTGAGCACGAGATCGTACCCATCTGAGATAAGCCTCCATAGGAATAGTATACTTAGGCTCCAGTGTCTTGCTGTCAATCCTGTTTACCTTTCCCCAAGCTCGTATGAATCTCTGATGGTAACCTTGAAGATCGTTGTCGTAATCAAACACAATGCCCTGAATCAACATGTCATGTGGACCATCGCTCCGAGCGTAACCAAACTGTCGTAAAGCTAGAGAGGGGTTGTAGGTGATGCCTCCTCTTATGCCTAGAAGTGGCACATTAGGAAACTCCCCACAACGGTCAATGATGGTGACATTCTCCATAGATCTGGAGCACCAGTGGATGTCTGAGTGAGATAGTGACATAATCCTCTTGGACCATCTGAACCCTTGCTCATTCTTCATTACTGAGCGAGGCAGGTGAGAAATAAACCACCTGGATAATAAAGGTATGCAGCACATCAAAGTTCCTCTTGCCCTTGTAGTACGGGTGTGAAGAGAATGTAGGATGTCCCCAAGCAATGTAGGCACTGGATTGTGACTCAGGAAAATGTTGATGGCGTGAACATCTATGAACTGATCTGGATTGGGGAACAATACTAAGCCATATATCAGCAAGGCTAAGATCTCCTCAAAAGCATCATAGCTCATGGCCTTCAAGAACATTTGAGCTTTATCCATTAATACCTTAGCAAGAATACCCTTAACTCCGCTTCTCGTTTCTAGCACAATGTCAGACTTCTTCAGATGTAGGGCTGCAGCAATAACTTCTGGTTTAAGTTCCTTCTCCAAACCTGTGAATGGTTTCTGATCAAGAACAGGGATATCCAGAAGTTTAGAGAACTCCTCCATGGTTGGAACTAGCTGATAGTCAGGAAATGTAAAGCAATGGTGCTTAAGGTCAAAGAACTGAAACAGCACACTCATCATGTCTTCACTGAACCCTGAAGTGACTAGATCCAATAGGTGACCATGTCTCTTGTTGAACCTGGAATGATCAGACACTTGAGAAACCAACTCCTTAAGCTTGGGAGGTATCCCCACAAAGTTGATCCTGATGGTGTTTCTACGAGCAGAAGCCATGACCTGCAACAAAGAACAAAGATAAATCCTTTGGTCCTTGAAATGGTTAGTGAAAATGCTATGCTCATGATGCATGATGATGTCATGATGTTATGCTCAATCACAAACATGTGGCACACATAAACAAGTCACACAATTGCCCTAGGTTTAAAGGCTTGCATGAGGTTTAAAGGTAAGTACCCTCCCCTGAAGTTAGATGGTTCATCCTGTCCTATAAAAGTAACCAGGTTCTAAGGGATCTCAATATCATTGATCCTTCACAAGGGTGGTTGATCAGAAGGCAACTTACTTGCCAACCAAAACCCTCCAAGTTTAGAATCTCAATGAGCGTAGTATCGAGTGTCAACCAACTTCAGTCTGCACCAAAGCCGGTTACCTCACTACTTTCTAAAGGCCAAGATGAGTTAACTAGGGTTCTAAAAGTTAGTTAGTGCATTGACAACATATGGCAGCCTCATATTATCCTCAACTTGACTTAAGGAACATAAGCACCAACCAAGAAGTCGCACTAACTATGGCCACCAGATCAACCGTATCGATATACGTCGTACAGTTTCCTTGGTCTATTGCCATTTACCTAAGGTACACTAGATCCGGGTTAGGATCTTTCACACATAAGAGCACCCAACAGATAAGTATAAAGCAAACAAGGCAAACAATTTAAAGTGATCTAATTCCTAAGGGTACCCCTCTTTAATTTAAATCCCCAGCAGAGTCGCCAGTTCTGTAACACGGTGGGAGAACTGACTTTAAACAATGTTGCGGATAGCAAGAGTCGCCACCGACTTTTATTTTATCCATAAGGAAAGGTTATAAAAGAACAGGAAAGACCTTAGAGAATATTTTGGGTCCGGGGGGTAAGTTATGAAAAGGGAAGGTGTTAGCACCCTTTTCATCCATGGTTATCCATGGGCTCTTAGGTACTTAAGCTCACTTTTGAATTATTTTGAAAGTGTAGTGTGTGAATAGGAAAATTTTCAGAATAGTTAATAAATAATCCATGTAAGGATGTGTTAAAAACATGTTTGAAAATTTGGTTGGAAATTTGTTTAAGTGTGAAAAAGTTTTGAAATGAGCTTAAGTACTTAGGAGTAATCTACCCTAATGTTTAAAGGTCTTTCTTGTTTTTTATTTTTTCCTTAGTAAGACTATCCCTACTATAATGGAGTAGGTAGTCCTTACTTTGGATATTAAGGGACATGTGAGGGACAATTTGATCTTGAAGGCCATGGTGGGGTGTAATAAGCAAACTTGAGGGACTATCATCATTTTTTCGAAAGGGACTCAATTCGTAAAGGCAACCATAAGGGACTTTGATGATTTTTTATTTGAGGGACTTGCTTTTATACACCCCACTTAACCATTATTCGTAGGCAACATGAGGGATAACCCTAAGGAAGTGAGACGTCGATTAAAATCGACTTACGTGTGTGAAGTGTTTAATTTAATTATCTTTATTTAAAAGTGATCTAAATTTATTTTAAATAGCAAACATATTAACACTCCCTAATTACTAACCATAATAATAATAATTAAAATAATTATAAAAATTACAACCGAGAAACAATTACAAAATAATAATAAAAATAGCAAATTTAGGCAATAAATAATGAAATACAAATAATAAAGGGGTTAGTAAATAAAATTAACAAAATAATAGTAAACGTAATTAAATCATAAATGGGTTAGTAATTAGAAATAATAAATAAGGTTAGAAAAATAGAA
Source organism: Lathyrus aphaca (assembly GCA_963966055.1). Lineage (NCBI taxonomy): Eukaryota > Viridiplantae > Streptophyta > Magnoliopsida > Fabales > Fabaceae > Lathyrus > Lathyrus aphaca. The sequence goes on along the minus strand of OZ014522.1, from coordinate 507,021,050 downwards.
TATGAATAATAATATGGTTAGTGATTAAAATTAATTAACAAAATAAACGAAAATTAATTAATAGAAATTAACAATATATGAAAAATAATTAACATACATAATTAGATAATTTTTATATTCATATAATATTTAAATCATTATAATTACAAAAATTTTAATTATTATGAACATATATTTACATATAAATACATAAAAAAATAAATTTTAAATATCATATTAAGATTTAATTTCTATTGGTCATTATATTTATAAATTATTTTTAACTATATTAAATTATTCCTAACATAAAAAGAAAATTAATTTGAAGTATAAACATATTTTACAAAAAAAAAAAACAGAATTAAATTTTCATTTAGAAAAATATGTTAAGATTTAGGAAATTAGGGCTTTCATATTTTTTAAGGTTTATATACAAAATTTTATTTTTCAATAATCATGGAAAATTATCTTAATTACTATAAACTATAAATAAAATTTTAAATAAAAAAACAAGAGTTTATATTTTATTTATTTTTTTTTTTTTAAAGAAAAAAACAACATTGTTTTAAAAGTGATTAGGTTAATAATATATATACATATTATAATATAATGATATTTAAATTAATTAAATTAAGTGGAAAACAAAGAAATAAGAAAAAAAGAAGAAAAGGAACCTGATGGGATTTGATCCCAGGACCCTTTGTTTACCAGCAGCAACAAGACCACTGAGCCATTCCATGCGCAGGTGAAATAAAACTGAATCCAGTTTGTTTTGTTCTTAGTTTTGAAAAATCCAGAAAAATAGCCAAAACAAAAGGCCTGGGGTAGTTTCGTACCCAGGACCTTATGGATGTGCATACACGCGTCTTACCGCCTGGCTGGGAGAGCCTACCTGATGCTAAATCAACAACAAATAATAATATAACATAACTACTAATCATGTGGAAAAATAAGAAAAAACAAATGACACCACCCGGTATCGAACACAAGTCCTCACAGTACAAGCATACGCTCCTTTCCACTTGGCCAAGCGTTTAACTTGTGATACAAACAGAAAAGATTAATTATATTTTAAAAAGAAATTTGAATATTATTTTTCGCGCCAGCCTGGTTCATCTTCAACCTCTGAATGTTGAAGTTTGCTGCGAATTTTGATACGATAACACCTGCGAATTTTCCTGCACTCATAAAACCTACGAATTTCAAAGTGCCATTAAACAGTTCAGTTTCATCAAATTGAAAGCATTTTCGGATTCCTCATAACCTGTACAATTCAATTTCATCAATCAAATTCATTTATAGTGAGCAAATCAATCAACCCTAATTTGAAGGTCAAACCCTAATAATGGTGGATTCTGTTTTAGGCCACGGTTCTTCACAAAACCTTCCAGAAATCATCTATGATCAATGACAAACATTAATACACAGCCAAAATTCATTATAAACAAACACATATGATGAATCGAAGAAAAATAATTTGAGAATATGAATGGTTCGGATTATGCAAATGAGGATGAACCAATGGCATGTAAGGGTTGGTTTCGGTTCAGGGAAGCTTAAGGAAGCTTCTTGTGTTCTTAGAATACCTTGAAAACCCTTGCAATGATCAAACCGAAAATTGATTTTGTGATGAAAATTTGAAATTTGAAAGTGATGTTTGGCTGCTCAAATTCGTCAATGTGCATTAGGTTTATGTTATGTATATATATGGGGTTGATTTAGGTCAGAAAAACCATTTGGTTGTGTGAAGATTTGATCCAAAAAAGATTCATAAAGATCATTGTGTAACTTTCAAATATTTGATCATAATGCCTTACTATTTTGGGAGGGATCTCATGATTTCCTTCTCTTTTGACTCCAATCACCATTTATGATTTTTTAAATCCAATCACAAAAATATCCTTTCATGTTTAATATTTTTTTTAAATTTAAAATGATTTAAAATGTAATAAATCATAATAAATTAATAAAATAAAATAAAAAATATGAGAATATCATGAAAATTTCGTGCATGGCATTATGAAGTGGATTGGGTCACAAATTGAATGGCTCATTTGAAAAGAAATGATTTTGAACCTCCCTTTTCAACATAAACCATCACAAAATTGTCCAACTTTGCAAAGGCACATCTCCCTCAATTTTAAAGGTATGAGGGTATTCTTGGACTTTTTGGAAAGCTTGAAGAGTCCTCTAAACAACCCCATTGGTTTCAGGTCCATATCATTTACCAATCTCAAGTTATGCCCTTTTGAAGTTGTTGACTTTTTGTTGACTTTTGAAATGACCTATAATGTCTTAGATCATATCTTTCAAATGAAGCATTTTCAGGCTTAACTTTCAACATCAAAGTTGTAGAGAATTCAATTTCCTTCACAATGAGCTTTGGATGGAGACTTGGTGATGAAGTATGTGAAAGTTATGGCTGGTCAAAGTTCAGTTGACTTTTACTGAGGAAACCCTAATTTAGAAACTCCTGATTATTGATGATCTGGAATCTCCTTGATGAATCATGATCAACCTTTGATCAAATGATGAATTTTACTTCATATACTTGATGTTGGCAAAAAATCATGAAGTTTGACTTTGGTTTGACCACAGTTGACCTTAGTTTGACTTTTTAACTGCATTGACTGATTTTGACTTATCTGATCATCTGACTGAGCAAACTTTTGAGAAAAGTCTTGAAACTTGTCATGGGGGTTCTTACACACATATAAGATGTTATTAAGCTCACTTGAAGTCTTGGAGGTCCATTTAGCTTGATTAAAGTCAAAACCCTAGTTTTGGATGCACTGCTTAGGAGGTGCATTGTCTGAGGGAATTGTCAACTCCTTTGACCAATTGTGAACTTTGTGAACCTTGTGAATCTTCATAAAGTGTCTTGTGATCCTCATGGGAGGTATTGTGAAGCTTGTGAACCTTGTGAACCTCATGAAGTGGCTTTATAGACCTCATGAACCTCAGGAGAGCTTTGTAATCATTGTGAGTCTTGTGAACCTTGTGAACCTCCAAGAAGTAACTTGTGGACTTCATGAACCTCATGAAAGGTGTTGAAAGCATTATGGAACTTGTGAACCTTGTGAACCTTCAAGAAGCAACTTATGGACTTCATGAACCTCATGAAAGGTCTTGTAGATGTTGAGAAGCTTGTGAACCTTGTGAATCTTCAAGAAGTGACTTGTAGACTTCATGAACCTCATGAAAGGTATTGAAAGCACTGTGGGACTTGTGAACCTTGTGAATCTTCATAAAGTAGCTTGTGGACTTTATGAACTTCATGAAAGGTTATGCAAGTGTTGGAGAACTTGTGAACCTTGTGAACCTTCTTAGGACACAAAGTCTTGTATTGTGAGGGCAAATTTTGGGGTGCAACAGCTGCGCAGCATGATGTGTGTGTGAGGCTAGCTTGGTTCAGCAGCCAATGCATCAAGTTGGTGAGATGAAATGAGTGGTTTTGCAACTTGTTCAACTTTGGTTCACATGTGATTCTCTTTATCCAACCAAACCTAAACCATGGGCATTCTTGGTTCATTCTGAATTTTATGACTTATAGAATGTTTATGTGATGGTTTGATGCCAATTAGAAGTTGCAATTTGCCTTGGTACATGATCTTGCAATTTTCACACTTGGTGCATAACTTGAAAATCAATGATTTTTGCCAACTTTGTCACACCATAACTTTTGATCCAAGAAGAGTTTGATCATGTTCTTGTACTTTTTGAAAAGGTAAAGATGAGATCTACAACTTTCATGACCAAAGTTTTTCCATTTGAAGCATTTTTGGATCAAAAATCAAGGCTTGAAAAATGACCTAAAATGATGCATTCTTGAAAAGTCAACTATGCCCAAAAAGTCAACATTTGCAAAAACCTTAAATTCTTGATTTCTATGAACTTCAATCTTCTTCCATGATCAAATAAAGATCATATACACTCAAAATGATGAAGATCACCCATTGGTTGGGTCACTGGGGGCCTCAGATGCCCTGATTTTGCACTGACTTGTCTGAAAAGTCAACCCTTGATCAGATGACTTCCCCATGGAATTTCTTCATGAAAATTGATATGCATACTCCCTATACCATATAGAGACCAATGGAAACAAGAATGACCAAAAAATTTGGGGTTATGGCCTCTGAAACCAAAACCCTAATTTTAGGTCAACTGTGCAGTCTAGCCTGGCTCTGCATCCACTCAAACCCTAGTTCTTGTGATTCTTTTGCATTCTTGGCTTTGTGAGGATGTAATATGATGCTTGAACACATGTAGACCCCTTTGAATTTATTGGTTGCCTTTGGGGTGGCTCAAGAGGCTTTTGGCTTGCTCAGATCACAAACCCTAGGTGCAGATGACTTAGAACCAATGCAGTGAATCAAAAATGGGATATGAGGTGATATGATTGTGTTTATGCATATGAGAATGATCACAAGCCATGGTGAAATGGGTGAGGGCAAATTTGGGGTGTTTACAGCTGCCCCTATTCAAGCATGAGTTAGCTGTGCAGGATGTAAGCGACGGCTTAACAGGCAAACAAGATAACTTGTGGTTGAATACCAAAGACAGTCCAAAATTTGCACTCACAGAATGAAGAAGAAAAGGGATATAGATTGTAAAGGAAAATAAAGTATATTGTAAAGTGTGAGCGACGGAGGACGACCGTCGAGCAGAGGACGACTGCTGGGTAAAGAGCAATGACGGGGACGGCCGACATGTTGAGAAAAGTGTGCGAAGATAAAGCAATGACGGGGACGGCCGACATGCTGGGGATATAGGTAGAGCCAAGACGGGGACGGCCGACTAGCTGGGGAAAGTAAGAATATGATGGGGACGGCCACCAGTATAAAGCTGTAAAATTCTCTGGGGATTAATGAAACATGACGGGGACGACCATCAAGTTAATAAAGGTAAAGTAACCAACGATGGGGACGGCCATCGGGCTAAAAGGAAAAGGGACCACGACGGGGATGGCCATCGGGTTAAAGAATAAATGAAATAAACAGATGATGGGGTACGGCCATCAAAGGTGAAGGACGATCACCTAGCAGGGGACGGCTGCTCTGTTGGGGATAAAAGAAATATGATGGGGACGGCCATCAAAGGTGGAGGACGACCACCTGGCAGGGTACGGCTGCCGAAAATATCGCGACATAGGACGAATGCCGGATAAAAGGTCAACGATGGTGACGGCCATCGGATGAGCATGATGGAGGACGACCATCAAGAAGTGGAGGACGACCACTCAGCAGGGGACGGCTGCTCTCAAGGTTTATCATAACACAGGACGAATGCCAGATAACCGAAATCAACAATGGGGACGGCCATTGGATAAAATGATGAAGGACGATCATCAAAAGGTGGAGGACGACCACCTAGCAGGGGACGGCTGCTAAAATCAACGATGGGGACGGCCATCGGATGAGCATGATGGAGGACGACCATCAAGAAGTGGAGGACGAACACTCAGCAGGGTACGGCTGCTCTCAGGGTATCATAACACAGGACGAGTGTTAGATAAAGGAAAAAAAACTTTGTTATCGATCTGCTGGGGATATAGTAAACACGGACGAGTATTCACAACCAAGAAAGGAAAGTATAAGTGTTTGGCATTGTGTATAAATTAAAGATGCGGACGAGCATCCTTGGACTATGATACGGACGAGTATCATATAGAAACAAATACTGACACGTGTTCAGAGATGATGATACGGACGAGTACCATCTGGTTAACAAAGAACACCGACGAGTGTTGCATCTGAAGGGACTCTTCTGGGGAATAGTAGACACGGACGAGTGTCCATATCCAAGAAGACATAAGTGTTTGACACGGTGTATGGATTAAAGATGCGGACGAGCATCCTTAAGATTATGATACGGACGAGTATCATGTAGAAACAAACATTAGACGCAATGTTCTGAGATGATGATACGAACGAGTACCAACTGGTTAACAAAGAACAAGGACTATTGTCGAATCTGTGGTGAGATAAGTGTTGTGTATACAAGATACGGACGAGTATCTGTATCACGAGTAGTGAGTATATAGATGAGTGTTTATCTGCTGGGGAGTGCGACACGGACGAGTGTCAAGAGAAAAGTATAATATGAACAAGTATCTGCTATACAAAGTATAGATGACTGCTGGGGATATGACACGGACGGGTGTCAAAGGATTATATATACAGGTATGTGTGAGTGCAAAGAGGGTGTCTTTGGCTTTCTGCGGGTGATATGACACGGACGGATGTCAAGAAAGTATCTGTAATATGGGTAATCTTGCTTGTAAAGAGTGTTCAGGCGACTTTACTGGGGAGTGATGATACGGACGGGTATTAAAGGGTGTATATGGTAGTGTTTGTGATTTGAGAGGCAACGGCTTTTGCTGGGACTCTGGTGAGGATTTCTGTACAATGATGATGAACGGTTATTATTCACAAGTGTTAATTCAGAACATGGCTTATGATTATGCTATGCGTTTGACTTTTTTTTTGCCGTAATGCTCCGCTTTAGACGGAATGCTACGCTCTGAGGGGATAATATGATGCAAATGCCATGATTATGCAAAGATATCAAGTCGGGATTCGGATCCCGTTGCCGCGAAGATCTCTGGCTGATCTGTTTGAAATGGACCTCCCAGCTGGGGGTGAGATCATTGGTAGATCTAATAAGATGATATTTGCTTGGGGATACAGGTCACCGATTGACATATCCTTTGACATGAGAGACCCAGCTGGGGTTTGTAGAGGCTTTCTTCACTCTGTTGTGATCTTCTATGCGCTGCTCTCCTGGATAGAGGCTAAAGATTCTGTGGGAAGATGATTCCCTGACTCCTGTACTCAGCTGGGGATGAAATGGCCACTCGGCTGGGGAATTATGAGAGGCAACTCAGCTGGGGATAGAGCATTTCGGATGCTGAGATCTTTTGCTGATTTGCCAGCTTGCTGAGATGTAGCTTGCATGCCCCAAGTTGCGTTCTGGATATCTGCGATCCTGCAAAGATAAGGAAACGCACAGAAGGTCCCGAGGTATCCTTTACTGGATTCCGTCATAGGAGTTAAGCATTTTCGAGAGTAAGTATATTCCCTGTAAGCATGTGTTTTATTATTATTATTATTTTTTTGGGAGAAAAGCATCTGTACTTATGCAATTGATTTTTTAAAGACATCAGACATCCTTTGCAAATAAAAATATACAAAACGAAACATGACTGAAAAATCTGGTTTTATTAATTCATGCGCCCTGAATTGGCAAGATACAATCAAAGAAACATATCTCCTGAAATGAGGAGATTGTTACAAATTGAGAAACAAAGTGCTGGCAGTGTTGATGACGTTTTAAGGAGCTTCCTCTTCTGCTATGACTCGTATGACAATGACGTTCTTCTCGTCTTGCTTTCTGAAAAGGCTGATTCTGATTGAAGCTTGACTCTGTTGAAGCTTTCCAAGTTATAAGTGATACAGACGAATTCAGAATGCAGTTGTTCGCTTATTCCCTTATTTTGCATGGATCGCCCTCTCGGGTTTTCAATCCATCGGGATACCCATTTTTGCCTGAGTTGTCCAATGCGGCTTTTCAACTCAGCGGGTGTACATTTTTTATTTATTTCCCTTATTTTTGCCCGAGTCTTTTATTCTGTTTTTGACTCGCCGGGATGCCCTATTTTTGCCTGGACTTACATTCTGTTTTTATGTCCAGCGGGTCATTTTATGCGAAGTATTTTTTAACTGCATCTGAATTCACAGGGGATGGAAAATCTTCACCATCCATGGTGCTGAGCATCAGTGCTCCACCAGAGAAAACTTTCTTTACCACGAATGGCCCTTCATAATTCGGAGTCCATTTGCCCCTGTGGTCTGTATGAGGAGGGAGGATTCTTTTTAGCACAAGATCCCCCACTTGGTACCCTCGGTGCCTGACTTTCTGATCGAAGGCCTTCTTCATTCTTTTCTGATACAACTGCCCATGACAGATTGCAGCCAATCTCTTCTCTTCGATCAGACTCAGTTGCACGTATCGGGCCCTGACCCATTCGGCTTCGTTCAGCTTAACATCCATCAATACCCGCAAAGAGGGTAATTCAACTTCAACTGGTAGGACCGCTTCCATACCATACACAAGTTGATACGGTGTTGCCCCAGTGGATGTTCTGATTGACGTGCGATACCCATGCAAGGCAAATGGTAGCATTTCATGCCAGTCTTTGTAGGTGACTACCATCTTCTGCACAATCTTCTTGATATTCTTATTTGCTGCCTCAACAGCGCCATTCATCTTTGGCCTGTAAGGAGAAGAATTGTGGTGTTGGATCTTGAAGTCCCGGCACAGTTCTGCCATCATTTTGTTGTTGAGATTGGAACCATTATCAGTAATGATTCGCTCGGGAACTCCGTATCGACAGATGATATCTCTTTTCAGAAATCGGGCTACCACTTGCCTTGTGACGTTTGCATATGAGGCTGCTTCAACCCACTTGGTGAAATAGTCAATGGCGACCAGGATGAATCTGTGGCCATTTGAAGCAGTCGGCTCAATCTTGCCAATCATATCAATGCCCCACATAGCAAAGGGCCAGGGTGAAGACATGATGTTCAAAGGATTGGGAGGTACATGCACTTTATCTGCGTAGATCTGGCATTTGTGGCATTTTCTGGCGTAAGCACAACAGTCTGCATCCATTGTGATCCAATAATAGCCTGATCTTAACAACTTCTTAGCCATGGCGTGCCCTCCAGCATGGGTACCAAAGGAGCCTTCGTGCACTTCATGCATCAACAAATCTGCTTCCGTCTTGTCAACACATCTGAGGAGTACCATATCAAAGTTCCTCTTGTATAAAGACCCATCAGTGTTCAGAAAGAAACTTCCAGCAAGCCTTCTTAAGGTCTTCTTATCATTGGAAGATGCCCCAGGTGGGTATGTTTGATCCTCCAAGAAACACTTAATATCATGGAACCAAGGCCTATCATCTTTGACAGCATCTGCTGCGAATACATATGCTGGTCTATCAAGTCTCGATATTGAAATCTGAGGTACAAAGTTAGCAGCTTGAACTTTGATCATGGACGAAATGGTAGCAAGAGCATCTGCAAACTGATTCTCGTCCCGAGGGATATACTCAAGCTTGACTGTTGTGAAGAATGTCAATAACCTTCTTGTATAATCCCTGTAAGGTATCAGATGATCCTGGTGTGTATACCATTTCCCATTGGTCTGATTGACTACCAAAGCTGAATCTCCGAATACGGTCAATGTCTTGATCCTGAGGTCAATGGCTTCCTCAAGACCCATAATGCAAGCTTCGTATTCAGCTTCGTTGTTAGTGCAGTTGAAAGTGAGTTTTGCCGAGAAAGGCATGTGAACTCCTTTGGGTGTAATGAGTACTGCACCAACACCACGGCCATTCATGTTAACAGCCCCATCGAACATCATAATCCATTCTTTCTCCGGGTCAGGCCCTTCAGTGTGAATAGGCTCTTCATGATCTTTTGCTTTAATGAACATGATGTCTTCATCAGGGAAGTCAAACCTCATAGGCTGGTAATCATCGATGGGTTGCTCAGCAAGATATTCAGACAATACACTGCCTTTGATGGCTTTCTGAGATGTGTATTGGATGTCGTATTCTGTGAGAATCATTTGCCATCTTGCAACCCGTCCGGTAAGAGCTGGTTTCTCGAAAATGTACTTGACTGGGTCCATCTTGGATATCAACAAAGTAGTGTGGGTCAACATATACTGTCTCAGTCGGCGAGCAGCCCACGCTAAAGCACAGCAAGTTTTCTCGAGCAGTGAATAACGTTGTTCACAGTCGGTAAACTTTTGCTAAGGTAGTATATTGCGTACTCTTTTCGACCAGACTCGTCATGCTGGCCCAGCACACACCCCATTGACTCTTCTAATACTGTCAAGTACATGATTAGAGGTCTTCCTTCAACTGGAGGCATAAGGACTGGAGGTTCTTGCAGGTATTCCTTGATCTTGTCAAATGCCTTCTGGCAATCTTCATTCCACCTGACCGTCTGTTCTTTTCTTAACAGCTTGAACAAGGGTTCACAGGTTGCTGTGAGGTGAGATATGAACCGTGAAATGTAGTTCAATCGTCCTAAGAACCCTCGAACTTCTTTCTCTGTTTTCGGTGCAGGCATCTCTTGAATGGCTTTGACTTTATCAGGGTCAACTTCAATCCCTTTCTCGCTTACAATAAAACCCAGCAGCTTACCAGATCGCACCCCGAATGTGCATTTGTTGGGGTTCAATTTCAGTTGGTACTTTCTCAGACGCTTGAACAACTTGAGCAGATTCACCAGATGGTCTTCTTCAGTGAGGGACTTGGCGATCATGTCATCCACATAACATTCTATTTCTTTATGGATCATATCGTGGAATAATGTCACCATAGCCCGTTGATACGTTGCACCGGCATTCTTGAGCCCAAATGGCATTACCTTGTAACAGAACGTGCCCCAAGGTGTAATGAATGTTGTCTTCTCCATGTCTTCAGGTGACATCTTGATCTGGTTGTATCCTGAAAAACCGTCCATGAAGGAGAATACCGAGAACTGAGCCGTGTTATCTACCAATACATCAATGTGAGGTAATGGGAAGTCATCCTTCGGGCTGGCTCTGTTCAGATCCCGGTAGTCAACACACATCCTTACTTTGCCGTCTTTCTTAGGCACAGGTACTATGTTAGCAACCCACGGCGGATAACTAGTCACAGCAAGGAAACCGGCGTCCCATTGCTTTTGTACCTCCTCCTTGATTTTCATAGCCATGTCTGGACGAGTACGGCGCAGTTTCTGTTTGACTGGAGGGCATTCTTCTCTCAAAGGCAGCTTGTGCACAACAATGTCGGTATCCAACCCTGGCATGTCTTGATACGACCAAGCAAACACATCAACATACTCTTGAAGCAGATCTATCAGTTGTCTCTTCACTGAGTCTTGCAGGCAGGCCCCGATTTTAACCTCTTTCACGTCTTCATCTGTACCAAGATTGATCACTTCAACCTCCTCCTGGTGAGGGGTAATAACCTTTTCCTCTTGTCTTAACAACCTGGCTAGCTCTTCAGGAAGCTCATATTCTTCTTCAACCCCTTCATCAGCTTGATTGATTGGATTGTCAAAGTCATATGAAGTCATAGCCGTGCTGTTGTCGGTGCTGTCTGGAAGGCACTTTCTGCAAGGGTTAAGTTGTTCATTTTAGTGATCTGATTTTAGTCTTATTTAGAAAAGTGAAATGAAGTTGTCATTTTGGAAACACTGCCATTTATTTTTTTGTACAAAAAGAAAAATGGAAAAACAGTGAACGAAAAGAAAAAGACTCGTTTGCAAAAAGATGTCTGATATTTCATTAATTGATCTTATTTGCACAAAAAGTACAGATGGCCCGATTACAAAATGAGTCTTGTCATCTTGGGCAAGATGCAAGACTTTGATGCATGCTTATAAAATACAGGAAATAATAATTACTCTGATCGAGTAACTCTTATAATTTCCTGGGAAGACCAATTCGAGACACTGTTCCCCGGGATCTTTGGACGAATCCAGCTCTCCAGGTTGCGTTCTTCTTCCAGCTCGTCTTCCAGACAGTTGATAGCATCGGGGGTAAGCATCCCCCCACTGACAAAACCAGGCTCTCCAGCAGCCTTTGCTTGATGTTGAGTTGGTCTGTAACCCAACCCAAATTTGTCTTTCTTCTCCTCCACAGCTAAAACCTTGCCCCAGCCCAGGGCGGTTCCTTCCTCAACAACCTTCCGGGCTTGTTGGTAAGATGACATTGGAGTACCAGATACAGCAGATGCTTCATTCACATTCAAAGCTTCAAACCCCTGGCTCATTGTTTCATGGATCTCCCCATCCATTTCAATGTACTTATAGGTTGCCAGGTGGCTGACAAATATATCCTCCTCCCCACAGATTGTAACAACTTGGCCTTCCCACTCAAATTTTAACTTTTGGTGAAGGGTAGACGTTATTGCGCCGGCGGCGTGAATCCAGGGTCTACCCAACAAACAGCTGTAGGCGGGCTGAATGTCCATCACATAAAAGATAGTTTTAAAGGTCTGTGGGCCAATTGTCACAGGCAGCTCAATCTCTCCCAGAACCGATCTCTTAGAACCATCAAAGGCTCTTACCACCAGGTTGCTGGGTCTCAATGCCAGTCCATCATATTCTAACTTCACCAGAGCCTTCTTTGGTAAGACATTCAGGGATGAACCTGTATCTACCAGCACATGAGAAAGGACAGCTCCTTTGCATTCCATGGTGATGTGCAAGGCTTTGTTGTGGTTGCGGCCATCCGCTGTCAAGTCAGTATTGGTGAACCCTAGCCCGTTGCTAGCAGTAACATTTCCAACTACGGTTTCCAACTGGTTGACAGTAATCTCTTCAGGCACGTAAGCTGCGTGCAGGACTTTAAGTAGTGCATTCCGATGAGCTTCGGAGCACATAAGCAGTGAGAGGATAGAGATTTTGGATGGCGTTTGGTGAAGCTGATCCACAATTTTGTAATCACTCTTTTTGATGATCCTCATAAACTCATCAACTTCTTGATCGAACGGCGTCTTCAAGGCTTCCTTAACAGCTTGATCTTCCTGCACCGGGCTCTTTCCTTTTGCCTTGGCAGCGGCTTCTGCTTCGGCAGTAGGTCTTTGCATTGGTGGAGCAAAAAGACGTCCGCTTCGGGTGAAGCCTCCGCCTCCTCCCACGTTATCTATCTGTGGTGCAGGTGTTGATGTTTCAAGAGTGATTCTTTTTCCTTCGCAGTACACGTCTGAGCCGTAGTGCCAAGGGATGGCCCTATTGCTTTCATACGGTATTGGTCCAGGCACCGTGACAGTGACCGGACTGATTGCCGCTGCTGAAGGGACTGTAATTGTTTGTGGACCATAAAAGATTGTAACTGGTGCTCTGGTGGGAGCAGCACCTTCTGAATGGTAGGCAGAGTTGTTTTCCGGATCATAGAATATCGTGACAGTGGAGACGTCTTCATGATTTGTTGCTGGTGTTGTAGGAGATATTGTCGGAAGAAATGATGTTGTTGTTGTAGGAGGTTCAAAATGGAGTGAAACTGAAGTTGAAGCAGGAAAATTTGTTGAAAGCTGATCAGTTGAGATGATTGATGAGGTACTTGTTGATGAAACCGAAGAATTGTCAGGAACAATAGTTGCTGCAGTTGTAGGAGGTTCTGTTGCTGATGATATTGCTGGATTTGCTGGAAATGATGTGGTGATCTGAAGCTGGCCACTCTGAATAAGGCTGTCTATGCCATTCCTCAGATTATCGCACCCATTTACTGAGATATTGCAGTAAGCACACCCTAACTCACACCCTGGGAACATGTTGCATTCCAATAGCTGAGCCTTGATTTCTACCAATGGTGTCCTGATTTGTCCCACACTGGTTATTAAATAAGACGGTTCGTCTTCTTCAATAGCGTTAATTCGGGGACCACCATGATTTGGCATAGGATTTTTGTTGACATTGGGTGGTGGTGCGAAATTCAAAGCTTTGGAGTCTACCAGGTCTTGTACCTTCATATGCAGAGCCCTGCATTTTTCTGTGCTGTGGCCAGGTGCGTTTGAATGGAAGGCACACCTAGCATTGGAGTCATAGTTCCTGGGTAGACTGTTGGGATCCGGAGGTGCCAACGTTCTTAGCTCAACCAGGTTGAGTTTCAGAAGTTGTGGCAGCAAGGTAGCATATGGCATTGGGATTGGATCGATCACTCTGTTAGCTTGAGAAGGCCTCTGCTGAAATGGCCTCTGTTGACTGTTGTTGTTGGTGTTGCTATTGTTGTAATTCCTTGGAGGATACTGATTCTGCTGATGATACTGAGGTTGTGGCTGATAGTTTTGCTGAGGAGGTTGATAGGCTGGCTGATAGTTTTGCTGAGGAGGTTGATAGGCTGGCTGTGAATGAGCTGGAGCAGGAATGGTGACTGCTGCTATTGCCCTCTGAACATACTGGGGTCTGCCCCTGCTTGAATGGATGGCATTGGTCTCGCCAGTTCTTCTCGGGCCTGCAAAAGGCTTTCTTGTACTACTGGACGAGCTTGCACCGTTGTCTGAGATCTTTCCCATTTTTAACAAGCTTTCAATTCTCTCCCCGGCTATGACAACATCCGCAAAGCTAGTGGAAGAGAAAGCCGCCAGCCTGTCAATATAAGTTCCCTGAAGGGTGTTCATGAACATATCTGCCATTTCCCGTTCAGACATAGGCGGTTGAACAGCAGCAGCCAGTTGCCTCCATCTCTGTGCATATTCTCGGAAACTCTCCCTTGAGGACTATGACATTCCCATTAGGAGAGTCCTATTGGGTGCCATGTCCAGATTATACTGATACTGTCTGATGAAGGCCTCTGCTAGGTCCTTCCAGCATCTTACAGTTGCTCTTGTCAGATGAGAGTACCACTCCCTCGATGCTCCAGTCAAGCTATCTTCGAAATAGAACATCCACAATTTCTCATCCATGGTATAAGCTTTTAACCTCCCGAGAAAAGATTGTAGATGGGTTCGGGGACAGGAAGTCCCATTATACTTTTCAAAACATAGAGGCTTGAACTTATAGGGAATCCTGACCCCGTCTACCAAGCCCATATCCATGACGTCGAAGCCCAAAGAGTTTTGAGATTCTAAGGACCTCAACTTCTCAGCTATCTCATCCAATCTCCTATCATAAGCTTCTTCCCCAGCACCCATTACTGTAAACTGGTCCTCTTGGGGGTCTTCTTGAAGTACCCTGCCTGCTGTGGCAGTCCCTTGTATATTGACAGGGATGTTGGCCTCTGGATGGAGATGGGGTCCAAAAACTGGGGGATTGACATGAGGTTGGACCCTCTCGTTGTTACTTGTGCCGGCAGTCCCCACATGGGGCTCCTCTTGATTCCTCCCTTCTACCAAAGCTCTGAGCCTCTCCTGGCTTTGAGCTAAGTTGTTCATTACTTCCATGAACTGTGTTATCTGAGTTCTCATCTCCAACCTTTCGTTGGCCATCTGGTTTCTGACCTCCGTAAGGTCCTGCTGCATCTGATCCATCTGAATTCCCGGAAGGTTGTTTCGGGTTGGATAACGGTGCGGACGGTTGAGGGGAAATACCCGGCGCCTAGCAATAGTTCCTGAACATCACAACAGAGGTTAGCAACAATAAAACAAAACCTACAAAACAAACAAAGGGTTAGCATGCAATGCAGTTATGCTTATTTGCTCTCAAGGTATCCGGTTTGGCATTCAGTTTCGACCCTTCCAGATCCTTGAAGATGTTGTTGTTGTTGCTTGAAGGAAACTCAGATGAAGCACACTAACATAAGTATATTACAGAAAGTGAAATAATACAACTTGTTTATTTTACAACACAAGCCCCTTAAGGGGTCAAAATACATCACAAAAAGTAAAAGTACATGGAAAGAAAGCAACAACAAACAAATGGTCAAACACCAAGACCAAACTCATCCTCACGAACTTCCTTGAGAAGTGCTTCGGTCACAGGATCAGCCGGACGCTCCGTGAGATTCCTGATGAGGAGATTCCGGGTTGCAACAGCTGCTGCTAGCTTTTTGTGCTGAGTTTGGTCCTTGGACCTCTTCACCCCTGCTTTAATCTTCAATTCTGATATCTCCCTCTGGGCTGCTGCTAGGGCTTCTTGCTGTTCTTTTGCATTAGCTTCAAGTTGCTCCATCTTGTCTTGGACTCTCTTGTCCTCCAGGGTACGAGCCTCGGTGATCCTGACCCACCGGGCTTGACTCTCCTTCAGGTACAAGTCTGTCCTTGCCCTCTGGAACTGGGCTTCTTTGCAAGCATTCTTCAGAATTTGTTCACCAGCCTTAGACTTTTTGATATAATCCCCAGACTTTTCAATCTTAGTCAAATGCTCCACTCTCAACTTCTCCAATCTCTCAATCTCCCTCATACCTTCACTCCTTTCCCGGAGGGTCTTCTGCAAAGCCTGGGTTAACTTCTCATTTCTTTCCCTCAAGCTCTCAAACTCTTCCAAACTGATGGTGGCAGGGGGTGGTGCTGAAGATGACTCAGGCATGTCTTCTATGGTAAAGGGCATTCCAGAGAATTGGGCCCTGGCACGGGACCACTCATAATATTGTGCTGATGCCACATTGTTACACTTCCCCAGAATGGTGACTCCCTTGGTTTGAACATTATCCCAGGCCCAGGCAGCCTGCCTAACAACAGCCAAACTAATCTTGTTCTCACAATAAAGGGTCTCCACCAAGTCCTGTGCCCTTGGAGTGTGGACCAGTGCATAGCCCAGTTGCCTTCTGAACAGCAGAGGATTGTAATTAATACTGCCCTTAACTCCTATCAAAGGCACATTAGGAAAATGCCCACAGCTGGTGATGATATCCCTGCCCTTGGTGCTCTGAGTGCACCATCTGATGTCTGCTGAAGTTAGAACAGTGAGTCTCTTAGCCCAGTTGCTCTGCTGATGAGGGTTTAAAAATGCATCTGTCCTGGGTAGGTGCCTGAGAAGCCAAGTGTGAAACAATGGAGCACAAAACCTCACTAACCTTCCCCTCTGCTTCTCATTCCTCTGATGTACTGAATAGTAAAGATCCCCTAATAAAGTTGGCACTGGGTTCTTCAGAATGAACAGGTGGATTGCATTCTTGCTAATGAATCGAGGCTCATCTGCAAACAACACAATTCCATATACACTTAGGGCCAACAAAGCACAAACAGCTTCCCACTCCCCCAGGGAAGCCTTCAGACTAGCTTGAGAAATTAAGAAGTCCAGATGAAAACCAGGGATTCCGGCTTTAGAGGTCATATGCTGCTCAATCAGGACAGGTTCCAGATGCAAAGCCTTTGCTACTTCTCCATTAGCAGGAAAGACCATCTCAGGGTTGAAAGGAATTTCTCTCCTGATAGGCATACCAACTAATGAGGAGTACTCTTCCAATAAGGGGCCCAACTGAAAGTCTTGAAAGGTGAAACATCTCAGTGGGGGATCATAAAACTGAATGCAGGTGTGGATGAGGCTCCTCTGTGAAGGGTCCAAATCCATAACCATGTCCAGTATATCTCCATAACTCTCCCTGAACAAAGGTATGTGATCTGGAGTGATCAGGGTTTGAATCCTCCTGATGTCTGATAGCTCTGGCTGGAAGAAATGATAGGTGACATTGCTCTTTTTAGGGGCCATGATGTTGAAGACTGAGTAGAGACTGGTGCTGATGATAATACTGAAGAAGTGGGCCACTGACTGGCTGGTGCAGGTGATAACTGAAGCAGATAGCTGATGAAGGCAAGTCAATACTGAAGATGGGGTCAAAACCAAAACCAAATGAAAATGGATACCCTGAAAAACACAAATAAGCAAATGTCAATATGATGCAATGATTATGTATGCAAATGATATGCAAAGGGTTTGTGACTGAGCTGGATCTGATCAAAACGCCCTGATATAGTTCCAAGTGTGTTCAAGAATTCCAGATGGAGGTCTACAAAACCAGTAACCAAGGTGGGGGACTCAAATAAAGAGCCACATGTCCAGGGTTTTAGAATCACAAGAACTGTCCAACATGGAGTACTCTTAACAAATCAAAGTA
Organism: Lathyrus aphaca; assembly: GCA_963966055.1. Lineage (NCBI taxonomy): Eukaryota > Viridiplantae > Streptophyta > Magnoliopsida > Fabales > Fabaceae > Lathyrus > Lathyrus aphaca. Next base: position 507,003,512 of record OZ014522.1, on the reverse strand, counting down.
ACAGGGTATTCTGAGGTCAAGGTACCTGCAAACCTGTAAACAGCCCAACCCCCTCACAGGTGGTGTTCTAGAACAAGGATCCTCAGACTTGGATCAGTTATGAGAAGTGTAAACACTTCCAACCCGGAGGTACAGTGTTTATAATAACCATAAAAGTTCCTCCTCTAATTCACCTCAGTTTCTGAAGGTCAATACTAAAAGGTCATCCAGACTTAGCAGGCTTCCCAGATAGCCCTAGCATTGCAGGAAATCTGCAACACAGAGTTCTCAAGAAGAAACCCATATCTGAACCGTGTTTCATATTCCCGCACCAGACCGAAATGGAATGGGAAAGAATGTGATTCACTCTAGCCTAGGTGTCACTCAGGTCCCAGGTATAGGACCTTAACTCTCAATAGGACCCCACCCACCAAAGGAAAACCAGATCCAGCCAGCAGTACAGCATGACAATATGGTATAATGCAAAAGCAATAAAGAAAGCAGTAAAGCAAACTGTACATAAAGCAAAAATAAATACAAGCACAAATAAGCACATAACACCCCAGTAAACACAAATCAATCAAGCGCTAGGAGGAACCCACAAAAAGAACCAGAAGCCCTGGTTGCAATATAAGGGTCCCCAGCAGAGTCGCCAAGTTGTCGCTCCCGACAAATGAAACAGGGTCAGATGAAGGTACAGACGCGGACGGTCGGCGAGAGGGACAATGAGAACACACGGCCGTGGACTCACTGGAGATGAATAGAGTCGCCAGCTAGGCATTTTTATCCCGAGGGAAAGGCAATGCTGCATAGACCTAGAAAGAAACGGATAAGACGGTTGCGAACCAGAGAGACTGAGAAAGGGGGTTGGTTACAACCTGGGAAGGTATTAGCACCCAGATTGTCCGTCGTACTCGACGGGATCCACGCTTAAAAGATTTGTGTTTTAAAGAGGGTAGTGTCAGTGCAATTTGTGTAAAAGAGCTGGAAAACAATGTACAGGTGTCAGTGTAAAGTGTATAAGTGATATGAAGTATGAAAGTGTCAGTGTGAGATCAGGAATGAAGTGCTCAAGGTCATGAGGCTTAAAAGATAAGGCTGGAAAGAGGGGGGATATACAGAGACTTTTGTTCGATAACCGTTAAGTTATGCCTACGTATCCTCTCGTGCAATGAGGAAGTCAGAACACCGTAGTTCGACCCAAAGAGACTGAAAGGTGAATTGACTTGTGAACTGCTTACTTGTCAATGCTCAAGTGTATGACCTGTCTGGCTCAGGTGCTTACTGTCTTGCATTAGACGGAAGAAGCAAATTCTCGTTTATGAGTGAAGGTGATGAGAAAAGAATCCCGGAGGAGACGATTATTGTTTGTTTTTGAGTTTTCAGTCTTTTATTGTTTTTTTGGATTTTGTCATAAGTTAATGAGCTTAAGCCTAAACCAATGGATTTAGTAAACTCATCACATCTTCCCTCCGTTTAGGGGTAATGAGAATACCTTAAGTGTGAAGTCAGATTCTCACACTTAATCACCTTTGGTATAGGATTAAGATCATTAACCTACTTGTGATTAATTAGATGTTTTTGGTGTTTTTGTTTAGTGTTGAGTAATGAGGTTAAGCCATAATCAAGGATTAAACAGACTCATTACACCATCCTAAGAGAAGGATAATAGATGAGAATGTTTAAGCTGAGGAAAGCTCCTCAACTTAATCCATGATTAAGGATTAAACTCATGACAAAACAAGCCTTTGATTAAGTGGATTTTATTTAATGATATGATGAAGAAGTGATTTTTAGGGTTTGTAAGACAACTTGAGGAGGACTTGTCCATTAACACTAGGGTTAGTCCTTCTTAACCAGTTAAGGAAGAATTAGAACCCTAATGCAAGGCCCAAGTTACAAGTGTGATGTCTTGATGATTATTAAGATGGATTGATTAAAGGAGTTAAACACATTAAGGGTTTAACACTTAGGATTAAAGTTATACACTCCATCCTAAGAGAAGGATGCAGGCATAAGCTTAATCACAAAGCCTTAAAGCCTTTAGGGTTTAGTCCTTGATTATGAGGTGAGAAGAGAGGACTCAAAGAGACACAAAGGTAAAACTAAGTGGGGAGACTAATCAAAACCCTAATCATTGTCATGCTTGGTTGTTCCTAAGGTTTGTGAGGTTTACAAGAACAATCTTCAATGGAGCCACCAGGAAGCAGATGAACAGGATCAAGAGAAGCAAAGTGACTTGCTTCATTCAAGAAGTCAAGTCACTTGAAGAAAGAAAGTGGGAGAAACAAGAATGAGCAAGCTCAATTTCAAACACATATAGAAATGCAGCAATGGATGCAAGAGAGATGAAAAGAAAAGTTATGAGAAGTGAAGGCAAATTCACTTCTCAAGCTACTTACCACCTGAAAAGTTAGAAAAGAAAATGCAATGCAATACAAAGTGAAATGAAATGGTATGATACTAAACAAAACCAGAAGCATGTTGATGATGATAATGATGTTATGAGATGCTGCAAACATGAGGCAAGGCATGGAGATGTTCATACAAGATCATGGATGCAAATGATGCAAGCTAAGGAGCATGAACAAACATGGGAAGTTATGAAGCATACAAGGCAAATGACATAGCAAATATGTAATGCAATGATCAAACATACTTTCTACATGTCTTATGATGTCAAATGAATCAAAATGGAGGCATGGAATGGCATGGCAAGTCATGTTATGCAAGAGAATGCAAGAGGTATGCAAATGAAAGCCCAAATTAGGGTTTATGGATCAAACAACAAACAAAAACTAAAAACAGAATCAAAACCTAATATAAAAAATGGAAAATGCCAACCAAAGAAACCCTAAACCTATACTAAACCAAGGTCCAAAGGGGAGGTCTCAACTCTTAACCAATCTCAAGTTATGATTTTTCTAAGTTATTAGGGTTTTTAGGGTTCCTAAACAAAAGAAATACCAAACAAATTGGAAATGAGGAAACAAATCATGGCCTTTTTATCCTAGAAACTACATGCCAAACACAAAACAAAGCAAAAAGAATCAATGTCCAACTCCTCATGAATAGGCAGAAATGAATTTTTGAACTTATGATCAAAATAATGCACAAAAAATGATTTAATTCAATGAAAAATTCTTAAAATGCATCAAGATCAAAAAAGAAATTTGGTTTGAAGGTTGGACAATGTTTCTAAATGTCTTAGAACATTTCATGAATTTTTTGGTGATTTTTAAATACCTAAAAGTATTTTTAATTAATTAATTTCCATTAATCAATTAAAAATAATCTTTTAAATATTTAAAAATACTTTTTTAATGATAAAAAATAAAATGAAAATATTTTTGGGTCATAAAAATTAATAAAACTCAGAAGAAAAAGTTTCATAATTTTTATACGTTTTTTACTATTTTAAAATAATTGTGCAAAGAAAATGAAAAGAAAATGAATTAAAATTAAATAAAATGAAAGTAAACCAAATGGAAGGCTGAGATGCATTCTGGATTCAAATGTGTTGACTGGCGCGCTAGTGGAGGGTCCAGATGGCTTCTGACTTAATTAAGATTAATTAAAATTAATGGAAAAGATTAGGGCTAAGCAGATTGATCTGGGCCTTTCATTCGCGCGGGGAGTCAACCAGTCAACCTCATCCAACGTCCCACATTCAAATGACACTAATTACGCAATTAGGGCACAAATTACTTTCAGGCGGCCGGAGAAGACTTCCGGTCGTCTTCTCCGGCCAGCATCTCCCCTGAAAATCCCCAAAACCCCTCAAATCGTAACAAAAATGAAACCTAAGCATCCAGAAATGATTCCCATGATTCCCTGAACTAAAACCCTAAGCCAAAACAAATTTATATTTCCCCAGAACCATGAATCGAAACAAATAAATTTTAGGTCACGCAAGCTTCAGAAGCTAATTAAATACTCATTTCAATACCATTTCAAAAACCAAAAGCACCAGGATACTCAGTGAAGCATAAAGAACAAGTCTATAACATGAAAAACGATTTCTGGAAAAATAATTTTCAAGCTACCTGAGATTCGAAGCTTTCACTTTGATGACTTTCTGGCCACTTCTTTCAGTGCAATCCACTCCACTTGATCCCCAGATGATGTTTGAATGCTCAAAAGGAATTTATGTTGGCTGGATGAGAAGTTTGACAAGCTTCTGCTCAAGCTCAGTCAGAAATGGCAATGGAGTTTCAGGCAGTTTCAGGTCATGGTGAATGGTTGTTTGTGGTCCAGATGATGTGTGGAGAAGGTCTGTGGGGTTTGTTTTGATGTTTGTGAGCTAGGGAGAGAGATTCGAATGGAACTGCAAGTTGAGGTGAAGAATGGCAGTGGGGTGTTCTTGCTCAAATCAAGCCTGGCTCTTGGTGCTTTTAGGTCTATGAAGTGTGGTGAGATGAATGATGAAGATGGTTTTGATGTTTGATGGCTGGGCAGAGAGATTCGAAGGCTTATGCAGCTTGGTGTGTTTTTGTGTATGTCTTCTATGAATGAGTTTCAGCCTTGCTAGATGTCTGGAATGGCTTGCCCTTTGTCCACATAAACCTCTCTCATTGGTCAGTTGATTGGACATGTGCTTTATTGATTGGTAAGTCACCTTTTGCAAAAAGTCAAAATTTGTGTAAGGCAAGTATGGCTTGATCTATAGCTAGTACAATGGGCATGGGCTGCGCAGCATGATGTGTGTGTGAGGCTAGCTTGGTTCAGCAGCCAATGCATCAAGTTGGTGAGATGAAATGAGTGGTTTTGCAACTTGTTCAACTTTGGTTCACATGTGATTCTCTTTATCCAACCAAACCTAAACCATGGGCATTCTTGGTTCATTCTGAATTTTATGACTTATAGAATGTTTATGTGATGGTTTGATGCCAATTAGAAGTTGCAATTTGCCTTGGTACATGATCTTGCAATTTTCACACTTGGTGCATAACTTGAAAATCAATGATTTTTGCCAACTTTGTCACACCATAACTTTTGATCCAAGAAGAGTTTGATCATGTTCTTGTACTTTTTGAAAAGGTAAAGATGAGATCTACAACTTTCATGACCAAAGTTTTTCCATTTGAAGCATTTTTGGATCAAAAATCAAGGCTTGAAAAATGACCTAAAATGATGCATTCTTGAAAAGTCAACTATGCCCAAAAAGTCAACATTTGCAAAAACCTTAAATTCTTGATTTCTATGAACTTCAATCTTCTTCCATGATCAAATAAAGATCATATACACTCAAAATGATGAAGATCACCCATTGGTTGGGTCACTGGGGGCCTCAGATGCCCTGATTTTGCACTGACTTGTCTGAAAAGTCAACCCTTGATCAGATGACTTCCCCATGGAATTTCTTCATGAAAATTGATATGCATACTCCCTATACCATATAGAGACCAATGGAAACAAGAATGACCAAAAAATTTGGGGTTATGGCCTCTGAAACCAAAACCCTAATTTTAGGTCAACTGTGCAGTCTAGCCTGGCTCTGCATCCACTCAAACCCTAGTTCTTGTGATTCTTTTGCATTCTTGGCTTTGTGAGGATGTAATATGATGCTTGAACACATGTAGACCCCTTTGAATTGATTGGTTGCCTTTGGGGTGGCTCAAGAGGCTTTTGGCTTGCTCAGATCACAAACCCTAGGTGCAGATGACTTAGAACCAATGCAGTGAATCAAAAATGGGATATGAGGTGATATGATTGTGTTTATGCATATGAGAATGATCACAAGCCATGGTGAAATGGGTGAGGGCAAATTTGGGGTGTTTACAGTATGCACGCAAATGTAAGATGGATGCAAAGGAAAGCACAAATTAGGGTTATATGCATCACACAAAGCAAAAATTCAAAACCAGAAACAAATGACATGATAAAAATTTGAAAATGCAACCAAAGATACCCTAAACCTATACAAACTCACTGCCCAAAGGAGGGGATCCAACTCTTAACCTAGTGAAAGTTATGAATTTCCTAAGATTGCTAGGGTTTTGGGGTGTCTCACAAAGAAAAATACCAAACAAATAGAAAATGCAAGATCAAATCAAGCCAATTTTATCCTTTAAACTACATGCTATGAAGAGTACAATGCAAGAAGAATCATCATCCAATTCTCAATGGTTAGGCAGAAAGAAATTTTTGAAGTTTGACATAAAATATTGCCTTGAAATGAAATTAAATTCAATGAAAATGATCAAAAGGCATCAAGAACAAAAAAGAAATTTGGTTTGAAAGTTGGACAATGTTTCTAAATGTTTCTAAATGCTATGTGAATTTTTTTGTGATTTTTAAATACCTAAACGTATTTTTAATTAATTAATTTTCATTAACTAATTAAAAATAATCATTTAAATGATTTAAAAATAATTTTTAATGCAAAAAATAAAAATAAAAATATTTTTGTGTTCTGAAAATTCATGAAACCTTTGACAAAAAATTTCATAATTTTTAGATGATTTTAGCTATTTTTAAAAATTCGTACAAATTAAATATAAAACAAATGAAAATAAAATGAATTTAAATGAAAAAATGAGAAAGTCAAATGATCTGAAGGTCAGGATTCAAATTCCAGGGGGCGGGAGTTGACTGCGCGCGCTAATGGACGGCCAGAATTCAAACTCACGTAATTATGATTAAGCCCTAATCCAAAACCCTAATTACTTTCAGATGACCGGAACAGTGTTCCGGTCATCTTCTCCGGCAAGCCAAAATCTCAATCTCTCTCAAAACGCATCAAAACCTCACAAAACTCTCCAGAATCAAACTATGAACATCACTAATCATAAACCCTAAAACAAACAACATTTATTTTTCATGAATCAAAGGAAACAAGCAGAAACATTTTTACGGGCAAACTTTCAGAACATCACAACATGCTTGTTTCTGGCTCATTTTCAAAAATAAATAGATCCCCATGATCAGGGCAACATATAGAACAACATTCTAACAAGAAATCAAAGTTCTGGAAAATTTGTTCATCATGTTACCTGAGATTGAGCTTTCAGTCCAGGAGCTTTCTGCTTGCCTCTTTGCCTCAAAATGGTCCCAATGGTCCTCTTGATGAAGTTATGAAGCTTGGTTGGAGTTTATTTGGGATGATTTGTGAGATGGATGGAGTTCTGTTCAGAGAGGGGAGGAAATCGTGTTTTGATTTCAGGGAGTTTTAGGGCAAGGTGAGGGGTCAGGGATGATCAGTGAGACATGTTGAGATGTTCTATGGAGTTTGTTTTTATGTTTGATGCTTGTGTGATGTGTTTCGAATGAAAATGCATAAGAGGCATAAACTTGGAACTATGGCTTGGAGAGTGTTTCAGGCTTGTGTGTGTTGTGTGTTATGTTGTATTTGGTCCACTTATCACAACTAGAGAGGTCAGAGAAGTGGTTGTGCCCTATTGTGATTGGTATGGGTATTTATGCAAAAAGTCAAGTTTTGTGTAAGAGAGGTATGGGTCAATAGTAGGCCAAGGACAATAGGGGTGTCCTGCGCAGCAAGGAATGAGGAGGGCCATGGGATCAGTTTTGAAGTCAATTAACAAGTGGATTAGGGTTTGTATGATGTTTTGCAACTTTGTTCATCTTTGGCCCTTTTGAAGTTTCTTGATCCACAAGGCATGAAAATGGGCAAACCTTTGATGCATTCTGATTTTTAGGCATTGGCTCATGTTTGTACAAAGATTAGAAGTCACTTTGAGGTCTCATTTCACCTTGGCAAGGGATTTTGCAACTTTGCTTCTTTGGTACATAACTTGAAATTATGTGATTTTCCCCAACTTTGACAAGCCATAACTTTTGATCCAAAATGAATTAGAATGAGTTCTTGTACTTTTTGAAAAGGGAATGATCCATTATACAACTTTCATGACCAAATTTTTCCCATTTGAAGCATTTTTGAATCAAAAAGCAAGGGTTGAAAAAGTTTCCCAAAATGGCAAGTTTCCATTACAAGTCATTTTCCCAAAAAGGCAACTTTGCAAATGGCTTGAAATTCTTCAATTTTTGTGAACTTCCAACATCTTCCATGATCAAATAAAGATCATACACAATCAAAATGATGAAGAACACCCCTTGGTTGGGTCATTGGGGGCCTCAGATGCCCTGATTTTGCACTGACTTGCTCAAGAAGTCAACTCTTGATTAGATGCCTTCCCCATGGAATTTCTTCATGAAAATTGATATGCATGATCCCTATACCATATAGAGACCAATAGAAACAAGAATGACCAAAAAAATTGGAGTTATGGCCTCTGAAACCAAAACCCTAATTCTAGGTCATCTGTGCAGTCAAACCTGGCTCTGCTTCCATGCCTTTCTCAGTTCTTGTGATTTTTTGACTTTCTTGACTTTATGAGGATGCAATATGATGCTTGAACATACATGGACCCCTTTGAAGTGATTGATGACCTTTGGAGTGGCTCTAGTAGCTCTTGGATTGCTCAGATCACAAACCCTAGATGCAAATGACCTAGAACCAATGCAGTGAATCAAAAATGTGGTATGAGATGTTATGATTGAATTTATGCATATGAAGAGATCACAAGCCATGGTGTGAATGGGTGAGGGAAAATTTGGGGTGTTTACAGCTGCCCCTATTCAAACATGAGTTAGCTGTGCAGGATGTAAGCAACGGCTTAACAGGCAAACAAGATAACTTGTGGTTGAATACCAAAGACAGTCCAAAATTTGCACTCACAAAATGAAGAAGAAAAGGGATATAGATTGTAAAAGAAAACAAAGTATATTTATAAAGTGCGGGTGACGGAGGACGACCGTCGAGCAGAGGACGACTGCTGGGGAAGGAGCAATGACGGGGACGACCGACATGCTGGGGATATAAGAGATTATGATGGGGACGGCCATCAAGTAAAGCTATAAGACTCTCTGGGGATTAGAGGTAAATGAAATAAAATGATGAGGTACGGTCATCAAGGGTGAAGGACGATCACCTAGCAGGGGACGGCTGCTCTGATGGGGATAAGATGAGGGACGGTCATCTAAGGTGAAGGACGATCACCGGGCAAGGTACGGTTGCCAAAAGTATCGCGACATAGGACGAATGCCGGATAAAAAAGTCGATGATGGGGACGGCCATCGGATAAGCATGATGAAGGACGATCATCAAGAGGTGAAGGACGATCACCTAGCAGGGTACGGCTGCTCTCGGGGTTTATCATGACATAGGACGAATGTCAGATAACAAGATCAACGATGGGGACGGCCATCAGATAAAATGATGAAGGACGATCATCAAAGGGTGAAGGACGATCACCTAGCAGGGGACGGCTGCTCTGAAGGTATCATGACATAGGACGAATGTCAGATAACAAGATCAACGATGGGGACGGCCATCGGATAAAATGATGAAGGACGATCATCAAAGGGTGAAGGAAGATCACCTAGCATGGGACGGCTGCTCTGAAGGTATCATGACATAGGACGAATGTTAGATAACAAGATCAATGATGGGGACGGCCATCGGATAAAATGATGAAGGACGATCATCAGGAGGTGAAGGATGATCACCTAGCAGGGGACGGCTGCTAAAAGAAATATCACGACATAGGACGAATGTCGGATAGAAAGGGGTTCTAACAATGGAGACTCCGCTGGGGAAAGGATGAGGGACGGTCATCCACAAAGGTGAAGGACGATCACTTGGCAGGGTGCGGCTGCTGAAAGTATCATGACATAGGACGAATGTCAGATAGAAAAGAAATAGTTCACTGGGATTTGATGGGACAAGTAAACACGAACGAGTGTCTATATCCAAGGAATGAGAGGTATAAGTGTTTGGGTATTGTGTATAGACTAAAGATGCGGACGAGCATCCTCAGGACTATGATACGGACGGGTATCAGGTAGAAACGAATGCTGACACATGTTCAGAGATGATGATACGGACGAGTACCAACTGGTTAACAAAGAACACGGACGAGTATCGGTTCTGCGGGGACTCTTCTGGGGAATAGTAGACACAGACGAGTGTCTAAATTCAAGAAGACATAAGTGTTTGACACGTGTATGGATTAAAGATGCGAACAAGCATCCTTAAGACCATGATACGGACGAGTATCAGGTAGAAACTAACGCCTGATGCATGCTCAGAGATGATGATACGGACGAGTACCAACTGGTTAACAAAGAACACGGACGAGTGTCGAATCTGAGGGGATATAAGCGGTGTATAAAAGATACGGACGAGTATCTGCACGAGTGAAACAAGAGCAATAAGTATGAGTGGTGTACAGGCGAGTGTTTAACTTGCTGGGGAGGGTGACACGGACGAGTGTCAAAAGAGAAAAGTGTAATATAAACAAGTGTATGGTTTACAAAGTATTTAGGTAACTATGCTGGGAAGGTGACACGGACGGGTGTCAGGGAATTTGTATAGATATATGTATCTGTGAGTGCAAAGAAGACGCTTTGGCTTTCTACTGGGGATATGACACGGACGGGTGTCAAGAAGTATCCGTAATATATAAGTGTCTGTTTGTAAAGAATGCTCGGGCGACTTTACTGGGGAATGATGACACGGACGAGTGCCAAGAGGAGTGTGTATCTGTATTTATGAGTGTAAGGCAAGTGCCTTGGCTTTCTGCCGGGGAATCCGGGGAGTTCCTCTGTATATCTTTGATGGATTGCCAGTATTTACAAGTGTTTGATTCAGAACATGGCTTATGATTATGCAATATGTTTGATTTTTGCCGTAATGCTCCGTATTAAACGGAATGCTACGCTCTGCGGGGAGAATATGATGCGAATGCTATGATTATGCGAAAGATACGATCCGGGATTCGGGTTCCAATGCTGCGAAGATCTCTGGTTGATCTGCTTGAAATGGACATCCCAGTTGGGGATGAGATCATTGGTAAATCTGACATATGGGACCCTGTTTGGGGATATAGGTCACTGATAGACCTATTTTGGTAATGAGGGACCCAGCCGGGGTTTGTAGAAGCTTTCGTCACTCTGTTGTGAGATCTTCAGGTTATTGCTTCGCTGGATAGAGGCTGAGACTCTGTGGGGAGATGGTTCCCTGGCTTTTGCACTTGGCTGAGGAGGGAATAAATGGCAACTCAGCTGGGGAGAAGGCACCTCCGGTGTTCAGACCGAGAGGATAATGATTTGCCAGCTTGCTGGGATGAAGCTTTCATGCCCCATGCTGTGCTTTGAATACCTGCAATCCTGAAAAGTTAGAGAAACGCACAAGCAATCCCGAGGTATCCCTTACCAGATTCAATCATAAGAGTTTAGGCACTCCTGAGAATGAGTATATTTCCTGCAAGCACGTATTTTAGAAGAGGAGCATCTGTATTTATGCAATCAGTATTTTAGAGACATTGGACATTCTTGCAAATGAAAATAAATGTACGAAACGAAACATGACTGAAAATCTGATTTTATTAATTCATGTGCCCTGAATTGGCAAGATACAGTCAAAGAAACAAATCCCCTAAAATGAGGAGATTGTTACAAATTGAGAAATAAAAGGTATTGGCAATGTTGGCGACGCTTCAAGGAGCTTCCCTTTGCTTATGACTCGTATGACATTTGACGTTCTTCTCGTCTTGCTTTCTGAAGAAGGCTGATTCTGACTGGCGCTTGAACCTTTCGAAGCTTACCAAGTTGTGAGTGATACAGACGAATTCAGAATGTGATTGTTCGCTTATTCCCTTATTTTGCATGGATCGCCCTTTCGGGTTTTCAATCCATCGGGATACCCATTTTTTCCTGAGTTGTCCGATGCGGCTTTTCAACTCAGCGGGTGTACATTTTTATTTATTTTCCCTTATTTTTGCCCGAGTCTTTTATTCTGTTTTTGACTCGCCGGGATGCCCTATTTTTGCCTGGACTTACATTCTGTTTTTATGTCCAGTGGGTCATTTTATGCGAAGTATTTTTTAACTGCATCTGAATTCACAGGGGACGGGAAGTCTTCACCATCCATAGTACTGAGCATGAGTGCTCCACCGGAGAAAACTTTCTTTACTACGAATGGTCCTTCATAATTCGGAGTCCATTTGCCCCTGTGGTCTGTATGGGGAGGGAGGAGTCTTTTCAGCACGAGATCTCCTACTTGGTACTCTCGGAGCCTGACTTTCTGATCGAATGCTTTCTTCATTCTTTTCTGGTACAGATGCCCATGACAGATTGCAGCTAATCTCTTCTCTTCAATCATATTCAGTTGTTCGTATCGGGATCGGACCCACTCTGCTTCACTCAGCTTAACATCCATCAATACCCGCAGGGAGGTTAATTCAACTTCAACAGGTAGGACTGCCTCCATACCATAAACAAGCTGATACGGTGTTGCCCCAGTGGATGTTATGATTGACGTACGGTACCCATGCAAGGCAAATGGTAGCATTTCATGCCAGTCTTTGTAGGTGACTACCATCTTTTGCACAATCTTCTTGATATTCTTATTAGCTGCCTCAACAACGCCATTCATCTTTGGCCTGTAAGGAGAAGAATTGTGGTGTTGGATCTTGAAGTCCCGGCATAGTTCTGCCATCATTTTGTTGTTTAAATTGGAACCATTATCAGTAATGATTCGTTCGGGCATTCCATATCGACAGATGATGTCTCTCTTCAGAAATCGGGCTACCACTTGCCTTGTGACATTTGCATAAGAAGCTGCTTCGACCCACTTGGTGAAATAGTCAATAGCAACCAGGATGAATCTGTGGTCGTTTGAAGCAGTCGGCTCAATCTTGCCAATCATATCAATGCCCCACATGGCAAAGGGCCAGGGTGAAGACATCACATTCAAAGGATTGGGAGGTACATGCACTTTATCCGCATAAATCTGGCATTTATGGCATTTTCTGGCATAGGCACAACAGTCTGCATCCATTGTGATCCAGTAATAACCTGATCTTAGCAACTTCTTGGCCATGGCATGCCCTCCTGCATGGGTACCAAAGGACCCTTCGTGCACTTCGTGCATCAACAAGCCTGCTTCTGCTTTATCAACGCATCCGAGAAGTACCATATCAAAGTTTCTCTTGTACAGGGAACCATCAGTATTTAGGAAGAAACTGCCAGCAAGCCTTCTTAATGTCTTTTTATCATTGGAAGATGCCTCGGGTGGGTATGTTTGATCCTCCAAGAAGCATTTAATGTCATGGAACCAAGGCTTATCATCTTTGGCAACATCTGCTGCAAATACATATGCTGGCCTGTCAAGTCTGGACACTAAAATCCGAGGTACAAAGTTGGCAGCTTGAACTTTGATCATGGATGAAATGGTAGCCAGAGCATCTGCAAATTGATTCTCATCCCGAGGGATATACTCAAGCTTGACCGTTGTAAAGAAAGCCAATAACCTCCTTGTATAATCCCGATAAGGTATCAGATGATCCTGGTGTGTGTACCATTTTCCGTTGGTTTGATTGATTACCAGAGTTGAATCTCCGAATACAGTCAAAGTCTTGATCCTGAGGTCAATGGCTTCCTTAAGACCCATAATGCAAGCTTCGTATTCAGCTTCATTGTTAGTGCAGTTAAAAGTGAGCTTTGCCGAGAAAGGCATGTGAACTCCTTTAGGTGTAATGAGTACTGCACCAACACCACGACCATTCATATTAACAGCCCCGTCAAACATCATAGTCCATTCTTCTTCTGGGTCAGGCCCTTCGGTGTGAACAGGCTCTTCATGATCTTTCGCTTTAGTGAACATGATATCTTCATCAGGGAAGTCAAATCTCATAGGCTGGTAATCATCAATGGGTTGCTCAGCAAGATAATCAGACAATACACTGCCCTTGATGGCTTTCTGAGATGTGTACTGGATGTCGTATTCTGTGGGGATCATTTGCCATCTTGCAACTCGTCCGGTAAGTGCTGGCTTCTCAAAAATGTACTTAACTGGGTCCATCTTTGATATCAATAAAGTAGTGTGGGTCAACATATACTGTCTCAGTCGGCGAGCAGCCCACGCTAAAGCACAGCAAGTTTTCTCGAGCAGTGAATAACGTTGTTCACAGTCGGTAAACTTTTTGCTTAGGTAGTATATTGCATACTCTTTTCGACCAGACTCGTCATGCTGGCCCAGCACGCACCCCATTGACTCTTCTAATACTGTTAAGTACATTATTAGAGGTCTTCCTTCAACTGGAGGCATAAGGATTGGAGGCTCTTGTAAGTATTCCTTGATTTTGTCAAAAGCCTTCTGGCAGTCTTCGTTCCACCTGACCGTTTGTTCTTTTCTTAACAGCTTGAACAAGGGTTCACAGGTCGCAGTAAGGTGAGATATGAACCGTGAACTGTAGTTCAATCTACCTAGAAACCCCTGAACTTCTTTTTCAGTCTTTGGTGCAGGCATTTCTTGAATGGCTTTGACCTTATCAGGGTCAACTCCAATCCCTTTCTCACTTACAATAAATCCCAGCAGCTTACCAGATCTCACCCCGAATGTGCACTTGTTGGGGTTTAACTTCAGTTGGTACTTCCTCAGACGCTTGAATAGCTTCAACAGATTTACCAGGTGGTCTTCTTCTGTGAGGGACTTGGCAATCATGTCATCCACATAACATTCGATTTCTTTATGGATCATGTCGTGGAATAATGTTACCATAGCCCGTTGATAAGTCGCACCAGCATTCTTCAGTCCAAATGGCATCACCTTGTAACAGAATGTGCCCCAGGGTGTGATGAAAGTTGTCTTCTCCATGTCTTCAGGTGACATCTTGATCTGATTGTATCCTGAAAATCCGTCCATGAAGGAGAATACCGAGAACTGAGCCGTATTATCAACCAGTACATCAATGTGAGGTAAAGGGAAATCATCTTTCGGGCTGGCTCTGTTCAGATCCCGATAATCCACGCACATCCTCACCTTGCCGTCTTTCTTAGGTACCGGTACAATGTTGGCAACCCACGGCGGATAGCTAGTCACAGCAAGGAACCCGGCGTCCCACTGCTTTTGTACCTCTTCTTTAATCTTCATTGCCATAGTACGGCGCAGTTTCTGTTTTACCGGCGAGCAGTCTTCTTTAAAGGCAGCTTGTGCATGACAATATTGGTGTCCAACCCTGGCATATCCTGATAAGACCAAGCAAACACATCCACGTATTCACGAAGCATGTCAATCAGTTGCTCTTTTACTGAATCTTGTAAGCATGCTCCGATTTTAACCTCTTTCACATCTTCTTCCGTACCAAGATTAATTGTTTCGACCTCCTCCTGATGAGGAGTGATAACCTTCTCCTCTTGCCTTAACAACCTGGCTAGCTCTTCAGGAAGCTCATAATCTTCTTCAACCCATTCATCGGCTTGATTGATCGGATTGTCAAAGTCATATAGATTCATAGCTGTGTTGTTGTCGGTGCAATCTGAAAGGCACTCTCTGCAAGGGTTTAGATTGTTCATTTTAGTGATCGATTTTAATCTTGTTTTAGGAAAAAGTGAAATGAAGTTATCATTTTGGAAAACATTGCTATTTTATTTTTGTACAAAAAGAAAAAATGAAAAATAGTGAGCGGAAAAAGAAAAAGACTCATTTGCAAAAGATGTTCGATATTCATTGATTGATCTGTTTTGCACAAAATTACAAGATGGCCCGATTACAAAATAAGTCTTGTCATCTTGGGCAAGATGCAAGACTTGATGCATGCTTAAAAATACAGGAAATAATAATTACTCTACAGGAGTAACCCTTATAATTTCTTGGGAAGACCAGTTTGAGATATGGCTCCCCGGGGTCCTTGGACGTATCCAGCTCTCCAGGTTGCACTCATCTTCCGACTCATCTTCCAAGTTGTTCACTGCATCCGGGGTGAGCATTCCCCCGCTGACAAAACTGGGCTTCTTGGCAGCCTCTGATTGATCTTGTTGAGTTGGTTTGTAACCCAACCCAAATCTGTCTTCCTTCTTTTCCACGGGCAGCAGCTTGCCCCAGCCTTGGGCAGTACCCTCTTCAACAACCTTCCTGGCTTGCTGATAAGACGTCATGGAGGTTCCCAGTACAGCAGATGCTTCGTTAATGTTCAGGGCCTCAAATCCCTGGCTCATAGTTTCATGGATTTCTCCATCCATCTCAATGTACTTGTACGTAGCCAGATGGCTAACAAAGATATCCTCTTCACCACAGATGGTGATGATCTGGCCCTCCCACTCCAATTTCAGCTTCTGGTGAAGGGTAGACGTAACAACACCAGCGACATGGATCCAAGGTCTACCCAACAAACAGCTGTAGGCCGGCTGAATGTCCATCACATAGAAGGTAATTTTAAAAGTCTGCGGGCCAATCATCACAGGCAGATCAATCTCCCCTAGCACTGATCTTTTAGAGCCATCGAAAGCTCTTACCACCAGATTACTCGGACGCAATGCTAAGCCATCATACTCCAGCTTTACTAAGGCTTTCTTTGGTAGAACATTGAGTGATGACCCAGTGTCCACCAGCACATGAGATAGAACAACACCCTTACATTCTAGAGTGATGTGTAAAGCCTTGTTGTGGTTGCGTCCCTCAGTTGTTAAGTCAGTATTGGTGAAGCCCAGTCCATGACTGGTGTTGACATTTGCCACCACAGTTTCGAGCTGATTAACAGTGATCTCCTCTGGCACGTATGATGCGTGCAAGACTTTCAATAATGCATTCCTGTGAGCTTCAGAACACATCAACAGGGATAATATGGAGATCTTCTAGGGAGTTTGGTGAAGCTGATCCACCACCTTGTAATCACTTCTCTTTATAATTCTCATGAACTCATCTACATCTTGTTCAAAAGATGTCTTCTGAGTTTCTTTGATGATTGGTTCTTCAGGTATCACACTCTTCCCCTTTGCTTTTGCAGCAGCTTCTGCTTCGGCATTAGGTCTTTGTAATTGTGAGGCAAAAAGGCGTCCGCTTCTGGTGAAGCCTCCGCCTCCCCCAACATTATCAATCTGTGGAGAAGAAGTTGAAGAGTCCAAGGTGATTTTCTCCCCGTTGCAGTAGAGGTCAGAGCCATAATGCCAAGGTATGGCATTACTGCTTTCATATGGAACTGGTCCAGGCACCGTGATGGTAACCGGACTGACTGATGCAGAGAAAGGTACTGAAATGGTGTGCGGATCGTAGTAAATGGTGACTGGTGATCTGGCAGGAGGTGCCACTTTTTGTTGTTGAAAGTTGTTGTTTGGGGGAACATCTGATGGATCATAGTAAATGGTGACTGCTGAGATATCTTCATTAATTTCTGTTGGCGTTGTAGAAGATTCTGCTGAATAAATGGGTGCTGATGTTGTAGAAGATTCTGCTGAATAAATGGGTGCTGATGTTGTAGAAGAAATGGTTGTCGACATCTGGTTTGCTGAAGTGATGGACGGAGCCATTGTTGATGATATTGATGAATTGGTCGGAATGATTGTTGTTGCATTTGTAGAAGAGTCAGGAATTGTTGTCAAAGGGATTGCTGGATTTGTAGGCGCCGATGTTGTGATCTGAAGTATACCACTTTTGATAAGACCATCTATGCCGCTTCTCAAATTATCACACCCGTTGACCGAAATGTTACAATAACCACAACCAAGCTCACACCCGGGGAACATCTGGCATTCTAGGAGCTGGGCTTTAATCTCGACCAGAGGTGTCTGAATCTGTCCAACACTGGTGATTAAGAAAGATGGCTTGTCTCCTCAATGGCATTAATTCTTGGCCCTCCATGATTGGGCATGGGATTCTTGGTGACACTTGGAGGGGGTGCAAAGTTGAGGGCTTTAGAATCCACCAGATCTTGCACCTTCATTTGTAGAGCCCTACATTTCTCCGTATTGTGGCCAGGTGCATTGGAGTGGAAAGCACATCTGGCGTTGACGTCATAATTTCTTGGAAGATTAGAGGGATCTGGTGGTTCCAATGTCCTTAATTCAACCAAGTTTAGTTTCAGGAGTTGTGGCAATAAAGCGGCATAAGGCATAGGGATTGGATCAATCACCCTATTTTCCTGTGATGGTCTTTGCTGAAAGGGTCTTTGCTGTTGATTGCTGTTGTTGTTGTAGGTTCTTTGTGGCGGGTACTGAACTTGCTGTTGATAATGTGATTGTTGTTGTGGTTGATAAGTTGGTTGCTGAGGAATCGGAGCTGGAATGGTGACAGTTGCCACTGATCTGTGGACATACTGAGGTCTGCCCCTGCCAGCATGAATGGCATTTGTCTCACTGGTTCTTCTAGGTCCTACAAAAGGCTTCATGGGATTACTTGACGAACTCGCACCATTATCAGAAATCTTACCCATCTTCAGAAGGCTTTCAATTCTTTCTCCAGCTATGACTACGTCAGCGAAGCTGGTGGAAGAAAAGGCAGCTAGCCTATCAATATATGTTCCTTGCAAAGTGTTCATAAACATGTCGGCCATTTCTCTTTCCGACATGGGTGGCTGGACAGCAGCAGCAAGCTGTCTCCACCTCTGGGCATATTCCCTGAAGCTTTCTCTAGAGGATTGAGACATTCCCATCAGAAGGGTTCTGTTAGGAGCCATGTCCAGATTGTATTGGTACTGTCTGATGAAAGCTTCAGCTAGGTCCTTCCAGCAACTGATAGTAGCTCTAGTCAAGTGAGAGTACCACTCCCTTGAAGCCCCAGTCAAACTATCTTCAAAATAGAACATCCACAGCTTTTCATCCATGGTGTATGCTTTAAGTCTCCCCAAAAAAGATTGTAGGTGAGTTCGTGGACAGGAAGTTCCATTGTACTTCTCGAAGCACGGGGGTTTAAACTTGTGGGGAATCCTTACCCCATCCACTAACCCCATATCCATGACATCAAAACCTAGTGAGTTTTGAGACTCCAGAGATCTCAACTTCTCAGCAATTTCATCAAACCTCCTATCATAAAATTCATCCCCAGCTCCCATTACAGTAAACTGCTCTTCCTGGGGGTCTTCCTGTAAGATCCTTCCTCCAGTAGTATTTCCTTGCACATTACCCGGGATGTTGACTTCCGGATGTAGATGAGGCCCATATATTGGTGGATTAACATGAGGCTGACCCCTTTCATTGTTACTTGTTCCTTCAGTTCCCAGAGGAGGTTCTTCCGGGGTTTGTCTTTCTACCAATGCCCTCAACCTTTCTTGACTTTGGGCCAAGCCATTCATTACTTCCATGAATTGGGTCATTTGGTTTCTCATCTCCAGCCTTTCATTAGCCATCTGATTTCTGACCTCTGTCAGATCTTGCTGTACTTGATCCATTTGGATACCAGGAAGGTTGTTGTGAGTAGGATACCGGTGCGGACGGTTGAGAGGGAACACCCGACGGCGAGCAATAATTCCTGAACCACAACAGAGTTAGAAACAAAATAAAGTAAAAACCTACAAAACAAAACAACAGTCAGTATGCAATGCAGTATGCTTATTTATTTTCCAAGGTATCCGGCTTGGCTCTTGGTTTTGACCTTTCCAGACCCTGAGGAATATACTTTGAAGTTGCTCGAGAGAAAGAGACTTAATGACACAAACTAACAAATACATTACAAATGGTGAACCATACATAGTTTGTTTTTACAACATATGCCCCTGAAGGGTCAAAATACAACATAAAAAAAGAAAAGTACATCAAGTGGAAATAACAACAAGCAAAGAAGTCAAACATCGAGTCCAAACTCATCCTCCTTAACCTCCTTCAAAAGTGCTTCAGTTACAGGACCAGTCGGATGCTCTGTGATGTTCCTGATAAGAAGGTTTCTGGTGGCAATAGCAGTGGTCAGCTTCTTGTGTCTGTCTTGGTCCTTTGACCTCTTCACACCAGCCCTCAGCTTCAATTCTGAAATTTCCTTCTGGGCTGCCAGCAAAGCTTCCTGTTGCTTCTTTTCATTAGCCTCCAACTGCTCAATCCTGGCTTGAGTTCTCTTATCTTCTTGAGTGCGAGCTTCAGTGATCCTAACCCACCTAGCTTGACTTTACTCTAGATAGAGATCAGTCATAGCCTTCTGAAACTGGGCCTCTTTACAGGCATTCTTCAATATTTGCTCCCCAGCTCTTGATTTCTTGATGTAGTCTTCTGCTTTCTCAATCTTGGCCAGATTTTCTACCTTGAGCTTCTCCAACCTCTCAATGTCTAGGCGACCATCACTCCTCTCCCAGAGGGTCTTCTTCAAAGCTTGAGACAGATTCTCATTCCTCTCTTTTAGCTTCTCAAATTCTTCCAGGCTGACAGTGGCTGGAGGTGGTACTGTGGATGGTCCAGGTGCATCCTCAATGGTGAAGGGCATCCCAGAAATCTGAGCTCTAGCATGAGACCATTCATAATACTGAGCTGAAGCCACATTATTGCATCTTCCAAGAATGGCCATCCCTTTGGTCTGGATGTTGTCCCAAGCCCAGGATGCTTGTCTGACAACAGCTAGATTAGGCTTTATCTCACAATACAGGGTTTCAGCCAAGTCTTGCACTCTAGGAGGGTGAACCAAAGAATAGCCCAATTGTCTTTTAAACAGCAAAGGATTGTAGTTGATGCAACCCTTCACTCCTACTAGAGGTACATTGGGGTACTGCCCACAGCTAGTGATTATGTCTCTGCCCTTGGTGCTCTGGGTGCACCATCTGATGTCATCTGAAGTCAAAGCAATAAGTCTCTTAGCCCAATTCTTCTGTTGGTGAGGATTCAGGAAGGCATCAGTCCTAGGTAAGTGTTTGAGCAGCCAAGTGTGAAATAGAGGAGCACAGCATCTCACCAACTTCCCTCTCTGCTTCTCATTTCTTTGGTGAACAGAATAATAGAAATCCCCCAGCAATCTGGGTACTGGGTTTCTCAAAAGGAAGAGATGAATAGCATTCTTGCTGATAAACTTGGGCTCATCTGCAAATAGTATAACCCCATATATACTGAGGGCTAACAATGCACAAACTGCCTTCCATTCTCCCAAGGAGGCCTTCAGGATAGCCTGAGAAGTCAGAAAGTCTAGGTGCAAACCAGGGATTCCAGCCTTTGTTGTCATGTTCTGTTCAATCACAATAGGTTCCAAATACAGTGCCTTTGCCACTTCTCCATTGCTGGGAGAAGTCATCTCAGGGTTGAAGGGAATTCCACCCCTAATAGGCACTACAATCAGTGATGAGAACTCCTCCAGCAGAGGTCCTAACTGAAAGTTCTGGAAAGTGAAGCATCTCAAAGGAGGGTCATAAAACTGTAGGCAGGTGTGGATCAAACTCCTCTGAGAAGGATCCAGATCCATAACCATATCAAGGATGCCTCCATAATGCTCTCTGAATAATGGGATGTGGTCTGGAGTGATAAGTGCCTGGACCTGCCTGATGCCAGCCAGCACAGGCTCAAAAAAATGGTATGAAATGTTGCTCTTCTTGGGTGCCATGACTGCTGATGTAGAGCTGAAAACAGATGCTGATGATGAAGGCTGATACTGGAGATGAGCCACTGATAGGCTGAGGATGATGATGGAGGTAGCTGAAGCAGGCAACTGATGAAGATAGTTGAAGCAGATAGCTGATGAAACAGAGGTCTATGCAGATGAGGGGGTCAAAACCAAGCCAGATGTGATATGGATACCCTGAAAAACAAATAAGCAAATGTTAAATGATGCAATGATGAGTATGCAAATGGTATGCAAGGGTTTGTGATCAAGCTGGATCTGATTATCTGTCTTGATATAAAAGGCCCATGTATGTTTAAGAAGTCCAGATGGAGGTTCAGAAATCCAGTAACCAAGGTAGGGGGACTCAAATAAAGAGTCACATGTCCATGGTTTAAATCACAAGAACTGTCCAAAGTGAAGCATTCTTAAACAAAAAAAGTATCAGGGTATGATGTGGCCAATGGTACCTGCAAACCTGTAAACAGCCCAACCCCCTCACAGGTAGTGTTCTAAAACAATGATCCTCAGACTTGGATCAGTTATGAGAAGTGTAAACACTTCTAACCCGGAGGTACAGTGTTTACAATAACCATAAAAGATCCTCCTCTAATTCACCTCAGCTTCTGAAGGTCATAATAAAGGTCATCCAGACTTAGCAGGCTTCCCAGATAGCCCTAGCACTACAGGAAATCTGTAGCACAGAGTTCTCAAGAAGAAACCCACATCTGAACCGTGTTTCATATTCCCGCACCAGACCGAAATGGAATGGGAAAGAACATGAACCACTCTAGCCTAGGTGTCACTCAGGTCCCAGGTATAGGACCTTATCTCTCAATGAAAGCCCCACCCACCAAAACAAAAACCAGATCCAGCCAGATGACAGTATGACAGTATGATGTATATAAAGCTATAAAGAAAACAATAACTGTACATAAAGCAATAAATAAAGCTACTATATAAACACAATTAGCACATAACACCCCAGTAAACACAAATCAAACAAGCGCTAGGAGGAAACCACAAAAAGAACCAGAAGCCCTGGTTACAGTATAAGGGTCCCCAGCAGAGTCGCCAAGCTGTCGCTCCCACCGAATGACACCTCAGGTCAGAAGGGGTACAGACGCGAACGGTCGGCGAAAAGGATGAGAACACACAGAGGTGAACTCAGAAAGACAAGAGTCGCCAGCTAGGCATTTTTATCCCGGAGGAAAGGTAATGCTGCATAGACCTAAGAAAAGATGGATAAGACGGTTGCGAACCAGAGAATCTGAGAAAGGGGGTTGGTTACAACCTGGGAAGGTATTAGCACCCAGATAGTCCGTTGTACTCGACGGGATCCACGCTTGAGAGATTTGTGTTTTAAAGGGGTAGTGTCAGTGCAATCTGTGTATCAAAGCTGGAAAGAATGTAAGCGTCAGTGTAAAAGAAAAATGGAGTGAATAAGTGAAGTGTTAGTGTAAGAACAGGAGTGAAATGCTCAAGACTATGAGGCTTAAAGGATAATGTTGGAAGGAGGGGGAATATACAGAGACTTTTGTTCGATAACTATTAAGTTATGCCTACGTATCCTCTAGTGCAATGAGGAAGTCAGAACACCGTAGTTCGACCCAAAGAGACTGAAAGATAAATTGACTTGTGAACTGTTTACTTGTCTATGCTCAAGTGTATGACCTGTCTGGCTCAGGTGCAAACTGTCTTGCATTAGACGGAAGAAACAAGTTCTCGTTTATGAGTGAATGAGATGAGAAAAGAATCCCGGAGGAGACGATTATTGTTTGTTTTTGGATTTTAGTTTTGTTATTGTTTTTTGGATTTGTCACAAGTTAATGAGCTTAAGCCTAAACCAATGGGTTAGTAAACTCATCACATCTTCCCTCTGATTAGGGGTAATGAGAATACCTTAAGTGTGAAGTCAGCATCTCACACTTAATCACCATGATGTAGGATTAAGATCATTAACCTACTTGTGATTATTTAGATGCTTTTGTTGTTTTTGTTTAGTGTTAAGTAATGAGTTTAAGCCATAATCAAGGATTTGATGGACTCATTATACCATCCTAATAGAAGGATAATAGATGAGAACATTTAAGCTGAGGAAGACTCCTCAACTTAATCCATGATTAGGGATTAACCTCATGACAAAACAAAGCCTTTATTAAGTGGATTTTAGTTGATGATAGAATGAAGAAGTGATTTTTATGGTTTGTAAGACAACTTGAGGGGGACTTGTCCATTAACACTAGGGTTAGTCCTTCTTAACCAATTAAGGAAGAATTAGAACCCTAATACAAGGCCCAAGTTACAAGCTTGATGTCTTAGTGATTATTAGGTGAATTGATTAAAGGATTTAAACACATCAAGAGTTTAACACTTAGGATTAAAGTTATACACTCCATCCTAACAGAAGGATGCAGGCATAAGCTTAATCACAAAGCCTTAAAGCCTTTAGGGTTTAGTCCCTGATTATGAGATGAGAGGAGAAGACTCAAAGATGACACAAAGGCAAAAGTTAAATGGGGGACTAATCAAAACCTTAATTGTTATCATGCTTGGAGATCCTAAGGTTTGTGAGGCTTAAAAGAGAAAGATCTTCAAAGAACCACCAGGAGTGAAGCAGATGAAAGGAGCAAGAAGCAAAGAGAAGCAAAACAACTTGCTTCACTTAAGAAGACAAGTTGCTTGAAGAAAGTGAAATTTTGTGATCAGGTATGAGATGTCGAATGAGATGTTTAAACACTTGACAACTTAACCAAAACTTAAAGTGCAGGAAAATTAAACAACACAGTAATTTGTTAACCCAGTTCAGTGTATAACCACACTTACATCTGGAGGCTACCAAGCCAGGAGGAAATCCACTATAAGTAATATTAATTCTAGACTTAAACCACCCAGTTTAATCTTTCACTTAATATCTACCCAATGCAATTTCTACCTAAGACACAACTTAGATATGAGTACCAACTCACTCCTCCTCAATCACACAGTGATCTTGTTTACAAGTTTAATAAAATTGAAGTCATACTTCAAACAAAACAGCTTGATCTTACTTCACAGTTTCAATCAAGACCCAAATACACTTTTGCTTAAAAGCTCATAAAGTGGTACAATAAAAACAACCTGCTATTAAAACACAAAACACCCTATTTGGTCTTCTTAAATTTGTACTCTATTCTGAGAGTTTCTGTTGCTTAAATAGGTGTATGGATTTTGGGCTTTCTGTAGGTTTATCCAATCCTGAAACGCATGCAGCTTCCACCTTGAATTAGGGTTTGTTACTTCCTATATTCTAGGTGATTCAGTTCTTCTGATTATGCTGAAGTCTCATAACAACACTCCCTACAGATGCTCCTTATTCTGTTTTGTCCATCCATAATTAATTCCAGATAACTTTCCTTAAATTACTCAGTTCTGTTAGTCATTAATTAATTCTGGTAGCAGGTTTGAGATGTCACAACATCTATTGGGACATCCTGAAAAACTGAACTTAAATCATTAACACAATGTCCCAACATCTGGTGTGACATCCTGAATTAAGTTTATTTACTTAAACTCTGTTTGATAATGTCCCAACACTTGAGCAACCAACTCTTTAAGCTTAGCAGGTATGCCCACAAAGTTGATCCTGTTGGTGTTTCTACGAGCAGAAGCCATGACCTGCAACAAAGAACAAAGATAAATCCCTTGGTCCTTGAAATGGTTAGGGAAAATGATATGCTTATGATGCATGATGATGTCATGATGTCATGCTCAATCACAAACATGTGGCACACACAAACAAGTCACACCATAGCCCTAGGTTTAAAGGCTTGCATGAGGTTTAAGGTAAGTACCCTCCCC
Source organism: Lathyrus aphaca (assembly GCA_963966055.1). NCBI lineage: Eukaryota > Viridiplantae > Streptophyta > Magnoliopsida > Fabales > Fabaceae > Lathyrus > Lathyrus aphaca. The sequence goes on along the minus strand of OZ014522.1, from coordinate 506,978,392 downwards.
TGAAGTTAGATGGTTCATCCTGTCCTACAAAAGTAACCGGGTTCTAAGGGATCTCAATATCATTGATCCTTCACAAGGGTGGTTGATCAGAAGGCAACTTACTTGCCAACCAAAACCCTCCAAGTTTAAGATCTCAATGAGCGTAGTATTGAGTGTCAACCAACTTCAGTCTGCACCAAAGCCGGTTACCTCACTACTTTCTAAAGGCCAAGATGAGTTAACTAGGGTTCTAAAAGTTAGTTAGTGCATTGACAACATATGGCAGCCTCATATTATCCTCAACTTAACTTAAGGAACATAAGCACCGACCAAGAAGTCGCACTAACTATGGCCACCAGATCAACCGTATCGATATACGTCGTACAGTTTCCTTGGTCTATTGCCATTTACCTAAGGTACACTAGATCCGGGTTAGGACCTTTCACACATAAGAGCACCCCAACAATGTAAAGTAAAGCAAACAAGGCAAACAATTTAAGTGATCTTAATTCCTAAGGGTACCCCTCTTAAAATAGATCCCCAGCAGAGTCGCCAGTTCTGTAACACGGTGGGAGAACTGACTTTAGTTATGTTGCGGATAGCAAGAGTCGCCACCGACTTTTATTTTATCCAAAAGGAAAGGGTATAAAAGAACAGGAAAGACCTTAAGAGATATTTTTGGGTCCGGGGGGTAGGTTATGTAAAGGGAAGGTGTTAGCACCCTTTACATCCATGGTTATCCATGGGCTCTTAGTTACTTAGCTCACTTTTGAATTGTTTTTGAAAGTGTAGTGTGTGAATAGAAAAATTTTCAGAATAGTTAATAATAATCCATGAACGGATGTGTAAAAACTTGTTTTTGAAAATTTGTTTGAAATTGTGAAGAGTTTGAAAAAATTTTTGAAGTGAGCAAGTACATAAGAGGAACCTACCCTAATGTTTAAAGTCTTTCTTGTTCTTTATCCTTTCATTGGTAAGACTATCCCTACTATTAAGGAGTAGGTAGTCATTACCTTGGATGTAAGGGACATATGAGGGACATCTGTTTGTATGGAGGCAACTGTGGGGTGTAATAAGCATATAGGAGGGACTATCATCATTATTCGAAGGGACTCGATTCGTATAGGCAACCATGAGGGACTTGATGATTTTCTTTTTAAAGGGACTTGCTTTATACACCCCACTTGACCTTATTCGTAAGCAACTTGAGGGATAACCTTAGAAAGTGAGACGGCGATTAAAAATCGACTTACGTGTGTGAGTGTTTAATTTAATTATCTTATATTAACATGATCTAAATTTATTTTACATAGAATACATATTTGCACTCCCTAATTACTAACCATAGCAACAATTAAATAATTAAAAATTTACATCCAGGAGCATTTACAAAATTAATTATAATGAGCAAAATAAATAAATAGCAAAAATAAGTAAAACATAAATAAGCAATAAAAAATAAACAATAAATAAATAATAGGGGTTAGTGATAAATAATTAAAAAAAAATAATGTTAGTGAAAATAGAATAATAATAATGATAATTAGTAAGATAAACAAAGTTAGAGACATAAAAATATAATATAATAATAAATAATAGTATGGTTAGTAACAATAATAAGAATAAATAGAAAAATATTATAATGATATGAACACAAAGATTAATTTTAAATATATAATAAGAAAAAATTTTAAGCATAATATAATTATGAGTTTTAATCATTTACAAGAATATATATTAACAATCATAAAAAAAATATTTATACATTATGAAGAAAATAAGAATAATCATATTTGCAAAAATTTACAAGAATTATAATAAATATATATACATAAAATTATATAGAAAAAATAGAATTAGGTTTTATTTTAGAAAATATTTTTTAGGGTTTTGATAATTAGGGTTTTGTTAGAAAACTATTTAAGGTTCAATTTAATAATTATAATTTATTTAAATAATACATACATATATATATTTTACATTTGAAATTTATAATAATGAAAACTATATATTTTTTCCTTACAAAATAAATTTTAGACACTAGAAAACATACTATACATATACTATAATGTAGAAAAATAATAAAATTTATTTATTTGAATTTATTTATGAAAATAAGATAATGACTAAATATAAGAAAATTAAAAGAAAATAAAAATAAAAAAAAATCAGGACCTGGGATTTGAACCCAGGTCCTTTACCTGAATGATGAGGAGGACAACCACTAGGCTATGCTGCATGTGCTGCCAGAGGAGTGAACTCCATTTGCTTTTGTTCTTTAAACCAATGAACCAGGAAAATAATGAGAAAAATAAAAGGCCTGGGGGGGAATCGACCCCAGGACCTCTCCATCACACGCATATGCACACAACCAACCAAGCTAGATGAGCGAACCTGTTATTATGGTGGCCACAACGCATAATATATTAAGACTAAAAGTTAAACATAAAAATAAGAAAAATTGGTTGAGTCCAGGATTCGATCCCTGGCCCTCAGCATCATACGCGCATCCACTCACCACCAGACCAACCATACATTGGTGTTACAAAACTGAAACAGATACATTATAATATATTAAAACAATTCAAATTTAGAAAACGCGCCAGAACAGCTTCGTCTTCAACCTTGGATTCGTAGGATTACCTGCGAATTTTATTTCGAAGCTACCTGCGAATTTTCATGCACATGAAACCTGCGTTTTTCAAACCATATCCAAACAACATAATTTTATCAAATTGATCACATATTTGCAATCCTCATACAACGCACAATCCAATTGTAGTCTCAAAATTGATTTATATTGGCTGAATCGAAAGATCCCAAATTTAACTCAAGAACCCTAGCTATGGCATCTCACGGGTTTCTCATGGTTTCTTTAATTTTTTTGCCCAGAATCAATCTATACATCATCACAATCAACAATATGAGGTTAGAAATCATTAACAATACACAAATAAACAGAATCGAAAAATTGAAACTCAAGGTAAAATTTGATTCGGGTTCATCAATGTGTGATGCTATGAGGCAATGTAATGATCAGTTCATGTTCCATGATGATCAAGGAAGCCAACCATGTTCTTATTTTACCTTTTAGAGCCTTGGAGGATGAAATCTGAATTCTCTTTTTTCGATGAATTTTTGAGTTTTGGAACTTAACTATAGGCTGCTGAAAATCGTGTTTGAATGATAGCATTAGGTTTAGTACTTATAGGAGAATCAATCTAGGTCAAAAACTTGATTGATCATGTGGAAGTTTTGATATTTTAAGATTGAGAAAGATCATGCCATGAAAGTTCAATATTTTTGTACCAATGCTTTCTATTTCAAGCCATTCCACATAACTCTTGTATCAACTTGTTCCATATTGATTTTATGACTTTCTAGAATCAATCACAAAAATAAATCTTCATATTTAATATTTTATTTAAATTTAAAATGATTTTAAGAATAAAAAATCATAATAAATTAATTAAATAAAATAAAAATTATGAAAATATTATGGAAATTTCGTGCATGATATTATTGTATGGGTTGGGTCATAATTTGGCCAGCCCATTTGGAGAAAATTGCTTTTAGGCCCCCATTTTCATCATAAATCATCACAAACTTTCCCAACTTTGCAAGGGCATATCTCCCTCAATTTTAAAGGTATGAGGGTATTCTTGGACATTTTGGAAAGCTTGAAGAGTCCTCTGAACAACCCCATTGGTTTCAGGTCCATATCATTTACCAATCTCAAATTATGCCCTTTTGAAGTTGTTGACTTTTTGTTGACTTTTGAAATGACCTATAATGTCTTAGCTCATATCTTTCAAATGAAGCATTTTTGGGCTTAACTTTCAACATCAAAGTTGTAGAGAATTCAATTTCCTTCAAAATGAGCTTTGGATGGAGACTTGGTGATGAAGTATGTGAAAGTTATGGCTGGTCAAAGTTCAGTTGACTTTTACTGAGGAAACCCTAATTTAGAAACTCCTGATTATTGATGATCTGGAATCTCCTTGATGAATCATGATCAACCCTTGATCAAATGATGAATTTTACTTCATATACTTGATGTTGGCAAAAAATCATGAAGTTTGACTTTGGTTTGACCACAGTTGACCTCAGTTTGACTTTTTAACTGTACTGACTGATTTTGACTTATCTGATCATCTGACTGAGCAAACTTTTGAGAAAAGTCTTGAAACTTGTCATGGGGGTTCTTATACACATATAAGATGTTATGAAGCTCACTTGAGGTATTGGAAGTCCATTTAGCCTGATTAAAGTCAAAACCCTAGTTTTGGATGCACTGCCTAGGAGGTGCCTTGTCTGAGGGAATTGTCAACTCCTTTGACCAATTGTGAACTTTGTGAACCTTGTGAACCATCATAAAATGTCTTGTGAACCTCATGGGAGGTATTGTGAAGCTTGTGAACCTTGTGAACCTCATGAAGTAGCTTTGTAGACCTCATGAACCTCAGGAGAGCTTTGTAATCATTGTGAGTCTTGTGGACCTTGTGAACCTTCAAGAAGTAACTTGTGGACTTCATGAAAGGTATTGAAAGCATTATGGAACTTGTGAACCTTGTGAACCTTCAAGAAGTAACTTGTAGACTTCATGAACCTCATGAAAGGTTATGTAAATGTTGAGAAGCTTGTGAACCTTGTGAACCTTCAAGAAGTGACTTGGAGACTTCATGAACCTCATGAAAGGTTATATAAGCATTGAGAAACTTGTGAACCTTGTGAACCTTCTTAGCACACAAAGTCTTGTATTGTGAGGGCAAATTTTGGGGTGCAACAGCTGCCCCTGTTCAATTTTCTGAAACCTGAGGGGTTAGATTGGTATATTTGCCAGTCGTAACCTGGAAGGTTGAAGGGGATTGAACACAAAAGCCCAAAAATTTGCACTCACCAGTGCATAGAGTGATATTGATGGTTGGTTGAATATGATTGAGTGGGCTTAAAGATGCCACTAGGGGAAAGTTCTTCAGATATATTTCTTGGAAGATAAAGCAGTCCAAAATATGGAGGTATAATGAAAGCTGTCAGGAGTCTGGAGCAGTCCTGAGGTATTAATGATATGCTTTCAGGATACTGGAGTAATCCTGATGTAACAGCATGTCTTCATGAGGATAGAGCAATCAATAATGATAACCCTAAAGCAGTCTTGAAGTAATAATATGATTTCAGGAGGATAGAGCAATCAATAATGATAACTCTAAAGCAGTCTTGAAGTAATAATATGATTTCAGGAGGATAGAGCAATCAATAATGATAACTCTAAAGCAGTCTTGAAGTAATAATTTCAGGAGGATAGAGCAATCAATAATGATAACTCTAAAGCAGTCTTGAAGTAATAATATGATTTCAGGAGGATAGAGCCATCAATAATGATAACTCTAAAGCAGTCTTGAAGTAATGATTTCAGGAGGATAGAGCAATCAATAATGATAACTCTAAAGCAGTCTTGAAGTAATAATGTGATTTCAGGAGGATAGAGCAATCAATAATGATAACTCTAAAGCAGTCTTGAAGTAATAATATGATTTCAGGAGGATAGAGCAATCAATAATGATAACTCTAAAGCAGTCTTGAAGTAATAATTTCAGGAGGATAGAGCAATCAATAATGATAACTCTAAAGCAGTCTTGAAGTAATAATATGATTTCAGGAGGATAGAGCAATCAATAATGATAACTCTAAAGCAGTCTTGAAGTAATAATGTGATTTCAGGAGGATAGAGCAATCAATAATGATAACTCTAAAGCAGTCTTGAAGTAATGATTTCAGGAGGATAGAGCCATCGATAATGATAACTCTAAAGCAGTCTTGAAGTAATAATTTCAGGAGGATAGAGCAATCAATAATGATAACTCTAAAGCAGTCTTGAAGTAATAATTTCAGGAGGATAGAGCAATCAATAATGATAACTCTAAAGCAGTCTTGAAGTAATAATGTGATTTCAGGAGGATAGAGCAATCAATAATGATAACTCTAAAGCAGTCTTGAAGTCATGAGAAGTTATCAGGAGGATAAAGTAACCCTGAGGTAACAATAAAGCAGTCCCAAAGAAGCTTATCAGGAGGATAAAGTAACCCTGAGGTTGCGATAAAGCAGTCCTGAAGATCATAAGTTTGTCTGTTGGATAATTAACCTGAAACAAGGTAGCTTTTGTATAATAGTGTTAGTTTATGCATTTATGTATGCATGTATGATATGATGCACTTAGGTAATGTACTATATGTCTATGGATATGTATGTTATGGTATGATATATATGATGTATGTATGATATGATACTGCCGGAAGTGTCTGGATATCTTCATATAACAACTGCTGGCCGGGGAAAATAAATCCCGATTCGTTGTTGAAGAATATATAACCCTTTGTCTGCTGGGGATAGTAAGGATAGATAACTTCCCGTATGCTGGGGATAGTAAGGATAGATAACTTCCCGTATGCTGGGGATAGTAAGGTATATATAACCTTCGTCTTCGTTTGATGGTAGGGTAGATATAACATCCCGTCTTCGTTCGGTAGTAGGATAAGTATAACATCCCGTCCTCGTTCGTCGTACCCTTATTGGAAAGTAATTTCCCGTTCATCCGTATGAGGATAAAAGAGATGGATATAAATTCCAGGGGAGATGAGACTTTATGAAGATGGATTTGTCCTACTAAGGGTTTGTAACTGTCTTGTAAAGGTGAACCGGCGAAGCTTCGTTGAAATCCTTCCCTCGTTCGTCCTTAGTAAATACTATTACTGCATTTCCATGCATTTCTGGTAAACATCAATCATATTAAGCATACATACATTTCTGGTAAACATCAATCATATTCAAAAGCATACATACATTCAAACACAACCAATGGACGTTTCGCTTATGTAAATAGGGTAAAAGTAAATCTGGATTCAAAAGATAGAATTTATTTATATCAAAAAGTGACCCATACACGGGTAAGTTTGTACAAGGAGACATAAACCCTAGTAAGAGGATTTTGTCATAAAGTCTTTACAAAACAGAGAAAATCAGCTATGTGGGAAACAATCCTATTGAGTTTCAATTCTACTATTGCCATTCAAGTATCTCATCTTCTTGCTGTTGAGACGGAAATGATTGGATTGAGCTTTATCTGTTCGAGCTTTAATAAGTAGTACAACTGGTTGCAGTTTCATGGGTGATCCAAACGAGACATAGTCATACGCTTTAATCCCTAACTTTTGCCTGGATTGCCCTTTCAGGTTTTCAATCCATCGGGATACCCTTTTTTGCCCAAGCCGCCTTTTCAGGTTTTCGACTTGCCGGGTGTACATCTTTTTATATATATCCCTAATTTTTGCCCAAACTCTTTTGGTTTGCCGGGATGCCCTTGTTTTTGCCTAGGCCTGTCAACCTAGCGGGTCTCTTTTTATGTGTAGTATTTTTTAACTATGTCTGCGTTTACAGGCTGTGGGAAGTCTTCACCATCCATTGTAGTCAGTATCATGGCACCTCCTGAGAACACTGTCTTGACTACAAATGGTCCTTCATATGTTGGAGTCCACTTGCCCCTGGGATCACCCTGTGGTAATATGATACGCTTGATTACCAAGTCACCAGCCTGATATACCTTTGGCTTAACCTTCTTGTTAAAAGCTTTGATCATCCGTTTCTGGTACATCTGGCCATGACAAACTGCTGCTAACCTCTTCTCATCAATCAAATTTATCTGGTCAAGTCGAGCCTGAATCCACTCATCTTCATCCAAGCCTGCATCCTTCATAATTCTCAAGGAGGGAATCTGAACTTCAATGGGCAGAACTGCTTCCATACCATAGACTAAGGAGAATGGGGTTGCCCCTGTTGAAGTACGTATTGTAGTACGATAACCATGAAGAGCAAATGGTAACATCTCATGCCAATCCTTGTAAGTAACAGTCATCTTCTGTACAATCTTCTTAATGTTCTTATTAGCAGCTTCAACTGCCCCATTCATCTTTGGACGATACGGAGAAGAATTGTGATGCTTAATCTTGAACTGCGTGCAGAGATCAGTAATCATAGTGTTGTTCAGATTAGAGCCATTGTCAGTAATAATCCTTTCAGGGATGCCATACCTACATATGAGATTATTCTTAATGAATCGAGCCACCACATTCTTAGTAACAGATGCAAATGAAGCTGCCTCCACCCACTTTGTAAAATAATCAATAGCAACCAGGATGAAACGATGTCCATTAGAAGCAGTAGGCTTGATCTCACCAATCATATCAATGCCCCACATGGCAAAGGGCCAAGGAGCAGTCAACACATTCAATGGTGATGGAGGTACATGAACTTTATCAGCATAGATTTGACACTTGTGACAAGTTCTGGAGTGTTGATAGCAATCAGCTTCCATGGTAGACCAATAGTAACCTGCTCTCAATATCTTCTTTGCCATAGTATGACCACTAGAATGAGTGCCAAAGGTCCCATCATGCATCTCTTCCATAATCTCAGCTGCCTCCTTCTTATCCACACAACGAAGCATAGCTGAATCATGATTGCGCTTATATAGAATGCCATTACTTAAAAAGAACTTAGCAGAGAACCTTCTCAGAAACTTCCTATCTTTGACAGATGCCCCTTCAGGGAACTCCTGAGCTTCAAGATATCTTTTCACTTCATAGAACCAAGGCTTCTCCTCTGCCCATTCTGTGTCAATCTCATTGCAATATGCAGGCTTTTCAAATCTATCAATAGTAATCTTGGGAGCTTCATCATCCCAACTGATCTCAAACATAGATGCCATGGTGGCCAATGCATCTGCCAACTGATTCTCTCTTCGTGGAATGTGTCCAAAGGTAATCTCTTTAAAATGTGGGATCAAAGTCAAAACATGCTCTCTGTAAGGAATGAGATTATCATGCTTGGTATCCCAATCTCCTTTAATCTGACTTACTACCAGGGCCGAATCTCCATACACATCAAGGAACTGAATCTTCATATCAATAGCAGCTTTAATACCCAGGATACATGCCTCATACTCAGCCATGTTATTGGTACAAGGGAAACAAAGTCTGGCAGTAATTGGGGTATGACAACCTTCAGGGGAACTAATCACAACACCAACACCATTACCAAGTGCATTAGAGGCACCATCAAAAACCATAGTCCATCGGGATCCTTGTTCGGGTCCGTCATATTGTCCAGGTTCTTTGGTAATAATCATAATGTCTTCATCAGGAAACTCAAAATTCATTGACTGATAATCATCCACTGCTTGATGAGCCAAATGATCAGCAACAACACTTCCTTTAATGGCCTTCTGAGTAGTATACTGTATATCATATTCTGTCAAGATCATTTGCCATCTTGCAATTCTTCCAGAGAGAGCAGGTTTCTCAAATATGTACTTGATTGGATCCATCTTCGAAATCAATAAGGTAGTATGGGTCAACATATACTGTCTTAGTCGGCGAGCAGCCCATGCCAAAGCGCAGCAAGTTTTCTCGAGCAGTGAGTATCTTATTTCACAGTCGGTAAACTTTTTGCTAAGGTAGTATATTGCCTGCTCTTTTCGACCAGACTCGTCATGTTGCCCCAACACACACCCCATTGAGTTGTCTAGCACTGTTAAGTACATAATCAAGGGTCTTCCATCAACTGGTGGCATCAAAATTGGTGGCTCTAGCAGATATCTCTTAATTTCATCAAAGGCAGTCTGGCACTCATCATTCCATTCCATCACCTGATCTTTCTTCAACAACTTGAAAATTGGCTCACAGATGGTAGTTAATTGGGAGATAAATCTTGCAATGTAGTTCAATCGTCCCAAGAAACCTCTAACCTCCTTTTCAGTACGGGGAGCTGGCATCTCTCGTATAGCTTTCACTTTTGCAGGATCCACTTCAATACCTTTTCCACTGACAATGAAACCCAGGAGCTTTCCAGATCTAACTCCAAAAGTACACTTGTTTGGGTTCAATCTCAACTTGTATTTCTTCAACCTCTCAAACAACTTGTGCAGATGATCAAGATGTTGCTCTTCATTCTGAGATCTGGCTATCATATCATCCACATATACCTCTATCTCATGATGGATCATATCATGAAATAAAGCCACCATAGCACGCTGATATGTTGCCCCTGCATTCTTCAAACCAAATGGCATCACCTTATAGCAAAAGGTGCCCCACTGTGTCACAAATGTTGTCTTCTCCATATCTTCAGGTGCCATCTTGATTTGATTGTAACCAGAGAAACCGTCCATGAAAGAGAATACCTTATGCTGAGCAGTGTTGTCTACCAGAATATCAATATGAGGAAGTGGAAAGTCATCTTTGGGGCTAGCTTTGTTTAAATCTCTGTAGTCCACGCACATACGTACCTTACCATCTTTCTTTGGAACCGGTACCACATTCGCAACCCACTGAGGATAAGAAGTCACTGCTAAGAACCCTGCATTGAACTGTTTCATTACCTCTGCCTTGATCTTTTCTGACATTTCAGGACGCATACGACGAACCTTCTGTTTCTTTGGACGACAATCTTCTTTCACTGGCAAACGGTGAACCACAATGTCTGTATCCAACCCTGGCATATCTTCATAAGACCAAGCAAAGATCTCCACATAGTCACGTAACATCTGAATCAACCTGCACTTGACACTGTCCTCTAAATCAGCCCCTATCTTGACCTCTTTCCTGTTTTCTTCAGTTCCCAGATTCACAACTTCGACTGGCTCTTCATGTGGCTGTATAGCTTTCTCTTCTTGTTGTAACAACCTAGCAAGCTCTACAGGTATTTCACAATCGTCCTCATTTCCGTCTTCAGTTTGATAGATCGGATTCTCGAAATTATAATTGGCAATAGTAGAACTGTTATCAACAGGATCCAGAGTGGATGAGGATCTGCATTTTAGTGATGTGGGTGTGTGTAAGAACACATAGCTGATAAAGCAAAAATAAAAGAAAAGAAAGACGAGGAACACAATATTTACGAAAACGAAACGTCCACTGATTTTATTGAATGAAGTATGCAAATGAAATGACAGCCCGTAACAAGCACACCAATGTGCCCCGGGTAAGGCACATGGCTTAAAAGTTTTTATTGTTCAAGAAATTACAAATTTAAAACATAACACAGTAATAGTATTTACTCCTGACTAAAGGAGATAGGGATAACATCTTCAGCTTTCCAATTATTGAGTCCAGCACCCACAGTAGGAAAAATCCATGCATCCAAGTTGTAGTCTTCATTTTGATCTCCCACAACATTAATCTGGTCCTTCACAACCCCTTGATTAGTGACACGGGCAGCACGAGCACGACGAACAGCCTTCTGGGACTCTGCAGTGAAACCCAAACCAAACTTGTCAGACTTGTATGGAATATCAGGAAGCTGACCCCAAATAGTACAACCACCTTCATCCACCACAGCTCTAGCATCATTGAGGGAGGCCATGGCCATTGTTGGAGGCTTTCTGGTGACCACAGGAACTTTCTTCACAACAGGAGGAGCTACATAATCATTAACAACCCAGGGGACTACTTCAAATGTCTGACACGGAGTTTCAATGTATTCACCCTCCATTTCCAGATACTTGAAAGTATTGACATGGCTGACAAAGTATTCTTCTTCTCCATAGACAGTAACAACCTTTCCATCCACCGGATATCTCAACTTTTGGTGCAATGTAGAAGTTACAGCACCTGCCCCATGGATCCAGGGACGACCAAGCATACAAGAGTACGAAGGACGAATATTCATCACATAAAATGTAGCAGTAAACACCTGGGAACCAACTTGGATTGGAAGATCAATTTCCCCATGCACTACTCTTCTAGAACCATCAAAAGCCTTTACCACAATATTACTGGGCTTCAGCACAGCCTCTTCAGGACTTAGCTTATTCAGGACTTCCTTAGGCAACACATTCAAAGAGGAACCATTGTCTATCAGTACATGAGACAGGGTAGTGCCCCTGCATTCAATTGAAATATGCAAGGCCCTGTTATGATCCCTCTTGGCAGGGGTCAAATCAGCATCAGAAAATCCTAACCCATTGTCATAGGTCAGGTGGGCAACACAGTTTTCAAATTGGTCAACAGAAATTGCACTGGGTACATGAGCCATCTTCAGAAACTTGATCAATGACTTGGCATGAGCCTCAGAACATAATAACAGGGAGAGCATAGAAATCTTCGAGGGAGTATGCCCCAACTGATCAACAATGTCATAATCACTCTTGCGAATGATTTTCAATACTTCTTCCATCTGCTTAGAGAGATCATCAGCAGCTGGCACATCAGTAGATACAGGCTCAATAACAGGACCTTTGCCCTGAGCATCAGTGGTGGAAGTAGCAGCAGGAGTAACTGCACTCTTAGAAGCAACTGGAGGAGAGAAGACTCTTCCACTACGAGTGATCTTGCTAGATCCAGCAATATTATCAATGTCAACAGGCACATCAGCTACAGGCTCTTGCTTAACACCATGGACGTAAACATCAAACCCATAGTGCCAAGGTACAGCTTTGTCAGATGTATAAGGAATAGGACCAGGAGTGGTAATGATCAAAGGAGCCACTCTGGCTTCAGCAACAACTTTCACAGGACCTTCAGCAGTAATCTTGATTGGACCCTGATGAGTGATTTTAATAGGACCCTTTGAAGTGATTCTTAGTGGTACTTTGTCAACCATGTCAACCTCTTCAATCTTCTTACCCCGAGTCAGATGATCCACCATACTTTCTACGGATGCTGGTCTTCTTTCAAACACTATAGTATACTTATCCATGAGACATTGAATGCCATCTCTCAAAATGAAGCAGCTATCCGGCTTATAGGTACAATACAAACAATCTTCACGACAACCTGGAAAGATCCCAGCTTGTACTAACCTCTTTTTGATAACAGACAGTGGTGTGGTCAACTCCATAACTGAATAGACATGCAGATCTTCATCAATGGCATTGACAGTCTTCTCGTGATTTGGCATTGGAGCTGTAATCACATTTGGAGTACCTGGTGGATCAAACTCAATCTCTCCAGCATCAATCATATCTTGAATTTTGTTCTTCAAGACCCAGCAGTTATTAGTATCATGTCCTGGACAGTTTGAATGATATGCACATCGTGCATTGGGATTGTACTTGGGAGAGGTAACATTGGGATTCTGAGGAGCCTCCCTCAGGGTAATAAGTTCAGCCTTCAACAAGTGTTGCAATGCCTGAGCCATTGACATGTTTATCTTCGTGAACTGTCTTCTAGCCCTCTGTTGGTTGCCCTGTGGCTGCTCTGTTGTTGCAGGAGTTGGATTTGAAATATGAACTGCACTAACCGACTGATGCCTTCGGTTACGATCAGGTTGACCATAAACAGCATTGGATTCTTTCTTCCCAGTGGGAGGCTTCTTTGCAGCACCTGATGAAGAAGTGCCCACTTGGATCTTACCACTCTTGATACCATTCTCTACCCGCTCTCCTGTCATAATCAACTCAATGAAGCCAGATGATGAGCTTCCAATGAGATGACTGTAGAACGGACCATTCAGCGTACACATGAACATATCAACCAATTCCCTGTCAGTTAAAGGGGGTTGAACTCTTCCAGCTAAATCTCTCCATTTCTGAGCATACTCCTTAAAACTTTCTTTGGCACCCATAGACATGCTCTGAAGCTGCATGCGAGTGGGGGCTAAGTCAGCATTGTATTGGTACTGCTTATAGAAAGCTTCAGCAAGATCATTCCAGTCTCTGATATTGACACTCTCCAACTGATAATACCACTCCAGCTGAGCTCCAGATAAGCTCTCTTGAAAGAAATGGATCCACAACTTCTTATCAGCAGTGTGGGGTTGAATTCTTCTGACATAGGACCTCAGATGCAGCTTGGGACAAGAGACCCCATCATAAATAACAAATGTAGGAACCTTGAAACCAATGGGTATGACTACCCCAGATATCAAACTCAAATCCTCAAAATCCAGCCCAGATGATTTCTGCAACTCCATAGCATCCATCCTATCCACCAACATCTTGAATTTGTCTTCATTAGGCTCATGGTAGTAATTAGCCTCAGAATCAGAGTCCCCCATTGAATGGTGGAGACTGCCTACCTCTTGCTCAGATTCATCAGATTCATAGTCTTCAGCTGGTTCTTTGGTCTTGGCAAGACCTTTGAACCTTCTTCCCATGTTAATCAACCCAGCAGACCTTCTAGTCTTCTTAGTCTTCTTGGCCAGCAGTGCCTTCAATTCATCTTGCCCCTTGGACAGGTTCAAGATCAGCTCTTGGAACTGTGCATTTTGTGCCTGAAGATCCTTAACTGATTGTTCAAGAGCCATTGCTGAAATAAACAGCGAGAAGATGAGAAACCTGTGCACAATATAAACCTGTGATGCAATGAAATGATATGGTAATGCATATGCAATGTTTTCAAGGACCGCAGGATTTAAATTTGCTTAGACAAACACGAAAGTAAACTTTTATTAGTAATAACTTGTTTTGCCTTTTAGGCGTACATCAATGAAATGAAATAAAATAAGTACAAAAGATGGGGTTTTAAGTCTCCCATGGACGTTTCCTCTTTATGTTGAGGTATGAATTGAGATTTCGTTCCTCATGAAGTTGCTTTGTTAGCTCTAGGATTCTTGCTTGGCTTGCTTTGTAATGAGCCTCGAAAGTATCCCTTTGCTCCTTCAGTTGGATCCATGATATCTGCAAGTCTTCCTTATCAGTAGGCATGTCTGGGTGAAGGATGGTATAAGCTGTGTCTCCTTCCGCGACAGGTTCCATGGTAACTGGTAGGACGGCAGGATATGGCATCATGAGAGTCTGAGCACGAGATCGTACCCATCTGAGATAAGCCTCCATAGGAATAGTGTACTTAGGCTCTAGTGTCTTGCTATCAACCCTGTTTACCTTTCCCCATGCTCGTATGAATCTCTGACGGTAACCTTGAAGATCGTTGTCGTAATCAAACACAATGCCCTGAATCAACATGTCATGTGGACCATTGCTCCGAGCGTAACCAAATTGTCGTAAAGCTAGAGAGGGGTTGTAAGTGATGCCTCCTCTTATGCCTAGAAGTGGCACATTAGGAAACTCCCCACAATGGTCAATGATGGTGACATTCTCCATAGATCTGGAGCACCAATGGATGTCTGAGTGAGAAAGTGACATGATCCTCTTGGACCATCTGAACCCTTGCTCATTCTTCATTACTGAGCGAGGAAGGTGAGAAATAAACCACCTAGAAAGTAAAGGTGTGCAACACATCAAAGTTCCTCTTGCCCTTGTAGTACGGGTGTGAAGAGAATGTAGGATATCTCCAAGCAATGTAGGCACTGGATTGTGACTCAGGAATATATTGATGGCATGAACATCTATGAATTGATCTGGATTGGGGAACAATACTAAGCCATATATCAGCAAGGTTAAGACCTCCTCAAAAGCATCATAGCTCATGGCCTTCAAGAACATTTGAGCCTTATCCATTAGCACCTTGGCAAGAATACCCTTGACTCCGCTTCTCGTTTCTAGAACAATATCAGACTTCTTCAGATGTAGGGCTGCAGCAATGATCTCTGGTTTGAGCTCCTTCTCCAAGCCTGTGAAGGGTCTTTGATCCAGAACATGTATACCCAGAAGTTTAGAGAACTCCTCCATGGTTGGAACCAGCTGATAATCAGGGAATGTAAAGCAATTGTGCTTAGGGTCAAAGAACTGGAACAGAACACTCATCATGTCTTCATTGAACCCTGAAGTGACTAGATCCAATAGGTGACCATGTCTCTTGATGAACTGGGAATGATCAGACACTTGAGCAACCAACTCTTTAAGCTTAGCAGGTATGCCCACAAAGTTGATCCTGATGGTGTTTCTACGAGCAGAAGCCATGACCTGCAACAAAGAACAAAGATAAATCCCTTGGTCCTTGAAATGGTTAGGGAAAATGATATGCTTATGATGCATGATGATGTCATGATGTCATGCTCAATCACAAACATGTGGCACACACAAACAAGTCACACCATAGCCCTAGGTTTAAAGGCTTGCATGAGGTTTAAGGTAAGTACCCTCCCCTGAAGTTAGATGGTTCATCCTGTCCTACAAAAGTAACCGGGTTCTAAGGGATCTCAATATCATTGATCCTTCACAAGGGTGGTTGATCAGAAGGCAACTTACTTGCCAACCAAAACCCTCCAAGTTTAAGATCTCAATGAGCGTAGTATTGAGTGTCAACCAACTTCAGTCTGCACCAAAGCCGGTTACCTCACTACTTTCTAAAGGCCAAGATGAGTTAACTAGGGTTCTAAAAGTTAGTTAGTGCATTGACAACATATGGCAGCCTCATATTATCCTCAACTTAACTTAAGGAACATAAGCACCGACCAAGAAGTCGCACTAACTATGGCCACCAGATCAACCGTATCGATATACGTCGTACAGTTTCCTTGGTCTATTGCCATTTACCTAAGGTACACTAGATCCGGGTTAGGACCTTTCACACATAAGAGCACCCCAACAATGTAAAGTAAAGCAAACAAGGCAAACAATTTAAGTGATCTTAATTCCTAAGGGTACCCCTCTTAAAATAGATCCCCAGCAGAGTCGCCAGTTCTGTAACACGGTGGGAGAACTGACTTTAGTTATGTTGCGGATAGCAAGAGTCGCCACCGACTTTTATTTTATCCAAAAGGAAAGGGTATAAAAGAACAGGAAAGACCTTAAGAGATATTTTTGGGTCCGGGGGTAGGTTATGTAAAGGGAAGGTGTTAGCACCCTTTACATCCATGGTTATCCATGGGCTCTTAGTTACTTAGCTCACTTTTGAATTGTTTTTGAAAGTGTAGTGTGTGAATAGAAAAATTTTCAGAATAGTTAATAATAATCCATGAACGGATGTGTAAAAACTTGTTTTTGAAAATTTGTTTGAAATTGTGAAGAGTTTGAAAAAAAATTTGAAGTGAGCAAGTACATAAGAGGAACCTACCCTAATGTTTAAAGTCTTTCTTGTTCTTTATCCTTTCATTGGTAAGACTATCCCTACTATTAAGGAGTAGGTAGTCATTACCTTGGATGTAAGGGACATATGAGGGACATCTGTTTGTATGGAGGCAACTGTGGGGTGTAATAAGCATATAGGAGGGACTATCATCATTATTCGAAGGGACTCGATTCGTATAGGCAACCATGAGGGACTTGATGATTTTCTTTTTAAAGGGACTTGCTTTATACACCCCACTTGACCTTATTCGTAAGCAACTTGAGGGATAACCTTAGAAAGTGAGACGGCGATTAAAAATCGACTTACGTGTGTGAGTGTTTAATTTAATTATCTTATATTAACATGATCTAAATTTATTTTACATAGAATACATATTTGCACTCCCTAATTACTAACCATAGCAACAATTAAATAATTAAAAATTTACATCCAGGAGCATTTACAAAATTAATTATAATGAGCAAAATAAATAAATAGCAAAAATAAGTAAAACATAAATAAGCAATAAAAAATAAACAATAAATAAATAATAGGGGTTAGTGATAAATAATAAAAAAAAAATAATGTTAGTGAAAATAGAATAATAATAATGATAATTAGTAAGATAAACAAAGTTAGAGACATAAAAATATAATATAATAATAAATAATAGTATGGTTAGTAACAATAATAAGAATAAATAGAAAAATATTATAATGATATGAACACAAAGATTAATTTTAAATATATAATAAGAAAAATTTTTAAGCATAATATAATTATGAGTTTTAATCATTTACAAGAATATATATTAACAATCATAAAAAAAATATTTATACATTATGAAGAAAATAAGAATAATCATATTTGCAAAAATTTACAAGAATTATAATAAATATATATACATAAAATTATATAGAAAAAATAGAATTAGGTTTTATTTTAGAAAATATTTTTTAGGGTTTTGATAATTAGGGTTTTGTTAGAAAACTATTTAAGGTTCAATTTAATAATTATAATTTATTTAAATAATACATACATATATATATTTTACATTTGAAATTTATAATAATGAAAACTATATATTTTTTCCTTACAAAATAAATTTTAGACACTAGAAAACATACTATACATATACTATAATGTAGAAAAATAATAAAATTTATTTATTTGAATTTATTTATGAAAATAAGATAATGACTAAATATAAGAAAATTAAAAGAAAATAATAAAAAAAAAAATCAGGACCTGGGATTTGAACCCAGGTCCTTTACCTGAATGATGAGGAGGACAACCACTAGGTTATGCTGCATGTGCTGCCAGAGGAGTGAACTCCATTTGCTTTTGTTCTTTAAACCAATGAACCAGGAAAATAATGAGAAAAATAAAAGGCCTGGGGGGGAATCGACCCCAGGACCTCTCCATCACACGCATATGCACACAACCAACCAAGCTAGATGAGCGAACCTGTTATTATGGTGGCCACAACGCATAATATATTAAGACTAAAAGTTAAACATAAAAATAAGAAAAATTGGTTGAGTCCAGGATTCGATCCCTGGCCCTCAGCATCATACGCGCATCCACTCACCACCAGACCAACCATACATTGGTGTTACAAAACTGAAACAGATACATTATAATATATTAAAACAATTCAAATTTAGAAAACGCGCCAGAACAGCTTCGTCTTCAACCTTGGATTCGTAGGATTACCTGCGAATTTTATTTCGAAGCTACCTGCGAATTTTCATGCACATGAAACCTGCGTTTTTCAAACCATATCCAAACAACATAATTTTATCAAATTGATCACATATTTGCAATCCTCATACAACGCACAATCCAATTGTAGTCTCAAAATTGATTTATATTGGCTGAATCGAAAGATCCCAAATTTAACTCAAGAACCCTAGCTATGGCATCTCACGGGTTTCTCATGGTTTCTTTAATTTTTTTGCCCAGAATCAATCTATACATCATCACAATCAACAATATGAGGTTAGAAATCATTAACAATACACAAATAAACAGAATCGAAAAATTGAAACTCAAGGTAAAATTTGATTCGGGTTCATCAATGTGTGATGCTATGAGGCAATGTAATGATCAGTTCATGTTCCATGATGATCAAGGAAGCCAACCATGTTCTTATTTTACCTTTTAGAGCCTTGGAGGATGAAATCTGAATTCTCTTTTTTCGATGAATTTTTGAGTTTTGGAACTTAACTATAGGCTGCTGAAAATCGTGTTTGAATGATAGCATTAGGTTTAGTACTTATAGGAGAATCAATCTAGGTCAAAAACTTGATTGATCATGTGGAAGTTTTGATATTTTAAGATTGAGAAAGATCATGCCATGAAAGTTCAATATTTTTGTACCAATGCTTTCTATTTCAAGCCATTCCACATAACTCTTGTATCAACTTGTTCCATATTGATTTTATGACTTTCTAGAATCAATCACAAAAATAAATCTTCATATTTAATATTTTATTTAAATTTAAAATGATTTTAAGAATAAAAAATCATAATAAATTAATTAAATAAAATAAAAATTATGAAAATATTATGGAAATTTCGTGCATGATATTATTGTATGGGTTGGGTCATAATTTGGCCAGCCCATTTGGAGAAAATTGCTTTTAGGCCCCCATTTTCATCATAAATCATCACAAACTTTCCCAACTTTGCAAGGGCATATCTCCCTCAATTTTAAAGGTATGAGGGTATTCTTGGACATTTTGGAAAGCTTGAAGAGTCCTCTGAACAACCCCATTGGTTTCAGGTCCATATCATTTACCAATCTCAAATTATGCCCTTTTGAAGTTGTTGACTTTTTGTTGACTTTTGAAATGACCTATAATGTCTTAGCTCATATCTTTCAAATGAAGCATTTTTGGGCTTAACTTTCAACATCAAAGTTGTAGAGAATTCAATTTCCTTCAAAATGAGCTTTGGATGGAGACTTGGTGATGAAGTATGTGAAAGTTATGGCTGGTCAAAGTTCAGTTGACTTTTACTGAGGAAACCCTAATTTAGAAACTCCTGATTATTGATGATCTGGAATCTCCTTGATGAATCATGATCAACCCTTGATCAAATGATGAATTTTACTTCATATACTTGATGTTGGCAAAAAATCATGAAGTTTGACTTTGGTTTGACCACAGTTGACCTCAGTTTGACTTTTTAACTGTACTGACTGATTTTGACTTATCTGATCATCTGACTGAGCAAACTTTTGAGAAAAGTCTTGAAACTTGTCATGGGGGTTCTTATACACATATAAGATGTTATGAAGCTCACTTGAGGTATTGGAAGTCCATTTAGCCTGATTAAAGTCAAAACCCTAGTTTTGGATGCACTGCCTAGGAGATGCCTTGTCTGAGGGAATTGTCAACTCCTTTGACCAATTGTGAACTTTGTGAACCTTGTGAACCATCATAAAATGTCTTGTGAACCTCATGGGAGGTATTGTGAAGCTTGTGAACCTTGTGAACCTCATGAAGTAGCTTTGTAGACCTCATGAACCTCAGGAGAGCTTTGTAATCATTGTGAGTCTTGTGGACCTTGTGAACCTTCAAGAAGTAACTTGTGGACTTCATGAAAGGTATTGAAAGCATTATGGAACTTGTGAACCTTGTGAACCTTCAAGAAGTAACTTGTAGACTTCATGAACCTCATGAAAGGTTATGTAAATGTTGAGAAGCTTGTGAACCTTGTGAACCTTCAAGAAGTGACTTGGAGACTTCATGAACCTCATGAAAGGTTATATAAGCATTGAGAAACTTGTGAACCTTGTGAACCTTCTTAGCACACAAAGTCTTGTATTGTGAGGGCAAATTTTGGGGTGCAACAACAAGCAATTCCCAAAAGTAGTCTGATTGATTCAAGCCTTGCTACTGGTGCAAAGGTTTCATCAAAGTCTACTCCTTCAATTTGTGTGTATCCTTGAGCTACAAGTCTAGCTTTGTTCTTTGTAACAACTCCTTGCTCATTTGACTTATTCTTATACACCCATTTAGTTCCAATCACATTTATGTCATCAGGTCTAGGAACAAGGTACCACACTTCATTCCTTGTGAATTGACCTAATTCCTCTTGCATAGCATAAATCCAGTATTCATCAGTAAGAGCTTCCTTGATGTTTTTAGGTTCTATTTTTGAAACAAAACAGGAACCTGAAATCACTTCTCTTGATCTAGTGCTTACACCTCTGTTGGGATCACCAATTATCAAATCTTTGGGATGATCCTTCTAGATTCTGATGGAGGGAGGTTTGCTGGATTGTTCTGTCCTTGCATCAGTTTGAATGAAGTCAGAATGATCACTCTTTTCTTCAGTCTCAGTTTTGATATCAGCAGATGTTCCAACATCTTCTGGAACATCTGTAGGAGCATCATCAATTATCACATTTATGGACTCCATGATAACCTTGGTTCTAGAATTAAATACTCTATATGCTCTGCTGTTTATAGAATATCCAAGAAAAATCTCTTCATCACTTTTAGGATCCATTTTTCTTCTTTGCTCTCTATCTGCCAGAATATAACGGTTACTTCCAAACACATGGAAGTACTTAACTGTGGGTTTTCTGCCCTTCCAGACTTCATAGATTGTGGACAAAGTTGCTTTCCTTAGAGTAACTCTGTTATGGATGTAACAAGCTGTGTTCATAGCTTCAGCCCAGAAGTACAAAGGTAACTTTTTAGCATGGATCATAGCTCTTGCTGATTCTTGAATAGTTCTATTCTTCCTCTCAACAATCCCATTCTGTTGAGGAGTGATTGGTGAAGAGTATTCATGATTGATTCCTTCTGAAGAACAGAAATCTAAGAATTTTTGGTTCTCAAATTCTTTTCCATGATCACTTCTTATTCTGATCACACAGCTGGCTTTTTCCCTTTGTATTCTTTGGCATAAGTCTTTGAATACATCAAATACATCAGACTTTTCTTTGATGAAATTTATCCATGTATACCTAGAAAAGTCATCAACCACCACATAGGCATACCTCTTACCACCAAGGCTCTCAACCTGCATAGGTCCCATAAGATCCATATGCAATAATTCCAAAACTTTGGAAGTTGTCAGATGTTGGAGCTTTGAATGGGACATCTTGGTTTGCTTGCCTATTTGACATTCACCACATATTTTGCCATCCTCAATCTTCAGTTTAGGAATACCTCTCACAGCATCCATAGATATGATTTTCTTTATGCCTCTGAAATGAAGATGACCTAGTCTTTGGTGCCATAGTTTCACTTCTTCTTCTTTAGCTAAAGAGCAAGTTGAAGTGAGACTGAAGTCTTGAGGTTCCCACATGTAACAGTTGTCTTTAGATCTGGCTCCTCTCATGACAACCTTTTGTTCTTTGTTAGACACTATGCATTCAGTTTTGGTAAAGTTTACACTGTACCCTTGATCACATAATTGACTTATGCTGATTAGGTTAGCAGTTAAACCTTTAACCAGCAGCACATCATCTAGTCTTGGTACATCTGGACAGTCCAAGGTCCCAACTCCCTTGATTTCTCCTTTAGCTCCATCTCCAAAGGTTACATATCTGGATGAATATGACTTTAAGTCTACTAGCAGATTCTTTAATCCAGTCATGTGTCTTGAACATCCACTGTCAAAGTACCAGTCTTCTTTAGCTGATACTCTTAGTGATGTATGAGCTATATATGCAACACCTTTCTTTGACCATTTGTGTTGAGATTTCTTTTGATACCTCTGCCCTGTGCATTGTTCATCAGTAGAGCTCCAAGGTTGTTTGTTGATCTTGTTCTTGGGCATGTAGCTTTGATCAGCATGAAGACTAGCTTTTGGTACCCATACCTTCTTGATGACCTCTGTCTTCTGCTTAGGGAGTTGCTCATTTCTTTGATGTCTATGCAGCACTTTCTTGGTAACTTCTATCTTCTGCTTAGGAGGTTGCTGATACATCTTATTTGGATATCCATGCAACTTATAGCAATGAGGTTTGATATGTCCAAATCTTCCACAATGATGACATCTCCATCTTTGATACTTCTTCTTCATTATGTTCTTTTCAGGATGTTGAGACATCTGTTGGAACATTATGTTTGGCTTTGTGTTCTTTTCATGATGTTGAAGCATCTGTTGGGACATCTTGTTTGACTGTATGGACTTTGAAGTAGTTTTGCTAGAGCTAGCTTCAACCTTATGAACTTTGTGAAATCCCAGTCCACTTTTATCCCCTTAATGCTTATTGTTGTTGAGAATAACATCCAGTGTGCTTGAGCTACTGTTCAGCATTCTAACAGATTTGGACATATAATCTAACTTGGAGTTGAGAAGACTTACTTCACTTTTCAAGGTGTCAATGATCTCTAGATCACTTGCTTTTTCATCCTTTAGTGCCTCAATCTGCTTCTTTAGCTTTATACTCTCCCTGCATATTTCAGTGCTTCTTTTGAATAGTTCTCTGTATGATTGCTCAAGTTATTCAAAAGTAAGCTCCCCATCACTGGATTCACTTTCAGATTCACATAATCCAGCTAGAGCAGTGATATGCTTAGCTGATTCTTCTTCTGAATCACCTCCTGAGTCTTCATCAGACCAGGTTACAGAGAGTCCTTTCTTTTGCCTTTTTAAATAGGTAGGACATTCATTCCTGATGTGTCCATATCCTTCACATCCATGGCATTTAATTCCTTTTTCTTGACTGGTCTTTTCATCCTAATTTGACCTTCTATTAGCATCATAAGGTCTTTTGTTCTCAGAAGAGTTTGTGTATCTTCCACTTGGTCTGGACTTGTCTTCCATCCTTCTGAGAATCTTTTTGAATTATCTTCCAAGCATAGCAATGTTATCTGATAAGCTTTCATCAGTTTCTGATTCATCATTTTCTTCTTCTTTATCAGTATTTGTCACCAAGGCTATGCTTTTGTTCTTCTTTACAATTGTGTCATTCATTCCCATCTCAAATGTTTGAAGGGAACCAATGAGCTCTTCAACTTTCATTGTGCATATGTCTTGAGCTTCTTCTATTGTTGTGACCTTCATGTCAAATCTTTTTGGCAAAGATCTGAGAATCTTTCTTACAAGCTTTTCATCAGTCATCTTTTCTCCCAGGGCTCCAGAAGTATTTGTTATTTCTAAGATGTTCATGTAGAATTCATGAATTGTCTCATCTTCCTTCATTCTCAAGTTTTCAAACTTGGTGGTGAGAAGTTGAAGTCTTGACATCTTTACCTTTGATGTTCCTTCATGAGTTGTTTTGAGAGTGTTCCAAACATCTTTGGCCAGCTCACAGTGATGCACAAGTCTAAAGATGTTCCTATCAATGCCATTGAATAAAGTATTTAAGGCCTTGGAGTTGCCAAGTGCTGAATCTTCTTCCTCCTTACTCCATTCTTCTTCAGGTTTCAACACTTTTGCTCCATCTTTGGTGTCTTGGACAGGATGTTCCCATCCATTGTTGACTGCTTTCCAGGCCCTATTGTCAAGTGATCTTAAGAACGCAATCATTATTGGCTTCCAGTAGTCATAATTAGATCCATCCAGTATAGGTGGTCTATTTACTGATCCTATATCTCTGTCCATGTTTCCAGAATTTGTATTCCCTAGATCTCACCCAGTATAAATAGGCAGGGTGCCTGCTCTGATGCCAATTGAAATTCTGTGATCAGGTATGAGATGTCGAATGCGATGTTTAAACACTTGACAACTTAACCAAAACTTAAAGTGCAGGAAAATTAAACAACACAGTAATTTGTTAACCCAGTTCAGTGTATAACCACACTTACATCTGGAGGCTACCAAGCCAGGAGGAAATCCACTATAAGTAATATTAATTCTAGACTTAAACCACCCAGTTTAAACTTTCACTTAATATCTACCCAATGCAATTTCTACCTAAGACACAACTTAGATATGAGTACCAACTCACTCCCCCTCAATCACACAGTGATCTTGTTTACAAGTTTAATAAAATTGAAGTCATACTTCAAACAAAACAGCTTGATCTTACTTCACAGTTTCAATCAAGACACAAATACACTTTTGCTTAAAAGCTCATAAAGTGGTACAATAAAAACAACCTGCTATTAAAACACAAAACACCCTATTTGGTCTTCTTAAATTCGTACTCTATTCTGAGAGTTTCTGTTGCTTAAATAGGTGTATGGATTTTGGGCTTTCTGTAGGTTTATCCAATCCTGAAACGCATGCAGCTTCCACCTTGAATTAGGGTTTGTTACTTCCTAGATTCTAGGTGATTCAGTTCTTCTGATTATGCTGAAGTCTCATAACAACACTCCCTACAGATGCGCCTTATTCTGTTTTGTCCATCCATAATTAATTCCAGATAACTTTCCTTAAATTACTCAGTTCTGTTAGTCATTAATTAATTCTGGTAGCAGGTTTGAGATGTCACAACATCTGTTGGGACATCCTGAAAAACTGAACTTAAATCATTAACACAATGTCCCAACATCTGGTGTGACATCCTGAATTAAGTTCATTTACTTAAAATCTGTTTGATAATGTCCCAACATCTGATAGGACATCCTGAACTGAATTCAACATTTCTTGTTGGTCAAAAATTCTGCCAATTCTAAACATCTACAGAAAGAAAGTAAGATGGACAAGAATGAGCAAGCTCAATCCAAAGCACAAGATAAAATGCAGCAATGATGCATAAGAGAGATGAAAAGAGATTGTGAGAAGTGAAGGCAAATTCACTTCTCAATACAACTTACCACCTGAAAAGTTAGTAAAAGAAATGAAATGCAATGCAAATGAGATGCAATGTCATGATGCAAACCAAAACCAGGAGCAAGATCATGATGTCAATGATGCTAACAGATGATACAATCATGAGGCAAGGCATGAGGATGATCATACAAGGCAATGGATGCAGATGAAGCATGTTTTGAACCATGAACATACATGAAAAGTTATGAAATGTAATGGACATACAAAATGGCAAATGAAAGATGCAATGATCAAACATGATTCTAATATGTCCTAAGATGCATTATGAATCATGTTGATGCACAAAATGTCATGGCAATTCATGGTATGCACGCAAATGTAAGATGGATGCAAAGGAAAGCACAAATTAGGGTTATATGCATCACACAAAGCAAAAATTCAAAATCAGAAACAAATGACATGATAAAAATTTGAAAATGCAACCAAAGATACCCTAAACCTATACAAACTCACTGCCCAAAGGAGGGGATCCAACTCTTAACCTAGTGAAAGTTATGAATTTCCTAAGATTGCTAGGGTTTTGGGGTGTCTCACAAAGAAAAATACCAAACAAATAGAAAATGCAAGATCAAATCAAGCCAATTTTATCCTTTAAACTACATGCTATGAAGAGTACAATGCAAGAAGAATCATCATCCAACTCTCAATGGTTAGGCAGAAAGAAATTTTTGAAGTTTGACATAAAATATTGCCTTGAAATGAAATTAAATTCAATGAAAATGATCAAAAGGCATCAAGAACAAAAAAGAAATTTGGTTTGAAAGTTGGACAATGTTTCTAAATGTTTCTAAATGCTATGTGAATTTTTTTGTGATTTTTAAATACCTAAACGTATTTTTAATTAATTAATTTTCATTAACTAATTAAAAATAATCATTTAAATGATTTAAAAATAATTTTTAATGCAAAAAATAAAAATAAAAATATTTTTGTGTTCTGAAAATTCATGAAATCTTTGACAAAAAATTTCATAATTTTTAGATGATTTTAGCTATTTTTAAAAATTCATACAAATTAAATATAAAACAAATGAAAATAAAATGAATTTAAATGAAAAAATGAGAAAGTCAAATGATCTGAAGGCCAGGATTCAAATTCCAGGGGGCGGGAGTTGACTGCGCGCGCTAATGGACGGCCAGAATTCAAACTCACGTAATTATGATTAAGCCCTAATCCAAAACCCTAATTACTTTCAGATGACCGGAACAGTGTTCCGGTCATCTTCTCCGGCAAGCCAAAATCTCAATCTCTCTCAAAACGCATCAAAACCTCACAAAACTCTCCAGAATCAAACTATGAACATCACTAATCATAAACCCTAAAACAAACAACATTTATTTTTCATGAATCAAAGGAAACAAGCAGAAACATTTTTACGGGCAAACTTTCAGAACATCACAACATGCTTGTTTCTGGCTCATTTTCAAAAATAAATAGATCCCCATGATCAGGGCAACATATAGAACAACATTCTAACAAGAAATCAAAGTTCTGGAAAATTTGTTCATCATGTTACCTGAGATTGAGCTTTTAGTCCAGGAGCTTTCTGCTTGCCTCTTTGCCTCAAAATGGTCCCAATGGTCCTCTTGATGAAGTTATGAAGCTTGGTTGGAGTTTATTTGGGATGATTTGTGAGATGGATGGAGTTCTGTTCAGAGAGGGGAGGAAATCGTGTTTTGATTTCAGGGAGTTTTAGGGCAAGGTGAGGGGTCAGGGATGATCAGTGAGACATGTTGAGATGTTCTATGGAGTTTGTTTTTATGTTTGATGCTTGTGTGATGTGTTTCGAATGAAAATGCATAAGAGGAATAAACTTGGAACTATGGCTTGGAGAGTGTTTCAGGCTTGTGTGTGTTGTGTGTTATGTTGTATTTGGTCCACTTATCACAACTAGAGAGGTCAGAGGAGTGGTTGTGCCCTATTGTGATTGGTATGGGTCTTTATGCAAAATGTCAAGTTTTGTGTAAGAGAGGTATGGGTCAATAGTAGGCCAAGGACAATAGGGGTGTCCTGCGCAGCAAGGAATGAGGAGGGCCATGGGATCAGTTTTGAAGTCAATTAACAAGTGGATTAGGGTTTGTATGATGTTTTGCAACTTTGTTCGTCTTTGGCCCTTTTGAAGTTTCTTGATCCACAAGGCATGAAAATGGGCAAACCTTTGATGCATTCTGATTTTTAGGCATTGGCTCATGTTTGTACAAAGATTAGAAGTCACTTTGAGGTCTCATTTCACCTTGGCAAGGGATTTTGCAACTTTGCTTCTTTGGTACATAACTTGAAATTATGTGATTTTCCCCAACTTTGACAAGCCATAACTTTTGATCCAAAATGAATTAGAATGAGTTCTTGTACTTTTTGAAAAGGGAATGATCCATTATACAACTTTCATGACCAAAGTTTTCCCATTTGAAGCATTTTTGAATCAAAAAGCAAGGGTTGAAAAAGTTTCCCAAAATGGCAAGTTTCCATTACAAGTCATTTTCCCAAAAAGGCAACTTTGCAAATGGCTTGAAATTCTTCAATTTTTGTGAACTTCCAACATCTTCCATGATCAAATAAAGATCATACACAATCAAAATGATGAAGAACACCCCTTGGCTGGGTCATTGGGGGCCTCAGATGCCCTGATTTTGCACTGACTTGCTCAAGAAGTCAACTCTTGATTAGATGCCTTCCCCATGGAATTTCTTCATGAAAATTGATATGCATGATCCCTATACCATATAGAGACCAATAGAAACAAGAATGACCAAAAAAATTGGAGTTATGGCCTCTGAAACCAAAACCCCAATTCTAGGTCATCTGTGCAGTCAAACCTGGCTCTGCTTCCATGCCTTTCTCAGTTCTTGTGATTTTTTTGACTTTCTTGACTTTGTGAGGATGCAATATGATGCTTGAACATACATGGACCCCTTTTAAGTGATTGATGACCTTTGGAGTGGCTCTAGTAGCTCTTGGATTGCTCAGATCACAAACCCTAGATGCAAATGACCTAGAACCAATGCAGTGAATCAAAAATGTGGTATGAGATGCTATGATTGAATTTATGCATATGAAGAGATCACAAGCCATGGTGGGAATGGGTGAGGGCAAATTTGGGGTGTTTACAGATGCAGGCACAACCTTAATCACAAAGCCTTAAAACCTTTAAGGTTTAATCCTTGATTAAGAGATGAGAAGAAAAGACTCAAAGATGACACAAAGGCAAAACTAATGGGGGGACTAATCAAACCCTAATTGTGATCATGCTGGGATGTTCCTAGGGTTTATGAAGCTTGCAAGAAGATCTTCAGAGAAGCCACCAAGGAAGGAACAAGATGAAAGAAGGAGAAGCAAGGAGAAGCAAGAAAACTTACTTCACTTAAGAAGATAAGTTGCTTGATGAAAGAAAGAGGAGAAAGAGCATGAATGAGCAAGCTCACTCTAATTCACAAGTGAAAATGCAGCAATGAATGCATAAGAGAGGTGAGAAAAGATTGTGAGAAGTGAAGGCAAATTCACTTCTCAATGACTTACCACCTGAAAAGTTAGCAAAGGAAATGAAATGAAATGAAAATGAGATGAAATGCAAAGATGAAAACCAAAGTCAGAAGCAATACCATGATGCAAATGATGCTATGGGATGATGCAAAAGCAAACCAAGGGATGTGGATGATCATACAAGTAGTGAAGATGCAAATGAGACATGAAAGGAACATGAAAGTTCATGAAAACTTATGGAATGCAATGGATGCATAAAATGGCAAATGGATGATGCAATGATCAAACATGATTTCAACATGTCCTAAGATGTCTTATATGTCATGTGGATGTACAAAATGTCATGGCAAGTTCATGTATGCAAGCATATGAAAGATGAATGCAAATGAAGGCAAAGATTAGGGTTTATGTACAAGATGCAATGCAAAATTCAAAATCAGAAGAAAATCAAGAGATAAAAAATTGAAAATGGAATCAAATGTACCCTAAACACATATGATATCACACCCCAAAGGAGGAGACCTAACTCTTAACCCTAAGGAAGTTATGATTTTCCTAAGTTATCTAAGGTTTCAAGGGACCTCTCAACGAAAAATGCAAAACAAATCAAAAATGAAAGATAAATTCATGTCAATTTTATCCTAGAAACAACATGATATGTGGAATGCAATGCAAAAAGAATTACTATCAAACCCTTCATGGTTAGGCAGAAAAGATTTTTCTAAGTTAGGGTAAAAAATATTGATTTTTAAGAACCCTAAATCCAAAGAAAATGTCAAAATGGATCAAGAACCAAAAAGAAATTTGTATGAATGGTTTGATAATGTCTCTAAATGTGTCAAGATGCAATGTGAATTTTTTGGTGATTTTTAGAAACTTAAATGGTATTTTAATTAATTAATTTCCATTAATTAATTAAAATAAACATTTAAAGGTTTTAAAAATACAAATTTTATGCAAAAAATTAAATAAAAATTATTTTCAGGATGAGAAAAATATTTAAAACCATGATACAAAAAATAAAATTTTTTAGATGAATTTTACTATTTTTAATAAAATGATAAAGAAAATGCAAGAAAAATAAAAGAAAATCAATTTAAATGAAAAAGTCAGCGCATCCAAGGGGTCACATTTAAACTCAGGGTGGAGGGAAAGACTAGCGCGGATTTGGAGGGCTAGGATCAATCCTGGAGATTTGAATTTCATTAATTATGTTTAGCCTAATTAATCAGAGATTAGGGTTTAATCACAAAATCTAGACCTTTGAACGCACGCGGGAAAACGAATCTAAGGGCTCACATTCAAAGTTGACTAACCCTAACCCTAATCACACAAATCTTCAGATGACCGGAACAGTGGTTTCGGTCATCTTCTCCAGCGAGGCAGAAACCAAACTTACTCCCTAGGCTGTTTCAAATGCTCTAACTCTCCAGATTTCATCCTCTACCCACCCCAAACAAGAATCAAACACGAAAATTCATTTATCTTTCAACATAAACAAGAATCGAATCAAAGAAGTTTTCAGGTCAAACTTTCAGAGACACGGTTCAGGCTCAAAACTCAATCATTTTTAAAACCAACAAGCACAGCATGATCAGTGAATCATAAGCAACATTTCTATGGCATAAAAAACGATTTCTGGAAAAAATGTTCTTGGTGATACCTGAACTGAAGCTTTCGAAAATGGCATTGGCTGGCTGCTTCTTTGCCTTAAATCAACTTCAATGACCCCCCTGAAAAGTTTGCAATGCTTGATTGGAGTTTATATGGCCTCTATGTGAAGTTGGCTGAAGCTCAGTTCAAGAAATGTGAAAATCGTGTTTTTAATATGGGGTGTTTCAAGGCAAAATGAAGGGTGGGAAATGATCAGTGGATCATGGTGAGTTGTTCTATGAAGTTTGTTTGAAGGTTTGTGGCTTGTGTGAGGAGTTTCGAATGAAAATGCAAAGAGGGAGGTTTTTGTGTGTGCTCTATTGTGGGAGGATTCAGGTTCCAAGCTTATGTGAAATAGCTTGCCTTTGGTACACATATCAATCTTTGATAGGTCAGAGAGTTGTTGGTGGAGCAGTGTGATTGGTATGGTTCAATATGCAAAAAGTCAACATTTGTGTAAGTGAAGGCATGGGCTGGTTCAGGCATGGTACAAGGGTATGGCTCGAATCAGCTTGCTTCAAGGAGGTCCATGGAAGTCATATTTTGTAGCTGGCACGAGTGGCGGAAGATATTTGATCCATTTTGCAATTTTGGGGAAGTTTGGCCCTTTTTGAATTACTTGAAGTTCAAGGCATGAAACTTGGGATTTCTTTGAGCAATTTTGAATTAAAGGTAATGAATGATGTTTGTGTAATGGTTAGAAGTCAATTAGAGGTCACAAATTGCCTTGGTATGAGTTTTTGCAAGTTTCCCTCTTTGGTACATAAGTGAAATTTTGTGATTTTTCCCAACTTTGCAAGGCCATAACTTGAGTTCTATGATGAATTAGATCAAGTTCTTGTACTTTTTGAAAAGGGAATGATCCAATCTACAACTTTCATGACCAAGAATTTTTCATTTGAAGCATTTTTGAATAAAAAAGAGGAGGTTGAAAAACTTTTCCAAAATGGCAAGTTTGCATTACAAGTCACTTTCCCAAAATGGCAACTTTGCAAATGGCTTGAAATTCTTCAATTTTGTGGACTTATAACTTCTTCTAAGATCAAATAAAGATCATATATACCCAAAATGATGGAGAAGACCCTTTGGTTGGGTGATTGGGGGCCTCAGATGCCCCAATTTTGCACTGACTTGTTCAAGAAGTCATTTATTGATCAGATGCCTTCCCCATTGAATTTCTTCATGAAAATTGGTATGCATGATCCTCATATCATATAGAGACCAATAGAAACAAGAATGACCAAAAAATTTGGAGTTATGGCCTCTGAAACCAAAAACCCTAATTTCAGGTCATATGTGCAGTTAAGCCTGGCTCTGCTTCCATGCCTTTCTCAGTTCTTGTGATTTTCTGATTTCCTTGATATTGGGAGGATATAATATGATACTTGAACATGAATGGACCCTCTTGAGATGATTTAAGATCTTTGGAGTGGCTCAGATGACCCTTGGATGGCTCAGATCACAAACCCTAGATGCAGATGACTTTGAACCAATGCAGTGAAGCAAAAATGTAATATGAAATGATATGATCAAACTTATGCACATGAAGAGATCACAAGCCATGGTGAAATGAGTGAGGGCAAATTTGGGGTGTTTACAGCTGCCCTTATTCAAGCATGAGTTAGCTGTGCAGGATGTAAGCGACGGCTTAACAGGAAAACAAGATAACTTGCGGTTGAATACCAAAGACAGTCCAAAATTTGCGCTCACTGGGTATGAAGAAGAAAAGGGATATAGATTGTAAAAGGAAACAGAGTATGATTATAAAGTGCAGGCGACGGAGGACGACCTTTGAGCAGGGAACGGCTGTTGGGAATGAAGCAATGACGGGGACGACCGACATGCTGGGGAAATAGAGGTATCATGATGAGGACGGTCATCAAGTAAAGGAACAAAACTCTCTGGGGACTAAAGGTAAAGTAAATGATGGGGAGGACCATCAGGTTCAAAGCATAAATGAAATAAATGATGAGGTACGGTCATCAAAGGTGAAGGACGATCACCTAGCAGGGGACGGCTGCTCTGTTGGGGATAAGATGAAGGACGACCATCTAAAGTGAAGGACGATCACCTGGCAAGGTACGGTTGCCGAAAGTATCACGACATAGGACGAATGTCGGATATAAAGAGTCAACGATAGGGACGACCATCGGATAAGCATGATGAAGGACGATCATCAAGAGGTGAAGGACGATCACCTAGCAGGGGACGGCTGCTAAAATATCACGACATAGGACGAATGTCGGATAGAAAAGGGTTCCAATAATGGAGACTCCGCTGGGGATGATGAAGGACTATCATCAAAGGGTGAAGGAAGATCACCTGGCAGGGTACGGATGCCGGAAGTATCATGACATATGACGAATGTCAGATAGAAAGGAAATACCTTTGCTGGAGAATCTTCTGGGGAATGGTAAACACAGACGAGTGTCTAAATTCAAGAAAGAAAAGGTATAAGTGTTTGACAATGTGTATAGATTAAAGATGCGGATGAGCATCCTTGGGACTGCAATACGGACGAGTATCGGTAGAAACAAACGTTGACGCATGTTCAGAGATGATGGTACGGACGAGTACCAATTGGTTAACAAAGAACACAGACGAGTGTCGACTCTGAGGGGAAAAAAGGTGTGTATGCAAGATACGGACGAGTATCTGTATGAGTAAAAAGTAAACATGAGTGAGACACAAACGAGTATTCGATACGTTGGGGAGAGTACCATACTCTTGATTAAATCACATGCATCAAAAAAAGACCAACATTGCCTATCTTGTCCTTTAAAAACATACACATCCCCACCAACATACTTTATCATAGTGACTTTTACAAAACAACCCTTAGTGAAAAATATTACTTTAAAGAACCACATCCCTACATTTACAAACATATATTACAATCAATACTGGACCCACAAATAAACCCTAAAAAACATTCAAAGCACTCAACAACCTACATCAAATAACTATATCTACCACAAATTTCGTAATAAATCATATTCTAAGTGAGAGAAAGTAGACCTACCTTATTTTTCCTTGTCGAGGGACCACTCCTTTGCAGAAGCTTCCAAAAAAGATGTTTGGGACCACAACCTTGTCCACGAACTGCAACTTGATAAAAGCATAACCATTAAATACACAATCATTTCAAAATAGTAACAAAAGTTGCGTGAAAGAGAAAGGTTTACCTATGAGAGCGACAGAGAAAGAAGGTGAAAACCAAGAGTTGAAAATGCTTGGAAAGTCAGCGTGAGAAATTGAAATGAAATTAGGACAAAGTATTTTATGAGGACTTGAATCATGCGTGGCTAACAAATCAGCATTAACGTTTAACAAAATAAAAAAAATTCCAATTCATTTGTCATGTCAGTGTCTGTTATCTTAAATAGACGGCAGAGACTAAATTTGGGGACAGAAAACTTTAGGGGGACGAAACATTGAACGAAAATTTTAGGAGGACCAAAACCAAAGTTTGGTATATTTACAGAGATGAAAAACATATTTAACCCTATATATTATTAGATGGTGTAGTGATGACACACAATGAGAACGTGCACGTGTTATTATGTATTGAATGGAAGATCCAGTGACGTACAATAATATTTGTTATAGAGCGAACTGACTCATATATACATGGATCACATTTAGATTTATCCCGAAATCAAATACCCATCTTATTCAATTTCAGATTACGTAGTTTGACTTCCTTATTGCACTTGTGGATACATAAGAGCAACACTCACGATCTTGTTAAATATATTTTATAGTTATGAAATATATATATATATATATATATTGTGTATTAGAAGTCATGTGGTTCCACTAGTGATTCATTTGTCTAATCAGTAATTCAGTGATTCAATAGTTTGACTGGGTTGATGATTAATTCGATTTTAAAATATTATCCTAAACTGAGGATGTTTGCGGTTTGGTTTGAATCAATTTTGAACTAAAAACTCATTCGGTCCAAATATAAATTTACTTGAGGTTCCGCTTGATTTTGAATATTTGATTAGGAAAATCTATTCTGATGAGATTCAATTTTATGCAATTTAATTTGGATTAATTTTTGGATTAATAATTATTTTATTTAATATTAATATTTATTTATTTATTTATTTATTATTGATTAATTATTATATTTAGATTATATAGAAAGTTTTGGCGGGAAACTTTCGTAGGAAAAATTATAGGATTATAATTTAGTATGATATACCTAGGTGTGTTTGTTTCAAGGTTTAAAAAAATATTCCTGGGAGTATGGTTATGGGAATAGTATATTCCCATGTTTTGATTCAAGTTTTATAAAATAATTTCAAGATATTTTTTTATTTCAAGGAATCTTATTTACACATGATTTTTTTATTTTTATTCCAAGATTTAAAGGGTGGGAATATAACATTCTCATAGAAATAAATTTAATTAATTATAACTTCTCACTATCATTCACATTTACTATTATTTTTATTACTTTTATAATATTAAATTAAATAAATTTCATAATTATTCCTAGGAATCTAAGTTTTTATCAAACATTTAAGTTGGAATGATATTCACAAGAATAATAATCCTAGGAATATAATTCCAAGGAATATAATTGTAATCCTTGAAACAAACACTCCCCTAGGTTGTCACTAACACCTTCCAATAATTTCTTTCAAATTTCAACGGTGACAATTCCCTTTAGTCCTTTCATTTGCAATGACTATTAATAAAAGTCAAGGACAATCTTTAGGTTGGAGTTTATCTTAAATAATTTGTATTCTCACATGGACAATTATATGTTGTCATTTCAAGAGTTACTTCAAGGAACGGTTTGAAACTATTAATACCTACTGATGATGGTCAATACACAAACGCCACTTTAAATGTCATTTATAAAGAAGTCTTTCAAAACTTAAAATAATTTTCAATGATATATTATTCTTTATTATTTTCACTAAAGTTTCACTACCAATATTACATCTATATCATTTGCCTTTACATCAGACATATGTATTGTATTATTTTTATTTAATTTTTATATTTTTTTTCTTTTCTTTTATTTATTTTTCAATATAAACAGTGACAATTATTTATGTAATATATCTATTAAATTTATAAATTATTTTTATGCATATTTTATCGTTAAAACTATTTCAATAATAAATTTAATATAATATATAATAAATATATTAATAATTAATATTACTGAGAATTATATATTATGATTGAGTTCTCTTCCCCTAAACACCACATACAACTTTAGATATAGGACTATCATCATTGTATTTCATCTCCTTATTGAGAAAAATATTTTTAAAAAAATTATTTAGTAATTTAGTATAAAAATATATATTACTAGATGTTGCAGTGATGACACACAATGAGAACGTGTACGTGTTATGTATCGAATGGAAGACCCAGTAACATACTATGGAGCGAACTGACTCATAAATACGTGGATCACATGGAGATTTATTCCGAAATCAGATACCCATCATATTCAATTTCAGATTGATAAGGTTACACGTATCTTATTTTGTTTTGGAAAATCCTTGATTGAACGAATAAATAGGCACTGATAGGATCCATTCTCTTTGGTTTTCGACTCTCACTCACCTTCTTACTATAATTCAGCGTGGTAAGGTTTTTTTACAAACACTTGGTCTGCAACATCATGATGAACCTTTTTCTTACCAGAGCCGCTAGGGTTTCTTCTCTTACCAAACACAATGCTGTTGCTGCTTTCAATTCTTCTCGGTATTTTATTCTCTTTTCGTTTTTTTTCTTTCTATTTTTTAATAATCTTCATTTGACAGAGATCTGAACCTGTTCAATTTATGCTGAATATTTTATAATACTGCGATCTGAATTTACATGAAATAGTCACCGGTTTTGTCAATTAATAAACAATTGAATTTTTATCAGTTGAAATTATCAACTTGGGCGTCTTTCATCAATTAACATAGAAAAATATAATGCTTTGGAATTATAGTTTGTTTGATGAATCATAGTCACAGTTATTTTGATGAAGCTCAAAAAAAATATCACTCGATCATGTTTTTGAAAAACGGTTCTATACCGCATTAAATACAGATATTGCTTATTCACCGTTTTTATGATAAATAACAAATTATGGTTAATTTACACTAGACTGCCGCAATCAGTGTTGACAAACCGAAATTGGGAAAGTCTTTACGCGACTGCAGAGCGACCTGGTGGTCACATTGTGATTCTGTCAAATTCACTACCAATTTGAACATGCACTTAATATGCCTATGATGAGGTCAATGATCGATTGATCTTGTCTTTTATGTCATAGTTACTTTTTGTATTTCTAACCTGGTTTATATTAATTTATTTCATTAGTGTATTTTTTTAGAGTTTAAAGGGCAGTGAGATCTTAAGACTATGCCACATCAGCTCATTCTTGTAATTGCGTCATAATTAATGATAAGAAGTAGCAAAATAGTAGTCTCACATTGGATGGCCATGTTTTACCTGTCTCTTAAACAAGTTTTAATGTGGTTTTTGACTGCTAAGTGCTTTTTTTCTTCTTCTTTTTTTTATATTAACTTGCAGATGTGTCCATTCATTACCAATTGCCGCCACAGTAGAAGCAGAAGAGATATCTGGTGCAAAGCCTGCTGAAGTTTTGAACTTGGGTAGGCACAGTAACCAATGTTGTTTTTGTCCGTCATTACACATTGAATGCTTTTGATGAGTAAATATTAGAGTATACTAGCATAAGCATAAAGCAACTCTGCTGTATGAATATAAAGTAGGTTTACATAAAGTTGTTAGAATGTGTACAAGTTAGTTACACATTGCTGAGCTGGCACTGAGTTAGTTATGCTCAGTGCACACTCACTTGAAATTCTGTAACAAATTACAATTATAATCAATAACAGAATTTCAATCTATCTCTTTCAATGATGAAGCATTCCTCATCCTTTTCTATTTTCTATCAGGAAAGATTGAGAAGGTTGAACATCAATAAATTTACTTGATTTATTTTTTCATTTATGTTTTTCTGTGATTCTGTCTTCAAGGTGTCAAACCAGTAGTTTGCTAAATTTTAAATGTATAAAGAGATTATGTTATATAATGGAAAAGGAAAAATTCTTTCCTTAATATCATTGCTTATTTTATTCATCAAAATCTGGATGGTACTGAGTGTTATTGTAAATTTCTGTGTGATTTAGTTTTTTTATTTTTAAATTAGCTTCAACCAACTTGTTGTGCAATGCTATGATGACCATCACTCTGAATGTATTTGTTGTCTTCTCTCAGTGCAGGGTAAATGGATTGGATCATCAAACCAGAATACAATTCTGGATCCTTTGAATGGAGAGCCATTTATTAAAGTTGCTGAAGTTGAGGAATCAGGCATTCAGGTCCATTTCCTTGAACTATAGTTATTTTGTTGTGCCCAGAAAAAATCTGCTGTTCAGTGAAAACATAACATGATATTTTCAAGGATTTATCCTTTTATTACTTCATTACTCTTCAAACTACAAAATATACTACTCACTGCTTGAGGCATTGCCTTATCAGTCACCACTCAACACCTATTGCTTAAGAGGTTCAAGTTTAAAGCTTAAACCACTGCTGTGAGACAAGTTTCTCAGTATTTTATGAAAAAATAAAGAGAACAAACACAGATTTCAATTTGAAGGCAATTGATAAGTTGGTTGGAATTCATTAGTT
Source organism: Lathyrus aphaca (assembly GCA_963966055.1). Lineage (NCBI taxonomy): Eukaryota > Viridiplantae > Streptophyta > Magnoliopsida > Fabales > Fabaceae > Lathyrus > Lathyrus aphaca. The sequence goes on along the minus strand of OZ014522.1, from coordinate 506,939,900 downwards.
GATTTAAGACACAGGTGATGACTAAACTTTTCCATTTGTTTGACTTATCAGCCCTTTGTAGAAAGCTTGTCCAGCTGTCCCAAACATGGTTTACACAATCCCTTTAAGGCACCAGAGAGGTATGTGCAAATTATTCTTCTATGCTTTATGTTCTCTATTATCTGTGACTGTTGTCCTAATAGTTTTTTTTTTCCGAGCATTCATGGGTGGATATAGACTATCCCCAATGTTTTTTGTATCTTTTGGACAGAAAACAGTGCAACATTTATTTTGTACTATTTTGAAATGGAAATGTGAGTTGATCTTCAGATGGTTGGTTTGCAAAGTGTGATTAGAGTGATAATCCTTTTCTGATGTTTTTCCATATTTCCCGATTAAACAAGTGAGATTACAGTTTGAACTTATAGACTAGTTAGTTTTAGACTTCTGCTAAGAGGAGTGACTAAAATACCTGGGACCATGTATTCTTAAGCTTCCTAAGATAAAAATAAGAATAAAGAAAATTTTAACTGTCACAAATGTCATTTTAACTTAAAGAATGCAACCGATTCAGGCACTTATAGTAACATGTATTATATTATTTAGAGTATAATATAAAATGAATTCTCACATTCTTATTTTGCCCATCTTTTTGAAGTCTAAGTTATTTTTAAACAAATGTTGTGCAGATATCTTATGTATGGAGACATAACTGCTAAGGCAGCTAACATGCTATCACTCCCTAAGGTATTTCTAACCAAATATATATTGTTTGTGTGATAGTTTATTGAGTTTCATTAGATATGATGAAGTCTATTTACTACAGGATAGTAGGAGCTATTTACTATCCATGTTTTTCTCTTATTTAACTGGAACTGTTCATAATTTATTCTGCATGATCCTTAGGTTACAGATTTCTTTGCAAAGCTAATACAAAGAGTTTCTCCAAAGAGTTATCAGCAGGCTTTTTCTGAAGTTTATGTGACACAAAAATTTCTAGAGAATTTCTGCGGAGATCAGGTACATCAAAACTAGACTTGCCATTGTTAAATTTGTAAAATCCTAATTACAAATCTATCATTCTCTGATACAAGTAGATATTGATAAATTTCCTTCCAAGTTCGTTCATTGAAGCCTAAATTCTTCTGCAGTGGAGGAATTTAACCTTATCAGACACACACGCGCACACACACGTGCACACACACATACAATAGGGGCGGGGAGAGAGAAAGAGATAAAATTATCTCACATGGTTTCCCTGTGAAGTTATTAAGTTCATAACATTCTTTTGTCAATTTCTCCTTTGTCATTTATTCATTTCAACAAATCTTTGGCAGGTTCGCTTCCTGGCTAGGTCTTTTTCAGTACCTGGAAATCATCTGGGACAGCAAAGTCATGGCTTTCGTTGGCCATATGGTCCGGTAAGGATTGTGTTTTACTTTATTTTAAATTGCTATAACTTGTTCTGTGAAATAGTAGTCTCTGTTAATCTGTCACCACTGATACCTTAGCTCCAAAATTATCAACTATCTTGAGGTTAGTTTATAGAAGCGATTGATTTGAGCTTCTTTTTTTTTTTAAATTTAATTTGAGCTCACTGTAAGAGATGGAAAAAACGAAAACTAAATTTAAGAGCAAGGTTTTCAAACTAAAACCTTTTAGCATATAGTAATTGTGTGGCTCTGATTTAGTATTAAGGTGGGCATAATACAACTGTTTGATATACCAATTCAGTTCCATATGTATATCAAGACATTATGTTAATGACCTTGGTCAGAGTATCTAATTTCTGTGTGATTATTAAATAAAGATTGTACCCTAAAAAATAAAAAATAAAGAAATACTTCCAGAGGTTTCAGATGATGGAAAGGTAAAACTGCGGGTTGATTTTGATGTTCTTGCTTACAAGAGCCCAGTCTTTAAAACAGAAATGCTTTCTTTGATGTTGTATTGAGAAAAATGTGTGTGTGTGAGCAGGGGGTGGTGTTAAATTATTTCTGATGTGGTTTAGATTAGTGGTGCCATATGGATTCTTAGTTATTCAATGAGTGTCTCTGCCTGGTTTATGAAGTGAATCTTTAAATATCTTCACACACTATTGCCGTTGACCTCTCCGTCCTTGTGTATTGTAATCTCATAGGTGAAAGTTTGTTTTGCAGGTGGCAATTATCACCCCTTTTAATTTCCCCCTAGAGATTCCAGTCCTTCAATTAATGGGTGCACTTTATATGGGCAACAAGCCAGTCCTTAAAGTCGATAGTAAGGTAACTTTTGGCTCTGATTTGAGGACTTTTACTACATTGTAATATAAAATTGATGCAAGAGGGTTGGTTACCTTCTAGACTACATGATATGTTGATTGCTAATACCGTGGTGAAAATAATTTTGATGCAATGGTTTATCTTCTTTGGGATGAGGGAGATTTTGCATTTTTCCCACCATACAAGACTACCTGATTTGGTAGTTTTTTTTATTCGGTTTTAAAATCCATTGTGTCTATTGCTATTAGCATTCTTATTTTGCTTTGCTTATGTTGGACTTTGAAAACAATAATATTACTTGCCTTTAAAATATTAAAATCTTTCTCAGTGTAGTTTTGAACCATTGACTCAAATTGTTGTAGGTGAGCATTGTTATGGAACAAATGCTGCGCCTTCTTCATTCCTGCGGCTTACCAGTAGAAGATGTAGACTTCATAAATTGTGATGGAAAGACAATGAACAAGTTGCTGCTAGAGGTTGGTTGTTTGATACCTTTTTTCTCATTCAAACATTGATTCTGAGAAGCTGATATTATTGTTGAAAGATTACCAATTCACTTTATGATTTTATTTCATAATAATCTCAATTTTCAACTCTTACTGTAATTTTATTGGGTCTTATTGTCTTTTGAGCTCCTTTATTTTGTTATTAACATATATCTATAGACTATACCTGTATGTGGCTACATGTTCCTTTTATAATGATGTTTGATCATGAAGTGAAATTATATTTACAGGCAAATCCAAGAATGACCCTTTTCACCGGTAGTTCAAGAGTGGCAGAGAAGTTGGCTGATGACTTGAAGGGCCGTGTTAAATTAGAAGATGCTGGGTTTGACTGGAAAATATTGGGCCCTGATGTTCATGAGGTTTCTTACAATATTTTTTGGATTCCAGAATTACACTGACTCGGTTTTCAGTTGTATAATATTTTCTCTATCGTTTCTTGACTGCAGGAAGATTACGTTGCATGGGTATGTGACCAGGATGCATATGCATGCAGCGGTCAAAAGTGCTCGGCACAATCGTTGTTAATTATGCATGAGGTTAGTCACCTTGGTTATTTTTTTGCTCTTTATTTAGGGTTGAATGTTCTCAAGAACTAGAGTAAAGTTGTAACTTTGATATGCCTTGTGTACTGTGTCTTTACTAACTCTAGGGTCTCAATTTCCCGTGTTCAGAATTGGTCTAGGACTTCATTGGTATCTAAGTTGAAAGAACTTGCTGAGCGAAGAAAGCTAGCAGACTTGACAATTGGCCCAGTCCTTACTGTAAGTATTAATGTAGGATTTTAGTATTTTACAATAAAATTAAGTTTATGGAATTCTTCTCTTTAAAGTACTGAAAGCCAAAACAACTAATATCTTTTAAACTTTATTATTAATATATGAACGAATTCTAGTGTAATTGTGATAAGTTAGATAAATTAGTTTACATGATATATTTTTTATATTATTTGATTTGATGAAGAGTCAAATTTGAAGTTTGTCTTAGCTTATATAAATTTGTACATATGTTTTTGACATTCTCGATGACGAATCCTGGACATCCAGTTTCGAATTTGGCAGATTATTCATCTACTTTATTTTATGCAACTATGCTTCATTTAAAATTCGTACGTGTTTTCTCAATTATTGCAGTTTACAACTGATGCGTTGCTAGAACACACAAAAAATTTACTTGAGATACCAGGATCAAAGCTGCTCTTTGGTGGCCAGCCTTTGGAGGACCATACAATTCCACAAATTTATGGTGCTATTAAACCAACTGCAGTTTATGTTCCTCTTGAGGAAATTATGAAGGATAAGAATTATGAGCTTGTGACAAAAGAAATATTTGGGCCTTTTCAGGTGCGGAAATTGAGATTTAGAACATGAAAAGATAAAGCTATTCCGAAGCATATATTATCAAAATACAATGTCAGTGTTTCCTCACAAGATAAGTCTTTTTTTTATAATTTATTTCCAGGTTGTTACCGACTACAAAGACCATCAACTACCAATTGTGTTGGAGGCTTTGGAAAAAATGCATGCACACTTAACTGCCGCCGTAGTTTCAAACGATCCTTTATTTTTGCAAGTAAGATCTTTATTACACGAATTTATTTTGGTATGCGATATGTCTCGATGTTAGTAGGACTCCTGTCATATCTGACATGATTATTCATGGATAAATTTTGTTTCCCAGGAAGTGATTGGGAAATCAGTAAATGGCACCACTTACGCAGGTCTAAGAGCAAGAACAACTGGAGCTCCACAAAACCACTGGTAAGTAGATATGTTTCAAGTAATTTATTAGTTGTTTAGAACCAAAAACTTATACTGATGAGTCAATTTGTGAAAAAACAACGAATGTATTTATGCAGGTTTGGACCTGCTGGTGACCCTAGAGGTGCAGGAATTGGAACACCCGAGGCTATAAAACTTGTATGGTCTTGCCATAGAGAAGTAATTTATGATTATGGACCAGTATCAAAGGGTTGGAAAATTCCTCCTTCAACATGAAAAGTTCTATGAAGTTAGATAGTGAGATTAGTATTTAGAATAAATTTTAGGGAAGACGGCTTTGATTAGTGGTAGAGAATGAGGTGATATTTCCCATCACAGTTTTATCTTTATATATTTTAGAATAAACTTAAGTAGATTGAATTTTATTTAACTCCTTTCATTTACACGTCTAGCTCTCATGATAAAAGTAAGAAAATTATATTAATATTAAACAGATTAACGATAAAATAAGTAAGAAACTAAAGAGATGTTTGAAAGACTTGTTAAAATTGACAAGGCACCGGTCAAGATTGACGATTTTTTTTTAAATAATGTAGTTTAATAAATTAATTTTCATAATAACATTTTTTTTTAAATAATGTAGTTTAATAAATTAATTTCCATAATAACATAATATTCAGACAAATTATTATCAGATTGACGTAGTTTATACACATGTTCGTCAAATAAATTGGCGGATTGTAAGAAAAACATTTTTTGTTTTTCATAGTTTCGTCATATGAGATGGCGAATGGGTGCTAAGAAATTTTTTCTAATTTATGTTACACTCATTCGTCAATTGAGATGACGAATGAGTTGAAATTAATATCATATTGTCGCCATATGAATTGACGAACGTATACAATATTTTAAAAAAAAATTATGCACTTTCGTCATATCAATTGGCGAATCTTTGTATTTTGTAAACAAAAAAAAATGGATTATATCCATACCAATTAGCGAATGTGTGTTTTTCTTAAAGAAAATTTTCACCCATTTGTTATTTTAATTGACGAATACAGTTTAAAAGCACGTCAATTTCGTAATTAATCTAAAAAATATGTTATTTTAAAATTATTTTTAATAAACTATGTTATTTAAAATTTAAAAAAAAAAAATCCAAGATTGACCTTAGCAAAAGCCTTACAACTAAAGAGTCTCATTCTATCTAAAGTTTAGATCACTCTTTGTTTCTTGCTATCTCAATTGATCTTAGAAACACTATAAAATTCATGTAAAAGTGAATTATTCCACATCAAATATTCAACAAAAGTTGATAAGAATAAAATCAAATATTCATTGAAAAGAAAAAGTATGGTTCTTTTATTGTAACCATTTTGAAAAGATAAGGAACGGTTTTAAAATGTCAAACATCAATATAACCATGACATGGTGGTATTAATTTTAGCGTAAACACTCTTAATAGTAATCAATATTCATGCTCTTAATGAATTTAAATATTTATATTTTAAAATAATATATTTATTTATCATAATTATGTCAATCATGAAATGTTAAATTATAAATTACAAAATTTATTTGTAGTACTTTTATCGTTTTACTTACCCCTCCCCCTTGTTTTTTATTCTAGTTCAAGTAAGAGACTGATTTTTTGTGTCGAAAGTCTTTCTGACATGATGGTTAGGTGATATGTCACGTTGAAGTGTCTCTGACGAGATACGTGCATCTTTCAACGACGGTACAAGCATGTGGATGAAAGAATGTTTGAGGGGAAGTATATTGGATGAAAGAGCTTCTATTTGAAGGGGAGTATAGTGAATGGGTTCACATTTGAGGGGGAGATTGTAAGTTGTGTGGATAAATAAATGTGAGTTTTAAGTCTCACGTTGTTTATAAAAGTCGAAGTTAAACACTTTATAAACAAGATGACTCATATATCTATCATCTTAAGGTTTTAGGTGGATATGTGGTGACTCTCTCACTTATTTGGGTGAATCTTTGACTTTTATATGAGTTGATAAATATAATTCGGTGAGTTTAATAGTTAGGTAGTTATTGAGTATTTTTCTATGGGCACTACAAAATTTACTTTGGTATCAAAGTAATATTATTTTCATTTGTAAATTCTAATTCAATTACCGATAGTTGATGTTTTTATATTGAACGTCAACATTAGAGTTTAAATCCTAACTTTCATAATTATGTGTATGTATTTCTAGTATTTATAACTATAGCGTCTATAAAATTATATATATTAAAAAAACAATATTATTTTTTTAGTGAGACAAATTACTCTATCATGATATACATGGATATATTATTTTCTATACTATCATTTGTCTCACAGTGACTGATTCAATTGACAATTGTACATATTAAAAAAGTGTAGAAATGAAATAGGGAGAATGATGCTTTTACTAAAGTATCCATTATCAAGTATTGAAAGGGTTTTTGGAGGTTTATTTTTATTCATAATACCAAAAATCTCATAATTTGGAGAACTCAAAATTTGTATTAAAAGGTGAATTTTAGAGGGTTTTAAAGGACGTACATACAAATTTTCAAATATATTTTATGTTTTTATAGTATATTGAAAATTAAAAATATAGTAATGATAAACACTCTTTTATCATTTTATATAAAATCATTCTTTCAAAAAATATCAAATATTTTCCTATATTTTTAGAAAAATTTGTTTTCAGAAGTTTTCCGTTTCATTTCCCTCCAAACTCCCAAACAAAGGTTTAATGTATGAAAGACTTTAAAACTCTAATCTTTTGAAGATAATGATTATCTCAATAGGACGAAGATGATATATATCAAAAGTTTGTTGAATAACGTGTAAATGAAGGTAAGAAAAATACAAAAAATGGAGGAGGGTTAAATTATACTGACCAATTAAGTTTTTTAAAATGGTTTAATTGAAGTTAATCACAAATACTTGAAAGATAAAGAGATAATGGGAGAGAAATTTACACACAGAGTTTATCCTTGGTCACTCACTTAACTGAGAGATATATTTAGCCCCTTCACACTGAAATTTTTCACTATAGTCAAATTGATTACAACTATCACTAAGATATCTTCTGATCCAATTGACCTCACAAATTGATTACAAATATCTTAAATTTCTTAAACACGATTAGGGATGGCAATTGGACCCATCCTCAGTGGGTATCCTCAAAATTTACCCATAACGAGTAAGGTAAAAACCTGCAAAATGAGTACGGGTTCGGGCACGGACAATTACCCATTAAAATAAGCGGGTATGGGCGCGGGTACGGATACCTTAGTACCCATCCCGCCCCATACCCACACAAAATATATTTATGTATTTTTTTTTATAAATTTATACTTTATCAATTTTAGTAAATACCTCACTATTAAACTTGTATGCATTTTTATATAAATGTTTGTTTATTTCTTAACATTATTTGATTTTTTTTGTGTTATTAAAAACATAAAATTATATGATAAATAATAGTTGATCAATTATTTTTATTAGAAATGCGAGTAAACGGGCATGGGTAAGGGTGCTTAGGTACCCATAGGGTATGAGTACAGATATAAATATTGATGACCACGCGGGTATGGACTCGGGTACGGAGATTTTTATAAAATGCGGGTATGGGGACGATTACTATAGTATCCTGCCCATTGTCACCCCTGAACACGATGAACGGGTCACAATTAAATCTTTTTATCTTCTTAAAAAATGTGACTAACACTTAGCCCTTGAAGGATAACAATCAGATAACTGGATAAATGATAGAATGTTTAGATTATAACTCCTAAGAAGTGATGTAAATTACTTTGGATACAAATATAATATAATTGTTTTGTATCTTTCAAAATATAGTGTATTACTATGAAAAAGTTTGCATGTTTTTTTCTTGACTTTTAGTAGAGCTTATTCTCTATATGATTTTCTTTTGAAAGTTCTTTTTCTTTTCTTCTCAGGTTGATTCACTTAAAATTATTCATTCCATAGTTTCTAAGTTTTATTATGGAATGTTGATGAATAAAACTTTGAGAAGTTGAGACTTTATATAGTTTATTTTTAAATGACCATTAGAAGAACTTTATCTTCAAGTAAAGTAGACATTGAGATATCGTACTATTGCAACAATATATTTATCTTCAAGTAAAGGAGGCGTTAAGACCTTGTACTATTGCAACAATATATTTATCTTCAAGTAAAGAAGACGTTAAGATCTTGTACTATTGCAATGATATATTTATCTTCAAGTAAAGGAGATAATGAGTTATAGTATTATTAGTTGACATAAGCTGTCTGGTTAGCATTCATTGTGACAATGAATTAGAGTTAATTGGTCAAGGTCTAGAATGATTTAATTCCTGAAATAGAATTTATTTGTCTCTTTGTATAGCTATATAATAATTGTAAATTATGCAGAATATTTAATATCATAGAAACATTTTTACAAAGTTCCTGTTATTTCATCATGGTATCAGAGCAGAGTTTTGATTCAGATAATGTAAGTGTGGAGAAGAATGATACCTCCAGCAATACAAAATCAACTTCTGATGTCACAAACACATCACCATATTACCTTGGTCTGATAATCTAGGAACATCGCTCGTGGCTACAACGCTCAAAGGCGAGAATCACCGCAATTGGGCACGCTCCATGAGGACGGCATTACGGGCGAAAAGCAAATTAGGTTTCATTAATGGATTAATCAAGAAACCTGTAAAAACCAGGCTAGTTTCTTACAATTGGGAAAAAGCTTATTCGATGGTCATGGCATGGATCATTAATGTTGTAGTTCCAGTTTTGCATGGCAGCATCTCGCATGCATCAACTGCGAAAAATATTTGGGAAGATCTGGAGAAGCGTTTTGCTCAAACAAATGCTCCTAGGATCCATCAATTGTGGCGCATGTTATGTCTGATGGAGCATGAATCGGACATGACTATGACATAATATTATACCAAATTTAAGAGTCTCCTTGATGAACTAGGAGAACTGCAACCACTTTCAAAATGCACATGTAATGCATCTAAAGAAATTTTGCATAGAGAAGGAGATCAGCAAGTACACCTATTTCTCATAACTCATAACAATGAGCAATTTGAACATGTTAAGGCGACAATGTTGAACACCAAACCTTTGCATTCGCTTCGACGCGTTTTTAACCATGTTCTCGTAGAAGAAGCTCGAATCATCGGTGAAAAAGGAAGGATTGCTGCAACTAAAAGAGAATCAGGAGGATCTGTCTTTTATGCATCTAAACAAAGTGGACAAAGGAGAAGAGATGGTTCAAACTCAAAGTGCGATTACTGCGGCAAGACTGGACACCTTAAAGCAAGATGTTTTAAGATTCTAGGGTTCCCATAGAATTGGCACACACGAAGGACATAGCACCTCTCAAGAGATGATGGAGGACAATCTAGTGTTTACCATGCACAAGCGACTGAAGAAGTAGTGCATGGGCGTTCACTCCATGGTTCTCGTGTGATGAAGCATGATTTTTGTGAATCTGGTAAAAATACATCTTGTAAAGATCTAAAATGGGTTTTGGACAGTGGTGCGTCACACCACATGACCCCTATTTTATCCTTAATGAGAGGGGTAACCAAGATTGAGAAACCTTTATATGTCACTATTCCTACAGGGAACACAGTGTTGGTAGAAATGATGGGGACCATTGATCTTAGCAAAGACATTACTTTACAAAATGTTTTACTTATTCCTAAGTTTGATTGCAATTTAATTTCAATTTGTCAATTGAATCGTGATTTAAATTGCTTTGTGACTTATCATCCTAGTTATTGTATGATACATGACTTTGCCACGAAGAAGAAGATTTGCTTAGGTGATGTACATGGTGGGGTTTATGTGTTGAAGAAACAAGTTCAAGGGTCTGCTTTCACGACACACCGTGAAGACAACACTGCTCTCTGGCATGCACGCATGGGACATCCTTCTCCTCAAGTTATGCAACACCTATCTCAGCTAGTGAATTTTAATTTATGTTCAAATAAACTTCGTTGTTATGACATATGTCATGGATCAAAGCAATGCAAACTTCCCTTTCATATTAGTTATAATAAAGTTGAGAATCCTTTTGATCTTATACATTGTGATTAGTGGGGAAGATATTGTACTGGCTCTCATAGTGGATGACACTATTTTCTTACAATCGATGATTATTCGCGTGGAACCTGGGTTTACTTGTTAAAAGAAAAAACAGAAGTTCTAAAAGTTTTAACAAATTTTATCAACATGGTAAACACATAATTTAATATAAAGATCAAGAGTTTGCGGAGTGACAATGGGACAGAATTTACCAACCATGTGTTTCAAGGAATCCTACAACAAGAGGGAATCCTACATGAAACTTCTTGTGTAGGAACACCCCAACAAAATGCAAGGGTGGAGATAAAACATAGACATATACTCAATGTGGCACGAGCCTTGAGATTCCAAGCTAAATTACCCATATCATTTTAAGGGGATTGTGTCTTGACAGCAACATACCTCATTAATAGAACCCTTACCATGATTAATGATGGGTTGACCCCATATGAGATGCTATTGGAAAAACCTTCATCATATGAGCACTTTAAGACTTTCAGATTCTTATGTTATATTAAAATTTCAAACAAGCAGCGAGATAAATTCGATTCAAGAGCAGAAAAATATGTATTTGTGGGTTATCCTAAAGGCCAAAAAGGTTGGACAGTGTAGAACCTAAAGACACAGGAAATATATGTATCAAGGGATGTGGTGTTCTATGAAGACATTTTTCCGTACACATCACAAGAAAAGGACATCAGTGAAGAAAATCATTCGCCAACATTTTCTCTTGATTTTTGTTTTGTTGAAGAGGATACTATGTATATCAATGATGAACAACAAAATCAGATCATAATTTCCGAAGAACCAAGAGAAGGAAGAGTTGTTGAAACAAATTATGATATGATCACTGAAGTAGAATAACCTCAAAATAAGGGGGAGAGTGAAACCATGACAAACATAGACATGCGGCCAAGGAACAGACAACCACCCAAGAGACTTGACAATTATTATTGCTACTCAGTTGAGAAAACCCACACATGTACATCGCCAAAGGCGTCAACTTCTTCAGGTATAATTTATTTTATATCAAACTATGTAAATTATGACGAGTTTTCACAAAAACACCAAGCTTAACTTGTAGCAGTTGAAAGCATTGAAGAGCCTCAATCATACAAACAAGCCATTCACAAACAAGAATGGAGAGAAGCCATGTCGTAAGAACTTAAAGCCTTGGAAGAAAATAAAATGTGGGAAATATCAAGACTACCTAAAGGAAAGAAGGCAGTGGGTTGTAGATGGGTATATAAGGTTAAATACAAATCGACTGGTGAAGTTGATAAATATAAAGCGTGGCTCGTGGCGAAAGGATATACACAAGTTGAAGGGATGACTTCAACGAAATCTTTGCACCAGTTGCCAAAATGACAATTGTGAGGTGTTTGCTTACTGTTGCAGTGGCCAAGGGATGGATACTTCACCAAATGGATGCGAGTAATTCTTTCCTACACTGAGAATTAGATGAGGAAGTATATATGGAGTTTCCTCCGGGTTACAAAGTTTTTTATAAAGAGATTGTGTGTCGCCTAAGAAAGTCATTATATGTTCTTAGGCAAGCCTCACGCAATTGGTACTCAAAATTGTCCCAAGCATTGGTAAAGTATGATTTCCAGGAATGTGAAGTTGATCATAGTTTGTTTACATATTCGCATGGTTCACTTTTCATGGTTGTGTTAATTTATGTTGATGATCTTGTCGTAACTGGGAATGATGCAAAGTCATGTGAAAAATTCAAACAATACCTCAGCAAATGTTTTCACATGAAGGACTTGGGAGAGTTAAGATATTTTCTTGGTCTAGAGTTAGCTCGTGGATCTTATAAATTATTCATTGGTCAAAGAAATTATGCTTTGGAGATTCTAAATGAATGTGGGATGCTAGCTTGCAAGCCTTCATCTATCCCACTTGAACCAAACCATAAATTAGCATTGGATTCAAGTCCTTTATATGAGAATCCTTCACAGTACCGTAGGTTGGTGGGACGACTTATTTACCTCATAATCACTAGACCGGAATTAACATACTCTGTCCATTTTCTGAGTCAATTTATGCATGAACCTCACCAAGGGCACTAGGACATGGCCATGCATGTTTTGAGGTACTTGAAGTCTTCAATGGGGCAAGGAATTGTCATACCAAGAGATAATGACCTCAAACTGGTTGCATATTGTGATTCATATTGCACTTCATGTCCATTAACTAGAAGATCAATATCAGGTTATGTCGTGAAGTTAGGAGCATCTCCCATTTCATAGAAAACCAATAAATAAACTACCGTATCAAGGTCCTCGAGTGAAGCAGAGTATAGAGCAATGGCTCATGCCACAAGTGAAGTCATATGGTTAAGAAGATTACTTACATACTTACAAGTAAAATGTGATTCTCATATAGTTCTACATTGCGACAATCATATTGCTATTCATTTAGCTTCAAATCTGGTTTTCCACGAAAGAACGAAACACATTGAAGTTGATTGTCACTTCATTCGAGAATTTCTTGTCAAGGGTATTATAGTTATTGTCCACATATCAACCAAGTCACAACATGCATACATTTTCATACAGTCTTTGGGAACAAAACAATTTCGAGAACTATTAGGCAATCTGGGATCTCATCATCCTCAATCTCCAACTTGAGGGGGAGTAATGAGTTGTAGTATTATTAGTTTACATAAGTTGTCTGGTTAGCATTCATCGTGATAATGAATTAGAGTTAATTGGTCAAGGTCTATAATGATTTAATTCCTAAAATAGAATCCATTTGTCTCTTTGTATAGCTATATAATAATTGTAAATTATGCAGAATATCCAATAATATAGAAACATTTTTACAAAGTTCTTGTTATTTCATCATGAGACGTTAAGATCTTGTACTATATATTGCATGAGGCTAATTTGTATCCATAGAACTTGTAGCAGGTCTTGTCGCACATTATATCTTTTTTTGTGCAAATTTTGTATCGTTTGTATATTATGTATAATTGTTTAGTTGGTTCTAAGTTTAAACTTTTGAGAGACAAAATAACTAAGTTTACTCTTGCTTATGGTTACCATAAGAACAAACTCAGTGAGAGTAGCAAGTACGACAAAGATGTCAGCTTATGGTTTTCAGAGGTTCGAATATGTTGACTTAAAAGTTTGGAGTTAACAAGAGAAGCACGACAAAGATTAAGTACTTGACTACGCATGATAACGTTGTCAGCTTATACTAGCAAGTACTAAAGGGAGTCATCAAGACGTGCACCCAGAGGTTGCTTCAATATTGCAGTACCAAGAGGGTTCATCTAGACTAGATGATTGTATAATCATTTTTTATCATTCCCAAATATATATTATAAATAATCTTATTAGAAGTGATATACAGAAGTAACAAATGTTATACAATAAAATTATTCACTTACCTTGTGTTATCAGCATAACTAAGAAGTAAAACATTGTTCTTCAAACCAGTTTTTGTTCAGCAATAACAAGTAAAAAGTACTACATAATATTTTCATAATCCAAATTGAATGTATCAAAAAAGTGAAGTTTTCATCTATTTATAATCAAATTTTATCATTAGTTTTAATATGGTAGTGAGATGAACTAATAACCCATTATTAAAGAAACTTGAATTTGACTAATTTATGCAAACATGTAAGGTGATGTTCGTTATTAAAGAAAAATTATAACTTGTGAAAAATAAGATTATAACATTTTTTATATGAGACTTTGCTTTCTATAGTTGTTGAAATAATTCATTTTTCATTTATCGAGGATGTTTATTCTTGTGGTGTTATTTTTGCCTTAACCTGAATGAAAAAAATTGAAAAGATAAGTGTTGTAACTGAATGATTTGAATCAATTTATAGATTATTTACATAATTTTGAATTATCTTTACAAAATAAAAATGGGATTTCCCCCATGTGATTTGAATCGTATTTATCATTCTTCAACAATTCATATATCTAACCCATGTGAATAAATTATTAAGGAATCTGGTAAAATCAAATGAGTCAGCTCATCCATGCTATGATTCAATTAAAAGAAGTTAAAGCCCCTTACAAACTTTGTATGATTCAAATGATGTTAGAGGTGTTTTAAACCAAATAGTGAGAATGGGCAAGCTAATTTACTTGAATCAAATCATAATTTGATTCAAACATCACATGATTTAATTCCATTACATCAAACTTCATTTCATAAAAATAAATTAAAATATGATTCAATTCGAACAATGCAAAAATGAGGGGAATTAATTTTTCATGCATGCAATAATTTTCCAATGAGATGATGTACTTGCAATGAGTACAATAGGAAAGACCATGTACAATAGGAGAGACCATGCGTGCGACATGTAAAACCAGATGTTTTCTCTGGGTTAGTGATCTGTGAATAGGTGATGATCCCAGTGTGATTCTTCCCACAATGTTTTATAGCTATTTTGGATTTAATATGACCTTAATGCCTCTGATCGTTGTGTTATTTTTTTTATGACTAATTATTATTTTGTATAGGATTAAAATGTGTGACTCTCGTACATATTTGTTATGACTATAGGCTTAGTCAACTTCTTGCCTAAATTTGAGTTAATCTCATTACATAATGTCCTCACCCTAATGGAAGACACATGCTAGTTATGATAGATGATGTCTCACCCTTTGTGCTTCCCACATAGTTATTGATCAAGTGAGCCAACTTTCTTTTATGCAATATGGATGTGAGACATCATGTTTATAATGATACAAATGCAAAGTGTGAGAAACTTTAAGAGAAGGATATTTACAGCAAAATTACCTAGAAACCTATTAACATCATTCAAAATATAAATTAAGCCCCAAGTTTAGGAAAAACAAGCATCCATCGACCACTCGGGTGAGAAAACTCTAAATTTATATAGACATTCCCAATTTTCCACAAAAGAATTCATAGTAGAAAGGTCCAGCCTCGTGAGCTGAAAACTCTAATGTTAAATATAAGCTCACTAGTATCTTCATAATGTGGTATTTCGACCAAAATGAGGGAATGGAATGCCATCGACAAATGCATTCCCATCATTATCAATTGACATATGCTTGTCCTCTATAACAACCCTCTTTTCATTCATCAACGTCATTCTCGTAAACGATGACCATGGAATGATTAAGTAGTATTTTTACTTGAAACTACAAACACATTCCACAAATCCTTTAAAGAATTTTCATGTTTGCTTAACAAAAACACTATTATATTAACAATGATATTCACTAGCCTTAAATAGTTAAACATGTGGAAAAAAAACAAAGGAATGATGTGGACAATGTTTAAATAGATGATCGTTAGCTAAAAAAATCCCTTAAATATGATAAGGAGTTCAAATGTAATTGAGAAGGCTCCAATTTAAAACACTTGATTACCACCTTCTCGAATTCCATGAAGAGCATTTGGAAACCCGTCTCTTTGAAAAATGTTATGAAAACTGGTATGGAAATTATGCAATACTTGCTACAAATCTGCATGTTCTTTAAGATAATTCCCACACCCTAATCTTGTGAACCCCCATCCTACACCCAGACAAACGAGTCCTTGGGCGTGAGAGTACGCTAAGAACATTGAGATCACTTTGAATGACTTCTCACTGATCCAAGCGTAGTTATCCTTGTTTGGAAGGATAACTATATTTTGTGATCTTTTCTTGCTCTTCTCGGTGTGAAAAAATGAACGAAGAAAATGATTTCTACATTTTATCAAATCCACCCTTCCACCATCATTCAAGTAAAAGGTCACAAAAAACCCTTATAATAGACGCAAACCATTGTGCTAGAGTATTCCTTAGACAACTTAATGATGTCTAGCCTGAACAACCACTACATTAGTATAAAAGTATGATCAAATCAAACGCCCATAAAATTACAACCAAGAACAAAAGTTTAATTTCCAAAACCAAAAAATACCACTTGTGAAAGTGAAAACACTTTTCGTGACCAAAAACATCGAAGGTAGATTAGAAAATAGGAGGAAAAAGCCTAAAACATAGCAGAAAATTATTCAAAGAAGATGAGGAAAATGATGCAGGTGGCCTAGAGTTCCCTCGAACTTGATCTGAGAATCATTTTCGAAGTAGTGGGCATGAGAACAAACAAGGATGAACAAGAGCTTGTTAGTCTAACGACTCACGATATCCTCGAAACTACACACAATAGACTTGAAGGCATATGCACTTGATTGCCTGTACAATGCTTGTCAATTAGCTAAAAAACCAAACATTTGAAACTCTAAAGGACATATCACTGTTTTGGAAAGATGTCGGAATGGAAAAACCTCTCAGACATAAACAATGTGAAAACATGTTACAAAACCACTCCACACTACTTTAGAATAATTATCTATTGAAAACCTCTTAGAATCATCATAAAAAATGATGCAACTCGTCCTCCACCAAAAACCTCTCAGAAACATCCTAAAAAGTCCTCCATAGAAAACCATTCAGAATCTTCACAATTTAAAAATTGTTAAAAAAATATCTATAATATTTTTTTAAAAAAGAAGGAAAAATACCCTTTTTGGTCCTTTAAGATTACCTCAGGGTCTATTTTGGTGCCTTAATTTTAAAAGTTCCAAAGTGATCTTTAATTGTTCAAATAGTGTCACAGTGGTCCTTTTTGTCCATTTGACTTAATTGGACGTTTGTTTTGGTCTACGTGATAGCTGGTGTGGATTTTATATATCATATTTTTTGTTTCGTATCTTCCTTCTTCTCTTGAAAGGATTTTCCCCAAATTGATTTAGGGTTCTTCAAATTGGAGAGGTCATCACTGAAATTGGATGAGGAAAATGAAATTATCATCATCAATTAACTTTGGGAATTTTTCTAAATAATCCAATTTGAAGTGTTGTGGTAGTTTGGATTCCAATTTGCGATGGAAACCCATATGTAAATGTGGAGAAATGGTTGTTCTTTGCAAGACCTTAATTGTTACAAACTTTGGGAAACAACTTTGGGGATGTTGTCACTATAAGGTAAGAACAAATTTCAATATTTCCTTCTTTTCTGGTTATTCTGAAATAGACAATTTGTGAATTACACAGGGTGTAACTTGTAACACAAGATGGTTGTGGATATTTTGATTGGTTCTATGAGGATGTGCTATATGAGAAAAACTAGTTTATAAAGAAGAAAAAGAGTAGGTTGGAGAAGCTTAAAAATAAACTTGATGCAACAAAAATAGAGGTGGAGTATTTAAAGGCAACAAATGATGAGCTGAAGATACAGTTAGGGAGTTACAAATTCAAATATAGAAAATGGTGAAATGGAAGAAAAACATTGGAAGACCATGTTTTGTATTGTTTTAGTTGTGGTGGTACTTAGAATGTTGTAACAATTGTACTGGTTTGAATATGTTTATATCATATTGTTTTAGTTGTGGTGGTACTTAGAATGTTGTAGCAATTGTACCAGTTTGAATATGTTTATATCAGATTGTAATAATTAATGTGCAATATGTTTGAATGATTATGTTGCAATTAATACACTACTACGGAAAACCCCTTTCACAACGGTTGTAAAATGAGTACCATCACGTCGGTTATACCGTTATTAAGTAGAGTTTCGTTGTAAGTTTGTTGTTTCTACAACGGTTTGGAAACCGTTGTGATATATACACTTAGGTATTTGGTTCGAAACCCATTAGCGGCAAATTATGTAAAACAAAAATTATCTTTAATCTCGGTTACAAAAGATAATCGATGTTGAAAGTACCCAGAGTTTATTGTATTATATATAGATTGCTTGTTTTCCATACAACTCACTAAAGAAATACATGGATTCAAATTGATGAAGAAGTTTATAATCTAAAAAATAAAATATTATTGAAAACCAACTTAAACAAACCATTGTTGTTTTCTGACTGCATTTGTCTCATCATGCATCTCACACGGTTTTACATATATTGTGGTATATTGACATGGCTACTAAGATGCATCACTATCTTCGATTATAGTTAAATTTCCATAACAACAATTTACTGAATAATCTGCCTCATCATCATCACTTATCATCGTAATTTTTATAATCATAATTTTTACGATTATAAGTGTTGATGGTGAGGCAGATTATCCAATAAATTGTATTTAATGAATTTAAATAAAATTGAATATATCTATGAATCTAAGGAGCCAAATCATTATACCATAATATATGTAAACAACGTGAGATGAAGGATGAGACACATACAATTCAAAAACAACAATGTTTTGTTTAAGTTGGTTTTCAAATACAACTTAATTTGCAGATTATAAGTATCTATGTTAATTTAAATGAATGTATTTTAAGTGAGGATTAGTGAAACAAACAATCTACATAGAATATAATAAACTCAAACAACATCATACACCAGAACCAGATATTATAAATTTATCAACAAAGCCCTAACCGCATACAATATTACAAATTATATTAAATTGTTTCAAGAACACACCTTTTATTGAAAAATTATCGCGGGTATGAATTTCATCTAGTTTGTGAAGCAATGAAAAAGAAACACAAGGTGGATGAAGTTTCCACAATGACTTCATACTTCTTGTATTTTTTCCATTGCTACACAAACCATATGAATCTTATCAACTCATATTATACGCTTGCTATCACCATGTATCACCCCCTTAATCTGTAAGGAAACACAACAAAGTTCAACAATGAGCATCTTTAGTTAAAACCAAACCCTAAAACCATAATCCATTGGAGAGTAAAGAGATATTTAAAGAGAGAGCATAAGAACATACCATCTTCGTCGTCTTTAAAGTTTGGGATGTAACAAATCAAGATATATTAAGTTCATCTAATACGTGTAGCTATGAGGAAGAAATACAAGGTGGATGAAGTTTCTAGAATAACTTCATACTTCTTGTATTTTCTTCATTACTACACAAACTATATGAACCTTATCAACTCATATTATACGCTTGCTACCACCAATATCATCACCATGTATCATCCCCTTAAACTAGAAGGAAACACAATAAACTTCAACAATGAACATCCTCAGTTGAAAAACAAACCCTAAAACCATAATCCAATGAACAGTAAAGAGAGGTAGAAAGAGATATATTATAAATTTTCAGGACGCACCTTCTAATGAAAATAATAGAAGAAAATAAATAAATTATGGTGTTCATCTAGTTTGAGAATCAATGAAAAATAAATACAAGGAGGAAGAAGCTTACACAAAAGCTTCATACTTCTTATATTTCTTTTCATTATTTCTAAAACTAGATGAATTTGCTGCAAATGTTGTTTCTTCATTTACTAACATGTTGTTTGTGAAGTTATGGAGAAGAAGTACAAAGTGGATGAAGTTTCCATCATAGCTTCATGATTCTTGTACGTTTTTTCATAGCTACACAAAGATTATGTACGATAGTCAAAGTATGGTCTTTGTTACAGTGGTGAAGACGAATCTGAAAAAATGAGAACAATCAACAAAAACAACATGCAACAAACGATATAATGGGAAATATCTAACAATAGATGGAAAAAGAAGAATACCTTAATATATGAAGCACAAGATTCACGACTAATGGTGAAGATTAAGAGAAAAATGGGTTATAAAGTTTCGCTATGAAGGAAACGACACCACTGTCAATAAGTGAAAGTGAATTCGCTTATATATGGATAAACTATTTCACAATGGTTAATAATACCAACCGTATAGATAATTATTTATTTATTATAAATATATCACAACGGTTAACCAGAAAATTGTAGTGATATCCCTTTTATTTGTGAATTTTAAAAGAAAATGCGTGTCTTAACGTTAAAGGAATAAAATATTTTATAGCGTTGAGGTTTGAACCGATGGAAGTTTGATTGTATCACAACGGTTGGTTCTGTAACCGCCGTTATATACAAATAATTTTTAATCAAAAAAACAAAATAAATATGGTACCGTCTTAGTAAAGATATGTCACCACGGTGTAGAAAAACCCGTGTGACCATGGCGTTGTTGAATACACGTTTTGTAGTTGTGATATGTGTTTTATTAGTTGATACCAATATATGTTTGTTATCAGTTAATACCAATATGTGTTTGTTATCAGTTAATACTAATTAGTGTGTTTCAGTCCATTATGTATACTAACAACTTATCAGTCAGTTTATACCATGCACATTTGGTTTATACTCAAACAGATAAAGTACAAAGCACTTAGGTCATTACTAATGTAGTGGAAACCACTAATATTCAATCATTACATCATAATGAGAACACATAATGCATAGGTTCAAAAAGAATTACATATATCCAAAACACATGTTCAAACTTAACCTAACAACTGTAAACTAAGAACAACAGACAAAATGACAGACAACAACCCTAAATAAAACTAAATCTTCCATTTTGGTCTAGATCTCTTTGTTGGTGTTGTCCTTCTTGTTGTTGGCCCAACAACAGTCTTGACTACACTCAATCTAGTTGTAGGACCCGATGGTACAAATGGTGTAGTTGGCCTTTTGACTGGTAACTTCTTGACCCTTCCATGAGTTGATTGTTGGGATGCTTCACTATCTGTTTGAGATGCCCTCTTAACTGGTTACTTATTTTCCTTTCCATGAGATGACTAATGGGATGTTTGAGTGGTTACTTTAGTAACATGATGGGATGTTTGAGTAACTTGTTGGGATGCTTGAGTAGTTTCTTGAGTAACTTGTTGGGATGCATTAATAGGTGTGTGTTAGGATGCTTGAGTAGGTTCTTGTTGACTAATTGGTGTCACCATGCAGTTAAGCTTATTGTGACCTGATTTCTTATATCTATTACACTTTACAATGAAACCAATCATTCTCATTTTTCTATCAGAGTCGTCAATCTCACCTTGCTCTAAATTCCTCCTTTTTTTTTACATGCCAGACATTTTCCTATACTTAGGTGGTTACACATCAGGATACTTTATTCTTACCCACATATTTGAGCCATTGACAGGAAATACCACATGTTTGTACACTTCCATATGTCTTGATTTCCTGTAATAATCTGGGATGTAGTCATCAACCTTATGGTTTCTACTTTTCATAGTTGAAAGTGCATGAACACAAGGTTGGCTTGTCAACTCTAAGCAGTAGTTCATCCATTGAAGACAATAGTCTCTATGTCATCAAATTTGAAAACTTATAATTATAACACATAATTATAACACATAATTATAACAACATAATTATAACTCATAATTATAACGCATGATTATAACAACATAACTATGACATCATAATATATGGAAGAACACATAAAACACACCTTTTGTTGATCATAAATAAAAGTGTATGTGAGGCACTTATCTCTTTCACCAAGATCATCAATAAGCAGCTCCATGAACCATGTCCAACTATCCTTATTTTCACTCTCCACTACTGCAAATGCTATTGGTAGAATTTGATCATTGAGATCTCTATCTATGGTTGTCAGGATTTGACCTCCACAAATATCTTTAAAAAAATCCCACAATGCCTATGAAATGTTTGCATAACTGGAAGCAGTCCTTACAAGCTGCAAAACATATGTATAGCCTTCTAAAATGGGGTATTTGATCATCAATACCTTCTTGTGCAGGTTGAACATTCAGTTTTATAGTTGACCTTGGGTTTAATCTTAATAACTCATCTAAATAGTCATAAATCCTTGTATAATCCCCTAGGAAAGAACCATAAACCATGTCTCTAGCTGTAAATATAACTCTTAAGGCCTCAGTCTTGATGACCACTACATTCCACTTCTTTTGTTCCTTTTCTTTTATGTCTTTAAGCTTCAATTTAGGGTTGTTTTTCAATGAATTTTGAATCCTTTTAACCAACCAATTAGTGCTCATCATTTTCACATAATACTTTTTACTACAACTATGATTGTCTAATACATTCCTTAGTTGACAAGAATCCTCATTAGGCAACTTAGCACAATAAGGTTCCCACTTTGTTCGCATGTGGATTTCGTGTGAACAAGTCGGTGGCCTCCTGTCGAAAAGGTTTACTTGCAGGACCGGTCAAACGAGACCTAGGACTGCTCTGTCTGGTTGAGTATATGGTTCACTTCTATAGTGTTAGATGGTAAGGGTTTTTTGGGATTATTTTGTGTTTGTGCAAACGCTCGCGGAATGTTTCGTTGATTTGGAATAAAACAAGTAAATGAAAACAAACAAAAGTAAAAACAATAAAATAAGAAAAAACAAAGCAAAAGACAAGTATTAAAATTGCTTGGAATTGAAATAACTTGAAAAGATAAATTTTTGGATGCTATCATACATTTTTCCTAGGGATTAATTCGTTTCTCTTAACGATTGGTACTTTGAGTGTGTCCCTTTTACAATGTAAAGAAATGCGACCTTTAATTCTAAAAACAAAATCTACTTAAATAAACATAAAAAGTAATCATCGTACCCTCTCCAACAAATCTAATGATGACACGTGTCACCCATTACTATGGTAACTGCCCACTGCGTATCTTCAGTTCCTTGGGCAGTTCCTTCATGGCATTATGCATGTTGCGTTGAAAGCCTTCAACAAAGTGGCTTTTCAGGGCAGCGTCGAAGTGCTTCGATGCCTATCTTCACTAGATTGGATTTTTCCCTCACTTTCTTCTTCATGTAGATAAGTCAACATGTTTCCTCTTTCTTGGTTAGGTAGAAAAACTTTCTCTTTGACGATTGTGTGAATTCACTCTAAAATGCAAAATCATTATTAGCCTGGTCGAAATATTCAGCTAACAGCTGGTCGAAATCTCCAACTAACAAATCCCCCCCAAAAGGCCAGTTTAGACAGAGATATGGTCGACCAAGAAGCTTGCCCTTTTGGATTTTTATGAGAGATTTTGACGCATCATGACCGTCGACTTAAACTAAAAATCGTCCATATTTTGTCGGATTGAGACAACCTGTCACATCCGTCATGATTCCACATTTGGCGCCACAACTTCCAACACTAATAATGACCCACTATCGTAGCTCAATTCCATGCAAAACCCTTAATTTTCATGGATTTTGGCTATAAATATCACTTCTTTTTGTTCGTCTGCTACTGGCGTGAGGACGTTGATCAGAGTCCACTCTAAAAATTTCGGCGCCTGACTTAGTAGAATGGGCATAATTTTTGATACCCTAAAAGGGTTGTTTTTTGGGCAGTGTACTTTTTCAAGGGTTGATTTCACGCCTCTCAAGCTCATACCCCTTAGTTAGGTGATCAACTCGAGGATCATTCCTCCCATAAAAGGTAGTGGTCTCATGTGCTTCCAACTATACTCCCACTCTATTTCGTCATGAGTTCCTCTTCAAAAAATCCTGCAGACAAGAAAGTAGCCAAGGAAACTCCGGAGCCACCCAAATCAATTGTTGCAAAACCTGGTGCATCAAACACTGGAACCATAGTTGTTGGGAAAACGTTTGTGACCCAGATGAAACCCCCTAAAAGGGGACCGCCTCAAGGCCATGACCCTGATCTGGATGTTGACGAAGTCTGGATTGACTTCCTCAACTCAGGAGCCTGGAGAGGGATGAACTAATTTTCCTGGAGGTATTAACCAACCAACTTCGATGATGGACAGTCAAACGTTTGCATATTTTTTGTTTTTTGTACTTTCTAGCCTGCGGGCTTTTATCTTATCTTTTAATTTGTAGCATAACATGCCTCTTTGTATGCCATTTTGGCCCCTGGTCTGTTGTGACCATTTGATTAATGACATTTTTATGTGCGGATTTTTATTTCCTGTAGCATAGACTTATACTTTTTCCAGTATCTCCCATTTACTCTTAGGATTCTCCTGCCAGGACCTACCTCTTTTATCTCGTAAGCGTTGTTGCTAAAAGTTTGACCTACTTGGAGCGGTCCTTCTAAATTCGGCGACCATTTCCCCGATGTTCGATTTCATCTATCCATGGGAAAATGACTTTATTAACGCCCTAATTTCATAATTTAATTATTTATGAATATGTGGTATTGTGTGGTAGTTTGTGGTGTTGTGGTGAAATTGTTTTACTTAAATAGTGATATTAGAATAATTAAATATTATCTAATTATTATTATTAAAACAAAATAAAGAGTTGGAGGTCTTAGGGGTAGGATTGTCATTTGAGAAGGTTATGAGAATGAAATAGAGAGAGAGTTTTCTCATAACGCGTGTTTTGTGAAGATTGGGGGAAGTTGCTCTGAAGAACAAGGAGGATGAAGTTGGGAATTCATCAAGAGGTAATCGAAGAGCTCAATTGACTAAGGTATGGGGAGTAATTTCTATTCGATATTTATAATGTAGGGATAAGTCTAATGAGAAAGGGGATTTTGAGGGAAACATTAGGGTTAGGAGGATTATTAGAAGAATTTGATGAATTTTTTTTGTTAGATGTTGTAAATGATGAATATATGATGATAATATATTGTAGGAATGAAATATGTGTTTTTATGCTGTTAAATGATGGTTTTTGATGAGTTTGGTAGCAAATGAGTTGTGTTGAAAATTACAGGGTTTTTGTCATAAATCACTGTCTCGCTTAGCGAAAGAATGAAACTTTGAGAACCCTGCAACTTGAGACCAACTCACTTAGCGAGCACGATGCCCGCTTAACGAGACCTGGCACTTTTTTAAAAATGTTTTCTTTCCCCAAATGACTTGAAACGACTTGTTTTGTTGCCTTATATTACTATGATGTTGCTGTGAATTCTTGCCATGATGTATTATGCTAAATGTGTAAGAACTGTGATGAAATAATGTTTAGATGATTATGTTGTATTATGATGATATGTAGTTGTAACACGTTGGAATAACTGACTTTTAGTTTTTTGTCGCAAAATATGTTGCGGTAAGCATGAGTCGCCACCGACTTTTATTTCATCCAATTTAGGAAAGGCATAAAAGAACAGGAAAAACCTTTAAAAGATTTTGAGTTCGGGGGGGTAAGTTATACAAAGGGAATGTGTTAGCACCCTTTGTATCCATGGTTATCCATGGACTCTTAACTGCTTAGTTCACTTTACTTTTGTTTGAAGAAATAGTGGTGATGTATTTAGAAAAAGTCCATCTTTGTAATGGTTCTCGTATGAATGTATACAAAGTGTTTTATTTAAGTTTTTGAAAATGTGAGGTGTAAAGAGTAATTTTATTTTGAAATGGTGAGCAAGCAATTAAGGGCTTCCTAACTACTCAAGGTCGTTCATGTTATTTTTCTTTCCTTAGGGATATAATTGTCCTTACTATTAGTTAGTAAGTAGTTTTATCCTTGGATTTGGAAGGGACAGGCGTGGGGTCATCGTTATGGTCATAGAAGGCAACTTGTAGGGATACCTTAACAATTCGAAGGGACTATCATCATTTTCATAGGGACAAGATCATTTATTCGAAGGCAACTTTAAAGGGACAACGAGGGACTATGATCTTTTATTCGAAAGGCAACTTTGATGATTTATTTCTTTAGGCAACAAGTTAAGGTATCCCTACGTTCGAGGGAATTGACCATATTTCATAAGGCAACAAAGAGAGGTTACCCTAGAGGTGTGAGTGTGCAAGTGTATTTAATTCAATTGTTTTAGTCTTGGAAATTAGGGTTTGCTAACAGTTGATTTTAGTCTTGCCATACAATCCTATTAAGCATGCTTCTAACAATTTATAATGTGCGGAAAATAAACCCTAATTACTATTACAATGCTTTGGGACAGATACATAATAAGAAAAACCCTTTCAGAAAATATAAAGTGCGGAAAGTAAAACCTAAAACTATTACAAGGCTTTAGCAGTTACATTATTTGAACAAAAATAAAATCGTGCGACAAAAATAAATTATTACAAATTCCGCGCATCCTATACAATTATTCTAAAACAATAAAATAAAATCGAGAAGAAAAATATAAATGAAATATTGATTAAGATTTGATTAATTGATTTTTATTAAAAAAATGTTTGATAAAAAAAAATTAGTTTAATGAAATAAATTAAATTTGAATTAATTATGTAAAAATAAATATTTTTTTGATGTTTTATGATTTTTATGAAAATAATTATATTATTAAGTAATTTTTTTATTGGTTAGAAAATTATTAATTTAAATTAGGTGATTATTTGAAAAATAAAAAAAGAAAGGAAAATAAGGCATATAAACAAAGAAAAAAGGAAAAGGTTCAAAAATAGAGGGAGGGACGCTGGAAACAGTCATTTGAGTTCATTGGTCCATTCAATTTGGTCTGAAATTGCTTCTAGCTAAGGTTCTCCAAACTCACGGCTTCCAACCCTAACAATGGCAGATCATGATTCTTGCACCTAAAGTTCAATTTGATTGCCTAAATAGCTTGCTCACATCATACAAAACACAAATATGCAAAGAATTAGATGTATCATGTGTAAAAGTATGAAATCGAAAAATTGAAAAAATAAACCAAAAATAAATAAATTTGGTTATGACATTGTAAGAGTCTTTGGAGCAAGGTGATGATTGTGACACCTTCATAGGGACCTCGTGAATGTGTTTGAACCTTCAAATCACTTTGAAAGAGGTTGCAATCTTGAAACTGATTCTCACTTGTTTATGAACTTTTTTTTTGAAGTTTTTTTAGTGCTCTTTTGATCAAAAAAAATGTGTGTCCTTGCTATCTGAAGGTGTTATGTATTTATAGAGGAAGGATTTAAGTCAACTTGTAGGCTTGGGTTCAATTTATTTTGGGATGATAGAATTTGATTGAAATTTGATTTGAAAACTTTCTATTTTGGTCATATTTGGCCATCATATCTTTCTCCTCATGTTTTGCACGAATTTTGGATCAAATATTATGTAAATAAATCTCAATATCTGATCCTAAAATAGTCTAAATATCAAATCTTTGATTTTTCATATTTATTTTGATTAAAATTGAATTTAAATGAATTAAATCCAATAAAATATGAAATAAATAAAGAAAAATCGAAAAATATGACTTAGGGGTTGTGGAATATCTTAAGATTAAGTTTGTATTGTGAAAAGATAGGCCCATTTGGCACAAACTCAAGTTTTGGTCATTGTTTGCCTTATACACTTCCTCAAATTTGCTAAACTTTAACAATGCACAACTTTTTCAATTTTTATCATATGAATGTGCTCTTGGACTTTTTAGAAATATTAAAGTGTCCTTTAATCACTCCTTTTGGTCCCATGTCAATTTAATCTTCCATGTTCAAGTTATGAACTTTTGAAAAAGTTGACTTTTTGTTGATGTTTTAGAGGACCTGTAATGTCTTGGCCCATATCTCTCAAATGAAGCATTTATGGACTTGGCTTGTGAGACACAAAGTTGTAAAGAATTGAATTTCCTTAAAAATGAGATTTGGATGGGAAATTTTTTATGAAGCATGTGAAATTTAGGTACGGTCAAAGTTTAGTTGACTTTCTCCTAAAGAAACCCTAATTTAGCAACTTTTGCCTTGTGATAAATTTGATGTTTTCTTGATGAATCATGATCAACCCTTGATAAAATGATGAATCTTACTTCATAATATTGGTGTTGACCAAATATTTTGAAGTTTGATTGTATGTTGACCATAGTTGACTTTTTACCCAAGTTAACTGATTATTGATTATCTGAGCATCTGACTGACCAAACTTGTAGGGCGAGTCTTGAAACTTGACATGAGGATCCTTTGAAGTATATGGGATACCATGAAGTCCATTTGAGGCTTTGTAAGTCCAATTCACTTTGAGAAACACAAAACCCTAATTTGAAATCTATTGCTTAGAAGGAGGTTTTGTTTGATGAAACCTTGAGTCCCTTTGAGTAATTGAGAATCGTATGACCATTAGGAGACCTCTTGAGACATATTATCTTGAAGATATGAGGGAAAATTTTGGGCTACAACGATAGTCTTGATGATATGAGTAGGAAAAGTATTATATGTATGAATGATGAACGATGAATAATGATGAATGCAGATAGTCGATGAGTTTTGATGATGTATGATTGTATTGTGTCTTTCATTCGTGGAATAATTATGTTGGGGCTTCATTACATTGGTAGCTTCAATCCCATTGTGTGGATTGAAGTGATATGTTGCTTATGTTGTGCTCCCTTGTGGAGGGTTGATGGTCAGTGTCCATCCATGATGATGTTTCGGTACCACATGCATATTATGAGGATTGCATTCATTATTGGTGGCATAGCATGATTGAATTTGTTTTTGTGATGATGTGATTGATTTTGTTGTATATGGGTGAGACATGACGTAATTGATCTATTGGTGCATGTTATTTTATAATTCATTCTTTATATTATTTTAATTGAATGTGAATTTACTCACCCTGTCTGCCTTTTGTGATTGTCTATTATGTCATCCTGCAGATACTCAAGAATAGTTTGGTGCTTGGACGTAGCTTGGAGTATGTGTTTTTTTGTCATTTATAGAGTTTAGGGTGGTGTCCTGCTCTGTGTCGTGTAACATCAGAAACACTTGGATGTTTTGTTGGTATTTATTTGTTTTAATCAATGATGATGATGTTTGAATTAACAATTGAATTTTTATACTATGTTGATTAAGTTGTTAAATGATGACCCGCTGTGTATTTGATGATGTTTGTTTATATTTATGATGCATGTTGTAACCCGTGTTACGGGACATGACACATAAATGAGTTGTATTGATGTTTTGATGAAATGTGATGCCTTTTTATGTTGAGAACTATGATTTTCTTGAATATTTTTGTTATATTATGTAGTGGGATAAAAAAGGTGTTACATTAGTGGTATCAGAGCAGGTCGGTATGTCCGACCGTGTGTCGTTGTTGTCGGTCTGTGGTCGGTCGTTAGTTGTTAACGATTATTTCTTTTCTGATGTTGTGAGTGTTGTGAAGAATGTATGGAAAGAACACGTGTGCTCTTGCTAAAGTTATTGCTCCGCTTGCTGAGGCCACGACTCGAAACAATGAACAAGATAAGTTTCATGCTTTGGAGAAGTTTCAGAGTAATAGTCTTCCGGTTTTTGAAGGAGATCATGACCCACAAAATGTGTAAGTTCTGAGTTGGCATCAATTTTTCCAAAACATGTTGCTCGGGAAAATGTTATGAAGAATTTTTTGACATAAGAATATAACACCACTGCAGGTGTGAAAGTTTAAGTGTGCTGCTGTTTTAGCAGGATGTCAAGACTGATGTCATGGCATCTCTTTCTGGTGCTGAAATCAGAACTGTCCAATTTTCTGTTTGCATGAGTTTTCAGAAATATTATTTAAGTTTTTTTGTTGAGATTTATCAGGAGCTATTTTTAGAAGGTTGTGACTCAGCATGATTCAGAATATTGAAGAATATAATTTCTAAATATAGAGATATTTTAGGAAGTTATAGATTGAAGATCTTTTTTTAGTAGAATTTTCTGCATTATTGTAGCAACTGATATGTTGTATTTTTTAGGCCCAAATCCAGTTGGGATAGGTTATAAAAAGAAACCTTGTAACCTAGGTTTAACCAACCAACGAAAATGTAAACATCATTAGGGTTGTGTTCTTGTGGCAGTCGTGCATAACAAGGAACCTTATTGTGGTTGTTTTATGTGTAAACCTCGAAGCTGCTAAGTAAGAGGTGGATTGTACTTAACTGAAGTTGCTAAGCAAGGTTAATGTATTGTAATGGAAGTGTGACTTCTGTTTTGGATTTTTGTGTAGGTAAAGAGTCGTCAATATTAACAACTGATTGTTGAGGACCGTGAGACATCACTGAGGTGATTGGAAGTGAGGATAGGTTTCTCATATTTAGAAGTTCCTAAGTAGAAGTTGCACAGGTAGTGATTAAGTGAGAAAACTGTAAACTGTAGGTGTTTGCTGAGAAGTCTTTGAATTGATTCTACATAGTGGATTTCCTTCCTGGCTTGGTAGCCTCCATAGCTGATGAGTTTGATCGAACTGGGTTAACAATTTTGTTGTGTTCTTTACAGCTTTTTTGTTTTATGTTTTATGTTGTACCTGAACTCAATGTCCTATTAGATGTTAAAACATCCCGAAGCATGTTTGAATCTGATATATCAGAATTTTTAAATACTGTTGTGTATGCCTTACCATATTTATAAGTAACAGATAAGATGTCTCAACATCATATTCGACATCTAAGTCTGTCATACCAGAATTTCAATTGGTATCAGAGCAGGCATCCTAGTCTATTTCTGGATGAGATCCAAGGGGGATACTTTTTGGTTCATGGTCAAGGTAGAAAGGTTGTACTAAAAAGCTGTTTTGATGTGTGAATGGTCCCTAGAAGTGGAGGATGGACTATTTTGATGTTGTAGCATGGGGTTGTGTTGCTATTGTGATAGGGTTGGTTTATTTTCAAACCTATGGTTGTTGGTGTCACCTGGAGATATTGGAAGGGCTAATTTGTGACACTTTAAGATTCTGAGGAGTTGTGTATCTGCTGCTTATCTATCTGATAAATCCTTTTGTTTGAGAAGGTTGCTCTTCTCTAGAGATATATCTTATGATGTTAGGGATATATATCTTTCTGCTTCTATCAACTGTGCTAATGAAACTTGAAGACTTTTTTTAACCCCATTTAAGGCATTGTGAAGAGAAGTAGTTATTAAGAGATTTGAAGTTTGCAGACCTATCTCCTATCGATAGATCTCTTTGTGATCTTTATAATAATGTCTTATCCTTTGGTAGAACATCACATCAGAATTATGCATGATTCTATTGTCCAAGGAATGGCTATATAGATGCTTGGGGCTAAACTACTGTGTTTTTTCCACATATGTTTGGAACCCACTTCTGATCTGGAAGAGGAGGCATCTGTATGGTGTTTCTAAGAAGGTCTTGGCCCTGGAACTTCTCTTAGATATGTGTGTTGGTCAAGGAGTGATCAACATGTGTTTTTCTCCTGAGGACAATTTATTTATGTTCCTTGTTGTATGAGTGAAGTACCTGAGCTTCAAGGAGGATTATTTCATAGAGACCCCTTGTACATGACGTTCAAGCTGTGTCAACTGGTGGAATTGATCGGTGTGGATATAGCTGATTAGTAGCTATATTGTGTGTGAAGATATCTCACTTCAGTATGATTACTGGGCCTGAAGGAGAAGTCTGTTAGAGTGTACCAACTATTACTTATGTCTGTGTTTTGTAGCCTAATCAATTGTTGATGGTTGATTCCCCTGTGTTTCCATGTATATGGTTGATATGGAAGCTTGTGTAACCGATACTGATGTCTGAACAAATGTTAGAACATCATCTCAAAAAGGGTCAATTGTCTATAGAAGAAGAAGAAGTCAGATTACATGTTCAACCTTGTGTGAGAAGGTAATCTTATCTGACCATTAGTAAATACCTTGACAGAAGACTTGGTATTTGTCTATTGTTTTATGATGCATAAAGGTGGATACTTGGACGGGAGACTTAGTATTTATCTAAGAAGTATATATATCTGCAGTCTGAATCTTATGGTTCAAAAAGTGTATTGAGTAACTTATGCTCATCTTCAGTAAGGGCTTTGGTTGTTCATAAAAGGGGGGGGGGGGTTAAGTAGTGTCATCTGTGGTGTTTTGGTGCAAGAGTGCATACTAGTTTTGGTGGATGCAGCTAGAGTGTTGTTCTTCCCATGACAATGAAGGTGTTTATAATCATGAAGTTATTATTTACAATATCATCCAGACTTTGTGAAGATTGCTTTACTCAAGGAGAAATGTCATCCTTGGTATAGCTGCAAGGCGTAGTTCTAAACTATTCCTTCTGAAGATTCAGACAATGGCAGGTTTGAAGACTTTGGAGAAACATTGGAAGTTTCTCATCAATATGTGATATTGGTAGGAATTTCTACAAAACCAACATAATGGAGGTTGTTTACTCAAATTTCGTTGATGAATCAAGTCTATGAGAGCATGGAACTCTTGTTCTGTAAAGGAAGGAGGTTCTTTCAAGTGGTAGAAGAAGGATCTAAGTTCAATATATGGATGTGGAATGACGATGTTCAAACATCTAGTTCAACATCAGAATCTCAGTTGGTGAAGTGGCACATCAATTAAATATATGATGATTTACAATAAGTAGATCAGAATATTCTTATGAGAATTCTGATAAACGTGAAGAAGACAAAGGGTGGAAATTGGCTTTTTCATATGAGGATTCATAAAGGAGGTGATCAAAATGTGGCAATTGGTTGATCTCTAACGTGGATTCGAAGAATCGAGATAATCAGAATGTGGAAGCTGGTTGGTCCTGAGGATTATCTTGGAACAAGTTTCTCTTGGGCAGAAGAGTGATAAGTTGAAGACTTAAGGAGATTTGTTTTCTCTCTTTCTGGATTTCTGATTCAAGCTGGCGGCACAATGTTGTTGAAGATTTTTCAGTTCTTGGATTACTATGCTATAGTAAGTCCAGTTGGTGGAGCACATCAAAAATCTTTGTAATGAGGTATTGGTGTTTGGAAGATGTTCTAACTGGTGTTAGGACATTATATGGGGTGTTTGTCTACATGGTTTATATTTGTAGCCTACCTAATCATATGGGAGAATGATGAAGTAGATGATCTGTCTTAAAAGAAACATGTAAAGTAAACTGAAGCAGATCAGGTATTGATTGCTTGGAAGTCTAATTGTGGGCATTCATTCTAATTTCAGAATTAGTTTGAATGATTATTGTCTGGATTGTATGGCCAAAGGACTGTAAAGATATTATGTTGGCCTAGTGTCAGGACCTGCTTGAAAAAAGATGTTCAACATGTGTAGTTTGTGGTAACAACAAACCAAGAAGGGATCAGGTGTGCTTTGGTACAAGAAGTGAATGTGTTCAATTGGGAATTGAACAAAGGGTAAGCTCTTGAAGACAGGAAGATGCCTCTTATGTTTTCCTTTCATCAAAGTACAAAGAAGCACGTGTTATCCTTGATAAGAGGAGAGTGTTACAATTTTATGCAGTTGAACTTGTAAAGTTAAGGGGGAGCAATGTTCTTATTGGTGTTCTAGATGGTGCATGTCATTTGGGTGGCTCCTATTATGGCTAAAAAGGGGGAGAAATAATTAACATAATGTGTCCCTTGGTTGAGGATGAGTTGGATGGGTGTTCAAAGATGGTTTTAGCCAAAATATGCCAAAGGGGGGAGATTGATAGTTCTGTAGCTTTTACTGTTGGAATTCATTTTGGTAAAAATGTTTTTGATTGATATATTCCTATGAAGATGTTCTAACTTCTATTTTCTGCTACTGCATTTTCCTCTAATATGATGTGTATGATCAAATCATGTTTTGGCCAAAAGTATGCCAAATGGGGAGATTGTAAGTTCTGAGCTGGCAGCATTTTTTGCAAAACATGTTGCTCGGGAAAATGTTATGAAGAATGTCTTGACATAAGAATAGAACACCACTGCAGGTGTGAAAGTTTAAGTGTGATGTTGTTTTAGCAGGATGTCAATACTGATGTCATGACATCTCTGTCTGGTGCTGAAATCAGAACTGTCCAATTTTCTGTTTGCATGAGTTTTCAAAAATATTCTTTAAGTGTTTTTGTTGAGATTTATCAGGAGATATTTTTAGAAGGTTGTGACCCAGCATGGTTCAGAATATTGAAGAATATACTTTCTAAATATAGAGATATTTTAGGAAGTTATATATTGAAGATCTTTTTGTAGCAAAATTTTCTGCATTATTGTAGCAGCTGATATGCTGTATTTTGTAGGCCCAAATCCAGTTGGGAATAGGTTATAAAAAGAAACCTTGTAACCTAGGTTTAACCAACCAACGAAAATGTAAACATCATTAAGGTTGCGTTCTTGTGGAAGTCGTGCATAACAAGGAACCATGTTGTGGTTGTTTTATGTGTAAACCTCGAAGCTATTAAGTAAGAGGTGGATTGTACTTAACTGAAGCTGCTAAGCAATGTTAATGTATTGTAATGGAAGTGTGACTTCTGTTTTGGATTGTTGTATAGGTAAATAGCCGTCAATATCAACAACTGACTGTTGAGGATTGTGAGACATCACTAAGGTGATTGGAAGTGAGGATGGGTTTCTCATATTTAGGAGTTCCTAAGTAGAAGTTGCAAGGGTAGTGATTATGTGAGAAGACTGTAAATTGTAGGTGTTTGTTGAGAAGTCTTTGAATTGATACTACATAGTTAATTTCCTTCATGGCTTGGTAGCCCCCAGAAGAGATGAGTTTGATCAAACTGGGTTAACAATTATATTGTGTTCTTTACAGCTTTTATGTTTTATGTTTTATGCAGTACCTGAACTCAATGTCCTATCAGATGTTGAAACATCCTGAAACATGTTTGAATCTGATATATCAAATTTTTTAAGTATTATTGTGTATGCCTTACCATGTTTTTAAGTAACATATAAGATGTCTCAACATCATATTCGACATTTGAGTCTGTCATACCAGAATTTCATAATGCACAAAAGTGGCTAGAGGAAATTGAGAAGATCTTTAGAGTGATGGCATGTATGGATATGCATAAGGTAGAATTTGGTATTCACATGTTGTTTGAGGAGGCTGAAGACTGGTGGGATAATACTCGTCGGCGTTTGGAGGATGTTGGTACTGTGGTGAACTGGGCAGTGTTCAGGAGGAAGTTTTTGGGGAAGTATCTTCTGGAAGATGCTCGTGGTAAGATGGAGGTGAAGTTCCTTTAGTTGAAGCAATGAAACACGATGGTGGAAAATATGCTGCTAAGTTCGAGAGGCTAGTGAAATATTGTCCTCACTATAATCATACTGATGCAGAACTAAATAAGTGTCTCAAGTTTGAGAATGGGTTGAGACCAGAGATCAACCAGGGGATTGGATGTCAGCAGGTCCGTATGTATGTTGAGTTGGTGGACAAAAGCATAATTTATGATGAAGACAGTCGAGCTTGATTTGCTCACTATAAGCAAATGAGTGAGAAGAAAGAGAAAGGCCAGTTTAGAGGAAAACCTTATGTGGATCCAGCAAAGAAGGGGAAGAAGAAGGTTTCAGATGGGAATAAGTCTAGTGGGGGAACAAGTTCTATTCCTCCCAAGTGCTACAAATGCGGGGAATCCGGACACAAGTTTGATGTGTGCAGCAATCCAGTGGTGAGTTGCTACAGGTGTGGCAAGAGAGGTCATCCGGTTGGTGATTGTCCAAATAAAGGTCCAACTTGTTTTAACTGTGGTGAACATGGACATATCAACACCCAATGTCAGAAGCCTAAGAAAACTGCTACTGTTGCTCAGACCAATGGTAGAGTGTTCGCTTTGAGCGCTTATGAAATTCCTAAGAAAGACAACTTGATTTGAGGTACATGTTTTATTAATGGTGTTGAGTTGATTGCAATTATTGATATTGGTGCTACACATTATTTTATTTCTCTTGAATGTGCTACAAAGTTGGGTTTGACTCTGTATAGTATGAATGGTGGTATGGTAATAGAAACGCCGCCTAATGGTTTGTTACTACTACATATGTGTGTTTGAAGTGTCCTTTGACTATTTTTGAGAATGATTTCTTGATGGATCTGGTGTGCTTGCCTTTACACCCAATTGAAGTTATTCTTGGAATGAACTGGCTAGAGTTCAATTTTGTGCATATCAATTGTTATGCAAAGACTGTGGAGTTTCCTAAAATTGGTGATCATGGTGAATTGATGTTCTCGATGGCTAAGAAAGTAGATGAACTGTTAGAGGATGAAGCTTAGATGTTTGCAATGTTTGCATCGTTTCAGGTTGAAGGGAAGACTTCAAGTATTGAGTTACCGATTTTTCAAGAGTTTCCATATGTGTTTCCGAAGGACATAAGTGATTTTCCTCCAGAACGTGAAGTTGAGTTTGTAGTGATTTTCATCGATGTGGGGTCGTTGATGCCTAAAAAAATCCCCTATTCGAGTCATTTGAGTTGCCAACTGTTGGTAACTTTGTGTCGAATCTTGTATCAAAAGTCTCAAAATGGTTCCCATCTGTTGAGTCAACATGTGGAACATTTCATGGTTACTCTCATCCATCTTGTCGCTCCCGGGATTTTCATCCTAGTACAAACGCGAAAGTGGCGCGGAAAAGGTAGAGTCGCTAGCCAAATATTTTTATCCCGAATGAATGGAAAAGGTAATGTTGCACAAACCTGAGGAAGAAGGAAAGGACAAGGTCCTGCGAACCAAAGATCTGAGTTCGGGAGTCGGTTACGACCTGGGAAGGTATTAGCACCCCAGATCGTTCGTCGTACCCGACGGGATCCACGCTTGCTTGTTTTGTTTCAAAGGGTGAGAAAAATATAACTGCTGCTGAAATGAAATAAAGGCTATCTGGAATGGAATAGAAACGAGAAAGGAACTGAAATAAGAAAATGGAAAGAAAAGAAATAATGGGGAAAATTTAGGGAAAATAAAGAATGTGCTCGAACGGGCCCTACCCCGCTGCCTACGTACCTCATCGGGATAATGAGGATCAGAGTCGACGTAGTTCGCCTAACTAAGGCGAGAACTATTTGTTTGTGTTTTTTATGCTGAAACTGCGTATGTCTATGCTCAGGTGTTGCAGGCTCGTCTGGTACGAGTGCGTTTACCGTCTTGCATGCGAGACAAGTCGCCGTGAGTTCGCGTTGTGAGTGAATGAGATGAGAAGAGAAGTTCCCGCAGGATAGTCGCTTATTATTTGTTTTTGCCTTTTATGAGAAGTGTTTTGAATTTTGTTTGTGAACTGTCTTGTACTAAGACCTATCCATCGCGGGAAGCATTTACACCTCGCCCCGAAACAGGACGCGTATAAACACTCCGCAACAAAGTCTCGTGTCGTACAAGAATGTTCGGTTTTTATTAAATGTTTTATTGCTTTTCTTCATGAGATGAGAAAGAATGACTCAAATTGGAAAAGGAAAAATCTAATGGGAACTAAGACACACCCTTATTTTTATTGATTTATTTACAAGGGAAATCCTATGGTTTGTGGGGTTATCTAAACCTAATGGAAAAAGCCCCTAGAACTAATAGAATGCAACTTACTTCCTAAGGAAGATAAGTTGCATCTAGAGCAAAGGGAAGACCTAAAACAACATTAATCAACATACAAAAAATATTGAAATTAAATGACTAACTAGAATTCAAAGACAAGCATATCAATTAAAGGCATGAATTAAAATAGTCCTATTTATTTATTCTAATCCTAATTAAAATGAAACTTAAGCCTAAATTCTAAACTAAAGTCCTACCTAGTATTTTCTCTTCTAAAAATCAAAATCTAAACTAGCCTAAGTCCACATTAAATCCTAGAACTAATTCTAAACCAACTATTTTTTATTGAATTTTAATGTACTAACCTAAACTAATAGAAATTACATGTAACAAAGGCTAGGACTAAAAACCCTAAAAAATAGCAAAACCTCTGGAAAAATTATGAAAATTAATCTATGGGGTCCTAATATTATCTATAACATTGTGCTAAAGGGAATTCTAAAAAATCAAATTTTTACTATGCCTAAAAATTGTTTATTTTCACCTAAGAATTATTCATTAATTTCTAAGGATTAAGCCTCTAAACCTAAGATAAAATGAGCTGAAAAATCTACTAAAATTACCCTAAGTACTACTATGAGTCCTCTAATTACAATAAAAAGAATGGGCAAAAAAAGTTACTGGAAGGTTAAAATATAAAATCTACAAATTTGTGTACAATTAAAGAAAATCTATTAAGAACTATTTACAAGGAAAAACCAAATAAAATCAAAATGCAGAAAAATCAGAAAAATAAAGTGTCAATTATTTCTAATGGGGATTAAAAATCTATTCAATTTTTGTAGAATTTTCCTATTGTTTTTACTATTTTTCAAGGATTTGTTTCTAACCTATACTAAACAAAAATTAAAAAGAAAATGGATGCATTAAAGTGGCGAATCGAGATTACTTACTTGGTCGAAGTGCTGATTCTTCACATAAAAGAAATCCAAAACTTCATCCAAGGTTTTGTAGTCCCCCCTAAGCAAAATAAATGCTTATCATCCATATTCGCTTTGTGAAGCTTTTCCGTAATCGAAATCGATGAATATCGATCAAAAAGACTCATGAACAAGCTAATCCAAAATTAGTTCTAAACAATAATTAAAATTAATGCCAAAAATTCTAATTAAAATTACCAATAAATGGATTAAGACTAATCCACAAAAAGACAATTAACAAAAAAAAAAAAATTTACAAGAAAAATAGCTAGAAATTTCTTAAACAAAGTAAAGAAACACAGGGTGTGTAGTAAGGAGAAACATGGTGCATATGATAGTTACATGGCCTGAGACCCAGCCCAATCCATAAGGAATCCGTAGGGAGGGTGGCGTGTAGTAATACAGGGTGTGCTGATAGTAGAATGGCTAGGCCCAAAATGCTTTCCCTATGTGCATGGAGAGGTGTGATCAGTAGAAACGGGGGCGTGAATAGAAATCCACGGTTGAAATAGACCCAAATTGGATTTGTGTATGAAACCCTAAACTCAAACTCAGCAAAAACATCCAACCATCCTTTCCTTCTTCATCGTCAACCTCGCGGCGCAACCCTTCCGAACGACGTCTCCTCCGCCGCCTTGTCTCCTTTCACTCTCGCCGTGAAAAATCCTCTCTTTTCATCGTCAACATCAGTCTTGTTCCGGCTTCTCCGATCACTCCTCATCACCTCCTACCGTCATCGTTCCCTTTGTTTCCGATCCAACACAATCTTCAAACCGAAACGGAGCGGAATACACAAGAATGACATAATCGATGCCGTAACAAGTATCAAGGTCATAAATTAACTTGCCACATATGCAAGAGTCTGCTCGAAATAATTGTTACCTCACAAAATCAGGATTCACGACGAGATTACCGTGTTTGCAATGATGACGACGACGAAGGTTCGTCGAAGGTACAACTTTCAATTGGTTACATTCGCGTCGTCTTCTCCTTCTGACTTGCGCTGTTATTTGTTCTTCTTCTTGTCTTGTGATTGCTTTTTGGATCTGTAGTTGATATCGACGTCGATGTCGTCGATTCATGAATCACGGTATTGACGCGTCCTGTGTTACGTTGTTTGTTGATTCCACAGGTTATTGAAGGTTGATAGCGTTGATGAAGGTGCCGAGAATTGTGGTTGAATCCACAAAGTTGAAGAAAGGCGATGATTTTGATGAAGGTGCCAAGGATTACCTGTTCCGGTTGTTGAAGATGAGGAATAAACATATGACAGTGATGGTGATGAAGAGTGTTGATGACGCAATGATGTTGAAAAAGTCGGTTGAAGGTTGAAATATTCAGAATGGATCGATGAAAGAAAATGCAGGTTGAAGATAGCTTGTGGGTGATGATGAAGTTTTTTCCTGAGTCAGTCTTCTCTCAATTTTGTTGAATTGCAACAATAAGAATAATTGATGAATCCCTCCCACCTGGTTTTTGTGGTTTTCTGAACTTGTTCTTGTTTCTTGCAGGATCCTTGTTGAAGGCTTGGTGAAAATGATGGAAGATTTTCTATGAGATTCATTGCAGAAGAGTGATGGTGGTTCTGAGTTTGAAAATTGGAAAAAGAGTAATTGTTGGATTGAGGATTCAAGGGAGATTAAAGAAGAAGAAGTTGTAGAAGGTGAAGATGGTGGTGATTCTTGGTTCAGGAGTTTTTGATGGAGATTGCAGAGGTTATGAGAATGGTGAATCGAAGAAGAAGATTGGAGTGAAGTTTTTGGTGATTCCAGAAGAAAAAAGTTCTGATTGAAGAAGAGTTCTAATTTATAAGGGATACATCAGGCTTTGTGCAGAATATCCAGGTGAACTTTCTAGAATCGTTCAGTTAATTTTCTTTTACGAAGTCGGTTAAGAAAACTTAACTGAATTTGTTTTTGTGAAGACCTTCATGATAAACCTTTAGATCTCTTATATACCCTCTAAATTTTTTTGTTGTTGCTGATGATGTTGCAGGGATTTAAGCGATTAATCTCGGAGAATGCTCGAGCGGTACGTTGTTCGTCGAAGAATTGATACAGAGATAGAGCATATGATATTGCAGCAATTTGGGGTATCCAGTCATTCGAATCACCATAATTAACTTCAGCATTTTCCGGCTGCACGAATTCCGTAGGAAAAGGTGGACGACTCTTGCAATCGGCAGGTTTTACAATCATATCCATATCCATACAAGTATTGTAATAGTCTATGGCCTTTTTGCATCCACTGTATTCTTGCAACAAAACCAAATCCATTTGGCCTTGCTGTACTTGAATGCTTGTAAT
This sequence comes from Lathyrus aphaca, assembly GCA_963966055.1. Lineage (NCBI taxonomy): Eukaryota > Viridiplantae > Streptophyta > Magnoliopsida > Fabales > Fabaceae > Lathyrus > Lathyrus aphaca. The sequence goes on along the minus strand of OZ014522.1, from coordinate 506,899,225 downwards.
TGGTAGTTGTTTCCTCTATTTCACCATGAATACAAAAAGTGTTGCGCAGAAATTATTTGAAACTGTTTTTTTATGTGTATTGTTTTGTTTACTTTCAAATTTTTGTGCTACATCCTGAGAATCCATCTTCCCATCTTTTTCTATTATCCTTTATTTTTAACTGGACCTGGTTGTAATTGAGCTGAGCCTTTTTTTTATTTTTGATGACAGTTAGTGAAGAAATCACTTTAGATCCAATTTTTGATTATTCTTGTTTCTGTGTAAATTTCTTCTCTTTTTTTTTATGATATCCCCCTCATGTATTTTGCATACCACTCGACAAAATCTCAAAAAGAAAAGAATAAGCTGACTTCAAAATTAATGGCTCAATAAAATGAAGTGAATAAAAACAAATAAAAATCTGTAGTGGGGCTTTGGACTCAGGACTGTTTGGGAACGATAATTGTCAATGAATTGAAAATGGATTAGAAAAGGAAAAAAAGAATTGCAAATGATTAACAAAACGATAGAAATGAACATCAAATGGATAGAAAATGGTTATAGCAATTGGATTAAAATTGACTTTGGGCCTAAGAAGGGTCTTGACTCATTTAATTGCTGGATTGAATAGTTGCAATATGGTTAATTGGACTTAAAAGTGGTTTAAAATATGGAATAGAGTTCACAAAGAATATTGGTTGAAAATAAAAGAGTATTAAAAATGGATTTTATGGGCACATGGACTTGAACTTAGGATGGGCTTAATGATATGGTCTTATGGTACCAAAAAGAAATGGTTAATGATGTTCAAAAGTAAGAATGTGGAATGGCAAAATGGATTAGGAAATGGTTCAGCATGACTTAAGTTGAATAAAAAAAATGGACTGGAAATGGATATTGCGGACCTTCGAATGAACTTGAATTCAAATTACAGTCTCCCTTGTGATAATGATGAACCGAGAAAACTCAACGAAACCAGCATGCATCCGAATAACATCTCAATCCAAATAACCTTTGAAATTGGCCACAATGAAATCCTTTGGTTCTTGCACAGAGATGATGAGCTCGAGCCCACAAAAATCACACTTGAGGCTGAATTGGATCAGTCCTTGAGAAATAAGGCAAATCAATAACCAATCTCGAGTTATACCAAAACCAAATTCCCACAGACTCCTGAACTACTCCTTGACACCAAATTACCATGACTTAATCTATAAACCACAACACCTTACACAAAACATTAGTTGAAAGGTGAACTAGATCCCGATGATTACCCTCTGTCACTGAATAAGGAATAAACCCTAACGAGTCTTGGTAAAGGAAAACCTTGTGGTTGGATGAACTTTGATAGGAAGATGTTCATAATGCCATTAGCCCATACCTTCATCTTAATTCGAGTACCATAGCCAGATAAATCACCTTTAAATAAATAACTCAAATGGTGGGAAAGTGCTTCGATCCCATGCCTTCGGAGCTCAATGCAAATGCGTGATTGCGACTGCCATGACCTAATAGAATATGCAGATGAAATGCAAAGCGGTAAGCCAGTTAAGGTAAAAAGAGTGAGGACAAATTTTGAGGTATTACACATCTGCTGCCTTACGACGACCACAGAGTTTAGAGTAAACGTTGATATTGATTGATACAAAAAGTTGTATCCGGATGATCAACCGTACTAGTTCGTCAAAGCCCCTGGTATGGGGAAAAACTCTTGACGATCTGTCTCTAAGCGTCGAGACATACTTATGCAAACTTGACATGAATTCTGGTCGCATGCCCAATGTTCTAGAAATGGGCACGGTGAAACTGGGCACCTGTGGCCCCGTAGTTCCACCTACAGTCGGCCTGATCAGTTCAGGTAGAAATGGAGTTGTGGATGATCCACTTGTAGTAGTCGGTATTGCTGCCGTAATAGTTTCAGTTGTGTTCGTAGCAACTGGAACTCTTTCCGAAGACTATTCTTCATTTGGACGTGGTGTTATCATCTTGCCACTGCGTAAGTGCATATACTTAACCCAACGGGTCCCACCGGGTGTGCCAATTTGTTTGCACATGGATTTCGCGCGAACAAGTCGCTGGCCTCCTGTCAAAAAGGTTTACTTGCGGGACCGACCAAACAAGTCCCAAGACTGCTCTATCCGGTTGAGTATACGGTTGACTTTTATAGTGTCAGATGGTAATGTTTTTTTGGGATTGTTTTATATTTATGCAAACTCTCGCAAATGCTTCGTTGATTCGGAATAAATCAAGTAAATGAAAACAAACAAAAGGAAAAAGAATACAATAGGAAAAAACAAAGCAAATGACAAGTATTAAAGTTGCTTGGAATTGAAATAATATGAAAGGATAAATGTTTGGACGCTATTATACATTTTGCGTAAGGGGTAACTCGTTTCTCTTAATGCTTGATATTTTAAGCGTGTCCCTTTTACAATGTAAAGAAATGCGGCCTTTAATTCTAAAAATGAAATCTACTTAAATAGACATAAAGAGTAATCGTCGTACCCTCTCCAATGAATCTGATGATGACACATGTCACCCCACTACTATGGTAACTGTCCATTATGTCGCTCCACTTCCTTGAGCAGTTCCTTCATGTCATTCTGCATGTTGCATCGAAAGCCTTCGACAGAGTGGCTTTTCAGGGCAGCGTCAAAGTGATTCAATACCTATCTTCACTATATTTGCTTTTTCCCTCACTTTCCTTTTCCTGTCGACAAGTCGACATGTTTCCTCTTTCTTGGTTGGGTTGAAAAACTTCCTCTTTGACGATTGTGTGGATTCTCTCTAAAACGTAAAACAATTATTAGCATGGTCAAAATCTTCAGCTAACACCTGGTCGAAATCTTCAGCTAACACACTCACATCGATCTTTACACCTAACCATCACCCTTATCATGTCATTTTTAATGAACTTCAATTTTATGCTAGATTGGACTGCATATGAGGTTATTGTTTCCTTAAAATCACATTTGGTACTAAAATACATTCCAACCTCCCATTTGTAATTGCACATGCCTTTTTTTTAACTTGAACATTGAATATTTCTTTTTCCTAACTCCATTGCTATCATCACTATCACACCCACTTTTTTATCCTCACTTTCATTATCACTCCCTTTCAACTCTTCTTTATTTTCTTCTCACTTTTCTTTACCTTTTTTGTTATTCACCTCTTGATCATCATCTTCATTCACATAGTCAATTAGATTAGCCTCTTCCTCATACAATTCATCATCATACTCATCAGATTCATCATCATACTCATCAGATTCATCATCAAATTCTATCTCTATTGTACTATTATAATTGAAGCTCTCATCCTTGTTATCATCAGAACTAACATCAACAATAACCTCACCACCCCCATTCCCATTATCATCATTTTCATCAGTTCTCATTGCCCCATTTCCATCGCCTCATTTTCCCTTGCATCATTTTCCCTAACATCAGTTTCACTTACACCTTTCTTCCCACTTGCCTCATTATCCTTAAACTCAGTTTCCTTCAACCCCCCCATTAACTGCTTCTTCATACATTACAATAAGCACTTCTTCGCTCTTATCTACAATGTCATTTTGCTTTACTACTATCTCATCAAGGGGACCATCATAATAATCGGGCTTCGACAATGTGTGTTGAATATATATGTCAACACTAAGATGAATCCTATAGAGACCAACAATCTCTAAGACACATTTGTCATCAACCAACACATTCATCCCAAATGTGGGATCCCAATATTATATTTTATCTATGACATGATAACCTAAATCCTTAAAACAACCTAACAACTCAAAATAACTCCACCTATCAACATCTATTTTCAAATCAACCACCTCAACCCTTGGCACACACTAAAATCCTCATCAACAAATTCACAATTGTGACAGATTTTTAGGTGCAAATAGTCATTCATTTCAACTTAAGTAGAAGCGCAGAAAAATGAAGGATTTCAGAAAGTTTCAATAAACCCTAAAACTACAAAAATTAAAAATTTATATATAAATCAGTTCAAATATACCTCACCGTCTTCCATTTCACAATGAACAAATGTATTTGCCTTAACTCACACCTAATTTCACCTTGAAGATACGATAATGGTTGCGCTAGAGTTTGCTTCAAGAGTTTCTGAATGTCTTATTTCATTCCTCTTTCTTTTTTAAGCTTGCAAAGTTATATTCCACATGGTAGAAAAAATACACATCAACTACACATGTGCGTCACATGTACATTACCATTGACTTTGACTAATAATGCAAACAGAAAGGATGAATATGATACTATTTGAATAATTAAACAATCTATTTGGATTTTTTTTTAAAATTAAAGGATCAAAATACACTTATAGATAAACTTAAAGAAAAAAAATGATATTTTAAAAATAAAGAAATAAAACCTCCATAGGAAACCTTTTGGAATCATCACAATTTAAAGATTGTTAAAAAAACATCTATAATTTAAAAAATAATAATTTTAATGTTAATGTCATGATATTAATTGTGAATCAAAGATAGATAATGACATGATATTGTTATGTGTACTCAATAATGGTTGCGCTAGAGTTTGCTTCAAAAGTTTCTGATTGTCTCGTTTCATTTCCTCTTTTTTTAAGCTTTCAAAGTTATACTCTATATGGTAGAAAAAAAATACACATCAGCTACACGCGTGCGCCACATGTACATTACCATTGACTTTGACTAACAATGCAATCAGAAAGGGTGAATGTGAACTATTTGAATAATTAAATGATTAATTTAGAACTTTTTTAAATTAAGAAAGCAAAAAATATCCATAGAAAAAATTAATGAAAAAAAAATAAAATCTCGTAGGAATCCTTTCATAATCATCACATCATCACAATTTAAAGAATGTTAAAAATATCTATAATTTGAAAAAATTAATTTTAATGTTAATGTCATGATATTAATTGTGAATCAAAGATATTATAATGACATGATATTATTATGTGTATTGTATCGAAATTTTTAACCATATACCCCACATTTTTAAAATAAATCTCCAAATAACCCACTTTTAAAAAAAAATTTCAATCTACCCCACTTTTTTGAAAATTAGAGAGGAGTCTCCACATGGATTGACGACCATGTATAGCCCTTATGAATGGTCGCCAATTGGTTTGGAGACACCATATGAAGTCTCCATTCCAATTGGCAACTATGTAGGAAGGGTCGCCAATTGGTTTGGTGACAATGTGTATTTGCAAATTGTAATTAAAAAGATAAATAATTTAAAATGATATTAATAATAGATGAAAAATAAAATGATATTAATAATTAATTATAATTAACAGTACATAATTTAATGACCACGGTCGGGTTGGGCATACCGCCCGCCGGTTCCACATCCCCTAGGTACCCTCACTCGCTGCACTCACTTCCCTTGTTGTTGATTCAGCCCAGGTGTTTGTGGGTTGAGGTCTCCGGAACATCATTAGACTCCCTCAGATATTCTGTCATTTCTACAAAGTCTTACGTATTAAATGACGACATGCCGTAACTGAGGTCGTGACCCATGCCAGAGTAGTTTGTATGTGATGATGGAATCATCGGTGTGCAACCTGGACGATTGAAAGGGGACATTGATGTGAAGACTTCGTTGGTGAAAGGTTGAAATGGTTGTGGTGTTTGAAAACCGTATGGTGGTTGTGATGGTTGTGTTTGTCGGCCGTGGTTGTCAGTTGTGGTGTGTTTGTCGAGACATTTTGCTGCTAGTCAACAGGGATCCATCAGTGAAGGTGAGTATAATAATCTCTCATATTGTATGCACAAAGAACTATACTCCCTCATACAAGAAGGCGTGGATTGCAAGAACAAAGGCCATTTAACATGTTTATGGTAATTGGGAGGATTCTTACAAAGAATTGCCCCGATTTTTTATGACACTAAAGACACAAACACCAGTCACTGTTGTAATCATGCAGACAATTCCTGCATGTAGGCCAGATGGATCCGTTGTTGATGGAAATGTAATATTTCACCGATTATTCTGGGCATTTCAACCACGCATCCAAGGTTTTGCATTCTGCAAACCTATTATTCAGATTGATGGAACATGGTTATACGGGAAATACAAGGGTACATTGCTGATGACAGTTGCACAAGACGGAAACAATAATGTATTTCCCATTGCCTTTGCTATGGTTGAAGGTGAGACTGTTTCTGCTTGGAGTTTCTTCCTAAAGAATCTCAGAATACATGTTGCTCCACAAGCCAATCTCTGTTTGATTTCAGATAGACATGCTGCTATTGAGAGTGCCTATAATAACCAAGATAATGGGTGGCATAACCCTCCATCTACCCATGTCTATTACATTAGACATATCACACAAAACTTCATGCGTGCAATCAAAGACAGGAACCTTCGCAAAAAACTTGTAAATGCATGGTATGCTTTAACTCAACCATCATTTCAATATTATCGTGACGAAATTAGATTTTCAAATGCAGATGCAGGAAGGTGGTTGGAAAACATTCCAGTGGACAAGGGCATTTGATGGTGGATGTCGATGGGGCCACATGAAAACAAATCTTGTGGAATGCATGAATGACGTCTTCAAAGGAGTTAGAAACCTACCTATAACAACAATGGTACGATCAACCTATTTTAGGTTGGCATCTCAATTTGCAACAAGAGGAAAAAAATGGAATGCAATGTTAATGTCTGGTCAAGTTTACAGTCAACGCGTAATGAAAGTTATGAAAGATGAAACTATAAAGGCTAACACACATTCAGTCACGAACTTTGACCGTCATGGGAGAAATTTCAGTGTTAAGGAAACAATTGATCACAATGAAGGAATGCCTTTTTTTGGAATATGTTGTCAGACTAGACAGATGCTGGTGTGATTGTGGCAAGTATCAGGCCTTTCGGGTACCTTGCTCCCATGTAATTGCGGCCTGCGCGCATGCTCTTCAGGATCCGTACAACTATTTATTTGATGTTTACAAGACTGTTAATGTGACGAACGTTTACAATGAAAGCTTCGCAGTGTTACCAATGGAGGAATACTGACCTCCATACCAAGGGGACATAGTTTGACACAACAATCGAATGCGAAGAAAGAAAAAAGGTCGCCCAAACAACACGCGTATAAGAACAAAAATGGACACGGTTGATAAAATTATAAGATTGTGTACTATATGTCGTCAGCCTGGACACAACAAAAAAAAAGTCCAAATGTGGGATCCAGCTCTGCACAATAATAATTTGTTGTAACCTTATATTTTAATATATATTAAGAACTTTTTGTTACAACAATGTTAACAACAAACATCACAATAACTTAAATAAACTTAATCTAAACAACACATACAACAAATAACACACAACATTTCTAACTTATTACAACAATCAACCTGATTTCATTAGGTCCAAACATCATTTTCTTAGCTTCCGCGCCAGTCTTAACTCGGACCCACTAACACATCCTATCATATCTCTCAATACTGCGAATTTTTCCGCCTTGACCAATTTCTTCCTCTAGCCACCGATTCAGCTCCCTCTTCAGTTGATTGAGACTTTGGATATTCCAAAACAACATATCGATCAAAGACTTCTCGCTCGAAAAAACCACTTTCCCATAGCGGCGCGTATACATGATATCAATATTACTTGTATATCACAAGATATGTGACAAGAGATGTGAAAATACTTACACACAACCATTATTTATAACAAACTTCAGTTAATTGAATTGGCGACCCTTCCCATATTTTACACACTGTCGCCAATTGGATTGGAGACTGCATATGATGTCTCCAGTGTAATTGACGACTCCTCTTTAATTTTGTACATGGTCGCCAATCCAATTGACTCCTCCTCTTAAATTTGTCTAAAAGTGAGGTAGATTGAGAAATTGTTTTGAAAAGTGGATTATTCGAGGAATATTTTTGAAAAATAGAAGTATTTATATAAAAAATTCTATTGTATCACTATAACTTTTTTAGTGTTACTTTTTAATGAAAACTATGTTTATCTTCTTGAATCATGAGAGAGCATCTTGATCTGAGTGCGTAGATACAGCACACACAGCGCTATTATTCCAAGTCACTTCAGTAGGGTTCCAACTTCCAACCCGATCTCTCAACATTCTCCTCTATGGATCGTCAATGGCGTCCCAATCCCAGACCAATTCAATACCAAAACAATCTCTGCCCTAATTGCTTTATCCAACACTTCCCTTTTTGCCCTTCCCCGCCCCCTAATTGGCCACCACCACCACCACCACCACCAAACCCTACCACCACTTACGACGCCGATTTCGATAGAACCTTCAAAAAACCTAGAATCCAAGATGACGAACGTAGATTGAAGCTAATTCGTGATCACGGTTTCAATCCACCTCCATTTCAACATCCTCATCACGCTTACGTCACACCCTCCCCGCCACCACTACCACCACCACCGCAACATCACTGTGATGCATTTCCTCCACCACCACCGCCGCCGCCACCGCCACCACATATTCATAACGCTTCTACTCCGATTTATCATCCTCAACAACAACACAGCGAGATCAATGCACCTTACCACGATCACAATTTCCACTTTCAAGCTCATCATCATCATAATAATAATCATAACTTGAACACAAGAGAATTGCATCATCCTTATCCCTATCCATATCAAAATCATCACCCTAGTGGTAGTAACAATAGTTTTTCTGAGAATTCCGGTCAAATGGAGGCTTCTAGATTCTTCAGGAACATGCCTCCTCTTCCTACTTCTCCACCGCCACCTCTTCCTGTGGATCCACCCAATAATCAGTTCAAAACCTACTATTCTCCACCCAATAAACCACCTTCGCTTTTTCCTGTAACTTCTTCCGTTGCTCATGAACCTCATCCGTTTCCCCAACCTTATTTTCACAGCAATAAACCCAACCATCCAGAATTTTCCACTGGGTTTACTATGGAGGTATACCAATGCTTATGCTTGTTGTCATTGTTTATGCTGCTGCTGCTGCTAGCTTTTTGTTGCAAATCTTTACTTTTATTATCTGTTAGGAACCCTCGAAACAGTACTTGGGAGATGCTCAACCTTTTCCACAAAATAGATTGTCTGATGAGAAGCCTAAGTTTGTTGATGCTTCCCAATTATTCCGGAAGCCACTTCGAACTTCACGTCCTGACCATTTTGTGATCATACTTCGTGGCTTACCAGGTGCACTTTTGGTTGCTGTGTTATTAATTGCTATTGTTGGTCCAGAGTTGTATTGGTGAATTGTTGTTGTTATGAAAGTTAACTTTGTTTGATGATTATGTACTAGGTCGTAGGCCATTTGTCTGTATAGATAAAGGGGATAGGTATAGTCCGTGGCAAAGCATGGTAGATTTATTTTAAGGCAATATTTATTACCTAATCATTAATAAGTTATGTGGCGGTATATTGATTTGAATCCAACCTATACCATTTATCCGTTCCTTAAATGCAAAAATATAGTCTATAGAGGAATCACTCTGTGTCCTCTGAGTAGTAAAACAATGTCTTACCACTACGCTATCGGATTAGCGCTGGTTCTATTTGGAACAAAATAGTATATATAACTATTGTCCTAATCTTATTATATATGTATTTTTAATGGACAATGGTAAATATTTGAAGCGGCCATGGCCTCATCCACCACTGGGTATTGTGTGGAGCAAATTCATCAATAATATGAATGTGATTTCATTCTTTTCTGAGTTGCAAATCTAGAGGAAGCTCCTGCTATTTTTGATTTTTTGGTCTTGGATTGTGATGTGAGAAATCTCTTATGTTTATGTATATCGGTGACATTATTTTCTTGCCCATTTTACATGCTACTGTTTTTGATTATTTTCTTCTGTCAAGTTCTTTTCTGAATGTTGTGTCCTTTTCAGGTAGCGGTAAGAGTTACTTGGCAAAGATGTTGCGTGATCTAGAAGTCGAAAATGGGGGTGACGCTCCACGAATTCATTCTATGGATGATTATTTTATGATTGAGGTTGAAAAGGTTGTTGAATATTCAAACTGGATTTATATTTTTGACAAAGCTTTCTTATCTTGTCATATATGAGGTTTTGGTTGATTATGTGGTAAGTTCCAGTGGATGCTGTAATAATATTTGTATTTTTGGTTGAAAAGGTTGATGATAATGATGGATCTAAATCTTCAAGTTCAGGAAGAAACAAGAGGCCTGTAACAAAAAAGGTCATGGAGTATTGTTATGAACCTGAAATGGAGGAGGTAACTGATACTTGCATTCTGATGTGTAGTTTTTCCATATACATATTTTTAATTTATATTTTAAATGCCTGCTCTCATTTGTTTCGCTATGTAGTATGAGATTTATGTTGTCCTTGTAATTTCCCCACCGCGGATGGAGGCTGGAGAGAAGAGAAATAGAAGAGGGGGGGGGGGGGGTGCGATTATTACATTTAATGTGCCAAGTTTATTGCTTTTCTTAAAACTTCTTCTGTTAAGACTTTAGAGATTTGAGTGAAGGAAGAGTTCATGTTAACACGCTAACAGTCTATATGGTTTTGAGGCTTTTGAGCATCCAAAACTTTTTCCGAATGCTTTTCAAATAAATATACCAGGAATATGTAAAGATTACGATATTAGGAAGCTAGTGAGTGGAGCCTAATATTTGCAATGCTGAGTAATTGAGAGCTTGTTTTCAAGTTGACTTACATGGTTGTAAACTGTGAAATTGGTTGTCCGGTCCTGTTTGGAATATTGCAGGAAATTTGTATATTTATTTCCTTCATTTATTTATTTTGGATATGCTTCTATAAATAAGTTTTTTTTAAAAGACTTACTGGAAAATTTCAACATTCTATACTCTAGTTTGTTATACACTGACTCACAATGCATTTTTTTGCACTCCCGCCATTGCAGGCTTATCGGTCAAGCATGTTGAAAGCATTCAAGAAAACTGTTGACGAGGGAGCTTTTACCTTTATTATAGGTATGCATTATGAAATGTGTTGGCTAAATTATTCTTAAAAGTTAAGACCGACATTCCACTATTTTGGATATTTGACATAGTTTGAGGTTGCAGTTTTGCTCTGGATGAAAAATCTTGCATTTTGTTGTGAGTTCCATACCCACTAGCGTCGCCCTGTTTTTTGATTTATTGGTAATAGAATCACACCAGCGTGGCCCTGTTTTCTGACAGATATGATCATGTGAAATTAGTTATAGTTAATTCAGATAATAAAAAGTGAAAAATTTGTTTCTCGGGTTAATTAAAAGAACTTAAGCATAAAAGTAATAGAGTGATTGGAGAGCCATGAACCGGCTTGTTATGACATATGATAAATTCAAATGTGTAGTTTCCTATTAGATTAAGTGGTGATGTAGTGCCCATGCACCACCTATATGTTCACTAACTACAGATGCAGTTTTGTTCGGCAATTGACCCTTTTCTTGGTGGTATTTGTTCTTCGTCTTAGTGGATGACCGCAATCTGCGGGTAGCTGATTTTGCTCAATTTTGGGCAACCGCAAAGGTATACCATTAATTCTTCTTATGCTAGCAACCTCTGCCATGTATGCTCAAGACGACTCACATTATCTTTGTAATACTCTCCATTCACGCTCAGAAATAGTTTTTGATATATGTTTCCCTTGCCTTCTATTATTGGTTTGCAAAAGTATGCACTTCTGTTTCCTATCATGATTATATATAGAACAGTAGAAAAGAGGGTAGTAAATCATTGGTAATAAAATATTTGAAGTTAATAATTGCAAATAACTGAGCTGATAACGAACCACCGAACATTATCTATAATTTCACGCTTCCTAGCTTCCTGTCTTGTTGAATTTTGGGTCAGTCTTGTTGAATTTAGGACTTGCTATAAATAACCCAAGTGGCATACAAGGATGTCAATGACAGATGAATATCAAAGTCTTGTTTTATTTTTTTAGTGACACGGTTGTTACTTCTTGTTCCATTTCTTTATGTGGAATGAGCTGCCTCCTACTGAAGTTCTAGTTTTCATATGTTTTACTTTAAGATGATTTCATTTGAAGTTGATGCATGAATGTCAATGGCGTCTGTACTAGTATAATCAACAATATTTATGTCATAGCTAAATATACCTATGAATTGAAGAGTAGTCACATGAGATATACTTACTCAACGCTTCCTTTGCTGACGAATATTCTTCTTCGTTTCAGAGATCGGGTTACGAAGTTTACATTTTAGAAGCTACTTACAAGGATCCAGCGGTATGTTCATTGATTTCCACCGAGCAACATGGAGCCTCATTTTCTTTTTCTTTTAGAATAACACCCAGTTAATTGTCGTTATTGGTCGGTGTAAAAGTAAATAAATTTTCTTAAATGGCAATCCAAAATATTCATTTGATGGATGATAGAGAACTTTTTCATATTGCTTTATTGTTTCCCTTATTGGATTAGATGTTTGAATTTTTCGATTGTAAGTGTTTGCTTGTTTTGGTCGTGATCAATGACTAAGTTCTTTTATATCATTAAATGATTTTCAGTATTATGTAGGTTTAATTATTTTTCTTTTTTCAGGGTTGTGCTGCTAGGAATGTCCATGGATTTACTCAGCAAGACATAGAGAAAATGGCCGAGCAATGGGAAGATTCTCCATCCTTGTATCTGCAGCTTGATGTGAAGGTTTGCTGTAAATTTGGTATTACTTGTGTGAAAATGGCAATTTTCTGGCCGTAAAATTTGTATAACTTGTATATTTAGGACTTTGTATATATTGTTTTCACCGTGTCTCTTTTACTGACATTACAGTCACTATTTCACGGAGATGATCTAAAAGAAAACAGAATACAGGAGGTAATTGTAACTTTATAATGTCTCTTTTCATTTTGGCCTTTGTGTGCAATTTGAGTTTCAGGGACCAACTTTTAAATACTTTGTTTTTTTGGTTTTGGGGTTAAAGATAGAATTTTATGGTGAGAAATAGAACATCAACAAAATAGTAGTTAAAATCATGATTTCACTACAAATTGGGGAGGGGAAATAAAAGTGTAAATTGGTATCGTGATTTGAATCGCAAATTACAACTAAATTCATACATCAATGTATATAAAATAACATACAACAACTACTGAGCCTTATCCCAAGAAGTAATTTTTTTTTTTTTCACTTGGGCCGACAGCCTAATATTCCTTTCTACCTACTTTCCAACCCTTATAGCCCCTTTAACCAAAACAAACCCTAGTTGCCACATTCACACGACAAGGAGAAGAGGCAGAGCTTGTTTAGGAAGTTCATGGAGGAGGGGAGAAAAAGTTGCTTCATAGTCACATGGTTTGCAATTTGCTCTGGTGCGTGGTACAGGTTTGGGTATTGCCTTACGCCACTCTTGAAATATTTGGTACGTGGGGGTATACAGAGTTGGTACGTTTTTAAGGTTCGTGGTACATTCTAGTATTTTAACCAGTATGCTATCAATAATTTTTATTTAGGCTGGGTGAAAGTAGACTTGATCTTAAATACCTAACCTCTCAAAATTGAAGATTCCACTGATTGTGATTTTCCCCAACGATTGCTCTTATTCAATGCAAAAAATCAATTTTGCGTTGGAAGGAATTTCACACGCCAATATAAATCCTCCAAATCTCAAGTTTGACTACCTTTGGGCACACATTAGGGAGGGCAATATGCAAAAATCCAACAAAGAAAAAGTTAGATTGCCAACTAGTTGCAAAATGCGAAATTGTCCAACCATTTTGTACATAGAAAAATTAATCGCCCTTGACGGTGCCTCGATTAAAATACGAAACAGAAACAATATAAACATTTCTATAGAGATGCTATTGTGGATGTGGGCATTATGCTCTAACCGAATATGATAAATAACAGCTTAAACTTCTTTCAGTCACTCAAATTTAATTTCCTTGTTCTGGCAAAAGCCTTTATGTTATTTCCATAGGAACTATATCAAATTGTGACTGAATTAAATGTAATGAAGATTTCCAAAAAAGAAATGTATAATACAGTTGGTAACTATCGATATTTGCAAGCATTCTCGTGGCAATTTTTAATTTAGCAACTGCAGTCTGCATTATATTTTAGTACTTATTTCAAATTATTTATAACAACTTCAACATTTAATACCCAAAGATGTTTGAATGAGATGGCACACAACTCTTGCATTTGAATCAGAGGCTGGGTATGCTGAACGGTACAACTTTTAGATAAAGCTTGCTTCCCATTTTAGGTTCACAATACTCAAGGAATTATCTCTACATTTGTGCATGGTGATACCCCCGGTTTATACCTAAAAAGCTTAACATATTTAAAGGTAAAATATAACATATTTGGAATAGTTTTAGTAAAATGTAATAGTTATAAAAAGATTAAAACATTTAAAGGTATACAGCATAGCACATCTGTATTCGTTTTAGTAAAATATAATGAAGATAGGATACCCGGTTCATACAAAAAAAGAACATATTTAAAGGTATATGGTAAACAACATGAATCTATTATTTAGGTTTCATTGTTTTTTTTTTTTGTATTTATTCTAATGGTCATATAGCTGCAATAACTAGTTCTAATTTGAAGCTACTAATGGTTATGCGGACTTGACTGGTTTCATATGACATGTTTTCCAGGTTGACATGGATATGGAGGATGATCTTGATGATGCTTTCCTTGTAGCGCAAGGCAGAGATGCTGACAAAGCTGTTGGCCCTCATGTCAGGGATGATGAAGGTAATGTGTCTAACCACTTAGTGTTTGTATGACTGTATCTATTCCTGTTAATTTCATTTTTTTAGCTACATCTGATGAGTGTTGTTAAATAGAGGCTATAGTGTAGCAGAGTTTTAGTATATTGCTATTGTTCTGCGATACATTATTTTATACAAAATATAATAGCAGCTATAGTGGCAATGTATCACTACTGGGAGTTGAATTTGAATAAACTATTCTCTCTGATCCGCAATTGACAATACTGCATCTTTTTAGTGATGCCCAACTGTAAGATAGTACTAGCGCGTCTTATTTTTCTTTATAATATTGGATGAGGTCAGATTGACATAGGTTTATTAGTTTATAACCATTGGGATGCTTGACCTGGCCAAACATTGAAAAATAAGTATCTAGTCTAATATTGGAGTATGGTCTATCTTGATATGTTATTTCATCCCTTCCCCTCCTCCCTCTCATGTTATTCCTTTTTCAACCCTTTATCTGGTCGGAAGAAGATAAAAAATCAGGGAATAATACATGGTTAGAAGCAATGTTGGTAAGATTGCGATTATACCCGTGGGATTGAACGATCCTGCAATCCGAACACCCGTGTTTGTCTGTGCTGCGGGATACACAAAGGATCGGTTGGTTGAGTATCACCGTAGAATTGCAAAATTTTTTGTCAACTCCTGTGACCAATCATTTAGCAAAGGCGGTTAGTTATGATGGGTTGGGTTTTTCTCAGACAATCCTAGTCCACTGGCAACTGCAGCTGTGACGCCTCGTCCAGCAGTTACACAGTATCATCACCGTAGAATTGCAAAATTTTTTGTCAACTCCTGTGACCAATCATTTAGCAAAGGCGGTTAGTTATGATGGGTTGAGTTTTTCTCAGACAATCCTAGTCCACTGGCAACTGCAGCTGTGACGCCTCGTCCAGCAGTTACACAGTATCATCTCTGGATAATAATCCGGTTGAAGTTTATAGATTGATTTTATTTCTGTCTTTCATGTCTCTTCACTGTGGTTATCTCCTTTACTATATAGGCTCCATAAAGGATGGGAAGAGATGGGATGCTGAAGAGGAACATTCAACAGAAGTCAGAGAATTGGGTAAAAGCAAATGGTCGGAAGATTTTGGTGAAGATGACGTCTACCAAACCGAAGGTATGAAGGGCAATATTAATGCTCTGTCTGGGTTAATTCATCAATATGGCAAGGAAAGAAAATCTGTACATTGGGGTGATCAGGTATGACATGTATTTGATGCTATTGTCTGAAAGCCTAGAGAGTAATATTTGAAGTCTGTTTCGACCTTAATATTTCTGGTAGCAAAATTTTTTTAAATTCTTTTGGGTCACATGGGAGGTGTGGGGGGGGGGGGGGTGTATGATGCAGGCATTGAACTATGACATCAAGCATACCACGGTAAAGTTGTTCAGGGCCATGTGTGCTATCAGTCATACTGTCTGTTTTTTTCTTTCTTTCAGATTTTCTTAAATGCGTGTAGGTGTATTTGTTATCTTTTTCTTCCTAGCTGCATGTTTTACTCTTTTGTTTTTTGAGGTAACGGGGTCACTTAATATATAAAAAAGGAAACGAATTAAACCATTATATTTAAGAGTTTTTAGTATGTTTGGTGGTGTTTATTAAAACACAGCCACAACAGAAATACCGGTACAACCTGTTTTTGTTGCTTATATTATGGATTAAAATCATCTGTCCCTTCAATTAGATAATGATAAATCGCCAAAATTTTCACTCTTTTAAATAGTGAAACATTTTCTCATTTAGTTTTTTGCTAGGCATTTTTTTAATTTAATGGACTAGAAAAAAGACATAAAAAGGAGACAGGTGATTTGATTCCTTTCATTATAGGCATTTTCTTAATGTCAGCACCCCTTGCCCGTGTTCTTTGCAACCATCCTTTCAGGTTGGCAAAACAGGATTTTCAATAGGCACTGCAAGGAAGGTAACAGCATTGTCTTTAGTGATTGGGCCTGGTGCTGGTTACAACCTGGTTAGTTATTTTGACTTCATTACTTCATATTGCTTAAATTTTATGAACCACATTTACTATTATTTAGTCACCCTCTTCTCTTTTTTGGGTGGTAATTTGATAATAATCTATCTTATCTGACATTTAGGGCTGGTTTGGTAAAATTAAGCATAGTTAAAAGTCTAACTTATATAGCTGATGTCTGATAGTTGAATGAAATTGAATTGCTTTTGATGAAATCAGCTTTTAAAGTGACTGGTAAATTATAAATGACACACAACACAAGTACAACAATGAAACCTTATCCCAGTAAACCCTATAATGTTTAATTTTTATACACAAGTACAACAATGAAACCTTATCCCAGTAAACCCTATAATGTTTAATTTTTATACACAAGTAAAACAATGAAACCTTATCCCAGTAAACCCTATAATGTTTAATTTTTATAAATTATATTTATTAACTCTTTTACCTACTATATGTATTTTTATTATTTTAATTTATTCCAAAATATTTTCATTTTTTTAACGACCAGTATTTTTCATCTTTTTTCTTTTCTTTGTAATATGATGGAACTAGTTTGTAAGCTAATTCAATAAGCTGTAAGGTTTTATATTCTTGTTTTCTATTTTCCTTGTGGAAGCCAATATGTTGTAACTTGTACGTATTCATTCTGTTGGCTCATTTTTGACAAACTCTTGTGTCACGTTTTTTTTATATGCAGAAGTCAAATCCATTATCTGAAGAGGAAAGTCCAACCCAAAACAGTGCGGAACCAAAGAAGCACGGTACATTTCAGGAACGAATCCGGGCTGAACGTGAATCATTCAAAGCTGTCTTTGACGGGAGACGTCCACGGATTTGACTTTCTTGTAGAGAACTGAATCAGAAAATTGGTTTACTGTGAGTCATGTATTAGACTAGTTAAGTAAAGAAAGTTGAGTTGTTTAGTTGCCCCAGCTGAGTTTTGTGAAATTATGTAAAGTTTTATCAAAAGGTTAATGCAAAATTTATATTCCTGATTTGGTAAGGTCAAGTTGGTGTAGTAGTAGACTAACACTCTTTTTGATACAATTGGATTGATGACTTCTAAGCCATAGTCAGTGTGGGATATAGAAAGTTCTGTTTGTGGGGACGTATATATTTGACTAAAGAAAATTATTACAATTTTTTACAATATATAATGATAAATAAACTCAAATTATATTACTATATGTAAATTGCAGTTCTCATTTATGAGTTTGTATATTCTAAAATTGTGTTCAAATGTCACTTTTATATATGTTTAGTTAAACAATCATTCAACAAAAGAGATTATGTTTACTTTTATCAGTCTCAAACAATTCAATTTATTTTAAGCCAATTGATCTTGTAAAATTGATTATGTTTAAAAGTGAATTGATTTTATAAAATTGTTTATTTTTATAAGAGAATTGAACGAATAGTTTATATACATTTGATTGCATTTTTTTAAATGTAAGTTAGCAATAAATTTTAGGGTAAAACTTAGGTTCGAATTAATTTTTTTTTTTAATTCTAAACAATTTTTTTTGTCATGTAGCCACTAGGCTAGTATTCATCTATTGAAAGTGAATAAATAGAATGTTGAAATAGAATGCTGTCGGTTACCTTCACCTCTTGAACTGATATCTAATTAATTTTATATATAGAATCAATTCTATTTGAAATTAATCAAACAACATGTCTAATCAATTCTATTTGAAATGAATAAAAAATGACTGATTAATTTTATATCTAGAATCAATTTTGAATGTTTCAATACAATTATAACTTTATAAGAAGATGTCAATCATGCATTTCAAAAAAGGGGACAAGAAAAATATATGAAAGAAATTATTTATTTTCACGTGGGGTTCCCACAAGTATTTTGTGTTGCATCCACGTGGTGATAGTAGAATATGCTTGTTCTTTTATATCTACATCTGAGTTACTCTACTCTTTGTCCCTTGATTTTTCAAATATGATCAGAGGGTAAAGGAGAGGAAAATAAAAGAAAAAGACAAACACAATATAATTACAAAATGTAGCTAAGGTTTTGGGTTTACTACTACTGCAATCTAGATTAGCCTCCGTTTAAGTCTCTAATAAATTATATCTGGTCATCAACATGGCTTGTTTACTACACATTTTATAGAACCTGCATATTTAGTTAGTTCTGCTGCATAACTCCCTGGCTTTGCCGAAACCCCATCTTTCCCCATAGTTGCCACCTTTTTTCCAGTCTGTACAAAAAACGCCCCTTGCATCATCAAGTCATTCTCTGATATCCAATTCCAATTCTTCCACACACTTTCTGGTGCATAATCCCTCTTTGTCACCTAATCATTCATCAATCAATCATTTTAACAACTTCCTATAAACTCACACATTTTATACATATGCATTATATATATATATACCTCTTTTGCATTCGGGTTCGGAGGAGCAATAAACCTGTTACCCTGGCTGAGTATAGTAGGATGCGTGCTACCACCAATCGCATACATAAGCCAATGAGTGTAATCATTGTTAACAATATGAAAGAAACCCCATCTGCACCTTGGCATTCTCTGTATCAATCCTTTCCCAAAATGGTTGAAAGCTACTGTTATTTGCATTATTTTATCTCCCGAGAACCCGTCACTTGCTCCAAATAACATAACCTAAACCAAAACAAAAACAAAACATTGTAATCTACACGCATGCATGCAAACAAATAAAAAGTTGATGCGGTGTTAGTTAGTTAGTTAGTTACATGGTCTTGATGTGTCATATGGCAGTTGGAAATGGTTATAGCTGTGGATCCCGCTACGACATCAAGCAAACCGTCGTAACAATTCCACATTGAAATGTGATCTATCCAAATATGACTAGCTCCAAACAGAGAAATTCCATCACCATCACTCATCGAACGTTGTCCAAAGTGACTCATCGAGTCTCTTATGAGTCCACCACTAGCTTGTTTAATATCATGTACGTGTAACCCATGAATGATGATGTTTCTCACATATTGCATTGTTATTTGAGCACCTCCACTGATATGAACATTTGCACCGCGTGCATCTATGGTCTTGTGATCCGTTAGTAGAAGCTCCGATTTCAATTTGATGTTCATGCTATGTTTAAAAATGATCCATAACGGCTCTGTTTGAATGGCTGCGTGTCGCAATGTCCCTGGTTTCGGGTTAACAAGATCGTTGTCGGATGGATCAGAGACAACATAGATTTTACCATCTTTGCCTCCTGTCGTGCCGTGGCCAAAACCAAGAGCACAATCTGCTAGCTTCTTGCGATTCTTTTCCCAATTAGGATCACATCTCCAGCAACTATCAATGGGATTTGTGGCTTTGCATGGACCTTTTTGGGATTTTTTGGCTAAACCCCTCCTTGTACCATTGAAACCATTGAAAATCCTGCATCATACATCAAATTTCATTTTTATAAAGCAAAGAAAATATAAACAAAAAATGATATACCTGTGGACATGGTTATTGAAAGTAGCAGCAAGACCCTGAGGGTTTAAATGGTAAGCCTTATGTGCAGCTTTTGTGGCTTCATGTGACCGTCTTTGCCAGTGTTGGTCGAAGTGAACTATGTTAGCTTCAAAGGTAGGGAATATAGCAAGATAAAGTACATAGAGAAAAAACAATCTAAGCTTGTTAGTTTCCATTTCATCAATGTTTTGTTGAATCCTTAAAAGTTTTAGTGTGTCTTGTTTCTTCTTTTATTATGTTTGAATTCCTCTTTCCTGATTTTGTGATAGGCCCCACGTACACGGTATTATTAGATCCTCTTAGTACTATATTTTGCATGGAAAATAGTAAAATATCAACGAAATGCATGCTTTAATTCTGCTTCATATGCTATATATTTGGTGCTGTGATTGTGAGCCATTATAGACCATAAATTTCTTTACTATAATATGGGCAAGAGTAAATCTCAATGAATGAACATAGGTAAAGCCTTTGTTTGGATGGTTTATATTTAGTCTATTTGCTTAATTTGTTTATCCAATTTGGACTACATTGCATGTTAATTATTTGTTTAATTTGTTTCTCCAATTATTTGCTTAATTATATGTATATTGTCATTAATGCATATAAGAGTGAGTAGCTTGAAGTAATGAGAAATAATATGTGAAAATAAGTACTTGGTATAATGGTATTGTTTCCACATTGTACATTACCATTAAATTGTGGAACCATACATATACATATATTTAGCTATAAAATGGATAGGGAAAATGAGAAACATCATAATAATATGTTTTCACTGTTAATATTTTAGGGATGATTTATGAGTTCTAGTTTTCATTGATTTCGGATAAAGTGTATCATACTGTGCTGACGCAATGTGAAAATGAACGATTTTTCTAACAATAGAATTACACCAAGGTTTAATTCTAATTTTGTGCATTTTTACTTTAGTTTTGAATGTAATTACGGAAAACATTCAAAAGTTAGTATCAAAATGTATGTTTTTTTGTAGATGATATAATTTTACTTGAAGATTCGAAAGAAGATTTAAATGAGAGATTGGAAATTAGGAGACAACCCTTAAAAGTGTTTTTTTTTTCTAAGTAGAAGTAAGACATAGTAAATGAAATGTAAGTTTAACAAAAGAAGAGGGTTTATAATATATAGGTGAAAGTTGAAGATCATATCTTAATACAAATTACACGGTTTAAATATCTTGGATATATAATACAAAATGATGGAGAGATAAATCAATAAATTCGAGATGAGTGAAAGTAATGGAGGAGAGATTTTGATTGTAAGACATGCGATGTTATACGAAATAGATGTTGAATGATAATAAATATCAATACGAAAGTAAACTAAGTGTAGCCAATATGGAAATATTGCATTGTATGCTTAGTAACACTAGGCGGGATATGATTAGAAATAAAAATATTAAAGTGAGTTTTGGGATGACGCCTATATAATAGTTAATATATTGGAAAATGATCTTACCTGGGTTGTGTGGTTTATGTGTTTAACATGTATAATAGGTTTTGAGGATGACAAAGTGAATAAAGTATGTTATTACATTTGACATTTTTTTGAAGCAACATGTGAAGTAAATGTTTTGACTTAGTGGGAGGCATTCTGTCTATTTTTTGACGCACATTCTTTATCTGATTGGATATTACTCCAACATTTTTTTCCTTTTTGGTTCAACAAGAATTTGATGCATATCGTGTTTTTATTTGGAAAATATTTTATTCTTAATAAAATTGTTGAAGATATTTGAAGTCTTATGTTTGTTAAATAAATATTTAATTATATTTGATTTCTTCAAGATTCAAAATTGGTTTAATGAAAAAAGATTCATCTTTCATTTTTGGAATCCAACCATTTTTATGTCAAAACCTTACCTGGATGTTGTCCCTATTTAGGGATAGATTTCTCTTTGTTTGAAGAATTGAACCTTAAATAATTAAGTTTGTCGTCTTTCTTATTTTCATTGAGTCTTTTGTTTTTGGTTGTAGTACTATATTCTTGGGTATTAGGTTTAAGTTAGAATGATAACGTATTTGATTGATCACGCCTCATATTATTTTAATTAAGCATAGACTTGCGAAAATGTTTGAGTGAAAGTGAGAGGGCCTCAAATTTAGGAGGCATTTGAATCAAAACTTACAGGGAACATTAGGAAAAAGGCACTGGACTGAGAGAGTTCAAATGAGACCGTCATGCATTATTGACTAGTGATAAGTGAATTTCCTTTCATTAGAATGGTGCCCTTCAAACCAAGGTGGCTTTGAACCGAATTGTGTTAACAATTACATGTGTTATTTATTCATTTTATTTGTTTATTGTTGTTACTTCATGGAATTTTCTCGTACATTGTTTCAAAATTATGTGTGATATCTTCTTATCGTTTGAACAAGATTTCAATTGGAATCAGAGCAAATCCACTGTTCTAGTTGGGTGAGCTCTAGGATTTTTCTACATTCTATTTAAAATGGTCAATTATATGTGAATTGACCACTAGCTCTTGATGGTATGAACTATAATTATTGAAAGGCTCACATGGTTACCTCTCTAAAGTCAATGGACAACAATACTTGATAAACAATCATAAAATGATGGAATTCTCCAAAGATTATAATTGAAGATACCACTAAAATTTTGAAGTATGGAAAGGATTGAAAATCGACAGAGGGCGAAGAAGTGCTTGGAAACTCGTTCTTTTAATGCCATTTACAATGGAGTTGAAAATTATATTTTCATAATCATTAATACTTTCACCAGTTCCAAATTTTTTTGGGAGATCCTTGAAGTTTCTCATGAAGGTACATCTAAAATTTATCTGTTAAGACTTTAACTTCTCACAAAAAAATTTAAAAACCTAAAGAAGAAAAGGGATGAAAGCATCTCTGAATTCCATGTCCGTCTCCGTGAAATTATTAATAACTCTTTTGCCTTTGGTGAAAAGAAGTATAAGAAAAAGATGGTAAGAAAAGTTCTTAGATCTCTTCCAAAGAGGTTTGGTATGAATATCATAACTATTGATGACGGTTAAGACGTGTCAAAAATTTTAAGTTGATGAACTATTTAGATCCCATTTCACATTTGAAATTACTATTGTTGGCAAATTAGAAGGAAAAAGGTAAAAGTGTGGCATTCAAAGTAGACGTTGAAGAATATGATGACCACGTAAAAGGTGATGCAGATAAAAAATTAACCAAGTCCATTTCCCTTATAGTTATGATTTTTATAAAGATCATGAGAAGACTTGACAAAAGATCTAGGAGAAATTTCACTTCAAATGTCAAAGACAATTAGTGACAAAATCGAAAGGTTCTAACTTTCAATGTAAAGGAAAACATGGAGAAAAAAATAAGAGCAATGGAATTTAGTGCCATGAATATGAAGGCTTTGGACACATTCATACAAAATGTACAAAGTTTCTTAGAGAACTGAAAAGGGCTACAACACCTCTTTCTCTGATAATAAGTCAGATGAAGAAAGTGAATCTGATTAGACCAAGAGCATAATTACTTTCATAACTCGCATAAAATCAAGTTCAAAGGAAGCGAGGATACTTATGTCCAATTATCCAAGGGGTATAACGCTGAGTTACTCCCCCAAGATAGTCAAATATCTACAAATGTCGACAGGGTTCACCTAAGAAGGTGTCGACCGTCTATGGAGGACCATCACATCATTGAGCTGACGAAAATAAGGCCGTCTCAACCAACACTAAAATTAGCTTGAAAAATCATGTAAAAAAGGAAAGCATCGTATCCTTATAATCCCCTTTATGAATTAAATACTCTGCACATTTTTTTTTGCAATATTAATAAATCATTTGCTAAATGTTAAATAAAACGGTCACAAACGAGTCGTGTAAGTCCATGCAGGAGGTCATAATGCCAGCTTTTTCCCTAAGACAACTTGACTTTTCCTTGCATGTCGACAAGTTCCTTCTAGAAGGCAGAACACTTATGCTCCAAGGCTTCACACACTTCCTTCCAAGTGTCGTTCTCCTTGGATGAGTTACCTATCCATAAGACGTCCCCATGGAAAGCAGTGACCAGATAGAAAAAAGAGGCAACCAATAGGTGTGAAAAGTGACCTTAGAAAATAACTTCATCTTCTCTTCCTTAAAAAGGTTATGAACGAAGGAAAATTCATTTGAAGAAACAATAATAACAACTTTCTCAACAGTATGACGAATTTAAGACAGGAAAATAACATACAGGGAGAGGAAATGAGTAAGCGACATTGAGGAGCGTCCTAAGATAGTCGAGTCTGCTTAGGAGAACCCTCTTCTAAAGGGGATTGTTGGTCTTCATCCCATCCCTTTTTAACTAAAGCAGGAGACTATGGTCAATCTTCCACAAATAGGGTAACTGCAACAATGTTAAGCTGATTAACCCCGAAGACAACTATTGTAGTCTTGATGGTTAGGGCAGGAACATAGACTATAGGATGAGGAATACCATCCTGGACTATAGAACAACTCAAGATGCCTTGAGCATAAGTGAGGTCGTAAATCAACTTCAATTTGTCCATGTTATCTACAAGGTGCAATCACACATGTCAAAAAAAAACTATGAGACTTTGTCCTCACCAAAGAACTTTCTCCTTTCAGTCTGACCGATCGCACTCACGATCAAATAAGTATCAATTTGATTTTTCCTATGCTCAGAGGAAGAAACTTCACCAGAGATGAACCCTTCTTCATAGCCAAGGTTTTGAAAAAAGGAATGCACATTATTTTTCATTGTAACCTCTTCGGAGGATCATGGGGACCTAGTTTGAGGTGGTAGGAGTTGTTAATAGAATGTAAGCGAGATTAAGACAATACTCCAGGAATCTAGTTTTGTAGAAGTGAGAAAACTCAACTGGAGAGTAAAATGAGGGGTTCGCTAATATGAAATACCTTAGGAAGTCTCCATATTCTTTGATGAAAAAGCTAAACCAAAGATCATTTGGGTGAAAGGTAATAAGCCCTTGATCGCGAGTGTCGTCCTGTGAGGTGTAAACCATGTAAAATAGGCCGAATATCGATAAAAGGGAAGACTTCCAAGACTTATGCTCGACACAAAATTGAAACACCCTCATATAAGCCTAGTCCAATGGATGAACTTGGGATGACACAACATGCAAGTTCTTCAGGACAGACACCTCAAAGTCTGAGAAGGGTAACCACAATCCTTTCCCGGTAAAAAGGCACTCATAAAATTGGACTAAGCACTCATCAAAAGAGCTACATATTCTTTTATGCAACCCCACAGGCAAGACTGACCAATCCAAATGGTCACCGACCATGATGTCAACAACTTTTATAGCTGCATCGATATTAAGAATGGGCGGGGTCCCCATCACTTTTGCAGTCATCCATCCTTACTTGCTTGGATCGACCAAATCCACTAATGTTACACCCTTAAGGACAACTCATCGACCTTAAAGTGCTCGTCGGGCTTGAAGAAACTATGTCTGATCTACTTCAATAATCCATGTTGATCCTAATTTCAACATCATTGGATTCACAATTGTGGGCTCCTTGGTAAACTTGGACAAAATCACCAGCGCGTTCTCTCATCAACTTAGTAGCTTGTATTTCCACATCAGACAAAATGTGAAGAGCATAAAGACCTCAATGCAATCCTCTACACCACCATCATCTGACAAAATATCTTCGAAAGAGTCCTGGAAAAAACTTCCTCATCAAGGAGTTCCCAAACATCCTTTCCAAATCAGAATCGTCAGTTAAGAATACAACTTCGGGGCCCAAGTGGTCAAGAGCAAGGCAAAGGGATTGTGAATAAGGAGATACCTCTTTTCTCGTAGCAAAATAAACATCACTCTCATAATCACTATCTAGGAAAATAGGGCTATGACTTATCTTGACAAAGAAAAAACAATAAATGCTGAAGATAAAAGCGTGACTGGAGAAGGTTACCCGGAGAGGTAAGATCGAGGAAACAAAGGAATGAAAAAAGGTAGAAGCTTTGAGCTAAAAACAACAACCACTCTGATAATTACTCTCACGAAGGAAGAGAAGAATGCAATTGTTAAGGAGAAAAACTTGTAAATTGGAAACTGAATCTCAAGGATCATGAAAGGTTTCTTAGATGCTCAATTGCTCCGATATATAGGCAAAGATAATTTAAATAACTAGATCATATGTAAGAATAAATTAAAAAATCAATGATTGGATTTCCTATGGGAAGCATAAACAACCTGAGTGCACTCAAGTGCACTCACTATAAGCAACACTATGCTCTAACTAGTCACTTCGGGCCAAATTTAAGGAGGAAAAAGCATAACGTTTTAACGATGGAAATGCATTTAATGCGCCCCCCACATTTTTCAATTGACTCAAAGCGTTTCACTTCCAGTTCAAATCGGAAGACATTCTTGGTGGCCGACCACGATCGCTAAAGGCTTCCTTGACTCCCTAAAAGCTCGAAAAGCCTTGGGGCAACTATTTTTAGCCAGCCAAAGGACCAAGGGGCTAAGGTCAAAATCAACTCAAATCCACTCCACATGAACCAAGGTATAAATGTCCTATCATACGGAAAACAATGTACAATTTCTGATCTCAATTTTCACTACAATCCACTTGAATCTTGAATTGACTTGGACATTGGAGTGCTAACATTGCAGGTCCATCTGACACCACTATTTCAGATATGAACACCATCGATTCAAGATTTCTCTCCTCCTACTTTAACTATTTTTGGTTCTCGTACGAAATAAGTTACATTTAATATTTAATATATATTATTGTACCTGCGGTGAGTATAATATATGGTACCCTTACTGAGATAAGGTACATAAGAGGGATCCATATTCTGATATGTAAAAAGTGTGATCTCTCAACCTAACTATTGAATTAGGTATTTATAACTTTGGTCGCTCACATGAGAAATATGATTCTTTAGCCTAGAAGTTTGACCACATGTAATTTGGCCTTGAACTAGTAGTCAGAGTGGCGGGTGAGTCGTCAATTCAATGTAGGAGATGTGGTTATTCAATCAGATTTGACCAGGAAAGTCTTCTTAATTATCTAAATATGCTCAGTGAGTCACCTTCTATAAAGCACAAGGATGTGGATGCCTTGTTCTATGTCTATAATGCCATCATCCCCGTCCAACCTCTTTTTAGTACTCTTAGTCCCACTTATAAGATGTGGGGCTAATGAACTAAATCCATAAACACTTGGTTATAACATAACAGTCCACAACCCCATAAACACGAGACATGTAAATATGAATTGGTTAAGTAAACATATAATGATCCATACTCTCTCAAACACGAGGCCTTTAAGGGCATAATGATTTTAAAAGGCATGATGATTCATAATCCTTCAAGCACGAGGCATATGAAAGGGGAAACGTATTTGAGGGTGAAGACATGACAATCCAAAGTCCCTCAACCAGGAGGCCTATAAAGGGCAAAATGTCTGAGGAAAAGGACACGACAGTCCAAAATCCAACAACTTAAATGCCTGCAAAAGGAGAGGCGTTTAAGGGAGATGACATGACAATCCAAAGCTCCTTAAACACTAGTCATTTAACCTAGTTTATAATCTCGGGATGGTGTGTATGACCACATTTTACATGGAAAGTGATTACATGATAATCTATCTAATATGATGCGGTTTAAAGAAACATGACATTGTTTTAGGCGAACATATTCGTCATATATAAACTTACCTTGCACTATTGAGCAATGTGGTGGAAACCCACTACCATAGGTGTAACTTGTCGTGGCAAGTTCGCCAATTTGACTCTGCACATCTATCACCTCACCTATACTTATTTAAGTCTTTTTTCGAGCATTTGACGTGCTCAGAATCGAGTGGATCGAGGTATGATATTATCAAGTGGACTCAAGTCATTATATTTCATGCCGGTTCAATTATTATAAATTAAAGGCTTAAATAGTGTTTTAGTCCCTGTAATTTAGCGAGTTTTTGGTTTTCGTCCCTGAAAGTTTTTTTTCCGGTTTAAGTCCCCACATTTCCAAAACGCTTTGGTTTTAGTCCCTACTGTGAGTTAGACGTTAAAAAAAGGGATGTGGCAGACGGTGCTTATGTGGCAGGTCGTTTGGCATTTCTCAATAATCCAAGTGGCATTCTCATTTACACATGTGGATTTGTCATTTTCCTACCACAAAATGGAACATGAAAGGTTATTTTAGCATTCTCACTTTCGTCCCTACAAAGTTAGGTTTTCAGCCATTGAAGAGTTTTCAAGGAAATTTTCAAGTAAACTTCATACATTGAAGACGACGGGACTGACCAACAGGACTGACCATCGGGACTGATCAACTTCAGGTATGACATTTATACTGAACATTCATTATGGGGGAAGAATGGTTAGGGATAGTGTGGTGTATTACTTAGGTGGGGTTAAACATGAAGTAGAGGTAGACCCTGATAGGTGGAGCTATTTTGAAGCAACTGGTATTGTGAAAGATATTTGCAACCTTGAGGCCACTGATTATTCTCTATGGTGGTATAACAATGTATCGGGTAAACATGCAAGGCTAATTAGTGATAGGGATGCAGCTAATATTTATGAAAAAGCTGTTGAAACTTGTGGTAGTGTGGATTTATTTGTTGAGCATAGAGTTAATGATAATGCTGGAAATGTGAATGATAATGCTGGAAATGTCAATGATAATGCTGGAAATGCTGATGAAACTGTCAATGATAATGCTGCTGCCAATGCCAATGGTGCTGAAAGTGAAGGAAATGCTGATGAAACTGCCAAGGTTGATGCTAATGCTGATAATCTTGATGACAGTGATGACAATGATGATAGTGATGATAGTGATTATAATTGTTTATCATTTGAGGACAGTGAGGAAGATAGGGCCCTTGGCAAGGATGATGGCTTTTTCTTTGCAGAGAAACCATCAAGAAGGATTAAGCAGATTGCAAGGAAACATAGGGCTACTCCAAAAAAGATAAGAAATGTTGAAGTTACTAGGGGTTCATCAAGTGGAGTTAGTGTTGATAATGACTTGGTTGACACTAATTATTTAAGTGAAGATCTAGGCAGTAGTGATCCTGATGCATCAGATAAAGAGGTTGGACCAAATTATCCTAGGTTTAAGATGGAGGAATTGCACAAGGATTACAAGTTCAAAGTTGGTTTGGAGTTTGTTTCCTTGCATGAATTTAAGGATGCAATAACTGAATGGTCAGTATTAAATGGAAGAGAGATAAAGTATGTGAAAAATGACAAGGTTAGAGTGAGAGTAGTTTGCAAGGGCAATTGTGGGTTTTTGGCTCTTGTTAGTAAAGTGGGGAATAAGCACACATATAGAATGAAAAAATGGTATGGTGCTCACACGTGTGGTAGGGTTTTGAACAACACCACTGCTAACTCCAAGTGGATTGCAAAGACTGTGGCGGCTAGGATGGCTTCATCTGATGGAATTAAGATTCGTGATATTGTCTCTGATATTAGGAATACTTACTCTGTAGGTATACATATGAACAGGGCATGAAAGGCAAGGCAAATTGCAAAAGGTTTGGTTGAAGGTGATGCAACAAAGCAATATACTCTGTTGTGGAGGTATTCTGCAGAATTAAGGAGGGTCAATGCAGAGAATACCTGCAAAATTAATGTCACCAGAGTTGGTCCCACAATTCAACCCAGATTTGGCAGCTTTTATTTTTGCTTTGATGGAGTAAAGAAGGGATTCACTACTGCTTGCAGGCCATTCATTGGTGTTGATTGTGCTACTCTGTTTGCAGAAAAAACCAAAGAAACAACCACAGCCTCAGGATGAACCTCCAACTCAGCAACAACCACAGCCTCAAGATGTACCTCCAAGTGAACAACAACAACAACCTCAAGATGAACCTCCTTCAGAACAACAACAACAGCAAGATACACAATGTGATTACAAATGGTGTACTTTATTATATAATTCAAAAGAGTGTACTTTATCCAATGGCTTTAGCCTTAAAATTTAGTTTCATATATACTGGTATACTTTATATACAATTCAAAAGAGTGTACAAATGGTGTACTTTATCAACAGTGTACTTTATGCATACAATTAAAAACATATATACTGTCAATTGGTGTACATTTAAACACATATATTTGCACACATATATATGTACAAGGACCAAACTCAAAAAATACTTTATTATTACAAGGACTAAAAACAAAAACAAAAAACATAATGACAATGAGTGTATTTTGAGTTAAAGCATTGTTGTGATAAGTAATTGGTGTACTTTATGCACAATTCAAAAGAGGAGTAAGATAATTGCATACATAAACTAGCCAAAACCATAACATCTATTTCATTAATCATTTGTGAAATTCTGTAATGAGATGTCCTAAGAGATGTTCCAACACTTAATAGGACATTTGACAAATTTAACCAAAACTTTAAACAGCAGGAAAAATAAACAACACAGAAGTTTGTTAACCCAGTTCAGTGTATAACCACACCTACATCTGGAGGCTACCAAGCCAGGAGGAAATCCACTATTAGTAATATTAATTCTAGACTTAAACCACCCTGTTTAATCTATCACTTAATACTTACCCAATGCAATTTCTACCTAAGACTCACTTAGATAAGAGTACCCTACTCACTCCCCCTCAATCACCCAGTGATCAAGTTTACAAGTTTACAAAAGTTGAAGACATCCTTCAAACAATAACAGCTTGATTTTACTTAACAGTTTCAATCAAGTCACAAATGCACTTTTGCTTAAAAGCTCATAAAGTGGTACATAAAAACAACCTGCTATTAAAACACTAGACACCCTATTTTGTCTTCTGAAATTCGTACTCAATTCTATGAGTTTCTGTTGTTTAAATAGGTATCTGAATTTTGGGCTTTCTGTAGAATGATCCAGCCCTAATGTGCAGCAACTGTCACCTTGAATTTAGGGTTTGTTACCTCCTATATTCTAGGTGCATTAGGTCTTCTGTTTTAATCTGAATCTTCAATTTAAAACTCCCTACAGATGCGCCTTGTTCTGTTTTTATCCAGCATTAATTAATTCCAGATAGTTCTCCTTAAATATCTCTGATCTGTTAATCAATAATTAATTCTGGTAGCAGGTCTGAGATGTCTCAACATCTGTTGGGACATCCTGAAAAACTGAACTTAATTTATTCACACAATGTCCCAACATCTGATGAGACATCCTGAAATAAATTCACATACTCTGTTTGATAATGTCCCAACATCTGATAGGACATTCTGAACTGAATTTAACATTTCTTGTTTGGTCAAAAATTCTGCCAATTCTTAAACATCTACAAACTCCCCCTTTGGCTAATTTTTGGCTAACATCTTTCCTGGTTTTCAGAGTGCAGCAGAAGTTCTTTTTATCAGAGTATATCATTACTTTTCTGTTGATTCATATTTGAGTTTTACTCCCCCTCAAACATATATGAGTCCAGTCTTGTTTCAACAGAAATATTCACACTTATTCAGTTCAGGCAGAAACAAACAGAATTTAAACAGCAATTACATTTGATGTTGTTCTCCCCCTTGGTAGACACAAAATTAGGGGCCAAAGACACTATTTCAGTCATTACATTGCTGTCATTACATTTGCCTCACATACATTTGATCACTCAGAATCATCACTCTCAGTTCCCTCCTCAACTTCTGTCTCTTCATCAGAGTTTGCTTTCAGATCTTCTTCATTCTCCAACCTTTGAATTATTTCCTCAAGCTTCTGCTTTCTAGCTTCAAGCTCTTTGCAGGTGCACTTTAGCTCAGCAATCAAGGCCCTCTTAGAGATTGGATTCTTAGCAGTGGAGGGACCAGCAGATGTCCCAGAAGGTGCTTCAACATCTGCAGCATGATGACTTAGGAATAATTTGTAATGAAAAGCCAGGGGGCTCTCTCTCTTGCAGACAATGTCCTTCTCAGTTAAAATTCCAGGGTATTGACTTAGAACAATACCACACAGCAATGATGGAAAAGCTATTGGTAGCTTTGTTGCAGTAGAGATGGCATGCTTCATAGTCTGATCAAAAATATATTCTCCATAATCCATCTTGGTTTGAGTCCCCACAGCAAAGATGAATCTGGCCAGACCAGTTGAGATTGATGAAGTGTGATTGGTAGGCACCCAGTTTGCAGTTCCAAATGATTAGGAATGAAATTCCCAAGAATCTAGTCCAGACTAGCTTTGCCATCTGGAACTTATGCCATGCAATGTCATATGACATGTTGGCACATCTCATTAACTGCTAGATATCACATACACAGATTCCAAGTTTGCCCCTTAAGTTCTCAAATTGTGTAGCATCCAATGCTTTGGTAAAGATATCAGCTAATTGCAGATCTGTAGCAACATGCTCCAATGAAATCACCTTCTCTTCTACAAGATCTCTGATGAAATGATGTCTGATATCAATATGCTTTGTCCTGCTATGTTGAATGAGATTCTTTGATATGTTGATTGCACTTAAGTTGTCACAGTACAATGTCATGACATCCTGTGGGACATTGTACTCAGTGAGCATCTGCTTCATCCAAACCAACTGAGAACAACTGCTACCTGCTGCTATATACTCAGCTTCAGCTGTAGATAATGACACACAATTCTGTTTCTTACTGAACCAAGAAATCAGATTGTTTCCTAGAAAGAAGCATCCTCCTGAAGTGCTTTTTCTGTCATCAGCACTTCCTGCCCAATCAGCATCACAGAAGCCAGAGAGAATTGGTTTGCAACCATTAAAGTACATTATGCCATAGTCACAAGTACCATTAACATATTTAAGGATTCTCTTGACTTGATTAAGATGACTGACTTTTGGATCAGCTTGATATCTTGCACACACTCCTACTGCAAATGCTATGTCTGGTCTGCTTGCAGTTAAGTATAACAAGCTTCCAATCATGCTTCTATATAAACTTTGATCTACATTCTCACCCTTTTCATCTTTAGTCAGCTTTAAATGTGTAGGAGCAGGAGTTCTTTTATGAGAAGCATTTTCCATTCCAAATTTCTTCACTATGTTCTTGGAGTACTTGCTTTGTGAGATGAATATTGAGTCTTCCATTTGCTTAACTTGCAGACCAAGAAAATAGGTTAATTCACCTACTAGACTCATTTCAAATTCAGATTCCATCTGCTTGACAAAATGTTTGACCATCTTATCAGACATCCCACCAAACACAATGTCATCAACATATATTTGTGCAATCATGACATTTCCTTCTTCATCTTTAACAAACAGGGTTTTATCAATCCCACCTTTTCTGTATCCTTGCTTGATAAGAAATGTGGTAAGTCTTTCATACCATGCCCTTGGAGCTTGCTTCAGACCATAAAGTGCTTTCTTGAGTTTGTATACATGATTTGGACAGCTTGGATCAACAAATCCTTTAGGCTGTTCTACATATACCTCTTCATTAAGATAACCATTAAGAAAGGCACTTTTCACATCCATTTGAAATAGCTTGAACTTTAAGATACAAGCAATTCCCAACAGTAGTCTTATTGATTCAAGCCTTGCTACTGGTGCAAAGGTTTCATCAAAGTCTACTCCTTCAATTTGAGTGTATCCTTGAGCCACAAGTCTAGCTTTGTTCTTTGTAACAATTCCTTGTTCATTTGACTTGTTCTTGTACACCCATTTTGTACCAATCACATTTATGTCATTTGGTCTAGGAACAAGATTCCACACTTCATTCCTTGTGAATTGACCTAATTCCTCTTGCATAGCACAAATCCAGTATTCATCAGTGAGAGCCTCCTTGATGTTTTTAGGTTCTATTTTGGACACAAAACAAGAACCTGAAATCACTTCTCTTGATCTAGTGCTCACACCTCTGTTGGGATCACCAATTATTAAATCTTTGGGATGATCCTTCTGTATTCTGATGGAGGGAGGTTTACTGGATTCTTCTGTCCTTGTATCAGATTGAGTGCAGTTATATTGATCATCCTTTTCTTCAGCTTCAATCTTGATATCAGCAGATGTTCCAACATCTTCTGGGACATCTGTAGGAGCATCATCAATTATCACATTTATGGACTCCATGATAACCTTGGTTCTAGAATTAAATACTCTGTATGCTCTACTGTTTGTAGAGTATCCAAGGAAAAACCCTTCATCACTTTTAGGATCCATTTTTCTCCTTTGCTCCCTGTCTGCCAGAATGTAGCAGTTACTTCCAAACACATGAAAGTACTTAACAGTGGGTTTTCTGCCCTTCCAGACTTCATATATTGTGGACAAAGTTCCTTTTCTCAAGGTAACTCTGTTATGGATATAGCAGGCAGTGTTCATGGCTTCAGCCCAGAAATACAGAGGTAGCTTTTTAGCATGTATCATAGCTCTTGCAGATTCTTGAATAGTTCTATTTTTTCTCTCAACAATCCCATTCTGTTGAGGAGTGATAGGAGAAGAGTATTCATGATTGATTCCTTCTGAAGAGCAGAAATCTAAGAATTTTTGATTCTCAAATTCCTTTCCATGATCACTTCTAATTCTGATCACACAGCTGGATTTTTCCCTTTGTAATCTTTGACATAATTCCTTGAATACATCAAAGACATCTGACTTTTCTTTAATGAAATTTATCCATGTATATCTTGAAAAGTCATCAACCACCACATATGCATACCTCTTACCACCAAGGCTTTCAACTTGCATAGGTCCCATGAGATCCATATGTAACAATTCCAAAACTTTGGAAGTTGTCAGATGTTGGAGCTTTGGATGGGACATCTTGGTTTGTTTGCCTATTTGACATTCACCACAGATTTTCCCATCATCAATCTTCAGTTTAGGGATACCTCTTACAGCATCCATAGATATGATCTTCTTTATGCCTCTGAAATGAAGATGACCTAGCCTTTGGTGCCATAGTTTTACTTCTTCTTCTCTAGCTAGAGAACAAGTAGAAGTGGGGCTGAAGTCTAGTGGTTCCCACATGTAACAGTTGTCTTTAGACCTTGCACCTTTCATGACAACTTTTTGCTCTTGGTTAGTCACTATGCATTCAGTTTTTGTAAAGTTTACACTGTATCCTTGATCACATAGTTGACTTATGCTGATCAGGTTAGCAGTTAAACCTTTAACAAGCAGCACATCATCTAGTCTTGGAACATCTTGACAATCCAAGGTTCCAACTCCCTTGATCTCTCCTTTAGCTCCATCTCCAAAGGTAACATACCTGGATGAATGTGACTTTAAGTTTACTAGCAAATTCTTCAATCCAGTCATGTGTCTTGAGCATCCACTGTCAAAGTACCAGTCTTCTTTAGCTGATACTTTCAAAGATGTATGTGCTATGTATGCAGTACTTTTCTTTGACCAGATGAGTTGAGATTTCTTTTGATGCCTCTGCTCTGAGTGTTGTTCAGCTGATCTCCAAGCTTGATTGTTGATCTTGTTCTTGTGTATGTGGCTTTGATCAGTCTGAATGTCAGCTTTTGGTCTCCAAACTGTCTTGATTACTTCTGTCTTTTGCTTAGGAGGTTGCTGATTTCTATGCAGCACTTTCTTGGTACCTTCTACTTTCTGCTTGGAAGGTTGCTGACACATCTGATTTGGATATCCATGTAGCTTATAACAGTGAGGTTTGATATGCCCAAATCTTCCACAGTGATGGCATCTCCATCTTTGATATTTTTTCTTCATTTTGTTCTTTCCAGAATGTTGAGACATCTGTTGGAACATTATGTTTGTCTTTGTGTTCTGATGTTGGAGCATCTGTTGAGACATCTTGTTTGACTGTATAGTTTTTGAAGTAGTTTTGCTAGAGCTTGCTTCATCTCTGTTATATCCCAGTCCACTTTTGTCCCCTGAATGTTTATTATTGCAGAGAATAGCATCCAGTGTATTTGAGCTGCTGTTCATCATTCTAACAGATTTGGACATATGTTCCAACTTAGAATTGAGAAGAGTTACTTCACTTTTTAAGGTATCAATGATTACTTGATCACTTGCTTTTTCTTCTTCTAGTACTTCATTCTGCTTCTTTAGCTTTATGACCTCACTGCATACTTCAGTACTTCTCTTGTACAGATCCTTGAAGGCTTGCTCAAGATCTGCATAAGTAAGCTCTTCACAGCTGGAATCACTGTCATATTCACACAGTCCAGCTAAAGCAGCAATGTGCTTAGCTGATTCTTCTTCTGAATCTCCTGAGTCTTCATCAGACCAGGTTACAGATAGTCCCTTCTTTTGTCTTTTTAATAAGTTAGGACATTCCTTCTTGATGTGTCCATATCCTTCACATTCATGGCACTTGATTCCTTTTTCTTGACTGGTCTTTTCAGCAAGATTTGATCTTCTGTTAGCATCATAGGTTCTCTTGTTTTCAGAAGAGTTTGTGAATCTTCCACTGGAATTTGATTTACCTTCCATACCTCTGAGAATCTGTTTGAACTGTCTTGTAATCAATACAAGGTTTTCTGATAAGCTTTTATAATTTGCTAGTTCATCATCTTCTTCTTCATCTGCATTTGAAACCAAGGCAATGCTTTTGTTCTTTTTAGCATGTGTGTCATTCATTCCCATCTCAAAAGTTTGAAGGGAACCAATTAGTTCTTCAGCTTTCATGGAGCATATGTCTTGTGCTTCTTCTATTGCTGTGACTTTCATGTCAAATCTTTTTGGCAAAGATCTGAGAATCTTCCTTACAAGCTTTTCATCAGTCATCTTTTCTCCCAAGGCTCCAGAAGTATTGGCTATATCCAAGATGTTCATGTAGAACTCATGAATTGATTCATCTTCCTTCATTCTCAAGTTTTCAAACTTGGTGGTGAGAAGTTGAAGTCTTGACATTTTTACTTTTGATGTTCCTTCATGAGTTGTCTTGAGGGTATCCCACACATCTTTGGCCAGCTCACAATGATGCACCAGTCTGAAAATATTTCTATCAATGCCATTGAATAAAGCATTTAGGGCTTTTGAGTTGCCTAGTTCTGAATCTTCTTCCTCTTTACTCCATTCTTCTTCAGGTT
The DNA here is from genome assembly GCA_963966055.1 of Lathyrus aphaca. Classification (NCBI taxonomy): domain Eukaryota; kingdom Viridiplantae; phylum Streptophyta; class Magnoliopsida; order Fabales; family Fabaceae; genus Lathyrus; species Lathyrus aphaca. Next base: position 506,862,131 of record OZ014522.1, on the reverse strand, counting down.
TCAGAACTATTGATCCATCTTTGGTGTTTTGAACAGGATGTTTCCATCCAACATTTACTGCTCTCCATGCCCTGTTGTCAAGTGACTTTAAGAATGCAATCATTCTTGGCTTCCAGTAGTCATAATTAGAACCATCCAGTATAGGTGGTCTATTTACTGACCCTATATCTCTGTCCATGTTACAGAATTTGTTTTCCCTAGATCTCACCCAGTATAAACAGGCAGGGTGCCTGCTCTGATACCAATTGAAATTCTGTAATGAGATGTCCTAAGAGATGTTCCAACACTTAATAGGACATTTGACAAATTTAACCAAAACTTTAAACAGCAGGAAAAATAAACAACACAGAAGTTTGTTAACCCAGTTCAGTGTATAACCACACCTACATCTGGAGGCTACCAAGCCAGGAGGAAATCCACTATTAGTAATATTAATTCTAGACTTAAACCACCCTGTTTAATCTATCACTTAATACTTACCCAATGCAATTTCTACCTAAGACTCACTTAGATAAGAGTACCCTACTCACTCCCCCTCAATCACCCAGTGATCAAGTTTACAAGTTTACAAAAGTTGAAGACATCCTTCAAACAATAACAGCTTGATTTTACTTAACAGTTTCAATCAAGTCACAAATGCACTTTTGCTTAAAAGCTCATAAAGTGGTACATAAAAACAACCTGCTATTAAAACACTAGACACCCTATTTTGTCTTCTGAAATTCGTACTCAATTCTATGAGTTTCTGTTGTTTAAATAGGTATCTGAATTTTGGGCTTTCTGTAGAATGATCCAGCCCTAATGTGCAGCAACTGTCACCTTGAATTTAGGGTTTGTTACCTCCTATATTCTAGGTGCATTAGGTCTTCTGTTTTAATCTGAATCTTCAATTTAAAACTCCCTACAGATGCGCCTTGTTCTGTTTTTATCCAGCATTAATTAATTCCAGATAGTTCTCCTTAAATATCTCTGATCTGTTAATCAATAATTAATTCTGGTAGCAGGTCTGAGATGTCTCAACATCTGTTGGGACATCCTGAAAAACTGAACTTAATTTATTCACACAATGTCCCAACATCTGATGAGACATCCTGAAATAAATTCACATACTCTGTTTGATAATGTCCCAACATCTGATAGGACATTCTGAACTGAATTTAACATTTCTTGTTTGGTCAAAAATTCTGCCAATTCTTAAACATCTACAATTTGGTACATGAACAAATGTCAAAATACATTAATTTTACAGGGACTAAAAACCAAAAACAAAAATACAGACACAAACAAATGGGATTCATCACCATTTGTGATAAGCAAGGAAGAACCCCCGTGACCCAAACAACAAAAACTTCAACAATGTCACTTTTCTTTTTTCCTTCTCCAACTTAATCTTCACTTTTTCCTTTTTTTTAACCTCAATATCCTTAACAAACTCCTTCAACATTTCAGAACACTCACAACTACTTGAAATTTTAAGATCACTGGCTGGATTTCGTTCTATTTCATCATCCCAAATGAACAACTTGCATCCAGACATTAACCCTGAGTTTTGACACTTCCAAAATCTTCTATTAGGGTTATCAATAGTGTTTGACATAAACAATTTCATTCTTCTATTGCAACCACAAACTGGTGCTTGAACGTGATGAGATTGTGCAGAAGAAGAAGATGCCATTGGAGACGATAGGGAAGAAAGAAGAAAGAAGAAAGCTTGAAGAAGAAAGAAGAAAGCTTGAAGAAGAAAGAAGAAAGCTTGAAGAAGAAGATGCCATTGATTCTATATTTTGGATTTGGTCCCTCTAGAATAAATAGGAAAATGACAAATCCACATGTGTAAATGAGAATGCCACTTGGATTATTGAGAAATGCCAAACGACCTGCCACATAAGCACCGTCTGCCACATCCCTTTTTTTTAACGTCTAACTCACAGTAGGGACTAAAACCAAAGCGTTTTGGAAATGTGGGGACTTAAACCGAAAAAAAAAACTTTCAGAGACGAAAACAAAAAACTCGCTAAATTACAGGGACTAAAACACTATTTAAGCCTAAATTAAATAACAATTCTAGTAGTACAATAAGTAGAGCATATTTGTATTTCATCTCTCCAACTAAAAAATAATATTGACTTAAAAATAAATATATTAAATAAATAAAAATACTTTGCATGGTCTGCTTAAGATAAGAATATCGTTTATATATGATTCCACTTTCATAAACTTCACCAAAAGACGGGTTTAAAAATATGCAATAGAAAACCTTTGATGAACATCTCATGAGTGTATATACTTTGAAACAAATTATAAATGGTTGATAGATGTATTATATTTGTTATATGAGACAGATAGATAAAATAAGAATTGTAATGAATTTTAACGAATATAAGAAGTCCAAATATCATTGTTGACAAGAAAAGCCAAGAATAGTCTACTCTTGTACATGTTATATTACAAAACTATATAGAAGACCCCAATCCAAAACTCTACGTTCATGCGGCTCAAGTTTAGAATAATTAAGAATGTTCAAGCAAGTAAAGCAACCCCAATTATGTGGAAAACATGGAAACCACATCACGCAATTAAACAAACAAATTATATATAGCTTCCGCATGCGGATTGCATTCAAATTGTGCAAATTATAACCAGCGTCTATCACATTTCTTCAATACCAATCTCTTACAATCTTAAGTTTCTTATTAGTTGTGAGTTTGTTTGTCCTTAATGGCCTATGCTCCGCCAAGGTTTAGAGTTTCAGGAGCTGGACTTAGTGAACAGATTGTACCTAATTCTGGATGGACAGAGGACTCTACCAGCCATTATCTTCTGGTGGATCTTCCTGGTATGTATTAGAAAATATGACTAACTTTTGAATATTGAATAATTATAATATGAATTGAGTAGAATTAGACCCATACATTATGTAAATGTTTGTTTCATGTAAGAATAATCTAATGAAGAAAAAGTGAACTATTTAGTTAGTAGATATATTTACAAAGATTTCTTGTACACTTGCAAACAAGGATTAATGCCATGAAAACATGAATAGTTCATGGAACTTTTTTCTTTCATATTGCTTCTATATAGAATTCAAGAAGGATGATGTGAAGCTTCAGGTTGATAGCAATGGACGTATTGTTGTTAAGGGAGAAAGGCAAGTAAGTGAGCAGAAACGCGTTCATTTTCATCTGAGTTTTCCTGCACCATCGGATTCTGAGGTCGATAAGATAGCTGGAAAATTCGACGGAGGGATACTTTACGTGACTCTTCCCAAACAAATTGTAGAAACAAACAAAGAGAGTGACAATGAGGAGGCGGGAAATGACAGGGTTGAAAGAGCAGAAGAAAATGAGAGCCATATAACCAATGCAAATGATGAGGGGAGAGATTTTAATCAACACGGTCATGCTCATGAAGAGGGGAAAGATTTTAATCAACACGGTCATGCTCATGAAGAGGGGAAAGATTTTAATCAACATGTCCGCCATGCTCATGTCGGTCATGCTCATGATGAGGGGAGAGATTTTAATCAACACGTCGGTCATGCTCATGATGAGGGGAGAGATTTTAATCAACACGTCGGTCATGCTCATGAAGAACACAAAGAAGAAAGAAATGAAAATGTACACATGGGGGATTTTTCTAGAGAAGTAAAAAGGAAGTGGGATCAAGAAACAGTGCTAAGAAGTGCAGTGGATGTTTTGAGGAAAAACAAAGAAATTGTGGTAACTGCTGTTATAGCCTTCTCCTTTGGGATGTATGTATCTAGTAAATTTCAATTCTCAGAAGCATCATAAGAAATCCTTTGACCTGCAACCAGTATTGCATATCCACCACTAAGTGTCTTTCATATGTATATCTATAGAACTAAATATCGTGCAGATATTCAAACATTAAACATAAATCTAATGTATCCTTCTTTGTTTCCAATCTTATACATTTGTTACCAGATAACACAAAAGTCTTAACTAAATTATTTCTTCACAGTCCTTATCAAATAGCATAACATCATTTTATCATCAATTTATGATAATCTGATCAAAGTCAAGTATACCATATTAAACCAAATTCAAATTTCTTAACCTCTGCATCCTCAACTTCTAACTATGTAAGAAGTGAGAATCAATAGAAAGAGGTTTAAGCATACATATTACAGGTTCATCTGATGAAGACAGTCATAGACAAGATACAGTCACATAGAGGATCTGTATTCTTCCTAAAAAAGAAGAAAAATAAACCTCCAAATTTCTCTAGAGTTTCTCTATCCAAAAACTGTACGCCAGCTTCTATCTTTTGATGAAAAAATCTCAACAAAAAAAAAAAAACTACTACAAACCAGATGACATCACCTCTTCTTTTTCAAAACCTCCTTTGCATATGATTCTTTAAACAATATTCTCCACTTACCTAATCCAGTACCATGATCCCCCAATTATGCTAAATCAGAAAACCACTATGTCAAAATTTACTTTTATCTTAAAGGATCCGATTCCTCAAGTAGTCCACCAATTTAAAAAGAGCAGAACCGCACAAGATGCTGATGCCAGAAAGAGAAGCTTCTTCCTGAGCTTAAGTTGTTTGTCTGCTTCTTCTGGTTACCTATACTATTTTCATTCCTATACTATTTAGTTAAATACTCAATGAATAACCTCCCCAAAAATTGTTTGGCAAGCGCGGTCACGCACCGTAGCAGTGATTCATCCATGGTTAAAAACCTATGGGATATACTGAATCTTAGTTTAAAAAATGAATAAGCTCCAAGAAAATTTGAAATTTCTTAAATAATAATTACACAATATATCATGTGCTATATATTGTAAATGCTGAAAAATAAAGAGCTTGTTGAACACAACTGGGATATAATGGAATAGTGCTTCAAGGAGCTTCTTGAACACTAATATATAAATCAATAGACAATATATAGTTTGCTTGAAACAAGAAAGGTGCTTGGAGTTTTTGATGTTGACAAGCGATGCATGGGAAAGAATAAGGGAACCAAAGGGGTAGGGAAGGATGGATAAAGGTGATGCTTTGTCCTAAAACTTTATTCAAAATGTAGATGCTTTTTGACAAAAATAAAAATAAAAATAGGATGGGCCCACCACGGTTGGGACGCGGAATCATGTGCCTTCTTACTCACAGGCTTTTAGCTTTCATTGAAAACTTAAGCCTAGATATGGACATTTCCATGCCTCTGTTCAAACAATGTCATCAATAGATATGGGCATGTACATAACTACTAAGTCCTATACATGGATATTGGTACACATGCTTTTTATTAACATCATAATCTCATGTATATATACTCCCTCTTACAAATACTATTTTACTCTTGAATTTAATATTGAATATCACATATAAAATAAACTAACAATTTTTATTTTATTAAATTAATAAAATTAAATCAACAGGAGAGTCAAGAGATCTAGAGTGTGACAAATAAAAATGTGTTAGCAAATAAAGCTTATCTGCCACTCTCCGTTGAAAGGTAAGACAAACAAGCGTGTGACACCAAGATATTACTAAATCCAAATTCGAATTTTATAGCACAAAAACTCTTCTGAAACTAAATGTTATGATTGCTTTTACAAAAAAAAATAAAAATTATGATCACCTAAAAAATGCACATGTGCATTCAGGAATTGATGTTACATATAGAAATAGAAATTTTTTAGAATTAGAATCAGGACTTTTTGTCTGTGACTAGGAGATTAATGAATAGAAAAAGGAGATGCTTGCTTGGGCCGTTCCACAGCCATTGAAATAAATAAATAAAAACATTCATATCTTAATCTTAAAATATTCTTAGAGAGAAAAATAACTAAGAATAAAAATAAAGTTGGGGTGGATAACGAACCCGTAGTGGAGGGAATTGAAAAAAGTTGGAAAGAAATCCTTCGCGTGAGAGCATGGAATCCAACTTCACAACAAACCTTCTTCCCTAAATAAGCGGAAATAATATTAAAATATAATAATTAAAAAAAACAACTCATAACACAAAACGAAAAACGAGTGTTTTTTTTTTTTCTGCTCTCGAGGCAATCAATCATACACACTCACCACTGCTATCAACGCTATGAGACTATGAACACCATGACGACGCCGTTTCAACATGGGCCGCCGCAAACGGTGAGGAGATTGGTGGTGGAAGTTGTGGACGCACGCAACCTACTACCCAAGGATGGTCAAGGAAGTTCAAGCCCTTATGTTGTGGGTGACTTCGATGGACAGAGAAAACGAACTACCACACGGTTCAAGGAGCTGAACCCAGTTTGGAATGAGACTCTTGAGTTTATCGTTTCAGACCCAGAGAATATGGAGTTTGAGGAGCTTGAAGTTGAGGTTTATAATGATAAAAAGTTTGGTAATGGTAGTGGACGGAAGAATCACTTTCTTGGTAGGGTTAAGCTCTATGGAACGCAATTCTCAGGTAGAGGAGAAGAGGCTTTGGTTTACTATACATTAGAGAAGAAGAGTGTTTTCAGTTGGATAAGAGGTGAAATCGGTCTCAAGATATATTACTATGATGAGTTGTTGCAGCAAGAAGAGAACCAACAACAGCAGCAACAGGAGCAGCCACCGCCGCAGGAGGAGGAGCGGCCTTCTGGTATGGAGCAAGAGAGAAACAGACCACAGATGATGGTCGAAGAGGGAAGGGTTTTTCAGGTAAATGGACCGATGGAGCATTGTGCTCCACTTCCAGATGGTCCTCCTTCGCCGCGTGTTGTGGTTGTGGAGGAATCACCATCTCCGGTGGTTCGTGTTCAACAGGATCCACCGTTGCCGGAGATGTATGGTCCTCCGGAACCGGAAATGCAGTACCACCAGCCGGAAGTGAGGAAAATGCAAGCAATTAGAAATGATAGAGTGAAGATTATGAAGAGACCAAATGGTGACTACGCACCGAAAGATATCTCCGGCAAGAAACCAAACGGTGAGTCTGAGAGGATTCATCCCTACGATCTAGTGGAGCCAATGCAGTATCTGTTTGTCAGAATCGTCAAGGTTCGTGGTCTTAATCCTCAAACTGAAAGCCCATTCGTGAAGGTTCGAACATCCAGTCACTACGTGAGATCAAAGCCTGCAAGTTACCGTCCAAACGAGCCAAACGACTCACCGGAGTGGAACCAGGTTTTCGCCCTAGGTTACAACAAGACTGACGCAGCTAGTGCTACCTTAGAGATTTCCGTTTGGGATTCACCTACAGAGCAATTTCTCGGTGGCGTTTGCTTTGATCTTTCCGATGTACCTATCCGAGACTCTCCAGATAGTCCTCTTGCTCCACAATGGTACCGTCTCGAAGGAGGTGCTGCCGAACAAAACACCGGCAGAGTCTCCGGCGATGTTCAGCTATCCGTTTGGATCGGGACTCAGTCTGACGACGCATTTCCAGAAGCATGGAGCTCAGATGCACCGTATGTGGCACACACTCGTTCCAAGGTTTATCAATCACCAAAGCTTTGGTACCTTCGCGTTATAGTAATGGAAGCACAAGACCTAAATCTGACTCCAAATCTACCTCCATTAACGACACCGGAAATAAGAGTTAAGGTGCAGTTAGGGTTTCAATCACAGCGAACGAGGCGAGGATCAATGAACCACCACAGCATGTCGTTTCACTGGCACGAAGACCTTCTATTCGTCGCCGGAGAGCCTTTAGAAGATTCCATGGTCCTTCTGGTGGAAGATCGAACCACCAAGGAAGCGGCACTCCTTGGCCACGTGGTGATTCCTCTTACTTCAATTGAACAGCGAATAGACGACCGCCACGTGCCTGCCAAATGGTTCCCACTGGAAGGTGGATCCTACTGCGGCCGAGTCCACCTACGCCTCTCCCTGGAAGGTGGATATCACGTGCTAGACGAAGCGGCGCACGTGTGCAGTGATTTCCGCCCCACTGCAAAATCTCTCTGGAAACCTGCCGTTGGAATTCTTGAACTTGGAATCCTAGGCGCTCGTGGTCTACTCCCCATGAAATCCAAGGGCCCAGGAAAAGGGTCCACGGATGCTTACTGTGTAGCAAAGTATGGGAAAAAGTGGGTCCGAACCCGAACCGTAACGGATAGCTTCGACCCACGCTGGAACGAACAGTATACATGGCAGGTCTATGACCCATGCACCGTCTTGACCGTTGGTGTATTTGACAACTGGCGAATGCTTGCTGACGTGTCTGAAGATAAACCTGATTGCCGTATAGGTAAAGTTCGTATACGGGTTTCTACTCTAGAAAGCAACAAAATCTATACAAGTTCATATCCATTACTGGTTCTAACTCGGACCGGTTTAAAGAAAATGGGTGAAATCGAATTAGCGGTTCGTTTCGCCAGCCCCTCGTTTCTACCTGACATGTGTGCAGTTTACGGCCAACCACTACTTCCAAAAATGCACTACATCCGCCCACTTGGGGTGTCTCAACAGGAAGCTCTCCGTGGCGCAGCCACCAAAATGGTGGCTCAGTGGCTGGCGCGATCTGAGCCACCAATGGGACATGAGGTTGTTCGTTACATGTTGGATGCTGACTCACACGCTTGGAGCATGAGAAAAAGTAAAGCGAATTGGTTTAGAATTGTAGCAGTCTTAGCTTGGGCCGTTGGATTAGCAAAATGGTTAGATGATATCAGAAGATGGAAAAATCCAGTTACAACGGTTTTGCTTCATATACTCTACTTAGTACTTGTTTGGTATCCGGATTTAATTGTTCCAACCGGGTTTTTATACGTGGTTTTAATTGGGATATGGTATTACCGTTTTAGACCTAAAATACCTGCTGGTATGGATACCCGTTTATCACAATCCGAAGCTGTTGATCCGGATGAGCTAGACGAAGAATTTGACACCATGCCTAGCTCCAAACCACCTGACATGGTTCGGGTTCGTTATGACAGGTTAAGGATGTTGGCTGCGAGGGTGCAAACGGTTTTAGGTGATTTTGCAACACAAGGGGAAAGGGTTCAAGCGTTGGTCAGTTGGAGGGACCCAAGAGCTACCAAATTGTTCATTGGAGTGTGTTTTGTTATTGCTGTTATACTCTATTCTGTGCCTCCAAAAATGGTTGCTGTGGCTTTAGGATTCTATTACCTCCGTCATCCAATGTTTCGGAACCCAATGCCGCCGGCTAGTTTGAACTTTTTCCGGCGACTTCCTAGCTTGTCTGATCGGTTGATGTAGATTATTCATATTTAAAAAAATTAGTTCATTTTTAGTTTTATTATTACAGTTTTCATAAGTGATGGCAATTTTTTTTAGAAATGAGAATTAATTTGTTTGTACTATAGGGTGATGAAAGGACAAACACTAGTAGTAGCGTTTTGTGTTTGAAAAAGGTGTCCTAAAATAAAATTCATTGTAAGGAGTGAAAAGGGGTGGGAAAGTGGCTAGTTGTCATGATTTATTTTTCAAATTGATTGACTGTAGTCACTGTAGGAAACTCGAAATAAGAGAAAGGTGAAATTGGAGGTGAAATTGGAGGTAGTAAGAGACAAATATGGTTGGAGAAATTTTGGGAGAACATGTTTGTGAACCTCTCTCTCTCATATCTTTCTGATATTTTAAAAATACATTGGCATCAATTTTAAAAATACATTACTGTTTGTTTCTGTATGTTGGGCAATTTTCAGTGATTTATGTAATGTCAACATTACCGTTGGACTTTATTAGTGTAAGTGTACTGTGACAGAATGGGCCAAACTGAATGACATCCATGTATATGGTTTTGACTATGAGAGATGTATCTCCGAAACTATAGTTTAGAGAAGTTTTTAGAGATATATTTCTGAAATATCTGAGTTGCAATTTAAATTTTTCTGTCATCTTTACATGTTAGATTATTTCTGAGATATATCTTTGGAAGTTTCTGCTATATTTTAAAAACTGCATGATCATTTTCCATTGTTGTCTTTCCTCTTCAACTCTAACACTCTCTGCTAAAAACCCTACATTCTCAATAGGCATGGCAACGAGGCAGGGCAGTTGCTAGTTTAGATAGCCCTGCACCCGCCTTCCTATAGGAGATCCGACTCCGTCCATAAACTCAATCGGGGGTGAAAATTTACCATCTAGATCCTCTCTCTGATGGGAACGAATTTGTTCGCACATGCCCCACCCACACCCGCAAAAAATGATTTCTTTTAAATAGCAATAAAAAGTAATAATTTTATTAAAAACTTGACTATTTTAATAATAAATATGTTTCTCAAGAGTAAAATACGTCTAATAAACATATTTTTAAAGCGTTAATTAGCTCTATTTAACTAGGGTTTGAGTGGATGGTAAGAAATAACTAATAATGATATTTACTTCTCAAAAAATAAATGTATAGTAAAATAATTTAAATAAGGGTATTAAAGTAAATTCTGTAAGACTTGACGGGTGGGTGCGGGGCGGGTAGTAGCATCCCCCGCCCATGCACTTGCAATTACAAACATGAGTTTTTCACCACCAGTACCCAATCAAATCGGATTTTCCCCCGTTAATTTTGGACCGGGCCCGGTGAGCCCGGGTTTCTTGCCATGCCTAATTCTCAATCCCAGTTTTCACTCCAAATCTCCATCTTATTGGTTAAACATATCACATGGAGTAAAAGAAGATCGAATTTCAGGTAAAGATTGTTCATTATCATCTGCATTGCTCACATTAATTAAGAAACATTGTTAGAAAAAACTCACGTAGCTTCCGAAAATCTATTTCTAGAACGTGTTGTAGATGAACTTGTCCGGATATATATTTTCGGAACATTTATGTGTTCATTTTTCTGCAGCGGTATGCTAACTCTTTTTAATTATTTGTATTGTTCACAGATAGATATTGTGCACCCCGCTAATATCTCAAAAGAAATAGTTTCTACGAACTATGTTTCTCCTAATGTTAAATGGGTTGTTGTAAAGGCGGTAGATGATGGCGTTGACTTTAATAACAAGAAAGAGTTTGAAAATCGCGATAACATATTCGAATGGATTTGTATGATGGCATCTAGACTTTGATTTGGTGTGGTTATCGGAAAGTCGAATAATGGCTCGGATAAAAGAAACACATTTGTTACTTAGTTGTGTGAAAGAAGCGGGATATACCAGGCTCCTCTACAGAATTTTAAAAGAGACGACACAAATAGTGTGAAAATGTGTGTCCGTTTAAGCTTCGTGGTTACATGTTAACTAGCAAAAATGGAGATTTAATGTCATTTGTGGTTTGCATAACCATGAATTGTGCTTAAAATTAGTTGGCCATCCTAGTGTATGTCGGCTCAAGCCGGGAGAGAAGACATGTATTAGTGACATGATCTTGAATCTTGTCCAACCAAGAAAATATACTTGCAACATTGAGTTGAAGACGCGTAAAGAATCGCACACACGGTTCAACGGAAGTAAAGAAAAATTCGATGCGGTTTATGAGTGTCTTGCTCCTTGCTTGAGCGGTCCGACACCGGAGTTAAAATGGATGATCTTCCATGGTATGGGTAAACATATTGTATGTGCATATGATAGGGTGTGCATTAACCTGATTAGCTACGAGTTTTAACCTTTTTTCCGCTTTGCACCGCACCACCCTAAAATCCAAATGATGAGTATTGGATGACTTTCAAAATTAAGTCATTTTGTTCAAGTATACTTGAAACTGGGATGTCCCATACCACTAACATCACCGGAATGGATGACTCATTCAACCGCAAATGTCGAGACGTGGCCGAATCATTTTAGGAAAATGATGCAATAATTTGAGAGATTAAACAAAATTCAAAAGGAATTGAATGCATAAAAGTCCAAGGGGGTACCGCCTATAGATTTAGTCGACGACACTTATTTTGATTCGTTTTTATTTTCTTGTGTAATCGGACGAAAAGTTGATAATTATTTATTCTCACTTTTTATTCATATTTCGTGTTTATGAAATTTTGCAATTTTGTTTGTGCAGTGTCTGTTACAATTCTATTTTGAATTTGTATTAGGAAAAGTTCCGGAGATACATTTCCAAAAGGTTCTACGATTTGACTGGTTCAAGAAAAGTTCAGGAAATGCATCTCCGGAAGCAGATAATATGGTGTCATTCCGTAGATATATATTCGAAATATTAATTGTTCTAGCCAAATTTGGTTAGAACATTAAAGGTGCTAGCCCCCCTTTTGTCGGAGAGAGCTGCGTCGTTTGTGTTGTGTAACACTTTAGGGGATTCAAGAGCAGTGCTAAGGTAGGAAGTCTCAAGAAAATTGTGGCTTGCCTATCCCTCTGAAGGGAGCCCCTTTATATAGTTGTCTTTTCCAAAGGGAGACATTAAGAGAAGTCCCATCATTTTATGACGTTGTTAGATATTCAATTCATAACCCTCATCCATCATTGTTGGCATAAAGGTATAGTAACGGTCTACATTGGTGCGCCATAACCGTTTTGACCTTTGGTTGCTTTGATTATGATTCTTCAGGTTCAGTTGAATTTTTAATGGAAACCGCTGCTTCATTTGACTAAGAAGTCATGAACTATAAGAATAACGTTGCTGACAATTATGATATCACAACAATTCATTATTTATGGAACATATCATCTACCGGCTCTGAAGATGACATTATCTTGGAGGTGTGTGTTCCTCAAGAGCGAGTTTGTACTCTCCAGCCAAAGAATGTTACTGAAGATTTTTCCTACTTCTATCCGAGTATTCTTGAAGATTTTGATATCTGGATACCTTTCACTGATTTTGAAATTGATGTGTTAAAGATTTTCAATGTCGCTTCGTCCCAGCTAAATCCCAATAGTTGGGGATTTATAAAATCCTTTGAGCGAGTGTGTGAGATTTTGTTTACTACCCCAACCATTAGTTTGTTCTTTTCATACTTCGAGATGAAAGGCGTTGATAATAGAAGTTGGGTTCAACGCAGTGGGATTCCACGGAGAAGCTTCCTTCAAGCATATGCATCCAATTATAAGAACTACAAAGATTGATTCGTTAAAGTTCATAGTGGACCGACTTGTCCCTAAGTTTTGTATGCTTCAGACGGACATCCTCGCTTCCCTCATTACTGGACAAAGGACCCGTTGTCCATCACTGAGTTTAACTATGAGAAATTAACTGAGATCGAGATCGAATCCTTAGCTATTTTGGATTCTTTTCGTGTGATGAAAGTTAAGGAATTACTTCCTTTAGCCGACGACCAACTTCTTCTTTTTCTGGGTAATTGTTATTTTCATGCATTTCTTATGTTGCCTTATGCTTTTACACTAAACTATTTCCCTTTTCCAGACAAGATGACTGATTTATCAGTTCCTGAGAAGAGGAAACAGATGAAGAGTGCACGAGAAGCTCATAAGGGCACTGGGGTCACTATGAATCCAAATCATATTTGAGTGGGTTGGAGACCCGGGCTCCTAAACGACCCATAGGGACGGGTATTAAAACCCTCCCAACTAAAGATAAATCTTAGCTCTTGGTGGCTCCTAACCCAGACGATGCTTCTCTGGCGGATCTAAAGAAACTAAAGATTCTTTTGGACGAAGATATTCATCAAGAAGACTTAGATATTTGTTTTTTAATGCAAGGTCCCGAAGGGAGTTCTGCATCGGGAGAATTTAAGTTTTGGTCAAACAACTTTGACGACTTTAGATTCCTCTGTGATCATCTTAATGCTTTTGAGGATGTCGCCAAAGTGAAGTCCATTAGGAAGCAGAAAATCACTCAAAACATCATCTCTTATCTGATGAGGTGTGTTATCCTAGCACGAGGCTTATTTGAACTAACCAGTAGTCCTAAAGAGGTTGAGCTCAAGCTTAAAGGTGAAATCTCCTAATTGAAGGAAGCTCAGAAGACTCAGTCTGAAAATTTTGTTCATTTGGAGAAATCTCTAGTTGAAGAGAGGAAGCAAAAAGATGTCCTGGAGTCAGAGCATAGGTCGGTCCTATATCAGTATTGAAAAATTGAAGCAAGTCGATGACTTAAACAGTGAGCTATTGGCCTCAAATACCAAGCTTAAGGAATCTCTTAAGAGGGCTCAAATTGATATTCTCTCTGCTGGAAATGAGGCCTTTGATAGAGCTAAAGAGAAAGTTTTATGCCTTCATCCAAATTTAGATTTGGCAGAGGTTGACTATTTTAAGGTGGTGAAGGACAATCACCTTATAGAGATGACTGACTCGACAGAAGATAGCCTAAAAGAATCCACAGCCCCAGTCAATGATCCTGATAACACAAATGATGTCCTTCTCTGAAATATTTTTATTTTTTTACCTTTACTTTCAACATGGGAACACAATAGCTTCCTTTTTGTAATATTTTGGCCATCATGCTTTTTGGATTTATAATGAACAATATTCGGCCCAGTTGAGGCCTTATGCTATGTTTATGCTTAAATTTTTTTTCCACTTTATATTTCATAAAGTAGTTCTTCACATGTATAGTTCTTTGTAAACATATGCAATATCCCCTCGGGCACTTAAGTCAAGCTCTTTTAAAGTGGCCGACCATGACTTTCCCGGCCTTAAAACGTTGCTTATTTGCTTCAGGCTTCTTATGAACTCTACCGTTTCTCTTGAAGAGCTTATTGGTGAACTTTTAAGACCTTACTCATTGGGTAAGTATCTGATTAGTTTACAGATTTTTTGTTTGGATCTTTAGCGTTTTGGTGATAATCGCCTGAAAGCCCTAAGCCTTTTTATTGAGGTACATTTACGTACACTGCCACTAAAACCTTACCAGATGGATCAAATATGAATTAGTGTTGACCCTCTGACGAGTAGTCTATACATATCTGGTGAAATATTCCATTTGTAATAATGTCATTCTCTTTGTGTACTGGCACACTTTTGGGCGCTTATTCTTCCAATAATGGATATGATCCCACTAGTATGAAAAATTATTGTTAATACTCATTTGTATAGGACATCATACGAATAGGGCCCTTTTTTAACCTTCCATGGTGGCCGACTTCATCGTCTGGTATTCTCAGATTATAGATTTGACTTTCATGAGCCCCAAGTTTCTCTTCTGATGAGAAGAAAAAATGGATATTTTACCTTTATCTAAGTAGGGTATGGTAAACTTGATTTTAATATCAGTCTGGTCATGGAGCCAATCTACATATTTGTAAGTGGCAGATAGAAGCCCAGAGGCGTATCTGGCTTTGTAGTTCAGAGCTCGCTTGAAGGCGAGGTTGACCAAGTTGTCAAATGCATCAAATGAGCTTGTTTTTTTTATTCTTAATCATCCGGGTACGCGAAGAAAGTTTATGTAACTCCCCATTTTATATTAATTATTATTATTAATTAAATTATGTGTTGACGTGTGTAATTGTGTGATTTTGCGTGTTTCATTATGTTTGAGTACCCTTGGTGGTGGGTAGTGTCCTTAAGAGTTGTCTTTAAGGTAGTAGAGGTGTGTGACCAAAATCGTAGAGATTAGTGGCGTGGAGAATAAGGCTAATTAGATTATTTAGTTAGTAATTATTTAATTATGATAATAGTTTAATACTGATTTAATTAGGTATGTGATGGAAAACTATTATTATTATTATTATTATTATTATTATTATTATTATCATTTCATTAGTTAGAATAAGGAATAATAATAATGATATTATAATAAGAGTAATAATAATGGAATTAGTAGTGTGAATATATGGAGGGTTTGGTGGTAAATTAAAGTGAGTAAGTAATGGTTTAAGTGGAAGTTCATAGATAGAGTTTAAGGGTTAGTTGTGTAAAACAAAGAAAGAGGATAATCATTTGTTTGGGAGAATTGATTGTAGAAGTGAGAAGCAAAAGAGAAAACAGACAATACAAGGTAAGGGTGGGGTTCTTTGATCTCTTAAGGGATTGATGATGTATGTATTTGGGTAGAAAATTATTAGGTTGAATCCATAAGAATGTTAATTGTTGGTTGATGTTTGGGGTTTTGGGGAAAACCTAGGATTAAAAGGTTAGGGATGCCAAAATAATGATGATTTGTTGTTTTGGTGTGTATGTGGTAGACATAGGTTTTAATGACTTAATATGTGTTAATTGGGGTTTAAATTCCAGTTTAAGGGTGTAAAATCGCGGTGGTAAAAATGATACCATCGCAAGAATTTTTGGTTGATTCGTAGAAGGCGTTTATCCCTATTTTCCATGCTTAGCGCGATGGTGTCAGAAGGGAGGGCGCTTAGCCCGTGTTTCCGTGCTTAGCGTGAAACTCCTGGCAGCTGTATTTTAAAAACTTCAAAAATTCATAACTCGAGTTGTGTGTGTTAGATTGACGCGTAGTTCGGATTGTTAGAAAGCTGGTATAATGTACTTTCTTATAAAAATATTTTTAGTACCAGAATTCCAACTATTCATCACGCAGGCGGTTGGTTCGTACATGTCGAGTTATGTTGTTTTAGTGAAATGTGTGTAGAAACTTGGTGTAATTGGAGAATGGTGATGTATTATAACCAACTATGGTAATTATGATATTGAGGAATTAGTTATGTGACATAGAGGTGTAAGTAATGTAATAATGTTGTCTGTAGTGGTGTCCTATGAATAGGCGATGATGATTTCGTGTTATTGATTAGATGATACTGAATATGTATTAATGATTAAGTGATGATAATTAGGTGCTGATGACTTTGTGATGTTAATTACATGTTGAATATTATATGATGATTGTGTATCAATCCTTATGTAATGAGGGTCATGTGAATGATGTTGCATGATGTTGTTGTTGAGTTGTTATGGCATACCATGTAGATATAATAGTTGTTGCTTATGATGTTGGATGATGTTGCTGATTAGTATGGCATATTGTGTTGTGGCATAACTTGTAAATGAAATTGTTGTTGCTTATGATGTAGTTGTATGTTGTTGTTGAAAGTACATAACATGTTGCATGAGTAGTGGGATGACGTGTGTCCATGTGGGGTGTGAGCGTTTATCCAGATTCCTTGTAACAAAATCGATGTTGTTGTTGTTGAGGTGATTATGTGCCCATGTGGGGTGTGAGAAATCACGGATGTAATGTGCCCATGTGGGCTATGAGAGACCTAAATAGACGTTCCAATGGGAATTATGACCATGAAATAGGGATCGAAATTGGTACCACATGCAGTGAGTCGAGTTGGTGTCACATTGCATTCAATGATAGTTGTGTTGCATTATGCTTTGTGTGGTTATTTGCGATTGTGTTTAAGTGTGTGAATCTTGTTGTAAGTTGTGATGGGGATGAATTACTTGATGATTTATACTTTTATATTTATATCATCTTCATCTTTTGTTGATTTGAGAATCTCACCATTTCTATTTGAATGTTGCCTCCACGTGGGTAACATGCAGATAATCAGTTATGTGGAAGTCATGGTCGGTGAAGACGAAGTGCCTCACTTTAGTTGACATTTGCTCTGATATGTAACATTGGAAGTTGGGAACGATTTTATGCTTGATTTTATTTTGTTAATGAATTTCGGTTGCCTTTATAGTTTTGAAAATTAACATTTTGGTCATTTGGAACTGTTATGTGTTATATTGAAATGATTCATTTCCGCTCCGTAATAAAGATTATTTTGTTGGATTAAAATTGGTATTTAATTTCTGTTATTTCTATTTATATGTTTCATGTCTTTAAAATGAGCAAGTTTTGTTGAAAGTAATGCCCTTTATTTCTGAATTGTATTATTTTTCTATGATCATTCGATTAAATTAAGCGGGGGAATTTAGGGTGTTACAGTCTACACATTTAGGGAAGTTTATTCAACCCTTCACGGAGCAAGTCAACATGTTTGTGTGCGACCTACATATATTGATGTAATCAACATGTTACATGAGTTTTTCTACCATGCGCGTAGCCAGTCGACACGCTTGCAGGCGACCTATATACACGGATGTAAACAACATGTTTTACAAGAGTTTTTCTACCCTGTGCGGAGCTAGTCGACACGCTTGAAAACGACCTATAAACACGGATGTAATCAACGTGTTATAGGAGTTTTCTACCCTACGCGGAGCTAGTCGACATACTTGCGGGCGACCAATAGACACGAATTTAATAAACGTCTTATAAGAGTTTTTCTACCTTGCGCAGAGCTACTCGACACGCTTGCAGGCGACCTATATACACAAATGTAATCAACATGTCATATAGGAGTTTTATACACCCAGGTACATAGAGCAAGTCGACACGCTTAGGGGTGACCTATGTATCCGGAGCATGTCAACACATTTATAGGGTTTTAAAAGATGAATCATGATCCTGTAAGCGGGATACCTATAAGTTAAGCTGTAAATTTCATTAAGACCGGGCGCCTCATTAAAAACCCTTGTATATGAAGGGAAAAAGTGCAACCCGGTTTCTTTTATTCATTCATCAAGATATTTACATAAGTCGGCTGAAATCCTATCTAAGCCTTGAGAATATTATAGCTTAGTCATTCCTACTCCCCCTAACCAAGCCTAGCAGTTTAAAGGGAATACTTTATGTATTTTTTTATTCAGGTGGATCTTTCCAACCGGTCGGCTGGATGTCCTTATATGCAATGCTGAAGCTTTTGGGAGTCGTGTATGTTATCAGGAAATCAAATTTTTCGCTCGGTTATCCCAGAGTGTCATGTATATTTGCTGGTTGGATTCTCTTCATATCCTATTTATTCTTGCTTAAATAGCGTGCCTTTGATACTTTATGTCCTTCTTGTAATACCACTTTGTTTTCACTTAGGTTTTTGGCGATGGCCAAGTGAGCTAGATGACTGATCCACGGACCATCTTGGTTAGCAGTGTACTCTATCCTGGACCTAGTAGATGCTAAGAAAGTTTATGATATGGCCTTGAGATAATTCACCAAACTGGTATCTCTTTCATGGCACATTCGTCTCATTAGTCCGACTACTAGTCGAGAGTCAACCCTCACCATGAGGCGGGTTATTTCATCTTCCTTTGCTTACAGTATTCCGACGATCAAGGCGTTGTGATTCACATGATGACCTTGAACTTGGAAGTTTAAACATAGAGAAATTGTTGATGTTAGTCTTTCAATGTCGGGGATCAAAACTCTATTTGGGATCCCTATGCTGAGGATATTTTCTTCTATGAATGTCTTTGGCTTCTTCTCGTTTCTTTTAGTTGGAACTTCCAAAAGTGGTGTCCTCCCTGAGCTTTCTTCACCGGTCTTAGTTTCTAAGTCTTTCTGGATACATATTTTAACCATGTGGACCTTAAGGTCTATTTTAGAATCTATCTCACTTTGTGGTTTTTTTCCCTTAATTTCAAGTTATCCCTGTAACACTTTCTTGCCAGCCACTGATCCCCTTTGATTATTCCAACCCGACCTTCACCAAGCGGAAATTTCATGATGAGGTATAAAGCTGATAATGAGGCCTCCAGAGCGTTGAATGAAGGTCTTCCTATGATGATGTTATAAGGAGAGACGACATTGACAATAAGATATCTGACTCAGACAAGTTTTGCATTGTCTGTGCTACCAAAAGTTGTTAGTAATGCCAGGTGTCCGATTACATGTACCTGTTCTCCTGAGAATCGTACAAGACTCCCCTTAAATGGTAAGAGCTCAGTGGCATCAATCCCTATTCCACGGAAGGCATCCTAGTACAACACATATGTTGAGTTGTCGGGGTCTATTAGTACTCTTTTTACACTTCAGTCTCGTATCAATACTTTTATGACAATATGATCATTTTCATGAGCTAGAACCCTTATAGCGTCTTGCTTGGAGAATGTAACCTCCCTAGGATCTTCATTGATCTTCTCTGGTAGGGATTGATCAATGTTCATGACCGTCCTTGCATATCTCTTTCTGGATGAACTAGTCTCACCTCCTCCTGTGAATCCTCCGGCTATGGTTTTTAGTGTGTGACAGGCAACCTTTGTTTTATGACCCTCTCCATCATCTGAACCCTTCTTCTGTGATGTTTTGTCTGGACCCGGATCCTCTAGACGGGGACTCATCTTATTATTTTGTGAACGTGAATCTTTCACATAAGATAATAGATGTCCTCTCTGGATCAAAGCTTCAATTTTCCTTTTCAACTACTTGCAATCTTTTATATGATGACCCTTGATTATGTGATAGTTACACCACACCTCCAGATCTCTTCCCATGATCACATTTATCCTCTTGGGACGCATAGGTTCTGGTAGCAGGTTCAGATGTCTGACTTCCTTCAAAATGTCACCTCTCCAGGTATTGGGTGGAGTGTAATTTATGTCTGATGTAGGTGATGACTTATACGGTCTAGGGGAGTGTTGTAACACCCTATTTTAATTTATTTAATCATCGGTGTTATTTTTGTTGGATTTACTTTGTTTAGGACGTTGTGTGCTTGATTTGGTTTAGAGGTAATGGGTGAGTAGGGTGATAGTGGGAAGTAGAGGGTGTGTTTAATAATAATGGTATATGATATGCATGTTATTATTATTAATATCATTATAATTATTAATTAAAAAGGGGAATTGAATTAGTAATTGGGGGGTGAGTAAAACAAGGGAGACTAGGTGATTAATCCAGTTTAGGGGCAAAATTAGCCATAACTGAAATCTTACTTGGAGAACATTGGAGAAGGAAGAACATAGGAGAGCTAGGGCAATCTCAAGGGAATATTTTCGCAGGATTTTTCATCAGATATTCGAGGTAAGGAGGAGAATAAATTCATAATGGGTGTTTATACCATGTGTTGCACCCCAAAATTTGCCCTCACAATACAAGACTTTGTGTTCTAAGAGGGTTCACAAGGTTCACAAGATTCACAATGCTTTCAAGACCTTTCATGAGGTTCATGAAGTCTACAAGTTACTTTATGAAGGTTCACAAGGCTCACAAGCTTCCCAACACTTACAAGACCTTTCCTGAGGTTCATGAAGTCTACAAGTCACTTCTTGAAGGATCACAAGGTTCACAAGGTTCACAATGATTACAAGACCTTTCATGAGGTTTATGAAGTCTACAAGTCACTTAATGAAGGTTCACAAAGTTCACAATTGGTCAGAAGAGTTGACAATTCCCTCAGACAATGCACCTCCTAAGCAGTGCATCCAAAACTAGGGTTTTGACTTTAATCAGGCTAAATGAACTTCCAAGACTTCAAATGAGCTTCATAACATCTTATATGTGTTTAAGAACCCCCATGACAAGTTTCAAGACTTTTCTCAGAAGTTTGCTCAGTCAGATGATCAGATAAGTCAAAATCAGTCAATGTAGTTAAAAGGTCAAACTGAGGTCAACTGTGGTCAAACCAAAGTCAAACTTCATGATTTTTTGCCAACATCAAGTATATGAAGTAAAATTCATTATTTGATCAAGGGTTGATCATGATTCATCAAGGAGATTCCAAATCATCAAGAATCAGGAGTTTCTAAATTAGGGTTTCCTTAGTAAAAGTAAACTGAACTTTGACCAGCCATAACTTTCACATACTTCATCACCAAGTCTCCACTCAAAGCTCATTTTGAAGGAAATTGAATTCTCTACAACTTTGTGTCTCACAAGCCAAGCCCAAAAATGCTTCATTTAGAAGGTATGAGCTAAGACATTATAGGTCCTTTTGAAAGTCAACAAAAAGTCAACAACTTCAAAAGGGCATAACTTGAGATTGGTAAATGATATGGACATGAAACCAGTGGGGTTGGTTAGAGGACTCTTCAAGCTTTCCAAAATGTCCAAGAACACCCTCATGGCATTAAAATTGAAGGATATGTTCCCTTACAAAGTTGGGAAATTTTGAGTTGGTTTATGATGAAAAAGGAGGTCTAAAACCAATTTCTTCCAAATGGGCTTGCCAAATGATGACCCAATCCATACAACAACTTCATGCACGACCCAAACCATTAAAAATCAGAATTTTTATTATTTTATTTTTATTTATTTTGATTTAATTCATTAAAAATCATTTTAAATAAAAATAAAATATGAAAATGTAAGATTTGATGGAGATTAAGCTTCTAGAAAGTCTTAAATATTGATTTGAATTGAAGAGGAAAGAAATCATAAGATTTGTCCAAAAATAGCAAGCATTCACACATGAATATTTGATTTTCAAGGCATGATCAACTTGGATCTTTTCATATCAATTTTTCCACACAAACAATCAATCTTTTTGACCTAATTCACTCTCCTATAAGTGCTTAACTCATTGCCATCACAAAGCCACGAATTTTCTGCCTCCAAAAGTAAGTTCACAAAATCAAAAATCCCTTCCAAAACTCATATTCGGTTTTCAATTTGCAGGACCTTTGAAGGTAAAATAAGAACATAGCAATGTTCCTTGGACCTCACTGAAGCATTATCATCACTCATATGCATCAATACCATGCACATATGAACAACCCGAATGCATTTTATTCCTCTTTTAATTTTTTTCGATTTGAACTAATTATGCAATAACAATGAAATCTAATTGTGTATTTGTGTTAGTGATAATGCATAGATGCTTTCTGGACAAAGAGATTGAAGAATGAGTGCCTAAATCGCAAACGGCCATGATTAGGGTTCTTGAATGACATTTAGGGTTCTTCGATTTAGGACGAATAAATTGATTTTAAGACCATAGATTGATTGTGTGAGATGTGGTGATCATAACCCTGTGCTTAATTTAACAAATGATTGCATATTCATGATGATTGAAGATTTGCAGGTTTCAAACGTAGAAAAATTCGCAGGAAAAATCCCAGTAGTTTTCGCAGGTAAATTCGCAGCATCAGAGGTTGAAGATGAAGTTTTCGCGCGTCTTGGGAAATTCAAATATTGTTTAAAATATTTTTTGTTTTAGTGTTGGTTGGTTGTCACAAGTGCGCGCTTGTCCCAGTGGTTGGCTGCTTGGTCTTGGACATTCGAAGCAAAGGGCAGGGGTTCGAACCCTGGCTTTGGTTCCTTTTTATTTCTTTTTTCAGGAATTAAGCTGTTATAATATATTATGTATTATTCTCGTTCCGTTTACAGATGTGCTCACCTAGCAGGGATGGTTATGCGTGTATGTGTTTGTTCAAGAGGTCCTGGGTTCAATCCTTCCCCAGGCCTTTTTGCTTTATGGTTTTTTTTCTGATTTTTCAGGTTTCAAAGAACAAAACTAATTCAACTCATTCTATCATCACCAATACTTGGCTGGCCTGGTGGTACGTTTTGTTGCTTGTAGGCAGGGTGTCATGGGTTCAAACCCAGCCAAGGTAAGTTTCCTTTTACCACTTTTCTGTTTTAATTTATTTAATTAATTTGCTTAAATTGTTTTCTTATTTATCAATTAAAAAATAAATTATGCATGTATATATATTTAATAAATATCTAAAAACAAACACTTTATTTTCCAAAATTCTAAACCTTTATTTTTCTCAATTTAAATTTTTGTTTCTATGTAATTAAATTATAAATATATGTATGTTTATTTAAATAATTTTGTATATTAAATTAAACCTTAAAAAATATTTTTTAACAAAACCCTAATTTATTTTGTAAATAATAAAAAGCTAATTAATCTTATGATTTAAATTTATAATTTTTTGTAAATATAATATTTAGTATAATTAAATTGTTATGTACATATCTATTTAATATAATTAATTATAATCAAATTTTGATATATAGTGTGAAATTGTTTTCTATAATTTGTTCATATATGTAAATAATTAAATTTATGCTAATATTGTAATTATAATTTTTATATGCTTATAATTTATAATCTTAAATTTTATAATTAAATTGTTCATATTTCCTTAATGATTTCTAATTCTTATATATTATTGTATTTTGTTTATTATTATTACTAATCATATTATTACTAATCCATTTATTTTTTAATTATGCTTATTATTATTATTTATCTAACCTTATTTATTTTTAATTTATTATTATTACTAACCCCTATTATATTTATTTATTGCTTATTTATTTATTTTTACTTATTTATTTATATTTTGCTTATTTATTTATTTTGCTATTTATAATTAATTGCTTATTATTATTATGTAATTGCTCCTGGATGTAATTTTTTGTAAATATTTAAATTATTTAATTTGCTTGCCATGGTTAGTAAAATAGGGAGTGTACACATGTATTATATTTAAAATTGAATTTAGGTCATTTAAAAAATTATAAGATAAATTAAATTAAACACACACACGTAAGTCGATTTTTAATCGCCATCTCACTTTCTAAGGTTACCTCTTATTGTTGCCTATTCAAAAAGGTCAAGTGGGGTGTATAAAGCAAGTCCCTTAAAAAAGAAAAGTCATCAAGTCCCTAATAGTTGCCTTTCATAAAGATCAAGTCCCTTTCGAATAATGATGACAGTCCCTCCTAAATGCTTAATACACCCCACAGTTGCCTTCATAAAACAGATGTCCCTCATATGTCCCTTACATCCAAGGTAATGACTACCTATTCCTTAATAATAGGGATAGTCTTACCACTTAAAGGATTCAAGAACAGAAAGACTTAAACTTTAGGGTAGGTTCCTCATAGTTGCTTGCTCACTTCATTTAAAACTTTTCAAACCTTTCACAAATTTCAAACAATTTTTCAAACACAAGTTTTTTACGCATCCGTACATGGATCGTTATTAAACTCTTATGAAAACTTTTATTCACACACTTCACACTTTTCAAAAACATTTTAAAGTGAGCTAAGTAACTAAGAGCCCATGGATAACCATGGATGTAAAGGGTGCTAACACCTTCCCTTTACATAACCTACCCCCCGGACCCAAAAATCTTTTAAAAGGTCTTTCCTGTTCTTTTATGCCTTTCCTTTGGATAAAATAAAAGTTGGTGGCGACTCTTGCTATCCGCAACATTTAAACTAAAGTCAGTTCTCCCACCGTGTTACAGAACTGGCGACTCTGCTGGGGATTTAAATTAAAGAGGGGTACCCTTAGGAATTAGATCACTTTAAATTGTTTGCTTTGTTTGCTTTATATTATCTTGTCGGGTGCTCTTATGTGTGAAAGGTCCTAACCCGGATCTAGTGTACCTTAGGTAAATGGCAATAGACCAAGGAAACTGTACGACGTATATCGATACGGTTGATCTGGTGGCCATAGTTAGTGCGACTTCTTGGTTGGTGCTTATGTTCCTTAAGTCAAGTTGAGGATAATATGAGGCTGCCATATGTTGTCAATGCACTAACTAACTTTTAGAACCCTAGTTACCTCATCTTGGCCTTTAGAAAGTAGTGAGGTAACCGGCTTTGGTGCAGACTGAAGTTGGTTGACACTCGATACTACACTCATTGAGATCTTAAACTTGGAGGGTTTTGGTTGGCAAGTAAGTTGCCTTCTGAACAACCACCCTTGTGAAGGATCAATGATATTGAGATCCCTTAGAACCTGGTTACTTTTGTAGGACAGGATGAACCATCTAACTTCAGGGGAGGGTATTGACCTTTGAACCTCATGCAAGCCTTTAAACCTAGGGCTATGGTGTGACTTGTTTGTGTGTGCCACATGTTTGTGATTGAACATAACATCATGACATCATCATGCATCATAAGCATATCATTTTCACTAACCATTTCAAGGACCAAGGGATTTATCTTTATTCTTTGTTGCAGGTCATGGCTGCTGCTCGTAGAAACACCATCAGGATTAACTTTGTGGGCATACCTGCTAAGCTCAAAGAGTTAGTTTCTCAAGTGTCTGATCATTCCCAGTTCATCAAGAGACATGGTCACCTATTGGATCTAGTCACCTCAGGGTTCAATGAAGACATGATGAGTGTCCTGTTTCAGTTCTTTGATCCTAAGCACCATTGCTTCACATTCCCTGACTATCAGTTGGTTCCTACAATGGAAGAGTTCTCCAAACTTCTGGGTATACCTGTTCTTGATCAGAAACCATTCACAGGCTTGGAAAAAGAACCTAAACCTGAGGTTATTGTTGCAGCTCTACATCTGAAGAAGTCTGACATTGTTCTAGAAACGAGAAGCGGAGTCAAGGGTATTCTTGCTAAGGTGTTGATAGAGAAGGCTCAAGTGTTCTTGAAGGCTATGAGTCAGGATGCTTTTGAGGATATCTTAGCCTTGCTGATATATGGCTTAGTTTTGTTCCCCAATCCAGATCAGTTCATAGATGTTCATGCCATCAACTTATTCCTGAGTCACAATCCAGTGCCTACATTGCTTGGAGACATCCTGCATTCTCTTCACACCCGTACTACAAGGGCAAGAGGAACTTTGATGTGCTGCATACCTTTGCTATCTAGGTGGTTTATTTCTCACCTCCCTTGCTCAGTAATGAAGAATGAGCAAGGGTTCAGATGGTCCAAGAGAATCATGTCACTCTCGCATTCAGATATTCATTGGTGCTCCAGATTTATGGAGAATGTCACCATCATTGACCGTTGTGGGGAGTTTCCTAATGTACCACTTCTAGGCATAAGAGGAGGCATCACCTACAACCCCTGTTTAGCTTTACGACAGTTTGGTTACGCTCGGAGTGATGGTCCACATGACATGTTGATTCAGGGCATTGTGTTTGATTACGACAACGATCTTCAAGGTTACCGTCAGAGATTCATACGAGCCTGGGGAAAAGTAAACAGGGTTGACAGCAAGACACTGGAGCCTAAGTACACTATTCCTATGGAGGCTTATCTCAGATGGGTGCGATCTCGTGCTCAGATTCTCATGATGCCATATCCTGCTATCCTGCCAGTTACCATGGAACCTGTTGCTGAAGGAGATACTTCTTATACCATCCTTCACCCAGACATGCCTACTGACATGGAAGACTTACAGAGATCCTGGATCCAATTGAAGGAGCAAAGGGATACTTTTGAGGCTCATTACAAAGCAAGCCAAGAAAGAATCCTAGAACTAACAAAGCAACTTCATGAGGAACGGAATCTCAACTCATACCTCAACACAAAGAGGAAACGTCCATGGGAGACTTAAAACCCCATCTTTTGTACTTATTTCATTTTCATTTTTGTAAGCCCAAGAGGCAAAACAAATTTATTACTAATAAAAGTTTACTTTCTTGTTTGTCTAAGCAAATTTAAATCCTGCGGTCCTTGAAAACATTGCATACGCATTAAAACATCATATCATCGCATCACAGGTTTATTTGTGCACAGGTTTCTCATCTTCTCGCTGTTTATTTCAGCAATGGCTCTTGAACAATCAGTTAAGGATCTCCAGGCACAAAATGCACAGTTCCAAGAGCTGATCCTGAACCTATCCAAGGGGCAGGATGAATTGAAGACACTGTTGGCCAAGAAGACTAAGAAGACCAGAAGGTCAGGTGGCCTGATCAACATGGGAAGAAGGTTCAAGGGTCTTGCCAAGACCAAAGAACCAGTTGAAGACTATGAATCTGAGGAGTCTGAGCAAGAGATAGGCAGTCTCCACCATACAATGGGGGACTCTGATTCTGAGGCTAATTATTACCATGATCCTAATGAAGACAAATTCAAGATGCTGGTGGATAGAATGGATGCTATGGAGTTGCAGAAGTCTTCTGGGCTGGATTTCAAAGATTTGAGTCTGATATCTGGGGTCATCATACCCATTGGTTTCAAGGTTCCTACCTTTGTTGTTTATGATGGGGTCTCTTGTCCCAAGCTGCATCTGAGGTCTTATGTCAGAAGAATTCAGCCTCACACTGCTGACAAGAAGTTGTGGATCCACTTCTTTCAAGAAAGCTTATCTGGAGCTCAGTTGGAGTGGTATTATCAATTGGAGAGTGTCAACATCAGGGATTGGAATGATCTTGCTGAAGCTTTCTATAAGCAGTACCAATATAATGCTGATTTAGCTCCCACTCGCATGCAACTGCAAAGCATGTATATGGGTGCCAAAGAAAGTTTTAAGGAATATGCTCAGAAATGGAGAGATTTAGCTGGAAGAGTTCAACCCCCTTTAACTGACAGGGAATTGGTTGATATGTTCATGTGTACGCTGAATGGTCTGTTTTACAGTCATCTCATTGGGAGCTCATCATCTGGCTTCACTGAGTTGATCATGACAGGAGAGCGAGTGGAAAATGGTATAAAGAATGGCAAGATCCAGGTGGGTACTTCTTCATCAGGTGTTGCAAAGAAGCCTCCCACTGGGAAGAAAGAATCCAATGCTGTTTATGGTCAACCTGATCGTAATAGAAGGCATCAGTCTGTTAGTGCAGTTCATATTTCTAATCCAACTCCTACAACATCAGAGCAGCCACAGGGCAACCAACAGAGGGCTAGAAGACAGTTCACCAAGATCAACATGTCACTGGCTCAGGCATTGCAACACTTGTTGAAGGCTGAACTTATTACTCTGAAAGATGCTTCTCAGAATCCTAATGTTACCTCTCCCAGGTACAATCCCAATGCACGATGTGCATATCATTCAAACTGTCAGGGTCATGATACTAATAACTGCTGGGTCTTGAAGAACAAAATTCAAGATATGATTGAGGCTGGAGAGATTGAGTTTGACCCTCCGGGTACTCCAAATGTGATTACTGCTCCCATGCCAAATCACGAGAAGACTGTCAATGCCATTGATGAAGATTTACATATCCATTCAGTTGCGGAGTTGACCACACCATTGTCTGTCATCAGAAAGAAGTTAGTACAAGCTGGTTTCTTTCCGGGTTATCGTGAAGATTGTGTCTATTGTGAGTATAATCCAGATAAGTGTTGGAGGTTGAAGGACGGGATTCAGCGTCTCATGAATAATTACACTATAGTGTTTGAAAGGAGACCACCTTCTGTGGAGAGTATGGTGGAGCATATTACTAGAGGTAAGAAGGTTGAAGAGGTTGATATGGTTGACAAAGTACCGGTAAGAATCACTTCAAAGAGACCTGTTAAAATCACCCATCAGGGTCCAATCAAGATCACTGCTGAAGGCCCTGTGAAAGTTGTTGCTGAAGCCAGAGTGGCCCCTCTGATCATTACTACTCCTGGTCCTATTCCATATACATCTGACAAAGCTGTGCCTTGGCACTATGGGTCTGATGTTTACATCCATGGTGTTAAGCAAGAACCATTAGCTGATGTGCCTGTTGATGTTGACAATATTGCTGGATCTAGTAAGATCACACGAAGCGGAAGAGTGTTTTCTCCACCAGTTACTTCTAAGAATGCAGTTACTCCTGCTGCTACCTCTACCACTGATGCTCGGGGCAAGGGTCTTGTTATTGAGCCTATATCTGCTGATGTGCCAGCTGCTGATGATCTCTCTAAGCAGATGGAAGAAGTATTGAAAATCATTCGCAAGAGTGATTATGACATTGTTGATCAATTGGGGCATACTCCCTCAAAGATTTCTATGTTGTCCTTGTTGTTGTGTTCTGAAGCTCATGCCAAGTCCTTGATCAAGTTTCTGAAGACTGCTCATGTACCCAATGCTATTTCTGTTGACCAGTTTGAGAATTGTGTTGCCCACCTGACCTACGATAATGGGTTAGGGTTTTCTGATGCTGATTTGACCCCTGCCAAGAGGGATCATAACAGGGCCTTGCATATTTCAATTGAATGCAGGGGCACTACCCTGTCACATGTGCTGATAGACAATGGTTCCTCTCTGAATGTGTTGCCCAAGGAAGTCCTGAATAAGCTGAGTCCTGAAGATGCTGTGCTGAAGCCCAGTAATATTGTGGTAAAGGCTTTTGATGGTTCTAGAAGAGTAGTGCATGGGGAAATTGATCTTCCAATCAAAGTTGGATCTCAGGTTTTTACTGCTACATTTTATGTGATGGATATTCGTCCTTCATACTCTTGTCTGCTTGGTCGTCCCTGGATCCATGGGGCAGGTGCTGTAACCTCTACATTACACCAAAAGTTGAGATATCCGGTGGAAGGAAAGGTTGTTACTGTCTATGGAGAAGAAGAATACTTTGTCAGTCATGTAAATACTTTCAAGTATCTGGAAGTGGAAGGTGAATACATTGAAACTCCGTGTCAGACGTTTGAAGTGGTTCCCTGGATTGTTAATGATTATGTAGTTCCTCCTGTTGCGAAGAAAGTTCCTGTGGTCACCAGAAAGCCTCCAACAATGGCAATGGCCTCCCTCAATGATGCTAGAGCTGTGGTGGATGAAGGTGGTTGTACTATTTGGGGTCAGCTTCCTGATATCCCATACAAGTCTGACAAATTTGGTTTGGGTTTCACTACAGAGTCCCAGAGGGCTGTTCGTCGTGCTCGTGCTGTTCGTATCACCAATCAAGGGGTTATGAAAGATCAGATCAGCGCTGTGGGAGACTATGATGAAGACTACAATTTGGATGCTTGGATTTTTCCTACTGTGGGTGCTGGACTCAATAATTGGAAAGCTGAAGATGTTATCCCTATCTCCTTTAGTCAGGAGTAAATACTATTACTGTGTTATTGCTTTTAAGTTTGTAATTTCTTGAACAATTAAAACTCTCAAACCTTGTGCCTTACCCGGGCATAATGGTGTGCTTGTTACGGGCTATCATTTCATTTGCATACTTCATTCAATAAAATCAGTGGACGTTTCGTTTTAGTAAATATTGTGTTCCTTGTCTTTCTTTTCTTTTATTTTTGCTTTATCAGCTATGTGTTCTTACACACACCCACATCACTAAAATGCAGATCCTCAATCACTCTGGATCCTGTTGATAACAGTTCTACTATTGCCAATTATAATTTCGAGAATCCGATCTATCAAACTGAAGACGGAAATGAGGACGATTGTGAAGTACCTGTAGAGCTTGCTAGGTTATTACAACAAGAAGAGAAAGCTATATAGCCACATGAAGAGCCAGTCGAAGTTGTGAATCTGGGAACTGAAGAAAACAGGAAAGAGGTCAAGATAGGGGCTGATTTAGAGGATAGTGTCAAGAGCAGACTGATTCAGATGTTACGTGACTATGTGGAGATCTTTGCTTGGTCTTATGAAGATATGCCAGGGTTGGATACAGACATTGTGGTTCACCGCTTACCAGTAAAAGAGGATTGTCGTCCAAAGAAGCAGAAGGTTCGTCGTATGCGTCCTGAGATGTCAGAAAAGATCAAGGCAGAGGTAATGAAACAGTTCAATGCAGGGTTCTTAGCAGTGACTTCTTATCCTCAGTGGGTTGCAAATGTGGTACCAGTTCCCAAGAAAGATGGTAAGGTACGTATGTGTGTGGACTACAGAGATTTGAACAAGGCTAGCCCCAAAGATGACTTCCCACTCCCTCATATTGATATCCTGGTAGACAACACTGCTCAGCATAAGGTATTCTCTTTTATGGATGGTTTCTCTGGTTACAATCAAATCAAGATGGCTCCTGAAGACATGGAGAAGAAAACATTTGTGACACAGTGGGGCACTTTTTGCTATAAGGTGATGCCATTTGGTTTGAAGAATGCAGGGGCAACATATCAGCGTGCTATGGTGGCTTTGTTTCATGATATGATTCATCATGAGATAGAAGTGTATGTGGATGATATGATAGCCAGGTCCCAGAATGAAGAGCAACATCTTGATCATCTGCACAAGTTGTTTGAGAGGTTGAAGAAATACAAGTTGAGATTGAATCCAAACAAGTGTACGTTTGGAGTTAGATCTGGAAAGCTCCTGGGTTTTATAGTCAGTGGAAAAGGTATTGAAGTGGATCCTGCAAAAGTGAAAGCTATACGAGAGATGCCAGCTCCCCGTACTGAGAAGGAGGTTAGAGGTTTCTTGGGACGATTGAATTACATTGCAAGATTTATTTCCCAATTGACTGCCATCTGTGAACCAATCTTCAAGTTGTTGAAGAAAGATCAGGTGATGGAATGGAATGATGAGTGCCAGACTGCCTTTGATGAAATCAAGAGATATTTGCTAGAACCTCCAATTTTGATGCCACCAGTTGATGGAAGACCCTTGATTATGTACTTAACAGTGTTAGACAACTCAATGGGGTGTGTGTTGGGGCAACATGACGAGTCTGGTCGAAAAGAGCAGGCAATATACTACCTTAGCAAAAAGTTTACCGACTGTGAAACAAGATACTCACTGCTCGAGAAAACTTGCTGCGCTTTGGCATGGGCTGCTCGCCGACTAAGACAGTATATGCTGACCCATACTACCTTATTGATTTCGAAGATGGATCCAATCAAGTACATATTTGAGAAACCTGCTCTCTCCGGAAGAATTGCAAGATGGCAAATGATTTTGACAGAATATGACATACAGTATACTACTCAGAAGGCCATTAAGGGAAGTGTTGTTGCTGATCATTTGGCTCATCAAGCAGTGGATGATTATCAGTCAATGAGTTTTGAGTTCCCTGATGAAGACATTATGATTATTACCAAAGAACCTGGACAATATGACGGACCTGAACAAGGATCCCGATGGACTATGGTTTTTGATGGTGCTTCCAATGCACTTGGTAATGGTGTTGGTGTTGTGATTAGTTCCCCTGAAGGTTGCCATACCCCGATTACTGCCAGACTTTGTTTCTATTGCACCAATAACATGGCTGAGTATGAGGCATGTATCCTGGGTATTAAAGCTGCTATTGATATGAAGATTCAGTTCCTTGATGTGTACGGAGATTCAGCCTTGGTAGTAAGTCAGATTAAAGGAGATTGGGATACCAAGCATGATAATCTCATTCCTTACAGAGAGCATGTGTTGTCCTTGATCCCACATTTTAAAGAAATTACCTTTGGACATATCCCACGGAGAGAGAATCAGTTGGCAGATGCATTGGCCACCATGGCATCCATGTTTGAGATCAGCTGGGATGATGAAGCTCCAAAGATTACTATTGATAGATTTGAAAAGCCCGCATACTGCAATGAGATTGACACAGAAGGGGCAGAGGAGAAGCCTTGGTTCTATGAAGTGAAAAGATATCTTGAAGCTCAGGAGTTCCCTGAAGGGGCATCTGTCAAAGATAGGAAGTTCCTGAGAAGGTTTTCTGCTAAGTTCTTTTTGAGTAATGGGATTTTGTACAAGCGCAATCATGATTCAACTATGCTTCGTTGTGTGGATAAGAAGGAAGCTACATAAATTATGGAAGAGATGCATGATGGGACCTTTGGCACTCATTCTAGTGGTCATACTATGGCAAAGAAGATATTGAGAGCAGGTTATTATTGGTCTACCATGGAAGCTGATTGCTATCAACACTCCAGAACATGTCACAAGTGTCAAATTTATGCTGATAAAGTACATGTACCTCCGTCACCATTGAATGTGTTGACTGCTCCTTGGCCCTTTGCCATGTGGGGCATTGATATGATTGGTGAAATCAAGCCTACTGCTTCTAATGGACATCGTTTCATCTTGGTTGTTATTGATTACTTCACGAAGTGGGTAGAGGCAGCTTCATTTGCATCTGTTACCAAGAATGTTGTGGCTCGATTCATTAAGAATAATCTTATATGTAGGTATGGCATCCCTGAAAGGATTATCACTGACAATGGCTCTTATCTGAACAACACTATGATTACTGATCTCTGCACGCAGTTCAAGATTAAGCATCACAACTCTTCTCCGTATCGTCCAAAGATGAATGGGGCAGTTGAAGCTGCTAATAAGAACATTAAGAAGATTGTACAGAAGATGACTGTTACTTACAAGGATTGGCATGAGATGTTACCATTTGCTCTTCATGGTTATCGTACCACAATACGTACTTCAACAGGGGCAACCCCATTCTCCTTGGTCTATGGTATGGAAGCAGTTCTGCCCATTGAAGTTCAGATTCCCTCCTTAAGAATCATGAAGGATGCGGGCTTGGATGAAGATGAATGGATTCAGACTCGACTTGACCAGATAAATTTGATTGATGAGAAGAGGTTAGCAGCAGTTTGTCATGGCCAGATGTACCAGAAGCGAATGATCAAAGCTTTTAACAAGAAGGTTAAGCCGAAGGTATATCAGGCTGGTGACTTGGTAATCAAGCGTATCATATTACCACAGGGTGATCCTAGGGGCAAGTGGACTCCAACATATGAAGGACCATTTGTAGTCAAGACAGTGTTCTCAGGAGGTGCCATGATACTGACTACAATGGATGGTGAAGACTTCCCACAGCCTGTAAACGCAGACATAGTTAAAAAATACTACGCATAAAAAAGAGACCCGCTAGGTTGACAGGCCTAGGCAAAAATAAGGGCATCCCGGCAAACCAAAAGGGTTTGGGCAAAAATTAGGGATATATATAAAAAGATGTACACCCGGCAAGTCGAAAACCTGAAAAGGCGGCTTGGGCAAAAAAGGGTATCCCGGTGGATTGAAAACCTGAAAGGGCAATCCAGGCAAAAATTAGGGATTAAAGCGTATGACTATGTCTCGTTTGGATCACCCGTGAAACTGCAACCAGTTGTACTACTTATTCAAGTTCGAACAGATAAAGCTCAATCCAATCGTTTCCATCTCAACAGCAGAAGATGAGACACTTGAAGATAATGGCAATAGTAGAATTGAAACTCAATAGGATTATTTCCCACATAGCTGATTCTCCTTGTTTTGTAAAATTTCATGACAAAATCCTCTTACTAGGGTTTATGTCTCTTTGTACAAATTTATCCATGTATGGGTCACTTCTTGATATAAATAAATTCCATCTTCTGAATCCAGATTTACTTTTACCCTATTTACATAAGCGAAACGTCCATTGGTTGTGTTTGAATGTATGTATGCTTTTGAATATGATTGATGTTTACCAGAAATGCATGTATGCTTAATATGATTGATGTTTACCAGAAATGCATGAAAATGCAGTAATAGTATTTACTAAGGACGAACGAGGGAAGGATTTCAACGAAGCTTCGCCGGTTCATCTCTACAAAACAGTTACAAACCCTCAGTAGGACAAATCCATCTTCATAAAGTCACATCTCCCCTGGAATTTATATCCATCTCTTTTATCCTCATACGGATATATGGGAAATTACTTTCCAACAATGGTACGACGAACGAAGACGGAGGCTATGTATACCCTACTATCAAACGAAGATGAAGGTTATATATACCTTGCTATCTCCAGCAGACGGGAGGTTATATATACCCTGCTATCCCCAGCAGACGGGAGGTTATATATACCTTGCTATCCCCAGCAGACGGGAGGTTATTGCTATCCCCAGCATACGGGAGGTTATATATACCCTGCTATCCCCAGCAGACGGGAGGTTATATATACCTTGCTATCCCCAGCAGACGGGAGGTTATTGCTATCCCCAGCATACGGGAGGTTATGTATAATATATTATCAAACAAGACGGGCCTAATCGGGATTTATTTTCCCTAGCCAGCAGTTGTTATATGAAGATATCCAGACGCTTCAGACAGTGTCATATCATACATACATCATTTACATCATAACATCCATATACATAGATGCATAATACATTACTTAAGTGCATCATATTATACATGCATGCATAATGCATAAACTAATATTATTATACAGAATGCTACCTTGTTTTCAGGTTAATTATCCAGCAAACAAACTTATGATTATCAGGATTGCTTCATCCTCCTGAAAGCATATCATCCATCAGGACTGCTTTATCCTCCTGAAGACTTATCATCTCTCAAGACTGCTTCATCCTCTTGGGAACTTATTACTGCATCAGGACTGCTTCATCCTCCTGACAACTATCATCATTACTTCAGGATTGCTCTATCCTCCTGAAAATTCCTATTACATCAGGATTGCTTTATCCTCCTGACAGATATCATCATTACTTCAGGATTGCTCTATCCTCCTGAAAATTCCTATTACATCAGGATTGCTTTATCCTTCTGAAATCACATTACTACCTCAGGATTGCTTTATCCTCCTGACAGCTTTTTATTACATCAGGACTGCTTCATCCTCCTGAAAGCTTTTATTACACCAGGACTGCTTCATCCTCCTGAAAGCACATTATCAATACCTCAGGGTTGCTTTATCCCCCTGACAGCTTCTTTACGTCAGGGTTGCTTTATCCCCCTGACAGCTTCTTTACCTCAGGGTTGCTTTATCCCCCTGACAGCTTCTTTACCTCAGGGTTGCTTTATCCCCCTGACAGCTTCTTTACCTCAGGATTGCTTTATCCCCCTGACAGCTTCTTTACCTCAGGATTGCTTTATCCCCCTGGCAGCTTCTTTACTTCAGGATTGCTTCATCCTCTTGAAATCATATCATTACCTCAGGACTGCTCTATCCTCCTGACAACTATCATTATACTTCCATATGTTGGACTGCTTCATCCTCCAAGACATGTACCTGAAAATTTTTTCCTCCAAGTGGCATCTTTAAGCCCACTCAATCATATTCAACTAGCCATCTATACAACTTTATGCACTGGTGAGTGCAAATTTTTGGGCTTTTGTGTTCAATCCCCTTCAACCTTCCAGGTCACGACTGGAAAATATACCAATCTAACCCCTCAGGTTTCAGAAAATTGAACAGGGGCAGCTGTTGCACCCCAAAATTTGCCCTCACAATACAAGACTTTGTGTTCTAAGAGGGTTCACAAGGTTCACAAGATTCACAATGCTTTCAAGACCTTTCATGAGGTTCATGAAGTCTACAAGTTACTTTATGAAGGTTCACAAGGCTCACAAGCTTCCCAACACTTACAAGACCTTTCCTGAGGTTCATGAAGTCTACAAGTCACTTCTTGAAGGATCACAAGGTTCACAATGATTACAAGACCTTTCATAAGGTTTATGAAGTCTACAAGTCACTTAATGAAGGTTCACAAAGTTCACAATTGGTCAGAAGAGTTGACAATTCCCTCAGACAATGCACCTCCTAAGCAGTGCATCCAAAACTAGGGTTTTGACTTTAATCAGGATAAATGAACTTACAAGACTTCAAATGAGCTTCATAACATCTTATATGTGTTTAAGAACCCCCATGACAAGTTTCAAGACTTTTCTCAGAAGTTTGCTCAGTCAGATGATCAGATAAGTCAAAATCAGTCAATGTAGTTAAAAGGTCAAACTGAGGTCAACTGTGGTCAAACCAAAGTCAAACTTCGTGATTTTTTGCCAACATCAAGTATATGAAGTAAAATTCATCATTTGATCAAGGGTTGATCATGATTCATCAAGGAGATTCCAGATCATCAAGAATCAGGAGTTTCTAAATTAGGGTTTCCTTAGTAAAAGTCAACTGAACTTTGACCAGCCATAACTTTCACATACTTCATCACCAAGTCTCCACTCAAAGCTAATTTTGAAGGAAATTTAATTCTCTACAACTTTGTGTCTCACAAGCCAAGCCCAAAAATGCTTCATTTAGAAGGTATGAGCTAAGACATTATAGGTCCTTTTGAAAGTCAACAAAAAGTCAACAACTTCAAAAGGGCATAACTTGAGATTGGTAAATGATATGGACATGAAACCAGTGGGGTTGGTTAGAGGACTCTTCAAGCTTTCCAAAATGTCCAAGAACACCCTCATGGCATTAAAATTGAAGGATATGTGCCCTTACAAAGTTGAGAAATTTTGAGTTGGTTTATGATGAAAAAGGAGGTCTAAAACCAATTTCTTCCAAATGGGCTTGCCAAATGATGACCCAATCCATACAACAACTTCATGCACGACCCAAACCATTAAAAATCAGAATTTTTATTATTTTATTTTTATTTATTTTGATTTAATTCATTAAAAATCATTTTAAATAAAAATAAAATATGAAAATGTAAGATTTGATGGAGATTAAGCTTCTAGAAAGTCTTAAATATTGATTTGAATTGAAGAGGAAAGAAATCATAAGATTTGTCCAAAAATAGAAAGCATTCACACATGAATATTTGATTTTCAAGGCATGATCAACTTGGATCTTTTCATATCAATTTTTCCACACAAACAATCAATCTTTTTGACCTAATTCACTCTCCTATAAGTGCTTAACTCATTGCCATCACAAAGCCACGAATTTTCTGCCTCCAAAAGTAAGTTCAAAAAATCAAAAATCCCTTCCAAAACTCATATTCGGTTTTCAATTTGCAGGACCTTTGAAGGTAAAATAAGAACATAGCAATGTTCCTTGGACCTCACTGAAGCATTATCATCACTCATATGCATCAATACCATGCACATATGAACAACCCGAATGCATTTTATTCCTCTTTTAATTTTTTTCGATTTGAACTAATTATGCAATAACAATGAAATCTAATTGTGTATTTGTGTTAGTGATAATGCATAGATGCTTTCTGGACAAAGAGATTGAAGAATGAGTGCCTAAACCGCAAACGGCCATGATTAGGGTTCTTGAATGACATTTAGGGTTCTTCGATTTAGGACGAATAAATTGATTTTAAGACCATAGATTGATTGTGTGAGATGTGGTGATCATAACCCTGTGCTTAATTTAACAAATGATTGCATATTCATGATGATTGAAGATTTGCAGGTTTCAAACGTAGAAAAATTCGCAGGAAAAATCCCAGTAGTTTTCGCAGGTAAATTCGCAGCATCAGAGGTTGAAGATGAAGTTTTCGCGCGTCCTGGGAAATTCAAATATTGTTTAAAATATTTTTTGTTTTAGTGTTGGTTGGTTGTCACAAGTGCGCGCTTGTCCCAGTGGTTGGCTGCTTGGTCTTGGACATTCGAAGCAAAGGGTAGGGGTTCGAACCCTGGCTTTGGTTCCTTTTTATTTCTTTTTTCAGGAATTAAGCTGTTATAATATATTATGTATTATTCTCGTTCCGTTTACAGATGTGCTCACCTAGCAGGGATGGTTATGCGTGTATGTGTTTATTCAAGAGGTCCTGGGTTCAATCCTTCCCCAGGCCTTTTTGCTTTATGGTTTTTTTTCCTGATTTTTCAGGTTTCTAAGAACAAAACTAATTCAACTCATTCTATCATCACCAATACTTGGCTGGCCTGGTGGTACGTTTTGTTGCTTGTAGGCAGGGTGTCATGGGTTCAAACTCAGCCAAGGTAAGTTTCCTTTTACCACTTTTCTGTTTTAATTTATTTAATTAATTTGCTTAAATTGTTTTCTTATTTATCAATTAAAAAATAAATTATGCATGTATATATATTTAATAAATATCTAAAAACAAACACTTTATTTTCCAAAATTCTAAACCTTTATTTTTCTCAATTTAAATTTTTGTTTCTATGTAATTAAATTATAAATATATGTATGTTTATTTAAATAATTTTGTATATTAAATTAAACCTTAAAAAATATTTTTTAACAAAACCCTAATTTATTTTGTAAATAATAAAAAGCTAATTAATCTTATGATTTAAATTTATAATTTTTTGTAAATATAATATTTAGTATAATTAAATTGTTATGTACATATCTATTTAATATAATTAATTATAATCAAATTTTGATATATAGTGTGAAATTGTTTTCTATAATTTGTTCATATATGTAAATAATTAAATTTATGCTAATATTGTAATTATAATTTTTATATGCTTATAATTTATAATCTTAAATTTTATAATTAAATTGTTCATATTTCCTTAATGATTTCTAATTCTTATATATTATTGTATTTTGTTTATTATTATTACTAGTCATATTATTACTAATCCATTTATTTTTTAATTATGCTTATTATTATTATTTATCTAACCTTATTTATTTTTAATTTATTATTATTACTAACCCCTATTATATTTATTTATTGCTTATTTATTTATTTTTACTTATTTATTTATATTTTTCTTATTTATTTATTTTGCTATTTATAATTAATTGCTTATTATTATTATGTAATTGCTCCCGGATGTAATTTTTTGTAAATATTTAAATTATTTAATTTGCTTGCCATGGTTAGTAAAATAGGGAGTGTACACATGTATTATATTTAAAATTGAATTTAGGTCATTTAAAAAATTATAAGATAAATTAAATTAAACACTCACACACGTAAGTCGATTTTTAATCGCCATCTCACTTTCTAAGGTTACCTCTTATTGTTGCCTATTCAAAAAGGTCAAGTGGGGTGTATAAAGCAAGTCCCTTAAAAAAGAAAAGTCATCAAGTCCCTAATAGTTGCCTTTCATAAAGATCAAGTCCCTTTCGAATAATGATGACAGTCCCTCCTAAATGCTTAATACACCCCACAGTTGCCTTCATAAAACAGATGTCCCTCATATGTCTCTTACATCCAAGGTAATGACTACCTATTCCTTAATAATAGGGATAGTCTTACCACTTAAAGGATTCAAGAACAGAAAGACTTAAACTTTAGGGTAGGTTCCTCATAGTTGCTTGCTCACTTCATTTAAAACTTTTCAAACCTTTCACAAATTTCAAACAATTTTTCAAACACAAGTTTTTTACGCATCCGTACATGGATCGTTATTAAACTCTTATGAAAACTTTTATTCACACACTTCACACTTTTCAAAAACATTTTAAAGTGAGCTAAGTAACTAAGAGCCCATGGATAACCATGGATGTAAAGGGTGCTAACACCTTCCCTTTACATAACCTACCCCCCGGACCCAAAAATCTTTTAAAAGGTCTTTCCTGTTCTTTTATGCCTTTCCTTTGGATAAAATAAAAGTCGGTGGCGACTCTTGCTATCCGCAACATTTAAACTAAAGTCAGTTCTCCCACCGTGTTACACCATGTAAGGGTAGTGAGGAGTCCTTACCCTCATAGGAATTCGTATGAATATTTTCTATGTTTTGTTGATCTGTTGTGTGTATGATTCGTGGTGAAAGATTGTATGATTCAAGTTGTGGTTATCATGAACTCTACGAATGATTGGTGTGATTTGTCGTATAACCTTGGTGTTTGCAGATCTGGTTTTGTTGCAGGTACAGATGATGTAATAGATCTAAAAAAACCCATTAGATTAGTAGTAATATGAAGAAGAATAATATTATGTTAGAGGACATAAAGTCAATGTAGAAACAATTCTAGGACTGGTTTGGAGTGGAACAAGTGAGGAACCCGTAGCAAAATTCGAACTGGTGTGAGAAAACTGAGTTTTGCACAGCTTCTGCTCGTACACATAACAAGGAGGCTATTACGCATAAGGGAGCAGGCATTACGCGTATGGGAAGCCATTATGCGTAATGAATGGCTAAAAAGGAGGATTTGACACGACCCTCTGGGGAAATATGTAGGGTACACATAGGAGTTCAAGGTATTACGCGTAAGGAAGCAGGCATTACGCATAATGGATCACAAAATTGACATATTACGCGTAGGGGCGTAATGGCTGGTGGGGGATCTAGGAAATACGCCTATGGCCCTAGCCATTACGCGTATGACCAGCAGAGGTGCATAATTTTACCGATTTTGCAATTTCTTTCATGCTTTCTCATCCGATGCAATATCTTTTGGTCTGATAGGTTTGGATAGATGTTAGGACTTGTTAGAACTAGTAATGATGGTGAAAATAAGTAAAAATAAAATTTAGTGGACTAATCGGTTACTTAGTGGATTTGTACTGTTTGGATTATTTCTGGTTTGTATTGGTGAATGGAAAACAGGTGTATTGGTGCTGGTGCATGTTATGGTGATTATGCATTTCTTATATGATCAATAGGATCGTGTGCATGCATGTTATTATTATACATGTGTTGTATGCATATTATTGTCATGCATTTCGTGATTTTTTTGGTAAAGACGAATCATATCTCAGGAGGAGCATAAATGATTCATGGTGTGGATAAATTATGCCTTAGGAGGAGCGTAAGTAATTTATCCG
The DNA here is from genome assembly GCA_963966055.1 of Lathyrus aphaca. Taxonomy (NCBI): domain Eukaryota; kingdom Viridiplantae; phylum Streptophyta; class Magnoliopsida; order Fabales; family Fabaceae; genus Lathyrus; species Lathyrus aphaca. The sequence goes on along the minus strand of OZ014522.1, from coordinate 506,820,645 downwards.
GATTCTATTATGAATCAGGTTCAATTGTATGAACCATGGTGTATTGGTACCACATGCATTGTGTCGGTTGTTGGGTCACATTGCATTTTTTTGGTGTTTGGTGATTGTGTGTGATTCGTGTGAGTACTACTCTTAACATGTATGATACACCGTTAATTTTTAAATGTAGTTCGCACCCCTTTATTGCTTTGTTGTGTCTATGCTTTCTTGGAAGTACAGATAATCCAGGTACTTGAGTGTGCATGGAGTTCGTGTTTTTGTTCGAGTCTCAGGAGTCACTCTGATACGTAACATGAGGTTTTGAGAGTTTTCAGCAATTACTATTCTTTATTGATTTTGTTACTTATCTTTAATTCATTTGAAAATATGGTGGACCACGATTGAAATTGATTTTTGATGTTGATGGCAAATTGCCTTAGTTTGAACTAAAATATTATTTCCGTTGTTTCATTTTAATTAATAAAAATTGATTGAGTTGTTGGATTTTAGTAATGTGGCATCCTGCTTATGGTGTAACTCTGATTTAATTTCGTACTATTTACATATTTTATAAAATGGGAAAGTGGGGTGTTACAATTGGTATTAGAGCAGGTCGATCCAACCAGCCAAGTATAGTTGTAGAGTTTGTCCTTAAAATATGAGTAGATTGTGTGTTCTAACTGTTGTGTTTGTTGAACAGTATGGTATGAAGAAATGATGTTGCTCTTGTCGTTGCTATGTAAGCAATGTCACAAGTTGTAGAGAACATTGGGCCAGCCGCGGGTGATGCACAGTTTCGTGATTTAGACCAGTTCCAGAGCAGCAAACCGTCTACGTATGAGGGGGTATTCTTGAGCCTGAGGCTGCACAAAAATGGCTGAAGGTTGTTGAGAAAATCTTCAGGACCATGGGATGCAGTGATTCTCAGAATGTGAGTTTTGGTAGTCACATGTTGGAGGGTGAGGCTGAAGTCTGGTGGGACAATAGTCTCTAGAGGTTGGAAGCCATGGGTACTGGTATTACTTGGGCAGTGTTTCAGGCTGAGTTTCTGGAGAAGTATTTTCTAGAAGATATTCACAGTGCAAGAGAGGTGGAATTTTTAGAGCTGAAACAGAGTAGCATGATTGTGGCTGAATATGTTGCTTGGTTTGAAGAGTTGGTACACTATTGTGCTCACTACAATATTGAAAAGGCTATGACTTTGAAGTGTTTGAAGTTTGAAAACGGGTCGTGTCTCGAGATCAAACAGGGCATTGCTTGTCAGAAAATCAGGAACTATCCAGAAATGGTAAGCAGAAGCCGAATTTATGATAATGATAACAGGGCCCATATTGCTCATTACAAGGTTGTGAATTATCGGAAGGGTAAACCAAGGTTTATGGGTATGCCGTATAGTGCCCCGGCTGATAAAGGGAAATAAAAAGTTATTGGTTGTAAGAAGCCAAGTGGGGGAGGCGTGGTTCCTAATCCTACGAAGTGCTTCAGATATGGTGCCACGGACCGTACTAATGATTGTCCGAACAAAGTGAAGAGGTGCTTGAAGTGTGGATGACCAGGTCATGTTATAGAAGATTGTAGGTTCACTATGTATACCTGTTATATTTATGGAGAACATGGTCATATCAACACTCACTGTGATAAGCCAAAGAAGTCTCAAACTAGTGGAAAAGTGTTCGCATTGGTGGGAACCCAGTCCACCAGTGAAGAGCGTTCCATCAAAGCTACTTGCTTTATTAATGGTATTCCTTTGATTACTATTATTGACACGGGTGCAACCCACTCATTTATTTCTATTGAATATGAGAAGAAATTGGGAATCGTGCCATCTACTCTAGATCTGAGGATGACGATTGAAACTCCGTCTTTTGGTTGGTTACTTCCTTAGTTTGTCTGAAGTGCCCGTTGATGTTTTTGGTTGAGATTTTGGACTTGACTTGATTTGTCTTCCACTCGGTAATCTCGATGTTATTTTGGATATGATTTGGTTGGAATTCAACCGAATTTATATTGACTGCTTTAGGAAGACATTGTTGTTTCTTACTCCTGAAGAGGAGGCATTGGCGGATTCTTTATCTACTAAAAAGTTGAGAACCTTGTTAGAGGATGAAGCCAAAATGTTTATTGTATTTGCCTCGTTATCGGTTGAAAGCAAGACCTCAGTTAAGGAGTTTCCGATAGTGTATTAATTTCCTGAAGTGTTTCCTGATGATATTATAGAATTACCTCCGACGAGAGAAGTTGAATTTACTATTGATCTTGTTCCTGGCACGAGGCCTATTTCTATGGTGACGTATAGGATGTTTTCATCAGAGTTGGCATAATTAAAATCTTAGATTGGATAATTTCTTGATAAGAAGTTTATTAGACCGAGTGTGTCACCGTGGGGAGCTCCAATGTTAGTGAAAAAGAAGGATGATAATATGCGCTTGTATATTGATTATCGTCAGTTGAATAAAGTGAACATTAAGAGCAAGTATTCACTTTCAATAATTGATGACTTAATGGAACAACTTTTGGGGCTCGTGTTTTTCAGAAAAATTGATTTGAGATTGGGTTATCGTAACACCCCGATTTTATAAATTATTTTTATAAAATAAATATTAAGACTATGGTGAGATATTTGGAATTATAGGGGAGAAGGTATTTTATTTAAATAATGATAATATGATGATGTGTATTATTATAATATTATTATTTAATAAAATAAAAGAGTATGTCGGAGGTCTAAGGGGTAAGGTGGTAATTTGGTTATATTGTGAAAACGAGAGAACACGATACATTTCTCATTATCGTGCTTTTTGACGAAGAACAAAGGGCTCTGGAGAAAAGGGAGAAGAAGAGGGAGATCAAGAACCGTAGGATTTAAAGATCAAGATTTCTCCAAGGACCAATTGAATCTGAGGTAAGGGGGGAGAAAGGGTTTTATATTGGTGACCTAACATAGAAGGGTAATTGGGAGTTCCTTACTCCCTTAGGGATTTATGAATTTGGATTGAAATTGATGGATTTATGATATCTTTATGAATAATATGAAGATTGTTGATATATGTTTGAGGTTGATTGAATTGTTTGTGTATGTATTGTGATATGTGAATTGGGTTATGGTTGTTGATGATGTTAGATGATTGGGGAAGATGAGGAGAACTATGATTTTTATTAATTTGATTAGTAAAAGTTAGGCTAATAATTTGGATGATGTTATAGGTATAATTTGATCCTAAGAACCACGATGGGACTGTTTGAGAGTGAAAAATCCATGTAAAAAGAACTGAAATCGGACTAGTATCAAAGATGGAGGAAAAGTGATTTTTGGGTGAAAAAGTAATTCTTGGCGCAGGCTCCCTGACACGGGCCATGTTACAGGACACCAGTGGCCGTGTTAGGCCACAGAAACATGATAATTGAATGGGTTTTGGGGGAGGGGGCTTCATGAGGTGTGACACGGGCCGTGTCACATGACACGGGCGACCGTGTCAGCCCCCTGTCTTTCTTTAAAGGTTAAGTTTTCAAGAGTGCACTTCAGGCCACCTGACACGGGTCGTGCCAGGCCTCTGCATTTGGAAATGTTTAGTAGCAACCATAGGACCTGACAACCACCATTTAGTAAATAAGTTTTAAAGACCATTGACTTGTGTTGATTATGGAAATGTACGCTTTGTGTTTATATGATGATTGATGAATGATGAGGATCAAGAGGAACGTGTGAGCATAATTATATCTATGCATGTTGATGATATTGTATGTGTGAATCGAGTTTTGCATACGCATACATAACAGGGGAATAACCATGTCTCAGACGGAGCATAAGTGGTTATTTGGATTCATTGGGAATCAATGGATGGGGGATGATCGTGTCTCAGTAGGAGTGTAATCGATGCATCCGGTCCGAATCGATGGACTTTTGTTGAAGTCGGTACCGCATTTGCATTGTGTATAAAGTCACATTGCATATATATTTATTTGAATGTATGATTGGTGTTGTATATAATGGTTGGTGTGTGATTACTCCTTCAAATATGTTGTTTACACCATTATGATATGAAATTATTTCTCACCCCTTTGTTTGTGTTGTTGTGTCTGTGCTTCTTCGGAAGTACAGATAACCCAGGTACCTGAGACGTGCTCTGGTGTTGCTTGTTCGAGTCCTAGGGCGCTCTGATACGTAACACTGGAATGGGGATTTTTGGATTATGCTATTTTACTTTGTTTTTCAACTTTGTTAAGTTACGTATTGGTTTAATAAACTAGAGGACCCGTTTTATGTTGTTGGGTTGTTATGCCGTTGGGCACAATTGTTATTGAAAACATATTTCCGCTGCTTATGATAAAATGAATCGAATTATTAAAATTTTTTGAAGTGTAATCACTCACTTTGTTATTGAACTCTGATTTTCGTGGAAACGTATATTTATTTTTGAAAACGGGAAAAGTGGGTGTTACAGTTATCATCAGATTCGAGTGAAGGAAGATGATATTCAGAAAATTGCGTTCAAAACTCGTTATGAACATTACGAATTTCTGTGATGCCTTTCGGAGTGTCTAATGCGTCAGGTGTGTTTATGGAGTATATAAACCATATTTTCCATTCTTTCTGGATCATTTTATCGTGGTATTTATTGATGACATCTTGATCTATTCCAAGTCTGAAGCGTATCATGCGAAACACTTGAGAATTGCATTGTAGGTGTTGAAAGATAATGAATTGTTTGCAAAGCTCTCAAAGTGTGAATATTTGTTGAAGACCGTGAGTTTCTTGGGGCATGTTATTTTTGGTGATGATATAGAGGTGGACCCATCTAAAGTGAGTGTGGTACTTCAGTGGGAAGCTCTGAAGACAGTAACAGAGATTAGAAGCTTTTTGGGTTTTCCAGGTTATTATCGAAGATTTATTGAAGGATTTTCAAATTTGGCATTATCGTTGATTCAATTGACTAGAAAGTCAAGCTTTTGTTTGGGATGCGGCATGTGAAGAAAGTTTTGAGGAGCTGAAAAAGAAATTGACTTCAGCACCAGTGTTAGTGACACCAAGTTCGAGTGAACCATTTCTTGTGTATTGTGATGCGTCTGAGATAGGCTTAGACGGAGTGTTAATGCAAGATGGTAATGTGGTGGCGTATGCTTCGCGACAATTTAGGACACATGAGAGGAATTATCCTACCCATGATCTTGAATTACCTGCGGTGGTCTTTGTATTGAAAATTTGGAGGCATTATTTGTATAGATCAAGATTCAAAGTATTTAGTGATCACAAGAGGTTGAAATGTTTATTTGATTAAAAGTAATTAAATATGAGACATAGAAGGTTTCTAGAGTTCTTGAATGACTATGATTTTAATTTGAGATATCATCCAGGAAAAGCTAATGTTGTTGCAGATGCACTCAGTCGAAAAACGATTCATATGTCAACATTAATGGTGAAAGAAATGGAATTGATTGAACAATTTAGAGATTTGAGTATGGTTTGTGAAACTACACCAAAGAGTGTTAGATTGGGTATGTTGAAGGTGAATAATGACTTCCTTGATGTGATTAAGGAAAACCAGAGACTTGATGTGAAGTTAGTGGACTTAATGCCTAAAAGAGAAAATAATTCTGATAGTGATTTTAAAATGGATGATAGGGGTGTGTTGAGATTTCAGGACAAAACTTGTGTGTCGGATAATGTTGGCTTAAAGAAGGAAATTCTGGAGGAGAATCACCGGAGTAGCTTGAGTATCCATCCGGGAGCTACGAAAATGTATCAAGACTTGAAGAAGTTGTTTTGGTGGTTTGGTATGAAGAGGGACATAGCTCAGTTTGTTTATGCGTGTTTAACATGTCAGAAGTCAAAAGTGGAGCACCAGAAGTCTTTGGGGTTGATGCAACCGTTAGAGATTCTGGAATGGAAATAGGATAGTATTACCATGGAATTTGTTACTGGGTTATCGAATACAGTGAGAGGTTATGATTCTATTTGGGTAGTTGTGGATCAAGTTACAAAATCCTCACATTTTATACCAATTAATATGAGTTTTCTGTTGACAAAGCTGACAGAGATTTATATCAGGGTAATTGTGAAGTTACATGGTGTTCCATCGAGCATAGTGTCTGATAGAGATCTGAGGTTTACTTCAAAAATTTGGAAGAGTTTGGAGGAGGCTTTGGGTTATAAGTTGAAGTTGAGTTCGGCTTATCATCCGCAGACGGACAGTCAGTCGGAAATGACTATTCAGTCGTTGGAATATTTGTTGAGGACTTGTGTGTTGGAACAAGGTGGTGCGTGGGATACTCATTTTCCATTGATTGAGCTCATGTACAACAATAGCTACCATTCTAGTATTGGAATGGAACCATTTGAAGCTTTGTATGGTAGGAGGTGTAGGACGCCTCTGTATTGGTATGAGACAAGTGAGAATGTTGTGCTTGGGCCTGAGATTGTACAATAGACTACTGAAAAGATTCAGATGTTCCGGGAGAAGATGAAAGTGTCTCAGAGTAGGCAGAAGAGTTATCATGATAATCGGAGAAAATAATTGAATTTTAATGAAGGTGATCATGTGTTCTTGAGAGTCAACCCGATAACAGGTGTTGGACATGCTTTGAAATCGAATAAGTTAGATCCTAAGGTCATTGGAACGTATCATATTTTGCAGAGAGTTGGTACAATGGCGTACAGGGTGGCGTTATTTCCGGAACTTTCGAACTTGCATGATGTGTTTCATGTATCGTAACTTTGAAAGTATCTCTCTGATCCATCTCATGCCATTCAGAGAGATGAGGTGCAAATTAGAGAAAACCTTACTGTAGAAACGATGTTGATAAGGATCGAAGATTGCAAGATGAAGAAACTTAGGGGGAAAGAGAATCCTTTGGTGATAGTAGCCTGGGGAGGAGCTACTGGAGGAAGTGTAACTAGGAGCTGGAAATCAAGATTCGTATCTAGAACTATTCCATCAGGTACATTTTCGAGGACGAAAATAAATTAAATGGGGGAGAGTTATAACACCCCATTTTAATTTATTTAATCGTCGATGTTATTTTTGTTGGGTTTACTTTGTTTAGGATGTTGTGTGTTTGGTTTGGGTTAGAGGTAATGGGTGAGTAGGGTGATAGTGGGAAGTAGAGGGTGTGTTTAATAATAATGGTATCTTATATGTTATTCTTTTTCTTCTTCTTCTTCTTCTTATTATTATTATTATCATTATTAATATTATAATTATTAATTAAAAAGCTGGATTTAATTAGTAATTGGGGGAGGGTGAGTAAAACAAGGGAGACTAGGTGATTAATCCAATTTAGGGGCAGAATTAGTCATAACTGAAATTTTACTTGGAGAACATTGGAAAAGGAAGAACATAGGAGAGCTAAGGCAATCTCAAGGGAAGATATTTGCATGATTTTTTATCAAATTTTTGAGGTAAGGGGGAGAATGGGTGTTTATACCATGTAAGGGTAGTGAGGAGTCCTTACCCTCATAGGAATTTGTATGAATATTTTCTATGTTTTGTTGATTTGTTATGTGTATGATTCATGGTGAAAGATTGTATGATTCGAGTTATGATTGTCATCAACTGTACGAATGATTGGTGTGATTCTGTCATATAACCTTGGTGTTTGGAGATCAGGTTTTGTTGCAGGTAGAGATGTTGAACTAGATCTAAGAAAACCCATTAGATTACTAGTAATAGGAAGAAGAAATAATATTATGTTAGAGGACATAAAAGCAATGTAGAAACAATTCTAGGACTGGTTTGGAGTGGAACAAGTGAAGATCCCGTAGCAGAATTCAAACTGGTGTGAGAAAATTGAGTTTTGCACAGCTTATGCCCACACGCGTAACAAGGAGGCTATTACGTGTAAGGGAGTATGCATTATGCATATGGGAAGCCATTACGCGTAATGGATGGCCAAAAAGGAGGATTTGACACGACCCTCTGGTGAAATACATAGGGTACGTATAGGAGTTCATGCCATTACGCGTAAGGGAGCGGGCATTATGCGTAATGGATCAAGAAATTGATATATTACGCGTAGGGGCGTAATGGCTGGCTGGTGGGCGAGCTAGGAAATACGTGTATGGCCCTAGCCATTACGCGTATGACCAGCAGAGGTGCAAACTTTTAAGGGTTTTGTGATTTCTTTCCCGCTTTTGCATCCGATGCAATTTATTTTGGTCTGATAAGTTTGGATATATGTTAGGACTTATTATAACTAGTAATGATGGTGAATAAAGTAAAAATACAATTTAGTGGACTAATCGTTTACTTAGTGTATTGGTACAGTTTGGTTTATTCCTAGTTTTTATTGGTGAATGGAAAACATGTGTATTGGTGCTGGTGCATATTATGGTGATTATGCATTTCTTAGGTGACCAGGAGGATCGTGTGCATGTATGTTATTATTATACATGTGTTGTATGCATATTATTTTCATGCGTTTCATGGTGGTTTGGTGAAGACGAATCATGTCTCAGGAGGAGCGTAAGTGATTCGTGGTGTGGATAAATCATGTCTCAGAAGGAGCATAAGTGATTTATCCGTATTCTATTATGAATCGAGTTTGATTAAATGAACCATGGTGTATTGGTACCACATGCATTGTGTCGGTTGTTGGGTCACATTGAATTTTTTTGGTGTTTGGTAATTGTGTGTGATTTGTGTGAGTACTACTCTTAACATGTATGATAGACATTTATTATTGAATGTAATTCTCACCTTTTTGTTGCTTTGTTGCGCTTGTGCTTCCTTGGAAGTATAGATAATCCAGGTAGTTGAGTGTGCATGGAGTTCGTGTTGCTTGTTCGAGTATTAGGAGTTGCTCTGATACGTAACACGGAGTTTTGAGAGTTTTTAGCAATTATTATTCTTTATTTATTTTGTTACGTATCTTTAATTTATTTGAAAATATGGTGGACCACGATTGAAGTGGATTTTTGATGTTGTTGGCGAATTGCCTTAGTTTGAACTAAAATGTTATTTCCACTGTTTCATTTTAATTAATAAAAATTTATTGAGTTATTGGTTTTTAGTAATGTGGCATCCTACTTATGGTGTAACTCTGATTTAATTTTGTACTATTTATGTATTTTATAAAACAAGAAAGTGGGGTGTTACAAGTGTCATTCTTGGATAGCTAACTGAGATGTTTCATTCTTCCGGATTGGACTTTCCTCTTTGTTTTTTTATTTTGTTTTTTATGTACCATCTCGATCCCTTTTTTCTTGGTTGCTTTCTTCACCTTTTATGTAGCTTTCAGCCCAAGATGTAATTTCATCCATATTAACGGCTGACTTTTAAGCCAGGGATTCATTGAATTACCCAGCTCGTAATCCATTCTGAAAAGATCTAACAAATAATTCTTGATTAGGATGAGATACTTTGAGATTATATTCATTTAATCTAGCAAGGTACTCCCTAGGTGATTCATAATGCCTCTGCCAGATACTAAATAGAGTAGTGGTGGACACCCTTCAACATTTGCTTGCTGAGAAATGGTGTACCCGTTTTTTAGTCAAGTCTTGGTAGCTAGTAATTGAGAGGCGGGGAAGATTCATAGGCGCCACTATAGCCATTTAATTGTTCAGGACTATAACATGTTCTTGAGGATCTGTCTTACCGTCGTACGTCACTGATGTTGGTTCCTTGAAATTATATGGGACGTGATCGTCCTAAATTTCTTGAGACATAGGTTGTGGCTCGAGTACTTCCTCATCCGTTTCTTCTTCAACTTGAGTTTTTTGTTGTAGTGTGTGTACACTGTCCTGTAGCAATTCATTCCGCTGACACATTTCCTCTATCATAGCCAAGAGTTGGGCCACTGTAGGTAGATTATCACTACCATTGTCTGACATGTTGATAATAGTTGTTGCGGCCTGGGAAAAGTTTTACCAAACCCCACAGTGGGCGCCAAATGTCCTAGCCAAATTAGGTTAGAACATTAAAGGTGCTAGCCCTCCCATTTTTGGTTGGAGAGAGCTACGTTGTCTATGTTTTGTAACACTTTGGGGGATTCTAGAGCAGTGCCAAGATAGAAAGTCTCAAGATAATTGTGTCTTACCTATCCCTCTTGAGGGATCCCCTTTATATAATTGTATTTGCCAAGGGGAGTAATTAAGAGAACTCCCCTCATTTCTAGACGTTGTTAGATCTTCAATTCGTAACTATAAAGCCCTATTATTTAATTAATGATTTAATTAAATATCTTCGTATTATGTTTCTTTGATTTAATTATCGAAGTTGTAGAATGTTGATTTAAGGTGTGTTGCTGTTAGTTGAATTAATTAAGTTGTAGAATTAGTATTAGAGTAATACTATTATTATTGTGTGGGCTTACTTATGGTTAGAAGTAGTAATAGTGGGGTGTAGAAATTAGAACCAATGGAATTATTAAAAATAACATAATTATAAGTTAATTAGAATATATAAGAGAAATTAGGTTTTATCAGAAAAAAGAAATAAGATTTTGGGAGAAGTTACGTAAAGTTGCAGAGAAGAGGAAAAGTGGAAAAGGAAAGGCAAAGCTAGGTTCAATCGAAGAGTTATAGAGTAACCTTCAATCCAAGGTAAGGGTGGAGTTCTGACTCTATAATTAGGTTAATGATAAATAGTATGTGGAATAGTTTGGGGTTAAGAGGTTTTAGGAATTTATGATGAGTTCTTGACGAATTAGGTAGAAAGTGATGAAATTAAGGCATATTTTTGAATTGGAATGATGTATACGTTACATAAATTGATGTGTTGTGTTTTTATATGATTTCATGATGAATTGATGGGGTTTTGGGGCTGTATAGAATTGAACCCATACGGAAAATTTGAGATTTTTGGAAAACTGGGAAAATTCATAACTTTCAAACCGTGTATTCGTCTGACGTGTTGTTCGAAGCGTTGAAAAACTGATATTATGAAATTTAATTTGGTAAAAGAAAATTAGTAAGATTAATTATTTTTCCAGTATTTAATTTAGGGAAACGTCATATTAATCTTTGGGGTAATTCCGGGTTGGCTTATATGTTGATTACTTTGATATGGTAATGACTGTTCTGTGTATGTTTGATTGTTATAGTTGATATTGAAAATTTATTGTTGTTATTGATTTGGTTGTAGAGAATTGATTTAGGTTGATTTGACTATAAAATTCCTAATTACCGTGTACTGCGAAGGTTGGATTTTCTGAGATTGAACCGAAGGAAAAATATGGTGGACTTAGAAGAAGAACAGGAAAATGACGTTGGGTCGACCATCCCATAATGTGACGAATGTCACCTGGCTATGACGATCGTCCAAATGGTGTGCCGACCGTCACACTGTGTGACGAGGGTCATGATGGTGTTACGACCGTCACGTCCTTTCCTGTGACGTGGGCCTTTCCTTTCTGTTGTCTGGCCGCTTGATGACACACGTTTACCTTCATTTTCCAGAAACATAATTGAGATGAGGATCACTTTAAGTTTATCAGTAGCAGCAATAATAAAAGTTAAAGTAGCATGTAGTCTTTTAGTAGCAGGTTTGGAAATTAGTTTAGTGACAGTGCAACATGAATTTAGCAGAGGCATAATAAGGACCTTAGTACGAAGTAGGTATAACAGAAATTCTAGCCGATAAATAATTATCCGGTCTTAGTAGAAAATTGTCCGAATAATTATGCGGTTTGGTTGCGGTATAATTTGGTTTATTCGTTGTGTTTTGTACTTTGTTAATTATTGTGAATTTGCAGGTGGTATTGTATCTGGTTGGATTGCCTCTATTTATTGGCAAATATAAGTTGTAGGCATATGGCCAATGTTGAATTGTTGCTATGTGACTATTATTGTTGTTATTTTGACATTCATGTTGAGTTGCATACATAGCATATCAAGTTGGAGTTGATGCTCGGTAAGTTGGCCTGGATTGGCAAATTAAGTTGAAGGCTTATTATGCCTTGTTGACGCCTCTATTAATTCGTAAATTTTTAAGTTAGGAGTTCTGCTCCAATGGTACCACATGTATGTGCATTTTATAAGTCGCATTTCATGTTGCATAATTATGTTGTTGTGTTGTGACTTGTGTTGATTGATGTTGGTTGCAAGTTGTGAAGTGGTGATTTTATATAATCTGATTCAATATATTGTTTATCATATACCCAATTATATTGTTCGATATCTCACCCCTTCTGTTTGAATGTTGCCTTTACGCGAGTAACGTGAAGGTAATCCAAAGTGAAGGTTGTCTACCTTCATTAATTCGAGTCGGTGTCGTCGCTCTGATACGTAACACTCGGGGGTGGGGGATGAATGCTTGTTATTTTATTGTTGATTTTATTTCCGTTGCTAAATTTTTAAGTTGAATTTGAAAAAATTACTTTGTTGTTTTGAAGTTGTTTTCAGTTGAACAAAGATGTTATGTCATTTAAGTTGAGATTATGGTTCCGCTGCTTAATTATAAAAGTTGTTTTGGTTTACAAAGACTAAATTACGTTGTTATCATTTCACCCAAGCTTTCAGTGTTATGTATCTATGTTAAAATGTGATTAAATGTCGTTGCTACAAGTTGTAAGCGTGACATCCTATTTGTGTGTTAAAATTTTGTAACTCTGATTTTATTAATATTTTCCGGGTAGAAATGGGGTGTTACAATAGTGGTATCAGAGCAGGTCGGTATGTCCGACCTTGTTGTCTAATGTTGTTTATTCCTTAGTGTGCGACATGTGTGTGAAACACTGTCGGTATTTGTTTATTAGTTTTCTAACCATTTGTCTCCAGGAGTTGGTTTGAAACAAGTGGGGAAGACGTTTTCTTCTCAGAGATGTTTATGGTATGAGGAGTTAGTCCAAGATGATATTGATTGCAAGAGTGCAAGTGTTGTCGGAACTGTGTTGTTGTGAATCGACGAGAGTATGGACTCATAATTTTTTATCCGTCGGTCAAGTTTGAGATGCTTTTGAAGGAGGACGAGTCAATATGGTTGATGTTTGCTTCTCAAAGAATAGAGGGAAATGTGGAGACTAATGGTATGCTGGTAATGTGTAATTTTTGATGCCTCTCGAAGATAATTGCGACTTACCTCTAGAGTGTAGATCAGAGTTTGAAGATAGTTGAGAAGTGGTGTTTTGTCTAATAAGCACGAAACATAACTCTTAGATTATATGAGTGCATGTCTATGATGACGGTTATATGAGATGTGCACATATTATTGACGGTTGATTAAGAAGATGATTGAGATTAAGGATCTACTCCAAAAAATTGACAATTTGATGAATCAACTGGTAGACTTGTATGTCTTGAGTATAATTGGATTGAAGTCAGATGATTTTCAGAGTTGGGTGAAAAACAAGGATAGTTGGAAGATCTTAGATGCAAGATATATATATATATATATATATATATATATATATATATATATATATATATATATATATATATATATATATATATATATAGAGAGAGAGAGAGAGAGAGAGAGAGAGAGAGGTAGAACTCATGTTCATCAATTGCAATTTTTATTTTCGTAATTATGGAACAACCTTCGGTAAAAGGGGTATAACTTCTCACTCGTAAATATGATGGGAGCGATTCCGGACTTTTCGAAAAGCTTACGAAGTTCCCTATAGTTTGCATATAAATTTGGTCTTCGACATTATCGCTCCTGGGATTTTCAACCTGGTACAGACGCGAAAGTAGAGCGAAAAAGGAAGAGTCGCCAGCCAGGCATTTTTATCCTGAAGGAAGGGTAATGCTGCACAAACTCGGAAGAAGGAGAAACGGGGCCTTGAGAACCAAAGAGAGAGAGAGTAAGGGAGTCGGTTACAAACTGGGAAGGTATTAGCACCCCAGATCGTCTGTCATACCCTACGGGATCCATGCTTGCTAACATTGTTTCAAAGGGTGAGGGTATCTTCTACTGCTGCAATTGCTACTGAAAAGGACTGAAAAGAAATAAGGAAGAATAAGATAAAAAGATAAGGAGATGAAATGGCACAAAAAACAAGGAAAGAGACTAAAGGATTGTGTTCTCCAAGCGTCGTCTCTTGTGTCTACGTATTCCCTTTGTGCAATAGGAAATTCAGAACATCGTAGTTCGACTCAATAAGACTAACACAACTTGTTTGTGTTTTTGGGATTGAACTGCTTATGTCTATGCTCAGGTGTATAACACCCCAAATTTTCCCTCTCATTTTGATCAAGAAATGGTGAAAAAAATTGCTCATTTCGTATCGATACATACAAATTTCGTATCGATACATAAGCCTGTATGTATCGATACATACGAGTTTCATATCGATGCATAAGTGAGTTAATTTGCTGGAAATAACCAAAGCTTCAGTATGTATCGATGCATACATTTTCGTATCGATACATATCAGTTATAAAACTAACATGTATCGATGCATACATTTTCGTATCGATACATATCAGTTATAAAACTAACATGTATCGATACATAGGAGTTTCGTATCGATACATAAGTTGTTTTTGCTATTTTTTCAGTTTCTTCTCCTCCACTTTTTCCTTTCCTTTCCTTTGCCTTGTTCCACACTCTTCACATTTGTTCCACACTCTTCACATTTCCTTTTCCCTTGGATTACTCTACCACATTCTAGAGTTTTCTACAACCTTCCAAGGAATATTCTAAGGAATATTCCAAAGAATACTCTAGAACTCTCTAGAACCCTAACTAACTCCAAACCTAAAGGATCTCTCTCATTTTTTTCACTATTCTTCATCATTTTCACTTCATCTCTTCCATTCTTCTCCCAAACTTTTCCACCATTTTTAACCTCTCACTAAAGCTTCTTTCTAGAAGTTCTTCAAATTCTTCATTGGAATTTGAAGAACTTGAAGCTAAAACCTCCATTAATCATCTCATTGTGAAGCTTATTTGAAGAATCAATTCTGATTTTGGAAGAGTTTTGAGCTTATTGGAGGTTATTGATCAAGTGTTCATCAAGAAGCACCATCAACCGCATTTATTTTGCGCGTTCACGGATCGAAGCTTCGACTCACCGGTTTTCTTCTCCATTTGCATTCCGATATACATTGCAACACTCACCGAAGCAATCCTCCGCTTCGTAGGTTGGTGATCTAAATTCACTTCTCGATTTAACTTATTCTCTTCATCTCACCATGACGACATTCTTCGTGTGTTTATCATTGTGTATGCACTTGACCGTTTAATTTCATCTTGATTACGATTTGATCACTTTGTTTGTTCGTAGTTAGAATTATAGCTTATTCTAGGTGCCATTAAGGTTTATATTATGGCTTTTAGGTGTAAAATTTGTGCTCACTAGATAATAGTTGCATTAGGAGCTTTAGGAAATAAGTCGATTGCAAGAAGTGCTTTTTCCCTCTTTCTTGGACATTACTTCCCCCTTTACCACCATAGATTGATAGGTCCTCATTTTAGGGAATTTTCAAGATTAGTTTCGACATCTCATTCCTCCATTTCGAGTCGTTTCGACACGCTTCCGTCCATTTTGCATATTTTGTGCATGAATTGACTTATTGCATATTGTTGCTATGTCCATGCACCTTTTGTCATGTAAATAATCATGGTGCATTCTGTTTTTGCATCTTTCGCATGTTTCGTTAACTCATTTGCATTTCATTGTATCAATATATATGTTGCATTTCACATAACCATGTATGTATGTGCATTTGGTTGCATGTTTGATCACATCATTCACATAAATTCAATTCTGAATTTTGCATTAAGCTTGACATTCTTGTTGATGTATCATGTTGCATATTCATGATCAATGTTCATTATGTTCATATGCCATGTTCATGTGCCATATTTTGCATACTTGTTGCATAATAAATCATGTGGTGCATTCTTGTATAATCCCTCAAAAAATAATCATGACATTCAATTATGCGCTCGATCCATATTCATGTTAATTAAGTATTTCATGATTGAATTTGTGCATTAAAAATAAAAATAATCAAAGCTGCATTTTACATTTCATAGTCGTCTTTGCATATAGGAGTTGTAAAATGTATGTTGCTTGTTGTGTAGTTCATGTTGTTTGTGACTTTTTACACCTACTTTGCATGTTGTGTATGTGCTGTAAAAAGCTGATTGTGTGTTACATAGCATTTCATTGCTGTTTTTGCATTTGACAGCTGTTATAGGCTGCTGAATTTTGCATTGCATTGCCTTTAGGTTCACTAAACCGTAGATTGAGTCTAATTTAGGTCCTAGTTCCCTTAGGAATTAATTTGGTATTTGTTTACCTTATTTTTTGTCATTTTTACCATGCTAACATTTGTTTTGTAGGGGGGAAGATTGAGGTAAGTATCACTTCATTCTCATCTCTTATGCATTTTAGTTGTGTTTGCCTTAGAACCTTGTGCTTTGATCATAGGCTTTCCCCTTTGCTCTCTTTAGAACAACTTAACTTCCTTAGGAAGTAAGTTAGTTTCTAAATCTCTTTTCTTATTATTAGGTTTAGAAAACCTCACAAACCATTAAGATCTCCCTTTTGTATATGATAACTAACTTAGGGTTGCGTCTTAGTCCCCTTAGTTTTTCCCTTTTTTTCCACTTGAGTCCTTCTTTCTCATCTCATAAAGAAAATAATAAAATACCTAATAAATGTTGAATATTCTCATACGACATGAGACTTTGTTGCGAAGTAATTATACACGTCCCGTTTCGGGGCGAGGTGTAAGTTATCTACCACGATAGATAAGTTTTAGTATGAGGATATTCACAAACAATAAACTCAAAACACTTCTCATAAAAGACAATCAACAAAGACATCGCGTCTTCTCTTCTCATCTCATACTCTCTGCGGACGAATATGACTTGCCTCGACAGTTCAAACGACGATACGGTAAATACCCTCGAGTCAGAGCCGGTAACACCTGAGCCCGAGCTATGACAACGTCATCCTAAAAAACACAAACAGTTCCCGCCTTAGTTAGGCGAACTACGTCGACTCTGATCCTCATTTTCCCGATGAGGTACGTAGGCAGCGGGGTAGGGCCCGTTCGAGCATATTCTTTATTTTCCCTACGTTTCCCCTTTTATTTTCGATCACTTTTCCAGTTCCTTTTCTCATTTCCATTCTCGTTCCAGTAGCAATTTTATTCAGCAGCATCTTTTATTTCTCACCCTTTGAAACAAACAAACAAGCGTGGATCCCGTCGGGTACGGCGTACGGTCTGGGTGCTAATACCTTCCCAGATCATAACCGACTTCCGGACCTAGATCTTTGGTTTGCAAGGCCTCGTCCTTTTCCTTCTTCCCTAGGTTTGTGCAGCATTACCTTTCCCATTCATTCGGGATAAAAATGCCTGGCTGGCGACTCTACCTTTTTCCGCGCCACTTTCGCGTTTGTACTAGGATGAAAATCCCGGGAGCGACAAGGTGTTGTAGGCTCGTCTGGAACAAGTGCATTTACCGTCTTAAAAAAAGACAAGTAGGAGCAAGTTCTTTCGTTTAGAAGGAAGGAGAAGAGAAGATAATTCCCAAAGGAAAAACGCTTGTTGTTTGTTGAAGTTTTTTTAGAAGCTTTTATTGAAAAGTTTGCATAAGAGAGTGTATTCAAGTCTCATTTAATGCAGTGTGTACTTCTTACATCACTCCAAGATGGAATGAAGAAGAAGAACACCCAAGTATTGAGAATATCTCCAAACTTAGTTCCAAGGATTGAGGCTCAAATGCACTAGCCTACTTTTGCTTATTAAGTGTTTTTGTATTTTGAGGCG
This sequence comes from Lathyrus aphaca, assembly GCA_963966055.1. Lineage (NCBI taxonomy): Eukaryota > Viridiplantae > Streptophyta > Magnoliopsida > Fabales > Fabaceae > Lathyrus > Lathyrus aphaca. The sequence continues at coordinate 506,802,998 of OZ014522.1, read as the reverse complement.
AAAGAGTGTTTTTTTAGGTTTTTCTTTGTGAAAATGTCTTCATGCTTAGACTTGTACATCATGCTAGACAAGTTCATGTTATCCCAAGATGGGATAGACATAAATGCCCCGTGGAATAAGTTTTTGACACTAGAAGTCATTTCAACCTTTATTAAGATGTTTTTTAGCTTTTGTATGAGATGAGAAAGAGAAGGGACTCAAAAGAGACCAAAAGGTAAAAGAACTAAGGGAGACTAAACAAACCTAAGTAAGTTGTCATGATTAGATATCCTAAGTTATTGAGGTCCAGGATCTCTATTCTAATGAAGAAGAAGGAAAAGAGATGAAGAAAGAAGAAGAGAAGAAGAAAAGGATTAGAAGACAACTTATTTCCAAGATGGAAGTTAAGTTATTTCTAAGGGGGGTGAAAGGAAATTGTAAAAAACAAAGCATCTTAAATGCTTAGACAAACACAAATTTGAAAATTAAAAGAGAAAGGAGAGGTTGGGATATGGAATCATATCCACACTCCTACAACTTACCAAAGCCCCTACAAGGTTAGCAAATGAAGCATAAAAATTCATGAGAATGAAATGGAAGTCAAGTAAACAAAGGAAAAAAATGGAATTCATTTTAAAGAACCAAGACTGTACAAGTCAGAACCAAATCATAAATGGACTTTAAGAAGCTCAAAGAACTCACACCAAGTCAAACAAGTCCAAAGAAGCACTTAGGAGATGAAGAAGTTCAAAGAAGTTGCAAAAGAAGAAGTAAGAAAGCAAATGAGCATAAACATAGATGAAGACACATGAGAAACTTAAAAGTCAGAAATGATATGTCAAATTAGAAGACCTAAAATGAATACTAAATTAGCATACAAAGATGCAAGAATTAGTTCATGATAGAAAGAGATGAATGAGAGAAGACAATCACATGTTTAAGTATGAAGAAAACATAAACAAGCTAAGATGAAAGTCAAAAGAGGCATGGATGACATGAGATGATAGAAGTCAGTAGCACATGCATAAGATGACATGTTATAGATGCATATAGAAACATACCAAGTACTCATAGCAAACAAGTTCAAACAACTTAGCAAATATGCAAAAGATCGTCACATTAGGCAAAGAATGTTTCATACATGAAATGGAAGGCAAAAGATGCAAAATGTCATACAAATATGGATGCTTGGATATGAAGTTAGTAGCATATCAAGGATTCAATGCAAGTGGGATAATAATATGGACATGTTAGAGGCACACAAGTAAGCATAAGAAGCATATGATGAAGACATGGGAAGAATTAGGTCAAAAGTTTACATAAGATGCATCACCCAAATCAAAGGATCAACTCAAATTAAATGGACTATACAATGATCAAACAAGACTACTAAGAGTCTAAACACATCAAACAAACTCATAAAAAAGACCTCAAATGATGGCATAAATGCCTTCAAGCAATTAGGGTTAAGGGATGACAAGTAATGATCATGCAAAGTTCCTTCAAACACAAGCAATCAAACATAAATGAAATGAAATTTAAAAATGTAAAAATATAACTCAAATTACCTAATCTAGAGACCAATCACATGTTAAAATATCAAGCCAAAACTCAAAGTTTAACTACCTCAAAAAATTAGGCAAAAGTCAAGTAGGAACCATGAACAAATATGCAAAGAAGAGAGACAAAAATGCAATTAAAGAAAGTTTTAAAAATGAAATAAAAATGTTTTTATAAAGATTAGAATTTTAATGAATTAATGAAAAAAGAGTGGTTAAAAATGTTTGATATGCTATGTAAAATAAATTCTTGAAGTTTAGGTGTTAAAATGAAAACAATTTGAAAAGGAAATAAAAGAAATATTATGAAATAATAAGTAACATGCATAAAATCAGAAATAAAAAATGCACAAAATTGGTTTAATGTCTAAACATGCTATATGATTTTTAGATGATTTTTGATGATTTTAAAAAATAAAAATGCAAACTATATGAAAAGAAAATAAAAAATGAGAAACAAGCTAAGGGGGTACAACACAAGCAAAATCCACGTTTAAAAATGTAAAATGGGCTAAAAAAGGGGGTGGTAGTAGCAATAAATCCCATGTCCAACAAAAGCGTAGGTCAAACAAATACCATGGACTCAGGTCAATAAGAAGACCTCACACAAGCCACAAGATCAATCCAACGTGTCTCAATAAGTCAACCAAAACAACAAGTAAACACGATCAATGGTTAAGATCAACACACACACACACACAACAGGCAACCTGGACACGTGTGTAACACCCCAAAATTTGCCCTCTTATTTATCACTGTTTCCGAGTAACTTATGCTTCATTTACGTGCCATCTTGCATATTCATCCATACATTGCATAAAAACAAAATAAGTAAAATGTGTATATAGAGCGCATCATCGATTGATGCGTAAGGCACGTGATCGAGGTTTATTTAGTGGTAAAATCAATTGTCGGAGCTCAAGGTTAAAACGGACTCAGAACGGACGATGGAGGTGTATTTTGAGGATTTCCCACCAAAAGGAAGGAAAATTCAAATTTTGCTTCCGTTAATCGGTTAACACCATGGGTTAACCGGTTAACACATGCAAATTTTGGAAAAAAAATCAGATGTTAGCTTTCCTTGTTCCTCCACTTTTTCACTTAACATTTGCCTTGCATTTCCACCAAATTCTAGAATATTCCACACTCTTCTAAAGGAATATTCCTAGAATATGCCAAGGAATATTCCAAGAATATACCAATGGAATATTCTAGGAATATTCCCAACTAACTTTAACCAACCTTAGCTTAAGACCCAAGCCTAATGTCCACACCTCATACCTAACCTAAACCTAACTCCAAAGCTAACCTCTATATAAACCTTGATCACCAAGCCAAGAAAGGATTTGCCACATTATACACATTTCACCGTTCTCATAATTTCTCAATTCTATAATTTCTCTCCATTTTCCAAACTCACACCAAAATTTCATCGTCATCAAGATTCTTCAAGTTTTCCATTGAAACTTGAAGAATCAGAAGCTAAGCCTTCACCATTTTCATCAATTCAGTGGATTATCGGAGAAGTTGCTACTGTTGCGGTGTTTATTTCACCATTCGGAAGCGGTTTCGGATAATTCTCACCAATCGCATTTATTTTGTGCATTCACGGATCGAAGCTTCGGATCTCTGGTTTTCTCTATTTTCGCGTATTGCTCAACATCACAATAATTGCCAAAGCAAGCCTCCGCTTTGTAGGTTGGTGAACCGTGATCACTTCTTGTTTTAACTTATTTCTCTTCATCTCGCCTCACGCATTCTTCGCTTTTCCTCGCTTTTTGATACTTTGATTGATTTGATCGTTAGAAATTAGAGTCGCGATGTGATTGTGGTTCCAATTGGTGTTAGGTTGTTGCATTTAGGTGTCAATTTCGTGCTAACTTGGTAGTAGTTGAATTAGGAACCCGAGGAATAAGTTGGTAAGTAGAAGTGCTTTTTTCAACATTTAAAACTGATTTTGGTTCAGTGTTAACCGGTTAACCCATACCGATAACCGGTTAACACAGTTCAAACTTTGGAAAATTCTGCAGAATTCAGCAGCGTTAACCGGTTAACCCAGGCCGTTAACCAATTAACACTGAGCAATTTTTTTATTTTTGTGCATTTTAGTGCAGATTTTCATGTCATTCCATCTTTAATCATCATAGATCATTAGGTTGTGATTTTAGGGAGTTTTTAGGAGCTGATTTAGTACAGACGTGTGTAGTTTCGATAACTTTCGACATGCTTTTCATTTGGTTCTGATTTTTGACATAAGTGTTTCATACATGTTCATAGCTTGTTGTGATTGTTTTTTTTGCATGATTTAGCATCATCAATAGCATGTTAATAAGTGTTTATACTTCTGTTTTGCATTGCATTGGCGATCCGTTCATGTTTTGGTTGAATGTGCGTGTAATTGGAAAAATTGCATATTGTTAAAACAACACATTTGACATAATTTGCACGCATTGTTGATGGTTTATGTGTTGCATTCCTTTGTTTAGGATCCATTTCAGGTTTTTGCATTAACTTGCATAATCTTTTGCATTCCATTGTTTGCATTAAAACCCATGTTTTTGCATTTGAGAATAATTGAATATCTGCCATGTTTTCATCGTTGCATTTTGAAACAGATGTTGTAAAAACATGCTGCATTATTTTGTTTTTGATCTTTTTACACCTATTTTCATGCTGTTTGGTAGCTATAATAGGCTGTTTGCATTGCTAGTTGCATTTAGTAGCTGTTTATGCAATAGGAAGTTGTAATAGTTGCTGACTTTAAGGCTTTGCTTTGCTTTTTAGTATCCTTAGACTTAGGATTGAGTCTAGTTTAAGCCATAGTTGTGATAGGACATGTTTGATACTTGTTTACCTCTTTCCTTTATCATTTGGCCTTATTCTACTAACCTTTATTTTGTAGGGGTTATGGTAAGCCATGTGTGTGGGAGGGTATCTCACATACACCTTCTTCTGTATCCTTTTACATTTCAACTTGTGTTTGCGATAAGCATTTTTGCTTCTTTGACATTGCACTTTGTTCATTCCCTTGGAGTTGAACTCATCTTCATTCATTGAAGTGAGTTGTAACTTACTTCCTTTTTCTTTCATTAGAAATAGAAAACCTCACAAACCATAGGAAATCCCTTGAATAAACAACTTAGGGTGAATCTTATTTTCCCATAGTTCTGTCCTTTTTCGATTTGAGTCCTCTTTCTCATCTCACAATAAATATGAAATACCTAATAAAGGTCGAGCTTCCTCGTGCGCCAGGCGACTTTACCATGGGGTATTTTCATATATTCCATTTCGGGATGAGGTGTAGGATATCTATCATGATGAATAAGTCTTAGCATGAGGATGTCTCACAAACAACAAAATAAAAAACATTTATTCTAAAAGACAAAAAACAAACAACACATGTCTTTCCTGCGAGAATTCTTTACTCATCTCCATCACTCATAACGCGAACTCTTTTTGACATGTCTCTTTGCAAGACAGTAAACGCACTCGTACCAGACGATCCTGTAACACCTGAGCATAGACATAATCAGTTCAATTCATAAAAAACACAAACAAGTTCCCGCCTTAGTTAGGCGAACTACGTCGACTCTGATTCTCATTTCCCATGAGATACATAGGCAGTGGGGTAGGGTCCATTCGAGCATATTCTTTATTTTCCCTACATTTTCCCTTCCTTTTCGATCTATTTTCCAATTCTCTTTCTCCTTACAATTCCAGTAACGGTTTTTTTATTCAGCAGCAGTTTATTCCTTACCCTTTGAAATAGACAAACAAGAGTGGATCCCGTCGGGTACGACGGACGGTCTGGGGTGCTAATACCTTCTCAGGTCGTAACCGACTCCCGAACCCAGTTCTTTGGTTCGCAGGACCTTCTCCTTTCCTTTTTCCTTTGGTTTGTGCAACATTACTTTTCCCATTCATTCGGGATAAAAATGCCTGGCTGGCGACTTTACCTTTTCCGCGCCACTTTTGCGTTTGTACTAGGATGAATATCCCGGGAGCGATAGCTGGCGACTCTATTGGGGATCGAACCCAAAATCTCTGGTTTCCCCTTTGAGAGTCAATCCTAGCACTTGTTTGTTTTTGTTTCTTTGGGTGTTTAGCTGTTTGCTATTGTGTGTTGTAGTGTAGCTTCACTGCTTTTATTTACAGCTTTATTTACCGCTTTTAGTACTTTATTTTCCATGCATCATACTATACCAGACTGTCTGGACTGTGCTAGTTTTTTTTTTCCAGGATGGGGTTACTGAGTGAGGAGTCTAATACCAAGGCTCGAGTGCACCCTATATTTTAGCGTGTATAGACATTTTACTTCCATGGTATCTCACCATGATGAGTGGTGATGTGTTCCACACCCAGACTGCGATCATCTTGGAAATATTCTGTGTTGGGTTTTCCTCCACTTCAGGATACGACCTCGATAGTTATGTGCATTTGGGGACCGATCATTGAGGACCTTAGTGGAAACAACCCTCTCCAATGATGAAAGTTATATACCACATTTGTTGGCAAACCCACTCGCATCCGAGGGCCCACTGGGAACTCGCATAGGATGGCCTGGTTCTCTCATAGGAACTCAGTTGAAGCAAGTTGTTTGTATGGCGATAGTACTGTATCCCAAGAGCTGAATGTATTATTGTTTCTCGATTCAGTTCTTGAAGCTGGGAACTTATGAAGGATGCTTGTTTTTTCCCGAACTCAGCTGAGACCTCCCTGAGTAGTACATAATGCTAAACCGATTCTCTGATATGGTTATTACGCCGTTTCTCGGAAATGGTGAACATATTATTGCTATTCGGCTTTGAGAGTCTGTAATGTTGACTTGAGGTAGCACACCAGTGAGATTGGGAGGGTTTACAGGTTTGTAGGAACCCTAAGCTTCCAACATACCCGCTTTGCCAGTATTACTTTGTGATATGGTCCAGTTTTATATGGTCCTTGGTTATGAATTTTGGAATTTCTGTACAGAGATAATTTTATTATGACTCTTCACCAACACTTGGTTATCTAATGAACACCAACGTCAGACTGTTGATCACTGCCAATTGCATACATGACATCATGGCATTTTAGCATACATGTTCAGTTATTCCCAAGGATCCCATATCTGAATTAAATCGTCGGATTTTCTATGTATTAAAAAATGAATCAAAATAGATAGATTCCTTGGAAATAACCGAACATGGCATTTGCATACATCCTTGCATTCATGATAGGTGTTCAGAGACAGATTCTTATCCTGATTTGGTTTCTCTTCAGAATGGCCAATTTGAATCACGGTTAACAGGGTATGGGCATGGAACAACTCCGAGCAGAGGTGACTGAGATGAAGGCCCAACTGAGGCATTTTATGGTGGACATTCGAGCGTTGTCCCAGGATCAGAAACTGCTGAGAGAAAAGGTCAACTGGATGAAGACTCAAATGGGTCGAATTACAGAAATGTTGGAAGATATATTGAAGAAGGAAAACAATTAGTTTATCGCTTCTGCAACCGAAGTTCTGACTCCACCCGCTTCTTTGGGACCTTTGATGGAACATGGATTACCTTCAGAATCTCCTACATTGTCAGAGTTGTCTCGTCGGCCGCCATCTCCTGAGGAGTGAAAGATAGAAAAGTCTGAGAGGAAGTTCGATCTGATCCCGATGCCATATGCGCAGTTGCTTCAACTTCTGCTAGAATTAAAGCTGATTAAGTTGATCGATATGGGACCTCAGCATACCAGGTACCCCATGGGTTCTAATGTCAATGCTAGGTGTGAATTCCATTTAGGAGCATTCATCCATAATGTGGAAAATTGCAAGATACTCAAGCATAAGGTCCAATAACTCATAGATTCAGGAGCAATCGGATTTGTGCCTGTCCAGGAGGCCAAGCAAAAGTATGTTCCTCCACCTACTCCAAAGGGGCTAGGCATTCCTCCCCTTGTCCAGGGATCTTCCTTATGTCGTAAGCCTTGAATTCTGAAACTTCCACATCAGCAGATTATAACGGGGACTCCCCAGGTTGTACCACCTCATCCGCAGAAGTGAGAAAAGGTTTTTGATCCTTTACCAATGTCTCCTTCCGATCTACTTCAGAGTTTGCTTCATTTGAAATTGGTTGAGCTTCGCAAGTTGTCATCACCTCTTGTTTCAATACCGAACGAATGGGATGCCAACGCTCGCTGTGGTTTTCATTCTGGGGCACCAGGTCACAATATTGAAGGGTGTAAAGCTTTCCAGCACCAGGTGCAAGACCTAATTGATTCCGAAGTATGTTTGAACCAACTGATGTGAAGGTAGTTGGTAATCCTACTGTAACGGCCTCCAAAGAAGTGAATATTCCTTCCTGTTCTCCGGGACTTACCCCAGGTCACATGCATGCTCCTCCGCTTTGGTTTTCAAAGTCATCACATCAACCGTCTTTGCCAAATACAAAAAGAAAGATACAAGAGAGGTATGGGCGTCCTGATCAACATCGTCAGTAGAATCGTCAACAACAGAAATATGGGCCTAAGAAACCCGAAAGAGTGCTTGCTCAAGTTCTAGTTTCTCGAAGCCAACTGCTTGCTCGTCTTCTTTAGAACTCTCTGATTAAGTTGAGCCATGCTATACTAGTACCATATCCCTTTCCTCTAGATTATGACATGACTGCTACATACGAGTTCCACTCAGGAACATTTGGCCATACAATTGACAATTGTAGAGAGTTCGAACATAAGGTGCACAATTTGATTGATGCAAAGGTCATTACACTAGAGGGTCTGCCTTTAAGCTGAAACCTTCAGATTAGTCACCAAGTCTGCAAGGGCATCTTCAGAAGTAATAAAGCCAAAAGTATTCTAATACTCTCAGTAGCGGCAATTGTTTGTTTCCTTCAATGCATTTTCATCCCTAGTGAGGGGAACTACGTCGCTCTGATTTTTCATCGGTCATGGGTCAATGCAGATAAGTAGGCTAAAGATCGTCAGATCTTTGCGAGCAACCTTATGGGGCATCTTTGTTCCCCAACTTTACTCTTCCCTTCAGAAGTCTCATATTAGAGTCTTAAGGTCATAATAACTGGAAAACGAAGTATGATTGCCATGCTGGCCATTTAGTTGAAGATTGCAAGGAGCTACTGGTCGCTGAAAGTATCCAAGATTGATAAGTTCAGACGGAGTCAAGTCTCCTCAACCATGGCAATGTTCAGTTTCTTTACTGCATTTTCATTTGTAGCTTTTATCTGTTTGTTCAAACATTTGTATGCATGTATGAAACTTGTTTGTTTTTGAATGGTAATCATAATAAAATGCACATGTTTTTCTTGAAGTAATTCATAAGTATTTACTTATAATTTTTTGCGTGCATTGCAATACCAATTGTCGTGTTTAAACTCTTAAGGGAGAATGACGAAATGAAAACGCAAAAATCTCTGATTGTGTGTTTTCGAAAAATACCTTGTTGACGATGTACATGCATTGCTTCAAATTCCCAAACACTGGATAATATAAGGGAGATAGACCCTAGATAACCCATTTGATCCTTGAAATAGGAGTTTCTTTTTGCATGAAAAAACCCTTGCATTTAACCTAGGGGCAGGGTAGGTGTCAGCTAGTTGGACCGACAATTCAAATTTAAAAAGGAGTGCACATCTGAGGATCCATTACCTTTCGTTGTACCAAATCAAAAGGTCCAAAGACCAGAAACCACAATGGTTAACCCAATCAAGAGGTCCAAAGACTAGGAAACCACAATGGTTATCCCTTATTAACTGAAAAGTGAGTCAGTCACGACCCTTTCAAAGTAATTAAGACAACCAGTGTCACACGATTTGTTAAAAAAAGAATCAGAAAAAAAAGGAAATAAAAAGCCCGCTAAGTCAAAACTTGAAAACAAGCGACTTAGGCAAAAATTAGGGCATCCCGCTGGACCTCACAATCATAGATTCACAAGAATCAGTCTAGGCAAAAGTTAGGGATAAGCAAAAGAACGCAAAAGCGAAAGACAATAAGGATTACACAAGAAAGGTCCTTAAATAAGAACAAAGTCGTGTGATACATACACAAAAATAGTAGGGGTGACTGACTCCCAACAACAACCTGATTGGTGCTTGAGCCGTTAGTGTCAATGGTTCCTCGACCATCACAAAACCCCTTTTGAAAGGTGAGCGCTTGTGAAAGCTAGCCGAATATAGGAATGTAGAACATCACGAAGAGGGGTGGGTACCAATAAACTTCGGACCTATATCCTTTGTTTCTATAACAGTGAACTAGACCTCGATACAACCCTCAAAAGTCCTAACTGAAACATGGTTATTTTGATAGCGTACTACCACGAGACCGCGTTCCTGACTCCTATGAGTTGTGCTGAAAGATCTTTGTTGGTATTGCATGTACATGTTTTCTTTTATTCAAAAAAAAAATTGATATCGTATCTTCACCAGTGATTTTCTCACAAAGGTTTGCGACATATTTTCAATAATAACTTCAAGATTAACATGTGTGTTGCATTAGAATTTTCATTCTCAGAATAAACATTTTCTGCTTGCATACATTTGTTTGGCATCATAGAAGTCCACATACAAAATTTTAGTCCAGAAGCTTAATCTTGCTAAGTTGAGAAGTCTGAAGCTTATGAAAGACAATCATGTTGAGATGCACTTTTTCAAGAAACTCCATTGAGTAGGGATTTTCCCAACCAACTGTGGTAAAAGTCAGACAATCCGGAGGCAGTTACATCGAGTAATCGCTTCAAATTTAGGCCAAACTGGGTCAATCTCTTCGAGATCAAATCTCTCAAAGATCCATGAGTATGAGGCATTTCTTCACAATTCAACCAATTGGGGAAATCCCTTCGGAATTTAAATCTCTCTAAAAGCGTTTAGTCTGGGTATTCACCCAAAGACCATTTAATCAAGGGCAATTACTCAAAGGCTCGTACGGGGGAATGCCACCCCAAGAGCACTAAAAGTCACTTCTGAAGGTGGTCAATCAGAAGCAGCCTATCCAGGGTTCAAATACTGGGGCAGAAGTTCTCACGATGATTCGAGGATTCATGAGTCCTCGCAAGGCAAGTACTTTCATAGACCATGCAGTCTAAGGGTGGTTACATCAAGATTCGGAGAATCTCTATAAGAGTTTGAAGACACTGAGGCGTTTTGGATGCCAGGTCTCCTGTAAAATCCTCTTGAGACGATTTCTTAGTGAATAATACGGTCAAAGTCTTGAAAGACAACATCGTATTGTGAGGATCATTTCCAATCAAAGTCTCTACAAATCTTAGCACTTTTCGGAGCAAGATGCTAAAGGGTGGTATTCCCCAAGAGGAAAGTATTCCCACCAAAAGGCGCTTTCTATCTCTTCTCAGCCAAATTAGAAGATTGTCGTTTCCTCGTGCATGTCCATCCCACAAATTAAAATGTTCTTTTCAGTGTTTCTCAGACGCAAGATTCAGTATCAGTGAATCATGTTCTTTTCAGCGTTCCTCAGACGCAAGATTCAGTCTCAGTGAACCATGTTCTTTTCAACGTTCCTCAGACACATGATTCAGGCTTAGTGAATCGTGTACTTTTCTCAAGCATGTGGTTACCTGGTCTCGTACAAAAGACAGATCGTCGTTTTTGCCATTGCATCATATTTATCTCCAAGAAGAGTCCCCTTTGGATGGGTTTATATCCCTCAACAAGTCTCATCAAGTAGCTCATTCCTCAGCAAGCTTCGGTAAGCAAAATTCCTCAACAAGTCTCGTTAGACTATCTTTTCTCCAATAAAACAAGATAAAAAGAGGGTCGGTACTTCCTCAAGCGAAAAATATCATATCTCATCCCCAGCTTGAGACGTCTCACATCTCTTATTCCCATCAAGAGACATCTTCAGCATGAGGCAATCTCATTAGTGTTCTCCATCATCCCTAGTGGAGTTAGAGGTGAAGCCTTCCCCATCTAAGTCGGAGGGAGATGGTTGAACTGGTGGAAATCCCCAAGCGGATTTATTTCCCATGCAATGAAGTATTCCCAACAGGCAGTTGAATTCCTTGGTCTCCCAACAAAGTCAGAGTTGTGAGAGCTCTCCCTAGTAGAGCCGAAAGTTGAATTCTCCCACCAGAACACCAGAAGGCTGACGACGTCCTCCCCAAGCAGAGAGCCTTCCTTCAACAGGGAGGTATTCCCCACCAGAGTCTTATCATCCTCAGCGGTATAGGGAAATTATTATTGCTTATCCCTAGCAGTACACGAAGATTCATCATTCCCTAGAAGTGGTAAAGATAGTGAGAAGTCAGATGGTTTTCCTTCTTGCACAACATTAGCGGCAATCTTCCTCGGTGATGTCACAAATCAAAGTCCAGTCTTCATGGGCATCTCTTCTCCAAATATAGGGCTTTGTACCGTAGAGATCCCCAACATAATTCTCCCTCAGCAGAATATCAACAAAAGTCCTCAGCGGAGTGTCAACAGATTATTTCCTCAGCCAGGTTATGAGGCTACTACTTCCCCAACGAAGTTCTATGGGTGGCGTACCTCCACTTAAGTTCAAGACAAACAAGAGTCTTCCCAGTGGGGTCTTCATCCCCTGCAGAGTTGCTTCTCCCTACAGGGATTTGTTACATCAGTGCAATGATTATTTCTTCCCCAGCAGGCTGGAAAGGCTCTTCGTCTCTTAATCAGGATATCACATTGCATTTGCATTTAGTAATCATCATTACATTTTCATCCTCTAAAGCGTAGAATTTCCATCATTATGGAGCATTACGCCATGGAAAAATTCAAACATATGCATACGAAGCATAAGCTAGTTTGGGTACCTTACACAAAATTCTGAAGCATCATTTCTTCAATCAGACCGAAGTATCTCCACAAAGAATGCCATGTTCATTCCCCAACAATATTACTCTTACAAGTCAATGCTTGTTCTCCCCATTTGAGTTATCATCCAAGCTATGATAGTCTCTTTTCAAGCTCACTCATGGTGTGTCTTGTTCTCTTTATCTCCCAAGTGGGATGAATGCTTTTCGATTCCGTCCAAGTTCGATTTCGTATCTTTGAGTTATCATCCAAGTTATGGTAGTCTCTTTTCAAGCTCAATCACGGTGTGTCTTGTTCGCTTTGTCACCTAAGTGTGGTAAATGCCTTTCGATTCCGTCTAAGTACGATGGTCTCGTTTCTTTGGAGTTATCATCTAAGTACGATGAGCTTGTTCCTTTTGATTCTGTCTGAGGCTAGTTTCATTTATTTGAATTGTCATTCGAGGATGAAATTCTCTTCTTCAAGTCCTTCCGAGGTTGTTCTTGTTATTTTAGCTATCATTTGAGGATGGTAGACTATTTTGAGTTTGTTGATTGAGGTCAATATTTCTCTTTTGCAAAGTCTTTCTGAGGTCAGTCTTTGTGTTTCTGGTTATCAACCGAGGCCGGTATACCATTTTGATCCCATTTGAGGATGGTTTCGTGTTAGATCCGAGGATCTTTTGTGAGTTGTCATTCGAGGATGGCATTCTCTTCTTCAAGTCCTTCTGAGGTTGGTCTTGTTGTTGTGGCTATCATTCGAGGATGGCAGACCATTTTGAGTTTGTTGATTGAGGTCAATATTTCTCTTTTGGAAAGTCTTTCTGAGGTCAGTCTTTGTGTTTCTGGTTATCGTCTGAGGCCGATATACCATTTCGATCCCATTTAAGGATGGTTTCGTGTTAGATCCAAGGATCTTTTGTGAGTTGTCATTCTAGAATGGAATTCTCTTCTTCAAGTCCTTCTGAGGTTGGTCTTGTTGTTGTGGCTATCATTCGAGTATGGTAGACCATTTTGAGTTTGTTGATTGAGGTTAATATTTCTCTTTTGCAAAGTCTTTCCGATGTTAGTCTTTGTGTTTCTGGTTATCTATAGCGGTAAAATCATGAGTGTAAGCTATTGATTAACTTAAATCAAAGTAAACAGAGTCGCCACCAAACTTTTATTTTATTCCAAATAGAAAAGGAAAAAAGAGCGAATAAAATACTAATGAATCTAAAAGAAAAAAGCTAAAAGAATCAAGCAGAGAACGGGTAAGGGGATAACTTACAAATTGGGAAGGTTTTACGCACCCAAAATGTCTGTGGTACTCCACGGGAGCCCTTTGAAATATTTATTGTTTTTTTTTGTTTGAAAATTGTTTGTTTTAAAAGTGATTGAAGAGATGAGAAGAGAAATGTTTTTTAATATTTTTGTGTGTGAAGAGACGTTCGTCTCATGCTTACATACCCACAAAGTGAAATGCGAGATCAAAACCTCGTAGTTAGTGGTACAAATAGTGAAAATGGTTGGTTATGATTGATTTTATTAAGTGAAGAGAATTTGTCATCTTCAAGTGGATGGCCAACGAAACTACCATGAGAATGAAGGCATGGACTCATACATCATTATGGGGAGGGCGCCAACTCGGATAAAATCAACGAGTATGCCACTAATCCCCCACAAATGACAAGAGACTCAATTACATCAAACTACAACCATGGAGATTGAGAGACTTGCACCTACTAAAAAATAGTGACTCATAATCGACACTCTTTTAAAGAAGATACACAAAAGTGCAAAAAGGCACAAAACAACTTGAATGAGTTTGATTTTTTTTTTTTGAATTAAGGTCAATATGGTTAGATTCATTGGTTTTTAAAGAAAATAAAAAAGAGTAAAAGTCACTTGACAAAAGTCAAGGTTTTGTTTATTAAAGAGGTGATGATTTAAAAAGAAGGAATCCTTTGAAAAAGGGAGAAGATTTTGAAAATTAAAGAAGGGGAGGAGATGAAGGGACTATCCAAAAAAATGAAAATAAGGAGATAAGGGAAGAAAGATCCACCAAACTTGATGATAATTCAAATTATGAGCATAAGAGTTTCATCCTTATAAGCTAGAAAATGGCCAAATAAAGGCAAATTCCAACTTCATGAAGATCAAAGCAAGGGAGAGGGATCCTAAAATCTAAGTCCAAAATCTCCATTCCAGTGCCAAGGATAGTAACCAAAAAGTCCACAAATTAAAGTCACAAGTTATTTAGAAGTTTAATCCTTTATTAATGTTTTTTGTGTCCAAATGGACAAATGGAAAATCAACAACAAAATAAGAGCAAATAATAAACATGATATGGATGAAATAAAGTATAATAAAGCAAAATAAAACAACGCAAACAATAAAAGTGCAAGAAATTAAATGTTAGTAGTAAAAACAATTAAAAATGAAAGAATCTAAAATATTAATAATAATAATAGTATAATAATATTTACATAAAAGTGGTATGGTGAAATTAATCAACCACAACCAAAAGAGAAACCAAAATCGAAAGGCAACCAGATCCGCTTAGCATCTTACACTATAGCGATTAATCAAGGCAAACTGAACCGAATTCAATGAAATTTGAAAGGCGATTGGGAGACCCAAAGCACCTACGCATCAAACATTCATAAGTCTCGATTCTTAATGCAATATGATTAACCACTTTGGGATTACGCGATCAACAAGAGATCCGGTCCATGAAAGTGCAAGTACCCAATTAGATTTTTATTCCAAAGTCGGGATACATTTAGGTCTATCTTAAGCAATCGCCAAGTAATTTACGAAGTAATTACCCTACAAATGAGGCGGCCACCACCAATTAAGGTGCATAATGTTAGTGTTAATGCATGCGAGATAAACGATATGTAAATCGTTATCCGGACGCAATACCGTACAAAACTAAAGGTGAATACCAAATTGAGCCACACTCATGGTATTCTTCCATTCTTAAGTTCAATCACTCATCTCGGTGGATTCAAGCATGAAAATGTATCACTAACACAAAGTACCTTAGATGAATTGAATAATCCACTTAAAGGTAGTTTTAAATTAATGAACATTAACTACTCTAATCTACACCCAAAGTTCATTGAAATTAAGGAGAAATCACTCCCAAAAGTGCTTACCAAGGTAAAAATAAAAAGGAGGAAGAAGAAGAAGAAGAAAGAGGAACCAAAAAGGGGCTTGAAACAAGCCAAAAACACCATTCTGACTTGCGTTAACCGGTTAACCAATTGGTTAACCGGTTAACGCAGGAAAAACCTGCGCAGTTTTAAACTGGTAAACCGGTTAACCGATTTACACTATAAATGGTTAACCGGTTAACGCTGTACCAGAAGCAGAAAAATGCAGAAAATTCAGCATGATCCATTTTAAAACCTTTTCACAAACATTTGATGATCATGATCTGAATTTGCACGAATTTTAAAACCAAAATACAGTGAAATCCCTGCAATCAAACAACAAATAAAGATCCAAAGGATCTAGAAACAAAGGCAACAAGGATCTACATCTTGAATGTTGATGGTGAATATGGGTTTATGGAAAGAGATGAATTACCAAAAGCACTTCTTCAAATTGGACCAAATCAAGCTTAGATCTTCTAAAATTGATGAACAAGAAATGGTAGGATGAAGGTTTAGCTCAAGTTAGTCAAGAATTCAATGTGAATTCTTGATAACTTTAAAAAAGAGGAAAAGAGCTTTAGTGAGATTTTTTTGGTTTTGGGAGAATGTTTTGCAAGGGGTTTTTTGGCTCTCCAAAGCTTGGTGAATGAATGAAATTGGGGTCCTATTTAAAGACTTTAGGTATGGGAATTTGGTGGAATGGAGCTTGCTTTGGTAATTAAAATTAGGCTTGGTAATTGCAAATTTGGTGGGAAATGGAAAAAGAGTGGTGATTAGTGAGGGATTATGGTAGGAAATGATCAAAGTGATGTAGAGAAATTAAAGACCAATGGATCTAGAATTTTCCAATTATATCAATGATTTAATGGTGTTGAATTTGAATAAAATATTCAAATTTCGCACGGGTTAACCGGTTAACCAAGTCAAAATTTGAATATTTTATTCAAATGTGGTTGCTTGGTTGTTGTGGCCCGATTATTTTTGTATATCAAAGAAGGCATGTAAATAAGCACATGAACCTTGGAATTCCTTGAATGAATCAATTAACTTGAGAAATCCTTGATCAGATAATTTTGAATTAACTGCGAATCAACCTCGACTTTTGTCTGTGAAATTTTACTCGAGTTGTAGGGCTGTTATTTTTGGCATTTTCAATGGTTCCTCTTCCTGAAAAAAGGTTAGTGAAAGGAAACAAAATATTTTTTGGATTTTAATTAATGGTTGGTAATCATAAGCAAATAAAGTAATTAAATGCAATGGTGATCCCCTGTGAGGCATAGACCTGCAACTGAGAAGGGTAAACGAACCAATGCGGGATCTTGTTTGTATGCGAGATGTAGATGAGAAGCAAAAAATCTTAGGGTCCAAAATTAGGGTATGGCAGATGCCCATATTTAAGTTTCTTAAATCCAGAGATATTAAGATTGAAATCTTCGTTTCGACAAGATGGATGATACTAAAATATTAAAAACCCAATTTTTGGCCCTAAGAGACAAAAAAATGGAATGAAATGAAATGAAACGAAGTAAAATGATATGAAACGATATAAAAATGTTATGAAAGGATATGAGAGGAAAATGTTATGAAAATGTTATGAATGCATATGAAATGCAGAGAAACCCGTAAGGAACAAGACAACACAGAATAAACGACGGGGATAAGGAGCATGAAACTCCGACGGGGAAACAAATCACGCGACAACTGGAGACCACAACGTGGCTCAGTTGAGGCAAAGAGGTCCAAGAGTGAGATTGGATAGAAAATGTCACAACATCCAATAATATCTTTGAATGAGGTGAGAAAAAACACAAAAAGTTCATTAGAAGCATCCAAGAATGACATAAACGAATTTACTGGAAATATCCGAGAGTGGCATCGAATAGAAAGAGAATCATAACATTCAACAATAGCCTTGAATGAAATGAGAAAAGTTCTGGAAAACACATAAAAAAACAATGATGATTCCAATATGAACATCCGACAGTAGCCTCGGAGAGAAGAAATCACAACATTCAACAGTTGAATTGAACGAAGTGGGAAAAGTCCCGGAAAGTTCATTAGCACCATGATAACCCCGTTATGGACATCTGACAGTAGCCTCAAAGAGAAAATTTGAATCACAACATCCAACATTAGCCTTGGATAAAAGAGAATCACGACATTCAACAGTAGCCTTGAACGATGTGAGACAAGTCCCGGAAGGTACATCCAACAATGATGACTCCACTATGGACATCCGACAGTAGCCTCAGAGAGAAAAGTGAATCACAACATCCAACAGTAGCCTTGGATAAAAGAGAATCATGATATTCAATAGTAGACTTGAACGACGTGAGACAAGTCCCAGAAGGTACATCAAACAATGATGACTCCACTATGGACACCCGACAGTATCCTCAGAATGAAAAGAATCACGACATTCAACAGTTTCCTTGAATGAGGTGAAGAAAGTCCTGGAAAGTACATCAAACAATGATGACTCAATTATGGATATCCGACAATAGCCTTGGAAAGAAAGGTGAATCATAACATTCGACAATAGCCTTTAATGAAATGAGAAATGTAACATACAACAATAGCCTTGGATAAAAGGGTGTAATATCTGAGAAAAACAATCTGGTAAGAAAAGATTATGGAGAGACATCAAAGCAAGGTATATCTGGACAAACATCAGATAAACACTAAAAGGTTCCGGGAAAACATCAGAACAAAGGTTACCATCATATCTGGAATAACATCAGATAAAGGTTAAAGTTCTGGGAAAACATCAGATAAAGGTTTAACATATCTGGAACAACATCAGATAGAGGTGACAGTTTTAGGAAAACATCAGAACAAACAAGGATATCCGGAATAACATCGGGTAAGAAGAGACAAACAAGTATTTTTGTAGGTGTCAAGTAAGTTGGACTTTGATCACAAGGTAAGAAGTTGAAAACAACAAGACCTTGAGAAATGCATAATGAGGACTAACACACTCAAATATGCAAAGGTAAACGAAACTGGGGAATAACACACCCAAGAAAACGCATAATGAGGAATAAAACACTCAAATATGCAAACATTTATGAAAATGGGGAATAACATGCCCAAGAAAATGCATAATAATGACTAACACACTCAAATATGCAATCATATATGAAAAGGGGGACTAACACACCCACGAAGACAATATGAGAGAAAATGTGACAACCAGTTTAGACTCTTAGAGGAGTGGAAAGATGTAAGACTGATTCCTCAACACGGAGATTACTGTCATTCTGTTCGGGGATTAGAGATGCTACTGTTGAACAAATCTCTGTCACACTGCTAAACTGTATCAAGTTGAAAATATTTTGAGAAAATTCATGAAAAGCTGCTTGAGGATTCTTGAAGAAGATTGCCCTAAATTCAATGACTGATGATGGTATACTGATAATGGATTCAGTTCCTGACTATTGTCGGAGAAAATTGATCAAATCTTGAAATGACTGTTGAGAAAATAAACTGATTATGGCTTCAGTTCCTGAAATGATTGTTGAGAGAATAAACTGATCATGGCTTCAGTTCTTGAAATGAATGTTGAGAAGATAAACCCAATATGAATCTTGAAAATACATCTTCTGACTAACCAAATCTGAGAATAACTTGCATTGAGCAACAACTCTTTTGAACCATATAATCTGGAAGGAACTTGCCCCTGATAAGATCACTGACCAAGTTTCTCAACTGTTTGAAAGTTCCTTGATGAGTAAAGTTTGTTTGCAAAAAAAATTGTTTGTACAAACTTGGTAATTTTAATGCAAAGTTCAATGCAAAAATTTGAAATCAAAAATCATTTTTGGAATGAAATTTATTAATGTAAAGTAAATGAAAACATTGTCAAAACACAGCGGTTGAGACAAAAGATGAAAGATAAAGCAAAGGTAAGAAACAAATGATTGGTAGCAAACTTGGGAGTCAGTTTACACAACCTTGTTGTAGTATGCTTTTCAAAAGAAACCTGAATTCAATTAGGACTTTTGAAGGTTGTAACATGGTCTGGTTCACGGTTTATGAAACAAAGGATATATGCTCAAAGTTTTTTGTACCCAACCCAACTTCGTGATGAACTCCAGTCATACATTCAATTAATTCAGCCTATGCATTCAATGCTCCAAGATATTTGGGATTGCACAGATAAAGATGGTTCATAAGCCAAGAGATTTTGAGATAGCAATCACCTCTTCCTTTTGTTATTCCTGGTAAGGACTTTGGTCAAATCATCTTATTTTGTTGAGGATTTTGATGACCTCTTGACAAATCTTTCTTTTGTTATCCCTAACTTTTTCCTGAACTGTGTCATTTGAACTTACAGTCAGCGGGATGCCCCAGTTTTTGCCTAAGTCTCCTTCACAGGTTTTGACTTAGCGGGCTTTGATTTTTTTATCATCATTTTTTTTAATATAATTTTTTTGAAAGATAATGACTGCATGGCTTAATGATTATGACGACCCATCATTGGCTTTTGAATTGAGAGACATCTTCAACACTTCTTGATGTGTGTGAAGGAAAGCTTGAGATTACAACCTTTATTGAAAGGTGTCTTGAATGATTCTCTTGTAATTGAATGCATATTCGAATTAATTGAGAACTACCTATCCCCAGGTTTAAATTGTGGGTTTTTTCGAATAGAAAGAAACTCCAACTTCACGGCTCAAAGGGGTTGTCAAGGGATTAACTTACTTATTTCTCCAGTGTTTGGGATTTGAAACCATGCATGTATATCATCATCCAAGTCTCAATTGAAAGCATTCCAAAAAAAAATTATGGGTATCTTGTTTTCATCATTCTCCCTCCAACCATTGTAAAAGCTTGAGAAAGAAAAATGAACTTTCAAATAGTGAATGAAATTGAATCAAAACAAAGAAATGCTCATTTTATTAAAATCAACATGAAAGTACAAACAAAGTTTAAAAGAAAACAAGTCAATACAATTGAAGAAAATTGCAAACATAAATAAACAATGGCCTAGTGATCCATCAGCAACAAGGATGAGCTGTCTCGTCTGATATTCTGGCCTTGAAGATAATCTGACAGTTGAAGTCATCTGAAGATTCACTTCTCATGCTTCGACAAAGGATTTTTGACAACATGAGGATTTATGTTATCAAAAGTAATCATCCCATTCATGACAAACTCTTTCACTTTACCCTTCAATGCAAAATAGCGTTCTAAGTCATGACCAGTTCTACCCTGATGAAACTCACAGCGAAAATCTGCTTTATAACCAACCGGAAGAGGATTTGGAACATGAGGTGCATGCCTAGTAGTAACCCAACCATTCTAGACCAAGTAAGGATACAACTCAGCATAAGTCATCGGAATAGGATCATAGTCTGTCCTGCCCCTAGCATTACGATTCTGGCCAACATTCCTTTGAACATATGGACCATTGATCATAGGAACAACTGCAACAAGGTATGATTGTTCATGGTATTGTTGTCTATGATGAGTTCTCCCAACAACAATTGCTTCACCAGAAAAAACATTGACTTGAGGCATGGCAATCCTCTGGGATTGAGTTTCCCTAGTGGTCAGAGCCTGTAGCATCTCCATGATCTGACTCACATTTCTTTTCAGCTCATCAAGGTCTTCCCAAACTCTCTTGTTATGTTGGACTTCATTTTCCATTCTCAATCTGATAGCAGCTCTAGTTCCGTATTTGTGTTGAGGAAACAGCTTGACAGATCAACGGACAACTGAAGAAGGAAACAACCGGGATGAGTTCCCATATAGCTCGAATGAATGCAAGAATATGTAAGGATGAAATGATATGCAATGTTTACTTCCATTTTCAGAAAAACAACTCGATTATTGCAAACATGGTCAACATTGAGAATACGGTCATGAAATATCTTGACAAAAATGAATATTTTATTTTTCCAATATTTGCAATAATCAGAATTGTTTTCCTTGAAAAATGGTTGTGATGATGATCATGATGAATATGTGGATGCAACAACCACAAACAAGATCATGCAAAGCACACAGGTTCAAAGGTTCAGATCACGAGCATGGAGTCAAGGGATAAGAACCAACAACCCACAAAGGCATGTACTAAGGTTTGTCTTCATTGTACCTGCAGAAAATCAAAAGGGTTCTAATAGAGGTGCCCGGAGTTAACAACCATATTTAGAATATTATCGGTACGTTGAATTACTCCCCAACCAATAACATTCTTAAAATAGACCTCGTCCGAGTGTAGTATCGCATAACAACCACCTTAGGTTTACACCCGGATAGTTTCCGTACTACATTCCTAAATTGGCTTGGATGGGTTAAGGGTTCTACGGTCCTCAGTATGATCAGCTCATGGTCGGAAAATAATGTCAGGTATGATTACTCATCATGACATTGATAATCCAAGATAGCCTAACCGAGTGGAGATTATCAAATTGATATTGCTTTGGACTACTTCATCGCGTATCGCTTCGAATATCGTCGTCCTATCATAAGTTCAACTCAGATTCAGGTTGGAATCTATCTTACTCACATAGGATCACCAAAACCGAAACGTAACAAACAGTAACAAACAAATCAAACAAAATTAGTAAATAAATCAAAGTAGGCCAAATCCACTTAGAGATTGACTCCCCAGCATAGTCGCCACTTTTCTGTAGCGGTAAAATCATGAGAGTAAGCTATTGGTTAACTTAACTCAAAGTAAACAGAGTCGCCACCTCACTTTTATTTTATTCCAAATGGAAAAGGAAAAAAGAGCGAATAAAATCCTAATGAATCTAAAAGCAAAAAGCTAAAAGAATCGAGCAGAGAACGGTTAAGGGGATAAGTTACAAATTGGGAAGGTTTTACGCACCCAAAATGTCTGTGGTACTCCATGGGATCCCTTTGAAATATTTATTGCTTTTTTTTTGTTTGAAAATGGTTTGTTTTAAAAGAGATTGAAAAGATGAGAAGAGAAATATTTTTTAAGATTTTTGTGTTTGAAGAGACGTTCGTCTCATGCCTACGTACCCATAAAGTGTAATGCGAGATCAAAACCTCGTAGTTCATGGAACAAATAGTGAAAAAGGTTGGTTATGATTGATTTTATTAGGTGAAGAGAATTTTTCATCTTCAAGTGGATGACCAAACAAACTACCATGAGAATGAAGGCATGGACTCATACATCATTATGGGGAGGGCACCAACTCGGATAAAATCAAAGAGTATGCCACTAAACCCCCACAAATGACAAGTGACTCAATTACATTAAACTACAACCATGGAAATTGAGAGACTTGCACCCGACTAAAGAATAATGACTCATAATCGGCACTTTTTTTAAAGAAAATACACAAAAATGCACAAAGGCACAAAATAACTTTAATGAGTTTGATTTTTATTTTATTTTTTTGAATTAAGGTCAATATGGTTAGATTCATTGGTTTTTAAAGAAAAGAAAAAAGAGTAAAAGTCACTCTCCAAAAGTCATGGTTTTGTTTATTAAAGAGGTGATGATTTAAAAAGAAAGAATCCTTTGAAAAAGGGAGAAGATTTTGAAAATTAAAGAAGGGGAGGAGATGAAGGGACTATCCTAAAAAATGAAAATAAGGAGAGAAGGGAAGAAAGATCTAACCAAACTTGATGATACTTCAAATTATGAGCATAAGAGTTCCATCCTTATAAGCTAGAAAATGGCCAAATAAAGGCAAATTCCAACTTCATGAAGATCAAAGCAAGGGAGAGGAATCCTAAAATCTAAGTCCAAAAATCCATTCCAATGCCAAGGATAGTAACCAAAAAGTCCACAAATTAAAGTGACAAGTTATTTAGAAGTTTAATCCTTTATTAATTTTTTTGTGTCAAAATGGACAAATGGAAAATCAACAACAAAATAAGCGCAAATAATAAACATGATATGGATGAAATAAAGTATAATAAAGCAAAATAAAATAACGCAAACAATAAAAGTGCAAGAAATTAAATGATAGTAGTAAAAGCAATTAAAATGCAAGAATCTAAAATATTAATAATAATAATAATAGTATAATAATATTTACATAAAAGTGGTATGGTGAAATTAATCAACCACAACCAAAAGAGTAACCAAAATCGAAAGGCAACCGAATCTGCTTAGCATCTTACACTATAGCGATTAATCAAGGCAAATCGAACTGAATTCAATGAAATTTGAATGATGATTGGGAGATCCAAAGCACCTACGCATCAAACATTCATAAGTCTCGATTCTTAATGCAATATGATTAACCACATTGGGATTACGCGATCAACAAGAGATTCGGTCCATGAAAATGCAAGTACCCAATTAGATTTTTATTCCAAAGTCGGGACACATTTAGGTCTGTGTTAAGCAATCGCCGAGTAATTTACGAAGTAATTACCCTACAAATGAGGCCGGCCACCACCAATTAAGGTACATAATGTTAGTTCTAATGCATGCGAGATAAACGATATGTAAATCTCTATCCGGACGCAATACCGCACAAAACTAAAGGTGAATACCAAATTGAGCCGCACTCATGGTATTCTTCCATCATTAAGTTCAATCACTTATCTCGGTGGATTCAAGCATGAAAATGTATCACTAACGCAAAGTACCTTAAATGAATTGAGTAATCCACTTAAAGGTAGTTTTGAATTAATGAACATTAACTACTCTAATCTACACCCAAAGTTCATTGAAATTAAGGAGAAATCACTCCCAAAAGTTCTTCCCAAGGTAAAAATAAAAAGGAGGAAGAAGAAGAAGAAAAAGGAACCAAAAATGGGCTTGAAACAAGCCAAAAACACCATTCTGACTTGCGTTAACCGGTTAACCAATTGGTTAACCGGTTAACACAGGCAAAACCTGCACAGTTTTAAACTGGTTAACCAGTTAACCGATTTACACTATAAATGGTTAACCGGTTAACGATGTACTAGAAGCAGAAAAATGCAGAAAATTCAACATGATCCATTTTAAAACCTTTTCACAAACATTTGATGATCATGATCTGAATTTGCACGAATTTTAAAACCAAAATACAGTGAAATCCCTGCAATCAAACATCAAATAAAGATCCAAAGGATCTAGAAACAAAGGCACCAAAGATCTACATCTTGAATGTTGATGGTGAATATGGGTTTATGGAAAGAGATGAATTAACAAAAGGACTTCTTCAAATTGGAACAAATCAAGCTTAGATCTACTGAAATTGATGAACAAGAAAGAGTAGGATGAAGGTTTAGCTCAAGTTAGTCAAGAATTCAATGCGAATTATTGATAACTTCAAAAAAGAGTAAAAGAGCTTTAGTGAGATTTTTTTGGTTTTGGGAGAATGTTTTGCAAGGGGTTTTTTGGCTCTCCAAAGCTTGGTGAATGAATGAAATTAGGGTCCTATTTAAAGAATTTAGGTATGGGAATTTGGTGGAATGGAGCTTGGTTTGGTAATTAAAATTAGGCTTTGTAATTGCAAATTTGGTGGGAAATGGAAAAGAGTGGTGATTAGTGAGGATTTATGGTAGGAAATGATCAAAGTGATGTAGAGAAATTAAAGACCAGTGGATCTAGAATTTTCCAATTATATCAATGATTTAATGGTGCTGAATTTGAATAAAATATTCAAATTTCGCACAGGTTAACCGGTTAACGCATATGATTAACCGATTAACCAAGCCAATATTTGAATATTTTATTCAAATGTGGTTGCTTGGTTGTTGTGGCCCGATTCTTTTTGTATGTCGAAGAATGCATGGAAATAAACACATGAACCTTGGAATTCCTTGAATGATTCAATTAACTTGGGAAGTCCTTGATCAGATAATTTTGAATTAATTGCGGATCAACCTCGACTTTTGTCTGTGAAATTTTACTCGAGCTGCAGGGCTGCTATTTTTGGCATTTTCAATGGTTCCTCTTCCTGAAAAAAGGTTAGTGAAAGGAAACACAATATTTTTTGGATTTTATTTAATGGTTAGTAATCATAAACAAATAAAGTAATTAAAGATAACAGTGATCCCCTGTGAGGCATAGACCTGCAACTGAGAAGGGTAAACGAACCAATGCGCGATCTTGTTTGTATGCAAGATGTAGATGATATGCAAAAAATATTAGGGTCAAAAATTAAGGTATGACATTATCGACCGAGGTCGGTATACGTTTTCAATCCCATTCGAGGATGGTTTCGTGTTTGATTCGAGGATCTTATTTTGAGTTGTCATTCGAGGATGACATTCTCTTTTTCCTCAAGTCCTTCCGAGGTTGGTCTTGTTGGTATGGTTATAATTTGAGGATGGTAACCGATTTGAGAGTATTGATTGAGGTCAATATGTCCCCCTTTGCAGAGTCTTTCTCAGGTTAGTCTTTGTGTTTCTGGTTATCGACCGAGGCCGGTATATCATTTTGATCCCATTCGAGGATGGTTTTGTGGCAGATTCGAGGATCTTATTGTGAATTGTCATTCAAGGATGACATTCTTTTCATAAAGTCCTTCCGAGGTTGGTCTTGTTTGTTGCAGCTATCATTTGAGGATGATAGGTTATGTTAGATTATCATTCGAGGATAGTATTCTTTTCCAACCGTCTGAGGTCGGTTTGTCCGTGGTTTGCATACCCCCACAGAGTACAAATTTTCTGGTTTATTCGGGTATTCAATCTATCTATACCATGAATGTCTGAAAGTCCATGCTATCACCCATTCAGGACTACAATGATTGAATAGGGGCAGCTGTAACACACCAAAATTTTCCCTCTTATTTATCACCGTTTCCGAGTAGCTTATGCTTCGTTTTCGTGCCATCTTGCATATTCAACCATACATTACATAAAAAAAATGTGTATAGAGAGCGCATCATCGGTTGACGCGTAAGGAATGTGATTGAGGTTTATTCAGTGGTAAAATCAGTTGTCAGAGCTCAAGGTCAAAACAAGCTCAGAACGGACGACGGAGGTGTATTTTGAGGATTTCCCACCAAAAGGAGGGAAAATTCAAATTTTGCTTCCATTAACCGGTTAATACCAATGGTTAACCGGTTAACGCATGCGAATTTTGCAAAAAAATCAGATGTTAGCTTGCCTTGTTCCTCCACTTTTCCATTTTACATTTGCCTTGCATTTCCACCAAATTCTAGAATATTCCACACTTTTCCAAAGGAATATTCCCAGAATATGCCAAGGAATATTACAAGAATATGCCAACGGAATATTCTAGGAATATTCCCAACTAACTTCAACCAACCCTTAGCTTAAGACCCAAGCCTAATGTCCACACCTCATACCTAACCTAAACCTAACTCCAAAGCTAACCTCTATAAATCTTGATCACCAAACCAAGAAGGGATTGGCCACATTACACACATTTCACCACTCTCATAATTTATCAATTCTCTCATTTCTCTCCATTTTCCAAACTCACACCAAAGCTTCATCATCATCAAGATTCTTCAAGTTTTGCATTGAAACTTGAAGAATCAGAAGCTAAGCCTCCACCATTTTCATCAATTCAGCGGATTATCAGAGAAGTTGCTACTGTTGCGGTGTATATTTCACCATTCGAAAGTGGTTTCGGATAATTCTCACCAATCGCATTTATTTTGCACATTCACGGATCGAAGCTTCGGATCTCCGGTTTTCTCTACTTTCGCGTATTGCTCAACATCGCAACAATTTCCAAAGCAAGTCTCCACTTTGTAGGTTGGTGAATCCGTGATCATTTCTCGTTTTAACTTATATCTCTTCATCTTGCCTCACGCATTCTTCGCTTGTCCTTGTGTTTTGATACTTTGATTGATTTGATCGTTAGAAATTAGAGTCGCGATGTGATTGTGGTTCCAATTGGTGTTAGGTTGTTGCATTTATGTGTCGATTTCATGCTAACTTGGTAGTAATTGAATTAGGAAACCGAGGAATAATTTGGTAGGTAGAAGTGCTTTTTTCAACATTTAAAACTGATTTTGGTTCAGTGTTAACCGGTTAACCAATACCGATAACCGGTTAACACAGTTCGAACGTTGGAAAATTCTACAGAATTCAGCAACGTTAACCGGTTAACCCAGGCCGTTAACCGGTTAACACTGAGCAGTTTTTGGATTTTTGTGAATTTTAGTGCATTTTTGCATGCCATTCCATCTTTAATCATCATAGATCATTAGGTTGTGATTTTAGGGAGATTTTAGGAGTTGATTTAGTATAGGCGTGTGTAGTTTCGATAACTTTCGACATGCTTTTCATTCGGTTCCGATTTTTGACATAAGTGTTGCATATGTGTTCATAGCTCGTCGTGATTGTTGTTTTCATGATTTAGCATCATCAATAGCATGTTAATAAGTATTTATACTTCTGTTTTGCATTGCATTGGTGATCCGTTCATATTTTGGTTGAATGTGCGCGTAATTGGAAACATTTCATATTGTTAAAACCACACATTTCACATAATTTGCACGCATTGTTGATGGTTTATGTGTTGCATTCCTTTGTTTAGGATCCATTTCAGGTTTTTTCATTAACTTGCATAATCTTTTGCATTCCATTGTTTGCATTAAAACCCATATTTTTGCATTTGAGAATAATTGAAAATCTGCCATGTTTTCATCGTTGCATTTTGAAACAGAGGCTGTAAAACATGTTGCATTATTCTGCTTTTGATCTTTTTACACCTATTTTCATGCTGTTTAGTAGCTGTAATAGGCTGTTTGCATTGCTAGTTGCATTTAGTAGCTGTTTGTGCAATAGGAAGTTGTAGTAGCTGTTGACTTTAGGCTTTGCTTAACTTTTTTGTATCCTTAGACTTAGGATTGAGTCTAGTTTAAGCCGTAGTTGTGATATGACATGTTTGGTACTTGTTTACCTCTTTCCTTTTATCATTTGGCCTTATTCTACTAACCTGTTTTTGTAGGGGGTTATGGTAAGCCATGTGTGTGGGAGGGTATCCCACATACACCTTCTTCCGTATCCTTTTACATTTCAACTTATGTTTGCGATAAGCATTTCTTCTTCGACATTTCATTTTGTTCATTCCCTTGGAGTTGAACTCATCTTCATTCATTGAAGTGAGTTGTAACTTACTTCCCTTTTCTTTCATTAGGAATAGAAAACCTCACTAACCATATGACCTCCCTTGAATAAACAATTTAGGGTGAGTCTTAGTTTCCCCTAGTTTTTTCCTTTTTCGATTTGAGTCCTCTTTCGCATCTGACAATAAAAATGAAATACCTAATAAAGGTCGAGCTTCCTCGTGCGCCATGAGACTTTGTCATAGGGTATTTGCACGCATTTAATTTCGGGATGAGGTGTAGGATATCTATCATGATGAACAAGTCTTAGCATGAGGATGTCTCACAAACAACAAAATCAAAAACATTTCTTCTAACAGACAGTAAACAAACAACACGCGTCTTTCCTGCGGGAATTCTTTACTCATCTCCTTCACTTATAACACGAACTCGCTTCGACATGTCTCTTTGCAAAATGGTAAACACACTCGTACCAGACGAGCCTATAACACCTGAGCATAACCATAAGCAGTTCAATTCATAAAAAAACACAAACAAGTTCCCGCCTTAGTTAGGCGAACTACGTCGACTCTGATTCTCATTTCCCATGAGATACATAGACAGTGGGGTAGGGCCCATTCGAGCATATTCTTTATTTTCCCTACATTTTCCCCTTCCTTTTCGATCTCTTTTCCAGTTCTCTTTCTCCTTACAATTCCAGTAGCGGTTTTTTTATTCAACAATAGTTTATTCCTTACCCTTTGAAACAAACAAACAAGCGTGGATCCCGTCAGGTACGGCTGACGGTCTGGGTGCTAATACCTTCCCAGGTCGTAACCGACTCCCAAACCCAGTTCTTTGGTTCACATGACCTTGTCCTTTCCTTTTCCTTAGGTTTGTGCAACATTATCTTTCCCATTCATTTGGGATAAAAATGTTTGGCTGACGACTCTACCTTTTCCGTGTCACTTTTCCGTGTCACTTTCCCGTTTGTACTAGGATGAAAATCCCGGGAGCGACAACGTGCATACAAGGCAATATTATGAAAACATAAAATCACGTGACCAACACATGAATTTTAATTTGCTGACACGCTATCCACCCTCAGATCAAAAGAACCAACGCTCAGGATTGCATATTCAACCTTGAAACTCAGGTGAAGCTGAAACAAACTCAGGTGTCGGATCCCTAGCTCTGGTCACCTTCTCCGATGAACATGTATTAAAATCTCTCCAGAAATTCCAAACAATACCATGATTCGATTCTAAATTACTTCATATGTTCAAATATTACATCAAAACATCAAACAATGCACCAATTACTCAAATCGAAGGCAACAACTTTTAGATCTAAAAGTTCATATCCATATTACACACATGATATACGTCCAAAACCAATTATAAACACTTTATCATGATCAACATATCATCATGAACATAAAGCATACACAAAATTCAAGATCCAAGATATTGAAAATTGCATTAACCTGAGATTTTGTAGAACTGAAATTACTCATAGAAATCCATTTAGAAGCTGCAAATTAAGTCCTTTGAACCTCTAATTGCAAAATAAATGCAATTAGAGCTTGAATCTTGTCTAGATCTTGAGATTTGAAGAAGTGGCTTCCAAATTCAAATTTGATGAATACCTTGCTATGAGCTTCAACCAATGGTGGATTTGTGTTCTATGGACCTTCTGGATTAAGAATATGCAAATATTTTTTAATGAAACCATAGGGAGAGAGAATTTTGAAGAGAGGAAAGTTTTGTGCAATTTCTTGAATCTGAGCAAATGAGAGGGAACCTTAGCTTAACCAGAGGCAAGTTGAATGTGACTTAAAAAGCTTCCAAAAATGGAAAGTTCAAATTACAAGTCATTTCCAAATTTAGTAACTTTTGCCATGAACATTGATTCTTGATGAATGATGTAAATATTTACATTTTAGGACTATATGAAGATATGGGACCTTGAAAATCATGATTCAAACCCTAAAAAGTCACAATTGACTTTTCTTCCTTCACATTTGACTTTTGCTTAGATCACAAGTAACTGCCTGACTGTAAACCTTCCTCAAGGACCCAATGCACCAAATTTCATCCATGGTCACTTGGTAAAATATAGAAGGCCATGAGAACAATTTAGAACCAATAAACCTTCAAGAAGCCTCTTGCATCCAAAAACCTAGTTTGGGCCCATTGTGTAGGAGGTGAAGCCCTGAGCCAACTTCTTGAGGAATTTCCTTCTTCTAGGGACTTGAATGATCACTTGAGCTTGTGTGAGATATAAAAGACCATTGAGGCTTGTTTAGAGACACTTGGTTCTTATCTTTGTCTTTGGATGATCACAACTTTGCAAATCACTAACCACGTGCCTTATGCTTCAAACTATGAATGATATGCCTCATCTTTCTATGCTAAGATGTCATACTATGTATGCAAATTATATTCTAAATGATATGAAAATGAGAGGGAAAATTTTGGGGTGTTACAGGCATGTTTTTGAAGAGGTAGAAAAACGCGTTTGAATATTTGGATCTGATGCTGATTTTGGTGGAAGAATGTATACAGGATTTCTGGATCAGCCGCCATTGCATATGAGATAACTTTTTACTCGTAACTCAGATTTAAGTTATTCTTGAATTTATAGAATCTACATGAAATTCCCTTCATTTTGGAATATAATTTTGTTTTTGGGAGGTCTATATTGAAGTAGATAATTGTGTTTGAAGTTGAACAATTCTTGCTGAAAATGGTAAGATGAGGTCAGGTATAAAATGTTTAGTAATAAGAAGGTAAGAGTATCAGAGGATCAGATGGGAGTATGGTGTTTGCCAATTGAGAATGATTAGAGTATATAAATCTTTGATAAAGGTTAAATATTAAAGTAGATTGTGTGTTATTAATGATATGTGTCGACATATGTCGAGAAAATTTTGGAAGTTTCTATCACCAACCAGATGATGAGATGGTACTATTGAGAGTGTGATTGGAATGAGAATCAAGTGTGAAACTATACGGATCATCGAAGTTATAAGATTAAGAAGAAAGACAAAGGATTTGTTAGTGTTATTAAAGCTCTTAACTTAGATAAATGTTTCAATTGAAGTGACCGATTTAAATTGTACTTGATGTGGTAGCGATTCAGGTATTAGAAGGATATTTAATAATTGTGTTGTGCGACAAGCGTGTATATGAGGATATGTACTATATTTTGGGTGTTTTGTATCATTGACGAGGTTGCAAATAAGGAAATTAAGAAAGCGCTTGTAAGCCTTAGAGGGATGGTGGAGGCTGTAACACGGTGGGAGAACTGACTTTTCTATAAATGTTGCGGATAGCAAGAGTCGCCACCGACTTTTATTTTATCCAAAAGGAAAGGACATAAAAGAACAGGAAAGACCTTAAAAAGATTTTGAGTTCGGGGGGTAGGTTATATAAAGGGAAGGTGTTAGCACCCTTTATATCCATGATTATCCATGGGCTCTTAGTTACTTAGCTCACTTTAAATTGTTTTGAGAAAGGTGTAGTGTGTGATTAAAAATTTTCTAAGTACTTTATAATGATCCTCGTATGGATGTATATAAATACTTTGTTTTGAAAATTTGTTTGAAATGTGAAGTGAAATGAAGTATTTTGAGGAAAAGTGAGCAAGTACTTAAGAGGAACCTACCCTATGTTAAGTCTTTACTGTTCTTATATGTTCTTTCAACGGTAAGACTATCCCTATTATTAAGGAATAGGTAGTCATTACCTTGGATGTTTTTAAGGGACATGTGAAGGAACATCTGTATTTAGGCAAATTTAAGGTGTCTTTAGCAATTCGTAGGGACTTATCATCTTTTATTCGAAGGGACAAGATCATTATTCCGTAGGCAACCTCGAAGGGACTTGATCTTATAAACTTAAAGGGACTTGATGATATTAATGGAGGGACTTTGCTTTAAGACACCTTACTTGACCTTAGAATTAGGCAACATGAGGAGTAACCCTAGAAAGTGTGAGATGGCGATCAAAGATCGACTTACGTGTGTGAGTGTTCATATTCAAATATGTATCTTATTTAATTAGTTTTCTAAATTATTTTAACTACACATAGTTATTCACACCCTATAGTTACTAACCAAGGCAATACAAATATTTATGAACATAAAATAGAAACAAGAATAAACCTACAACTATTACATGGCTTTCGCAATTACATAATAATAGAAATAATTAAATGATAAATATATAAATAAATAATAAAAGGGTTAGCAATAAAAATAATCATAAGGAAAAGAAGTTAGCACAAATATACAAAAATATAAAATTTATAACATTTAAGAGAATATTTTGTTAAATTGAATAAATAATTTTAAAGAATTTTTAAAAGAAAATAAGAAAATTATAATAATAATAAACAATATAATAATTATTTACAAAAAAAAAGATTAATTATATATTAGAATAAGAATTATTTAAATTTAATGTCAAAGCTAATGAAAATTAGGGTAAATAAAAATTAGGTTTTTGGAAATTATTTAAGCAAAATCAGGGTTTTAATTGAAATATTAATTGACTTATTTACAAAATAAAATATATTGAATAATAATATAAACATAAAATAAAAACAAATTATATTTGAGAAAATAAAATATTGATTTTAAAATATATAAAGTTTTTATTTTATTCTATGAAAACATATTATATTATTATTTAAAATTAATTTATGTGAAAATATAATTTATATAATTAAATAAATAAGAAAAAGAAAATAAAAGAAATTAGGTTTAAAAAAAATGGGGTGGAGGGATCAGCCAAGGATCGAACCCACCCCAGTTACCTCATATGCTTCAGGCTTAACCACCAAGACAAGCACGCGCTTGTGTCAACTACCTGGACCATAATCCTTAAGTTTTCAACCTGCAAACCAAAATAATAGTGTAAAAAAACGCTGGAATTAAGGATCGAACCAAGCCCCTTATGCTCATTCGTGCGCGTTCGTTACCACTGGGCCACCTGCATAGTTTGTAACATGAACGCACAAAATAATTAATAAAATAAATCCAATTTTTAAAAATCAGATTGCGCGTCCACTTCATCTTCAACCTTCGTCCGTTGGTTTAGACTTATACCTACGGCTTTCCGTCACTAGAGGTTCTAGTGACGAATTTTTGCCGTCACTACAAAGCCTGCATATTAAAACGTGAAAAATACGAACAATAAATTTGTTCTAATTGTTCAAATCGATTAAAAGATGATCATTGATTCCAAATATATCATTAATTTGGTTTAAAATGGGCTTTTAAACGAGTTCTCAATTCACGGTTTCTTTAAACCCTAACATGGCATCTTGTTGAATCATCATCAAAATTCAAATTAATCCACCCAGAATTGTTCTACACATCCAACCAAACGTTATTATGCAAACAAAAACGATTAATTATACATGAATATATGAAAACGACAAATCGAAAAAAGAAGAATAAAATGCAATTGGTTATGGCATTTTGGTGCATGAATGGATGAGCTAATGATTGGTTTACGTTCAGTGATACTCAAGGAAGACAATGCAACCTCAAAATTGCCTTGAGAATGCTTACAACTTTGAAACCGAATTTGAAATTTTCTTTGATTTTTGAAAGCTTGAATGTTGTTCTTAAAGGTTCAATTTCGTCCCCCTTGTGTTTGTATGAGTTGTCTATATGTAGTAGAACAAAATTAGGTTAAAAAACCACATCATATTTTGGATTTTTGGATAGTTAGAGATTGAAAAATATATGCCTTTAAAATATTGAAAATTTGGATATATCCTTGCTATTTTTGTATGATCTGAATTTGTATAGTTTCAATCACCTCTAAATGAACATTAAGACTTTCTAGAACCAAAATCAAATCAAATATTCATACTTTTATATTTTATTTTGATTTAAAATGATTTTTAATGTAAAAAATCATAATAAATAAAATAAAATGAATAAAAATATGAATAAATAATTTTTAATTCGTTCATGATGTCATGGAAGTGTTTGGATCATAAAAATGTAAGCCCATTTGGTGAAATTTGGTTTTAAGACCCCATTTGCTTCATAAACCTCTCAAAAATTTCCCAACTTTGCAAGGACACAAATCCCTCAATTTTAATGCTATGAAGGCGTTCTTGGATATTTTGGAAAGCTTAAAGAGTCCTCTAACCAACCTCTTTGGTCTCATATCCATATCTTTTACCATTCTCAAGTTATGCTCTTTGGAAGTTGTTGACGTTTTGTTGACTTTTAAAAGGGCCTATAATGTCTTAGCTCATACCTTCCAAATGAAGCATTTTTGGGCTTGTCTTGTGAGACACAAAGTTGTAGAGAATTAAATTTCCTTCAAAATGAGCTTTGGATGGAAAACTTTTGATGAAGCATGTGAAAGTTATGGCTGGTCAAAGTTTAGTTGACCTTTCCTGTGAAAACCCTAATTTAGAAACCCCTGATTCTTGATGATCTGAAATCTCCTTGATGAATCATGATCAACCCTTGATAAAATGATGAATTTTACTTCATATAATTGATGTTGGCAAAAAAATCATGAAGTTTGACTTTGGTTTGACCACAGTTGACCTCAGTTTGACTTTTTGACTGCTTTGACTGATTTTAAACTATCTGATCATCTGACTGAGCAAACCTTTTGGGAAAGTCTTGAAACTTGACATGGGGATTCTTGAACACATATATGATGCTATGAAGCTCACTTGAAGTCTTGGAAGTCCATTTAGCCTGATGAAAGTCAAAACCCTAGTTTAAAATGCATTGCTTAGGAGGATGCATTGTCTGAGGGAATTGTCAAACTTTCTGACTAATTGTGAACCTTGTGAACCTCTTGAGATACCTTGTGAACCTTGTGAACCTCTAGGGATACCTTAGTGCACAATGTTCTGTCTTGGTGAGGGCAAATTTTGGGGTGCAACAGCTGCCCCTGTTCAATCTTCTGAAACCTGAGGGGTTAGATTGGTGTATGTACCAGTTGTGACCTGGAAGGTTGAAGGGGATTGAACATAAAAGCCCAAAAATTTGCACTCTCCGGTGCATAAATTAACACTGAGGATTAATTGTATATGCTTAAGTGGGCTTTGAAGATTCCACTTGGAAGAATTGGAGATGGGCTTATAGATGCCATCCATAATATCAGGAGGTGATAATATCTTGATGTTGATACTGGATATCAGTATTAGGTCTTCGTATAGGCTGTCTCTGAATCGTATCTAAGAACATACTTCTAATTTAAGTGTCAGAACCAAATCTTCGTGGCGATTTCTTTCTGAATTAAGTATCAGCACTAGACCTTCGTATAGATCGTCTCTGAACTGTTTTGAATTGTTGAATAGACCAGTAGAAATAAATTTCCGTGACGATTATCTCTTCTGGAAATATCCTGGATTAGGGAATAGATCTTCGTATAGACCGTTTGCCTACTATCCAAGAACAAAAAGAATATCAGGATTAAATCCCCTGAAAATATCCTGGACTAGGGAATAGATCTTCGTATAGACCGTTTGCCTACTATCCAAGGACAAAAAGAGTATCAGGATTAATTCTTCTGAAAATATCCTGGACTAGGGAATAGATCTTCGTATAGACCGTTTGCCTACTATCCAAGGATAAAAAGAGTATCAGGATTAAATCTTCTGAAATATCCTGGACTAGGGAATAAATCTTCGTATAGACCGTTTGCCTACTATCCAAGGATAAAAAGAGTATCAGGATTAAATCTTCGTGACGATTACATCCTTTGAAAATATCCTGGATTAGGGAATAGATCTTCGTATAGACCTTTTGCCTACTATACAAGAGTATCTTGAGTAATGATTAAGTATCAGCACTAGACCTTCGTATAGATCGTCTCTGACTTGTTGTGAATTGTTGATAGCATTTTATCTGTATATAACCATCCTGCAAGGAAAAGGTTAGTTTATGCAATATGTATGCATGTATGGCATGGTGCATCTAAGTAAATGCATTTATGGATATGTTATGTTATGATATAAATGATGTATGTGTGAATCATGCAGCCTGAAGCGTCTGAATATCTTTGTACAACAACTGCTGGCTAGGGAAAATAAATCCCGCTTCGTTGCTGAGGAATATGGGGAACTCGTTCCCGTTTCGTTTGATAGTATAGTATTTATAACCTCCCGTCTTCGTCCGTCGTACTTCTATTGAAGGAATAAGTTCCTGAGTATCCCGACTGAGGATAAACGAGATGGACATAAATTCAAGGGGAGATGTAACTCGAAGTATCTATAAGGATAGATTTGCCCTGCTGGGGATTTGTAGTTGTCTTGTGGGGATGAATCTGCGAAGCTTCGTTGAACTACTACCTTCGACCGTCCTTAGTAAATACTATTACTGCATTTTATGCATTTCTGGTCAACATTAATCATATTCAAAAGCATACATACATTCAAACACAACCAATGGACGTCTTCGCTTATGTAAATAGGGTAAAAGTAAATCTAGATTCAAAGATGAAATTTTATTTATATTATAAAGTGACCTATACATAGGCGAGTTTGTACAAGGAGACAGAAATCCTAATAAGAGGAATTCGTCGTAAAAGTTTTACAAAAACAAAGAAAAACAGCTATGTGAGAAAT
This sequence comes from Lathyrus aphaca, assembly GCA_963966055.1. NCBI lineage: Eukaryota > Viridiplantae > Streptophyta > Magnoliopsida > Fabales > Fabaceae > Lathyrus > Lathyrus aphaca. The sequence goes on along the minus strand of OZ014522.1, from coordinate 506,766,004 downwards.
AATCCTTATTGAGTTTCAATTCCACTATTGCCATTATCTTCAAGTATCTCATCTTCTGCCGTTGAGACGGAAACGATTGGATTGATCTTTATCTGTTCGAGCTTGGGTTAAGTAGCACAACTAGTTGGGGCTATATGAGTGATCCAAACGAGACATAGTCATACGCTTTAATCCCTAACTTTTGCCTGGATTGCCCTTTCAGGTTTTCAATCCACTGGGATACCCTTTTTTGCCTAAGTCGCCTTTTCAGGTTTTCGACTTGCCGGGTGTACATTTTTTATATATATCCCTAATTTTTGCCCGAACCCTTTTGGTTCGTCGGGATGCCCTTATTTTTGCCTAGGCCAGTCAACCTAGCGGGTCTCTTTTTATGCGTAGTATTTTTTAACTATGCCTGCGTTTACAAGATGTGGGAAGTCTTCACCATCCATAGTAGTAAGCATCATGGCACCTCCTGAGAATACTCTCTTGACTACAAATAGTCCTTCGTATGTAGGAGTCCACTTGCCCCTAGGATCACCCTGTGGTAGTATGATACGCTTGATTACCAAGTCACCAGCCTGATATACCATTTGCTTGACCTTCTTATTAAAAGCTTTGATCATCCGTTTCTGGTACATCTCGTCATGACAAACAGCTGCCAACCTTTTCTCATCAATCAAATTTATCTGGTCAAGTCGAGTCTGAATCCACTCATCTTCATCCAAGCCTGCATCCTTCATGATTCTTAAGGAGGGGATCTGAACTTCAATGGGCAGAACTGCTTCCATACCATAGACTAAGGAGAATGGGGTTGCCCCTGTTGAAGTACGTATTGTAGTACAATAACCATGAAGAGCAAATGGTAACATCTCGTGCCAATTTTTGTAAGTAACAATCATCTTCTGTAGAATCTTCTTAATGTTCTTGTTAGCAGCTTCTACTGCCCCATTCATCTTCGGACGATACGGAGAAGAGTTGTGATGCTTAATTTTGAACTGCATGCAGAGATCAGTGATCAGGGTGTTGTTCAGATTAGAGCCATTGTCTGTGATAATCCTTTCAGGGATGCCATACCTACATATGAGATTATTCTTAATGAATCGAGCCACCACACTCTTAGTAACAGATGCAAATGAAGCTTCCTCTACCCACTTTGTGAAGTAATCAATAGCAACCAGGATGAAACGATGCCCATTAGAAGCAGTAGGCTTGATCTCACCAATCATATCTATTCCCCACATAGCAAAAGGCCAAGGAGCAGTCAACACATTCAATGGAGCTGGAGGTATATGCACTTTATCAGCATAGATTTGACACTTGTGACATGTTCTGGAGTGTTGATAGCAGTCAGCTTCCATGGTAGACCAATAGTAACCTGCTCTCAATATCTTCTTTGCCATGGTATGACCACTAGAATGAGTGCCGAAGATCCCATCATGCATGTCTTCCATAATCTCTGTTGCTTCCTTCTTGTCCACACAACGAAGCAAAGTTGAATCATGATTGCGCTTGTACAAAATTCCATTACTCAAGAAGAACTTAGCAGAAAACCTCCTCAGAAACTTCTTATCTTTGACAGATGCCCCTTCAGGGAACTCCTGAGTTTCAAGATATCTTTTCACTTCATAGAACCAAGGCTTCCCCTCTACTTCTTCAGTGTCAATCTCATTGCAGTATGCAGGCTTCTCAAATCTGTCAATAGTAATCTTGGGAGCTTCATCATTACCAAGTGCATTAGAAGCTCCGTCAAAAACCATAGTCCATCGGGATCTTTGTTCAGGTCTGTCATATTGTCCAGGTTCTTTGGTAATAATCATAATGTCTTCATCAAGGAACTCAAAACTCATTGACTGATAATCATCAACTACTTGATGAGTCAAATGATCAGCTACAACACTTCCTTTAATGGCCTTTTGAGTAGTATATTGTATGTCATATTCTGTTAAGATCATTTGCCATCTCGCTATTCGTCCGGAGAGAGCAGGTTTCTCGAATATGTACTTGATTGGATCCATTTTTGAAATCAACAAAGTAGTATGAGTCAACATATACTGTCTTAGTCGGTGAGCAGCCCATGCCAAAGTGCAGCAAGTTTTCTCGAGCAGTGAGTATCTTCTTTCACAGTCGGTAAACTTTTTGCTAAGGTAGTATATTGCCTGCTCTTTTCGACCAGACTCGTCATGTTGCCCCGACACACACCCCATTGAGTTGTCTAACACTATTAAGTACATAATCAAGGGTCTTCCATCAACTGGTGGCATCAAGATTGGAGGTTCTAGAAGTTATCTCTTAATTTCATCAAAGGCTGTCTGGCATTCATCATTCCATTCCATCACCTGATCTTTCTTCAGTAATTTGAAGATTGGCTCACAGGTAGAAGTTAACTGGGAAATAAATCTTGCAATGTAATTCAATCGTCCCAAGAAACCTCTAACTTCCATCTCAGTACGGGGAGCTGGCATCTCTTGTATGGCTTTCACTTTTGCAGGATCTACTTCAATACCTTTTCCACTGACAATGAAACCCAAGAGTTTACCAGATCTAACTCCAAAAGTACATTTGTTTGGGTTCAATATCAACTTATATTTTTTCAACCTTTCAAACAACTTATGCAGATGATCAAGGTGTTGTTCTTCATTCTGGGACCTGGCTATCATATCATCCACATATACCTCTATCTCATGATGAATCATATCGTGAAACAAAGCCACCATAGCACGCTGATATGTTGCCCCGGCGTTCTTCAAACCAAATGGCATCACTTTATAACAAAAGGTGCCCCACTGTGTAACAAACGTAGTCTTCTCCATATCTTCAGGTGCCATCTTGATTTGATTGTAACCAGAGAAACCATCCATGAAAGAGAACACCTTATGCTGAGCAGTGTTGTCTACCAGAACATCAATATGAGGAAGTGGAAAGTCATCTTTAGGGCTGGCCTTGTTCAAATCCCTGTAATCTACAGACATACGTACCTTACCATCTTTCTTAGGTACCGGTACCACATTTGCAACCCATTGAGGATAAGAAGTCACAACTAAGAACCCTGCATCAAACTGTTTCATCACCTCTGCTTTAATCTTTTCTGACATTTCAGGACGCATGCAACGAACCTTCTGCTTCTTTGGACGAAAATCTTCTTTTACTGGTAAACGGTGAACCACAATGTCTGTATCCAACCCTGGCATATCTTCATAGGACCAAGCAAAGATCTCCACATAGTCACGTAACATCTGAATTAATCTGCTCTTAACACCATCTTTTAGTTCAGCCCCTATCTTGACCTCTTTCTTGTTTTCTTCAGTTCCCAGATTCACAATTCGATTGGCTCTTCATGTGGCTGTATGGCTTTCTCTTCTTGTTGTAACAACCTAGAAAGCTCTACAGGTACTTCACAATCTTCCTCCTTTCCGTCTTCAGCTTGATAGATCGGATTCTCGAAATTATAATTGGCAATAGTAGAACTGTTATCAACATGATCCAGAGTGGATGAGGATCTGCATTTAGTGATGTGGGTGTGTGTAAGAACACATAGCTGATAAAACAAAAATAAAAATAAAAGAAAGACAAGGAGCACAATATTTACGAAAATGAAACGTCCATTGATTTTTATTGAATGAAGTATGCAAATGAAATGACATCCTGAAACAAGCATGCCATTGTGCCCCGGGTAAGACACAAGGCTTAAAATTTTAATTGTTCAAAATTAAAAACTTAAAAATAACAACACAGTAATATTATTTACTCCTGACTAAAGGAGATAGGAATAACGTCTTCGGTCTTCCAGTTGTTGAGTCCATCACCCATGGTAGGAAAAATCCAATCATCCAGGTTGTAGTCTTCACTATAGTCACCCACATCATTGATTTGATCTCTCATGACCCCTTGATTGGTGATACAAACAGCGCGAGCACGAAGAACAACCTTCTGGGATTCTGCAGTGAAACCCAAACCGAACTTGTCAGACTTGTAAGGAATGTCAGGAAGCTGACCCCAAATAGTACAACCACCTTCTTCGACCACAGCTCTAGCATCTTTGAGAGAGGCCATTGTAGGAGGTACTCTGGTAACCACATGAACTCTTTTAACAATAGGGGGAGCTTCAGTAGCAGGAACGACCCAAGGAACTACCTCAAATGTCTGGCAAGGAGTCTCAACATATTCACCTTCCACTTCAACATACTTAAAAGTATTCACGTGACTGACCATATATTCTTCCTCTCCATAAACAGTGACGATCTTTCCCTTCACCGGATATTTCAACTTCTGATGTAGAGTGGAGGTCACAGCACCTGCCCCATGGATCTAGGGGCGCCCAAGCAAACAGGAGTACGCAGGACGAATATCCATTACATAGAAAGTAGATTTGAAGACTTGAGAGCCTACTTTGATCGGGAGATCTACTTCTCCATGTACCACTCTTCTTGAGCCATCAAAGGCCCTTACCACTACATTACTTGGTCTTAACACAGCATCTTCAGGACTGAGCTTGTTCAAAACCTCTTTGGGAAGTACATTCAATGAAGAACCATTGTCCACCAACACATGAGACAAGGTAGTGCCTCTACATTCAATGGAGATATGCATAGCTCTGTTATGGTTTCTCTTGGCAGGAGTCAAGTCAGCATCAGAAAAGCCTAACCCATTGTCATAAGTCAGATGTGCCACACAATTCTCTAATTGATCCACAAAAATCTCATTTGGCACATGGGCAGTCTTCAGAAATTTGATTAAGGCTTTAGCATGAGCCTCAGAACACAGCAACAAAGATAACATGGAGATTTTGGAGGGAGTATGCCCCAATTGGTCAACAATATCATAATCACTCTTGTGAATGATCTTCAGCACTTCTTCCATCTGTTTAGAAAGATTTTCAGCAGTTGGTGCCTCAGCTTGCACAGGTTCAACCACAGGACCTTTGCCCCGAGCATCAGTACTTGGTTCGGAAGTGGAGGTAGTAGTTGGAGTAACTGCACTTTTTGAGGTAACTGGAGGAGAGAAAACTCTTCCACTTCTGGTGATCTTACTAGATCCAGCAATATTATCAACATCAGTAACAGGTGTGTTAGTCAAAGGTTCCTGTTTAACACCATGGATGTAGACATCAGAACCGTAATTCTAGGGTATAGCCTTATCAGAAGTATAAGGAACAGGGCCAGGAGTGGTAATAATCATGGGAGGCACTCTGACTTCAGCAACAGTCTTCATCAGGCCTTCAGCAGTAATCTTGATGGGTCCTTTATGAGTGATCTTGACAGGACCCTTGGAGGTAATCTTCACTGGCATTTTATCAATCATGGTCGCATCTTCAACCTTCGTACCTCGAGTTAGATGTTCACACATACTTTCCACAGAAGGTGTTCTCTCAAACAATATAGTGTAATTGTCCATGAGGCGTTGAATACCATCTTTCAACTTCCAGCATCTATCAGGTTTGTAGGCACAATAAAAACAGTCTTCGTTGCAACCTGGAAAGAATCCAGACTGTACCAACTTCTTCTTGATAATGGATAATGGAGTAGTCACATCTGCAATTGAGGAAACATAGGAAACTTCATCAACAACATTAACAGTCTTCTCATGGTTAGGCATAGGAGCAGTGATCACATTTGGAGTCCCAGGAGGGTCAAATTCAATTTCCCCAGTTTCAATCATATCTTGAATCTTGTTTTTCAACACCCAACAATTGTTGGTGTCATGTCCCGGACAATTAGAATGATAGGCACATCGTGCATTAGGGTTATATCGAGGAGAGGAAGTATTAGGATTCTGAGGAGGGTCCTTCAGAGTAATGAGTTCCCCTTTCAACATGTGTTGCAAGGCTTGGGCCAATGACATGTTGATCTTGGTGAATTGTCTTCTAGGCTTCTGTTGATGGTTTTGTGGTAGCTCTGGTGCTGCAGGAGTAGGATTGGAAATGTGGACTGCTCCCACAGATTGGTGACTTCTGTTACAACTAGGTTGACCATACACAGCATTAGACTCCTTCTTTCCACTAGGGGGCTTCTTAGCAGTGCTTGATGAAGAGGAACCTACCTGTATCTTACCACTTCTTATACCACTCTCCACACGTTCTCCAGTCATTATCAGCTCAGTGAAACCAGATGATGAGCTTCCAATGAGGTGACTATAGAAAGGACCACTCAGCGTACTCATAAACATATCCACCAGCTCTCTGTCAGTCAGAGGAGGTTGAACTCTGCCAGCCATGTCTCTCCATTTTTGGGCATACTCCTTGAAATTCTCCTTAGCACCCATAGACATACTTTGGAGTTGCATGCGAGTTGGTGCTAAATCAGCATTATATTGGTATTGCTTATAGAAGGCCTCAACAAGATCATTCCAATCACGAATATTGACACTTTCCAGTTGATAGTACCATTCCAATTGAGCTCCAGACAAGCTCTCTTGGAAGAAATGAATCCATAACTTCTTGTCAGCAGTATGTGGTTGAATCCTCCGGACATAGGACCTTAGATGCAGCTTGGGACATGAGACACCATTGTACACCACAAAAGTAGGAACTTTGAAGCCAATAGGTATAACCACTCCAGATACTAAACTCAGATCCTCAAAATCCAGCCCAGAATATTTTTGTAACTTCATGGCATTCATTCTATCTACCAGCATCTTGTACTTGTCCTCACTAGCAGGATCATGATAATAGTTTGCTTCAGAATCAGAATCTCCCGCAGTATCATGAAGACTACCTCCCTCTTTCTCAGAATTTTCAGACTCAGAATCCTCAATCTGTTCCTTTGTCTTGATAGGACCTCTGAACCTTCTTCCCATATTGATAAGGCCTCCTGATCTTCTGGTCTTCTTCTTCTTCTTAGCTAGCAGTGTCTTCAATTCATCTTGTCCCTTGGAAAAATTCAGAATCAACTCTTGGAATTGTGCATTCTGAGCCTGAAGATCTTTGACAGTCTGTTCAAGAGCCATTTCTGCTGAAATAAACAGCGAGAAGATAAGATACCTGTTCATAAGAAACCTATGATGCAATAACATGGTATGTAAATGCATATGCAATGTTTTCAAGTACCGCATGATTTAAATTTGTTTAAACAACCAAAAAGTAAACTTTTATTAGTAATAAACTTGTTTTCCTCTTGGGCTTACAACAAAAATGAAATGAATACAAATATGGGGTTTTAAGTCTCCCATGGACGTTTCCTCTTTGTGTTGAGGTATGAGTTGAGATTCCGCTCCTCGTGAAGTTGTTTTGTTAGCTCCAGGATTCTTTCTTGACTTGCTTTGTAATGAGTCTCAAAAGTATCTCTTTACTCCTTCAACTGGATCCAGGACCTCTGTAACTCTTCCGTGTCAGTGGGCATGTCTGGGTGAAGAATGACATAAGAAGTATCTCCTTCAGCAACAGGTTCCATGGTAACTGGCAGGATAGCAGGATATGGCATCATAAGAGTCTGAGCACGAGATTGCACCCATCTGAGATAAGGTTCCATAGGAATGGTGTACTTGGGTTCCAGAGTCTTGCTATCAACCTTGTTCACTTTACCCCATGCTCGTATAAACCTTTGACGATAACCTTGAAGATCGTTGTCGTAGTCGAACATAGTACCCTGAATAAGCATGTCATGAGGACCATCACTCCGAGCATAACCAAACTGACATAGAGCTAAGGAAGGATTGTAGGTAATGCCCCCTATTATGCCAAGGAGTGGCACATTAGGGAACTCCCCACAACGGTCAATGATAGTAACATTCTCCATAGATCGAGAGCACCAATGAATATCTGAATGAGAAAGTGACATGATCCTCTTGGACCACCTGAACCCTTGTTCATTCTTCATCACTGATCGAGGAAGGTGAGAAATAAACCACCTAGATAGCAAAGGTATGCAGCACATCAGAGTTCCTCTTGCCTTCGTAGTACGAGTATGAAGAGAATGTAAGATATCTCCAAGCAATGTAGGCACTGGATTGCGAGTCATAAATATGTTGATGGCGTGTACGTCTATGAACTAGTCTGGATTGGGGAACAACACTAAACCATAAATCAATAAGGCTAAGATCTCCTCAAAAGCATCATAACTCATAGCCTTCAGGAACACTTGAGCTTTCTCCATCAACACCTTAGCAAGTGTAAACACCCCAAATTTTCCCTCACCCATTCACACCATGGCTTGTGATCATTTCATATGCATAAACACAATCATATTATCTCATATCTCATTTTTTGATTCACTGCATAGATTCAAAGTCATCTGCACCTAGGGTTTGTGATCTGAGCAATCCAAGAGCCTCTTGAGCCACTCCAAAGGCCATCAATCACTTCAAAGGGATCCATGTGTGTTCTTGTATCATATTACATCCTCTCAAAGTCAAAAATGCCAAAGGATCACAAGAACTGGGATTGGTATGGAAGCAGAGCCAAGTTTGACTACACAGTTGACCTAAAATTAGGGTTTTGGTTTCAGAGGCCATAACTCCAAATTTTTTGGTCATTCTTGTTTCCATTGGTCTCCATATGGTGTAGGTAGTGTGCACATCAATTTTCATGAAGAAATTTCATGGGGAAGTCATCTGATCAAGAGTTGACTTTCTGGACAAGTCAGTGCAAAATCAGGGCATCTGAGGCCCCCAATGACCCAACCAAGGGGTGATCTTCATCATTTTGAGTGTATTTGATCTTTATTTGATCATGGAAGAAGTTAGAAGTTCACAAAATTCAAGAATTACAAGTTTTTGCAAAGTTGACTTTTTAGGGCATGGTTGACTTTTCATGAAATGTCATTTTATGCCACTTTTTCAACCCTTGCTTTTTGATCCAAAAATGCTTCAAATGGAAAAACTTTGGTCATGAAAGTTGTAGATTAGATCTTTCCCTTTTCAAAAAGTACAAGAACATGATCTAATTCATTTTGGATCAAAAGTTATGGTGTGTCAAAGTTGGCAAAAATCACTAATTTTCAAGACATGCACCAAATGAGAAACTTGCAAAAACTTTGTACCAAGGCATTTGTAGCTTCTAGTTCATGTCTAACCATTACACAAACATCACATGTGACCTAAAAATCAGATTTGAACCAAAACTTCTCATGTTTCATGGCTTGTGGGATGAGAAAGTTTCATATGAACCAAAAGTGATCAACTTGCAAAAACTATCATCACACCTCACCCACTTGTTGCCTTGGCTGCTGAACCATTCTAGCATCCCTCACACACCATGCTGCGCCAGCCCACATGCTTGTACTAGCCTAGGGTTCAACCCATGCTTTCCTTACACCAAAGTTGACATTTTGCAAAAGTGAACTTACCTATCACAGCAGGCCAGGTCACATCATCTGACCAATGAGAGATGTTTATGTGGACAAAATGCTAGCCATTTCATACATCAAGCAAGGCTGAAACACACAAGAGCATCACATTCACAAACTCACTCCCTCAAGCAAAACTCTTCGAATCTCTCCATACAGCTCACAAACACAAAAACCAGTTTCACTGATCAACTCACCTTGCTTCACTAAGTCAAAACCAGCAAGACTTGGGCCTGAACCAAGCAAGAACATCACTCTTCCATTTTTCACTCTCAAAGCCAAAGCTTTCGAAACTCATTCCACAGGCCACAAACACTTGAACAAACTTCATAAACCTTCTCCATTCATCATCCTGATCATAAAGAACCCTTCACCTTTGCCTGAAACAGCCTGAATCACCAACACCATTTTCAACTGAGCTTGAGCAGAAGCTGTTCAAACTCCTTAACCAGCCAACATAAACTTCTTCAAAGCATCCAAACATCATCAAGGGGTCATAAGGAGTGGTTTTCATCAAAGGAAGGGGACAGAAAGTTGCAAGAGTGAAAGCTTCGAAACTCAGGTAGCTCAAGAACATTTTTTCCAGAAATCACTTTTTAAGTTCTTAAGTTGTTCTTCATGATTCACTGATTGTTCTGATGTCTTTAGTTTTGAAAATGGTGGTGAAATAAGAGTTTAATTGCATTCTGAAACTCCCTGACCTAAAAAATGTTTCGTTTCGATTCATGAATTTGAGGGAATATAAATGATGTTTGTGATGGGGTTTTGATTCAGTGGGTTATGGGAATCATTTCTGTATGCTTGGTTTTCATTTTGGTTGCGTTTTGAGGTTTTTAGGGATTTTCAGGTGGGGTTCCCACCGGAGAAGACGACCGGAGGTCTTCTCCGGCCACCTGAAAATCATTAGGGTTTAATCAGGTTATTAATGAGCATTTGAATCTGGAGCGTTAGATTGCTTTGACTGGTTGACTTGCCGCGCGTGTGAATGGTCCAGATTCGTCATTAAACCCTAAACCATAATTAATTAATTCATAAATCAGAATTAAGAAGTTTGAATTCCAGCCCTTGATCTGCGCGCGCAGTCAACACATCCTTCCCCAGAATGAATCCTGGCCTTCCATCCTGCATACTTCAGTCTATTTTTATTTTTATTTCATTTTCTTTCATTTAACTTCCACAATTTATTTAAAATAGTAAAAATGTTTTAAAAATTATGAAACTTTTTGTCAAGAGTTTCATTAATTTTTAAAACACAAAAATATTTTTATTTTCACTTTTAGCATTTAAAAAGTATTTTAAAATATTTAAAAGTTTATTTTTAATTGATTAATGAGAATTAATTTATTAAAAATACTTTTAGGTATTTAAAAATCACCAAAAAATTCATGAAATGTTCTAAGACATTTAGAAACATTGTCCAACCTTCAAACCAAATTTATTTTTTGATCTTGATGCATTTTGAGAATTTTTCCTTGATTTAAAATCATTTTTATGCATTAATTTGATCCAAAGTTCCAAAAATCATTTCTGCCTATCCATGAGGAGTTGGACATTGATTCTTTTTGCATTGCATTGTGTTTAGCATGTAGTTTGTGAGATTAAATGGCCATGATTTGATCTTTCATTTTCCATTTGTTTAGTAATTTTCCTGTTTAGAAACCCCAAAACCCTAGAAATCTTAAGAAAACCATAACTTGAATTTGGTTAGGAGTTGAAACCTCTCCTTTGGGCATTGGGTAAATATAGGATTAGGGGTCCTTTGAGTGGCATTTTCAATTTTTTATCTTAGGGTTTGCTTCTGATTTTGATTTTTGTTTGTTGCATTGATCACAAACCCTAATTTGGGCTTCCATATGCATCCATCTTGCATTCTCTTGCATAACATGACTTGCCATGACATTTCAAGCATCCATTTGATTCATTTGACATCATAAGACATATTGAAAGCATGTTTGATCATTGCATCATGTATTTGCCATGTTGTATGCCATGTGCACTTCATAACTTTTCATGTATGTCCATGCTCCTTAACTTGTTTCATTTGCATTCATGAACTTGTATGATCATCTCCATGTGTTGCCTCATGTTTGTAGCATCTCATAGCATCATTAGCATCATGTAAATGCTTCTGGTTTTGTTTCTCATCATGTCATCTCATCCCATTTTGCATTGCATTGCATTTCCTTTCTAACCTTTCAGGTGGTAAGTGACTTTGAGAAGTGAATTTGCCTTCACTTCTCATAACTTCTCTTCATCTCTTTTATGCATCCATGCTGCATTTTCATATGTGTTTGGATTTGAGCTTGCTCATGCTTCTTCTTCCCACTTTCTTTCTTCAAGTGACTTGACTTCTTGAATGAAGCAAGTTGCTTTGCTTCTCTTGATCCTTTCATCTGCTTCCTGGTGTTTCCATTGAAGATTGTTCTTGCAAACCTCACAAACCTTAGGAACAACCAAGCATGACAATGATTAGGGTTTTGACTAGTCTCCCCTCTTAGTTTTACCTTTGTGTCTCTCTTGAGTCTTCTCTCCTCACCTCATAATCAGGGACTAAACCCTAAAGGCTTTAAGGCTTTGTGATTAAGCTTATGCCTGCATCCTTCTATTAGGATGGAGTGTATAACTTTAATCCTAAGTGTTAAACCCTTAATGTGTTTAACTCCTTTAATCAATTCACATAATAATCATCAAGACATCACACTTGTAACTTGGGCCTTGCATTAGGGTTCTAATTCTTCCTTAATTGGTTAAGAAGGACTAACCCTAGTGTTAATGGACAAGTCCCCCTCAAGTTGTCTTACAAATCATAAAATCCACTTCATCATCATATCATTAAATAAAATCCACTTAATCAAAGGCTTGTCTTGTCATGAGTTTAATCCCTAATCATGGATTAAGTTGAGGAGCTTTCCTCAGCTTAAACATTCTCATCTATTATCCTTCTATTAGGATGGTGTAATGAGTCTATTTAATCCTTGATTATGGCTTAACCTCATTACTTAACACTAAACAAAAACAAAAAAAACATCTAAGTAAATGCAAGTAGGTTAATGATTTTAATCCTACATCATGGTGATTAAGTGTGAGATGCTGACTTCACACTTAAGGTATTCTCATTACCCCTAATCAGAGGGAAGATGTGATGAGTTTACTAAATCCATTGGTTTAGGCTTAAGCTCATTTTCTTATGACAAATACCAAAAAGCAATAAAAGACTGAAAACACAAAAACAAACAATAATCGTCTCCTCCGGGATTCTTTTCTCATCACCTTCACTCATAAGCGAGAACTTGCTTCTTCCGTCTAATGCAAGACAGTTAGCATCTGTGCCAGACAGATCATACACTTGAGCATAGGCAAGTAAGCAGTTCACAAGTCAATTCATCTTTCAGTCTCTTTGGGTCGAACTACGGTGTTCTGACTTCCTCATTGCACGAGAGGATACGTAGGCATAACTTAACGGTTATCGAACAAAAGTCTCTGTATATTCCCCCTCTTTCCAGCATCTTTCTTTTAGCTTCATTATCATGAGCAATTCATTCTCATTCTTACACTGACACTGTATATATATCACACTTCACTTCTCTTACACTGACACCTGTACATCCTTTTCCAGCTATTTTATACACAAATTGCACTGACACTACCCCTTTAAAACACAAATCTCTTAAGCGTGGATCCCGTCGAGTACGGCGGACAATCTGGGTGCTAATACCTTCCCAGGTTGTAACCAACCCCCTTTCTCAGTCTCTCTGGTTCGCAACCGTCTTATCCATCTTTTTCTAGGTCTATGCAGCATTGCCTTTCCTCCGGGATAAAAATGCCTAGCTGGCGACTCTATTCATCTCCAGTGAGTTCACGGCTGTGTGTTCTCATTGTCCCTTTCGCCGACCGTTCGCGTCTGTACCCCATTTGACCCGGTTTCATTTGGTGGGAGCGACAGCTTGGCGACTCTGCTGGGGACCCTTATACTGTAACCAGGGCTTCTGGTTCTTTTTGTGGGTTCCTCCTAGCGCTTGATTGATTTGTGTTTACTGGGGTGTTATGTGCTTATTTGTGTTTGTATATTTGTATTTATTTTTGCTTTATGTACAGCTGCTTTACTGTCTTCTTTATAGCTTTGCATTATATCATATTGTCATACTGTGCTGCTGGCTGGATCTGTTGTTTGCTTTGTTGGGTGGGTGATTCATTGAGAGTTAAGGTCCTATACCTGGGACCTGAGTGACACCTAGGCTAGAGTGAATCATATTCTTTCCCATTCCATCTCGGTCTGGTGCGGGAATATGAAACACGGTTCAGATATGGGTTTCTTCTTGAGAACTCTGTGTTGCAGATTTCCTGCAATGCTAGGGCTATCTGGGAAGCCTGCTAAGTCTGGATGACCTTTTAGTATTGACCTTCAGAAACTGAGGAGAATTAGAGGAGGAACTTTTATGGTTATTGTAAACACTGTACCTCCGGGTTAGAAGTGTTTACACTTCTCATAACTGATCCAAGTCTGAGGATCCTTGTTTTAGAACACCACCTGTGAGGGGGTTGGGCTGTTTACAGGTTTGCAGGTACCTTGTCCTCAGAATACCCTGTTACTTTGATTGGGTTAAGAATACTCCATGTTGGGACAGTTTTTGTGATTCTAAACCCTGGACATGTGGCTCTTTATTTGAGCCCCCCACCTTGGTTACTGGACTTATAGACCTCCATCTGGATTTCTTACACACATGGACTTATATCAGAGCACTTGATCAGATCCAGCTCAGTCACAAACCCTTGCATATCATTTGCATACATAATCATTGCATCATATTGACATTTGCTTATTTGTGTTTCAGGGTATCCATCCTCATTTGGTTTTGGTTTTGACCCCATCTTCAGTATTGACTTATCTTCATCAGCACCTGCTTCAGCTATCAGCTATCTACTTCAGTCACCTGCATCAGCCAGTTAGTGGCCCATTCTTCAGTATCATCATCAGCACTTGTCTCTACTCAGTCTCAACATCATGGCACCTAAAAAGAGCAACATCACCTACCACTTCTTCCAGCCAGAGTTAGCTGACATCAGGAGGATTCAGACCCTGATCACTCCAGACCATATACCACTGTTCAGGGAACACCATGGAGATATACTTGATATGGTTATGGATCTGGACCCCTCACAGAGAAGCCTGATCCACACTTGCCTTCAGTTTTATGATCCCCCACTGAGATGTTTCACTTTTCAGGACTTTCAGTTAGGCCCTTTATTGGAAGAGTACTCCTCATTAGTGGGTATACCTATCAGGGGTGGAGTCCCTTTCAACCCTGAGATGGTCTTTCCTGGTAATGAAGAGGTAGCGAAGGCATTGCATTTGGAACCAGTCCTGATTGGGCAACATATGACTTCTAAGGCTGGAATCCCTGGCCTACATCTGGATTTCTTGATCTCTCAAGCCACCCTGAAAGCTTCTCTAGGAGATTGGAAAGCAGTCTGTGCTTTATTGGCCTTGAGCATATATGGGATTGTATTATTTGCAGATGAGCCTCGATTTGTTAGCAAGAATGCAATCCATCTTTTCATCCTGAAGAACCCAGTACCAACTTTATTGGGGGATCTCTACTATTCAGTGCACCAAAGGAATGAAAAGCAGAGGGGAAGATTAGTGAGGTGTTGTGCTCCATTGTTCCATACTTGGCTTCTCAGGCATTTGCCCAGGACAGATGCATTTTTGAACCCTCATCAACAGAAAAACTGGGCTGGAAGACTTACTACTCTAACTTCAGCTAATATCAGGTGGTGCACTCAAAGCACAAAAGGCAGGGATATCATCACCAGCTGTGGGCATTTTCCCAATGTGCCCCTAATAGGAGTTAAGGGTAGTATTAATTACAACCCTCTGCTGTTCAAAAGACAACTGGGCTATGCACTGGTCCACACTCCTAAGGCACAAGACTTGGTTGAGACTCTTTATTGTGAGAACAAGCTTAATCTGGCTATTGTTAGGCAGGCAGCCTGGGCCTGGGACAATGTGCAGACTAAGGGGGTAACCATCCTGGGGAAGTGTAACAATGTGGCATCAGCACAATACTATGATTGGTCCCATGCCAGGGCTCAATTCTCTGGGATGCCCTTTACTATTGAAGATATGCCTGGGCCTTCCACAACACCACCTCCAGCAACTGTCAGCTTAGAGGAGTTTGAGAAGTTGAAAGAGAGAAATGAGAAGCTGACTCAAGCTCTACAGAAGACCCTCTGGGAAAGGAGTGATGGTAGGTTGGATATTGAGAGGTTAGAAAAGTTGAAAGTGGAGCATTTGGCTAGAATTGAGAAGTCTGAGGATTACATTAAGAAGTCTAGGGCTGGAGAACAGATTTTGAAGAATGCTTGCAAAGAAGCTCAGTTCCAGAAAGCCAGGACAGACTTGTATTTGAAGGAGAGTCAGGCTAGGTGGGTCAGGATCACCGAGGCTCGTACTCTGGAGGACAAGAGGGTCCAAGACAAGATAGAGCAGATGGAAGCTAGTGCAAAAGAGCAACAGGAAGCCCTGGCAGCAGCCCAGAGGGAGATATCAGAGCTAAAGATCAGAGCTGGAGTGAAGAGGTCAAAGGACCAAAGTCAGCACAAGAAGCTAACTACAGCTGTTACTACCCGGAACCTCCTTATCAGGAACCTTACGGAGCGTCCGGCTGATCCTGTGACCGAAGCACTTCTCAAGGAAGTTCGGGAGGATGAGTTTGGTCTTGGTGTTTGACCATTTGCTTGTTGTTGTTTTCATTCCATGTATTTTGGTTTCTTATTTTCTTGTAATGTATTTTGACCCCTCAGAGGGCTTGTATTTGTAAACAAACTATGTACCATTTGCCTGTTGTAATATATGTATTTAGTTTGTTCCATCCGAGTTTACTCCGAAAGCAACATCAACAGCATCTTCAAGGGTCTGGAAGGGTCAAAACTGAATGCCAAGCCGGATACCTTGAAAACAAATAAGCATACTGCATTGCATGCTAACCCTTTGTTTGTTTTGTAGGTATTTGTTTTATTGTTGCTAACTCTGTTGTGATGCTCAGGAGCTATTGCTCGGCGCCGGGTAATTCCCCTCAACCGTCCGCACCGATATCCAACCCGTAACAACCTCCCGGGCATACAGATGGATCAGATGCAGCAGGACCTTACAGAGGTCAGGAACCAAATGACCAACGAGAGGTTGGAAATGAGGAACCAAATGACACAGTTTATGGAGGTAATGAACAACATGGCTCAAAGCCAGGAGAGGCTCAGAGCACTGGTAGAAGGGAGAAATCAGGAAGATCATCAGCCAGGGACTGCTGGGACTAGCAACAATGAAAGAGTCCAACCACATGTTAATCCCCCAGTCTTTGGACCCCACCTCCATCCAGAGGCCAACATCCCTGTCAATATACAAGGGACTGCCACAGCAGGGAGGGTACTGCAAGAAGACCCCCAAGAAGACCAGTTCACAGTAATGGGAGCTGGGGAAGAAGCTTATGATAGAAGGTTGGATGAGATAGCTGAGAAATTAAGATCCTTAGAGTCTCAAAACTCTTTGGGTTTTGATGTTATGGATATGGGCTTGGTAGACGGGGTCAGGATTCCCCACAAGTTTAAGCCACCATGCTTCGAGAAGTATAATGGGACGTCCTGTCCCCGAACCCATCTACAATCTTTTCTCGGGAGGCTAAAGGCCTATACCATGGACGAGAAGCTGTGGATGTTCTACTTTGAGGATAGCTTGACTGGAGCTTCGAGGGAATGGTATTCCCATCTGACAAGAGCAACTATTAGATGCTGGAAGGACCTGGCAGAAGCCTTTATCAGACAGTATCAGTATAATCTGGATATGGCACCCAACAGGACCCTCCTAATGGGAATGTCACAGTCATCTAGAGAGAGCTTCCGAGAGTATGCTCAAAGATGGAGACAGCTTGCTGCTGCTGTCCAGCCACCTATGTCAGAAAGGGAGATGGCTGATATGTTCATGAACACCCTTCAGGGGACTTACATTGATAGGCTAGCTGCCTTCTCATCTACCAGCTTTGCAGATGTAGTCATAGCCGGGGAGAGAATTGAAAGCCTATTGAAGATGGGTAAGATCTCAGACAACGGTGCAAGCTCATCCAGTAATGCAAGGAAGCCTTTTGCGGGCCCAAGAAGGACTTGTGAGACTAATGCCATCCACACCAACAGGGGCAGGCCCCAATATGCTCATAGATCTGTGGCAGCAGTCACCATTCCTGCTCCGGCTCATCCACAACCAGCTTATCAACCTCCGCAGCAAAACTATCAGCAACAACCTCAGTACCATCAACAAAATCAGTATCCTCCAAGAAACTACAACAGCAGTAACACCAACAACAATAACCAGCAAAGGCCATTCCAGCAGAGGCCATCTCAAGCCAACAGGGTGATCGATCTGATCCCTATGCCATATGCTACATTGCTGCCACAACTCCTGAAACTCAACCTAGTTGAGCTAAGGACATTGGCACCTCCAGATCCCAACAGTCTACCCAGGAATTATGACTCCAACGCCAGATGTGCCTTTCATTCAAACGCACCTGGCCACAGTACAGAAAAGTGCAGAGCCTTGCACATGAAGGTACAAGACCTGGTAGACTCTAAAGCCCTGAATTTCGCACCACCACCCAATGTCAACAAAAATCCTATGCCACACCACGGTGGTCCCAGAATCAACGCTATTGAAGAAGACAAGCCGTCTTATTTAATAACCAGTGTGGGTCAGATTCGGACACCGTTGGTGGAGATTAAGGCTCAGCTCCTCGAATGTCAAATGTTCCCGGGGTGTGAGTTAGGGTGTGCTTACTGCAATATTTCAGTAAATGGGTGCGATGACCTGAGGAACGGCATAGATGGTCTCATTCAGAGTGGCCAACTTCAGATCACCACATCATTTCCAACAAATACAGCAATCTCATCAGCAACAATTCCGGTATCTCCTACAACTGCAACAACCATTGTTCCCGACAACTCTTCGGCTTCATCAACAAGTACTTCATCTATCATCTCAACTGATCAGTTATCAACAAATTTTTCTTCTACAACTCCAGCACCACTCCATTTTGAATCTCCTACAACAACAACGTCCATCCTTCCGACAATATCTCCTACAACACCAGCAACAAGTCATGAAGATGTCTCAACTGTCACAATATTTTATGATCCTGAAAACAACTCTGCCTACAACTCAGAAAGTGCTGCTCCCATCAGGGCACCAGTCACGATTTATTATGATCCGCAAACTATCACAGTCCCTTCTGCAGCTGCCATCAGTCCAGTCACTGTCACGATGCCTGGACCAGTACCTTATGAAAGCAATAGGGCCATCCCTTGGCACTACGGCTCTGACGTATACTGCGAAGGAAAGAAAATCACCCTTGAACCATCAACACCTGCACCACAAATAGACAATGTGGGAGGAGGCGGAGGCTTCACTCGAAGCGGACGTCTCTTTGCTCCACAAATTCAAAGACCCGCTGCCGAAGCAGAAGCTGCTGCCAAGGCAAAAGGAAAGAGCCCGGTGCAGGAAGATCAAGCTGTTAAGGAAGCTTTGAAAACACCATTCGATCAAGAAGTTGATGAGTTTATGAGAATCATCAAAAAGAGTGATTACAAAATAGTGGATCAGCTTCACCAGACGCCATCCAAGATCTCTATCCTATCACTGCTTATGTGCTCCGAAGCCCATCGGAATGCATTACTCAAAGTCTTGCACGCAGCTTACGTGCCTGAAGAGATCACCGTCAATCAGTTGGAAACCGTGGTTGGAAATGTTACTGCTAGCAATGGGCTAGGGTTCACCAATACTGACTTGACAGCGGAAGGCCGCAACCATAACAAGGCCTTGCACATCACCATGGAATGTAAAGGCGCAGTCCTTTCCCATGTGCTGGTAGACACAGGGTCATCCCTTAATGTCTTACCGAAGAAGGCCCTGGTGAAGCTAGAGTATGAAGGATTAGCATTGCGTCCCAGTAACCTGGTAGTAAGAGCCTTTGATGGTTCTAAGAGATCGGTGCTGGGAGAAATTGAGCTGCCTGTAACGATTGACCCACAAACCTTTAAAACGATCTTCTACGTGATGGACATTCAGCCTGCCTACAGCTGTTTGTTGGGTAGACCATGGATTCACGTCGCTGGCGCAGTAACGTCTACCCTTCACCAGAAGTTAAAATTTGAGTGGGAAGGCCAAGTCGTTACTATCTGTGGGGAGGAGGATATATTTGTTAGCCATCTGGCTACTTATAAGTATATTGAGATGGATGGGGAGATCCATGAAACAATGAGCCAAGGGTTTGAGGCCCTGAATGTTAATGAAGCATCTGCTGTATCTGGGATCTCCATGTCATCTTATCAACAAGCCCGGAAGGTTGTTGAGGAAGGAACTGCCCAAGGCTGGGGCAAGGTTTTATCTGTGGAGGAGAAGAAAGACAAGTTTGGGTTGGGTTACAGACCAACTCAACAAAATCAAGCAGAGGCTGCTGAGAAGCCCGGTTTTGTCAATGGGGGGATGCTCACCCCTGATGCTATCAACAATTTGGAAGACGAGCTGGAAGAGGAGCGCAATCTGGAGGATTGGATTCGTCCAAAGATCCCGGGGAGCAGTATCTCAAACTGGTCTTCCCAGGAAATTATAAGAGTTACTCATGCAGAGTAATTATTATTTCCTGTATTTTTATAGCATGCATCAAAGTCTTGCATCTTGCCCAAGATGACAAGACTCATTTTGTAATCGGGCCATCTGTACTTTTTGTGCAAACAAGATTAATCAATGAAATATCAGACATCTTTTTGCAAATGAGTCTTTTTCTTTTCCGCTCACTGTTTTTCCATTTTTCTTTTTGTACAAAAAAATAAATGGCGATGTTTTCAAAATGACAACTTTATTTCACTTTTCTAAACAAGATTAAAATCAATCACTAAAATGAACAAACTGAACCCTTGCAGAGAGTGCCTTCCAGACAGCACCGACAACAGCACGGCTATGACTTCGTATGACTTTGACAATCCAATCAATCAAGCTGATGAAGGGGTTGAAGAAGAGTATGAGCTTCCTGAAGAGCTAGCCAGGTTGTTGAGACAAGAGGAAAAGGTTATCACTCCTCATCAGGAGGAGGTTGAAACGATTAATCTTGGTACAGCTGAAGACGTGAAAGAAGTTAAAATCGGGGCTTGCCTACAAAACTCGGTGAAGAGACAAATGATTGACCTGCTTCAAGAGTATGTGGATGTGTTTGCTTGGTCTTATCAAGATATGCCAGGGTTGGACACCGACATTGTTGTGCACAAGCTGCCTTTGAGAGAAGAATGCCCACCGGTTAAACAGAAACTGCGCCGTACTCGCCCAGACATGGCAATGAAGATCAAGGAAGAGGTACAAAAGCAATGGGACGCCGGGTTCCTCGCTGTAACTAGCTATCCGCCGTGGGTTGCTAACATAGTACCTGTGCCTAAGAAAGACGGCAAAGTAAGAATGTGTGTTGACTACCGGGATCTGAACAGAGCCAGCCCGAAGGACGATTTCCCATTACCTCACATTGATGTATTGGTGGATAATACGGCTCAGTTCTCGGTATTCTCCTTCATGGACGGATTTTCAGGGTACAATCAGATCAAGATGTCACCTGAAGACATGGAGAAGACAACCTTCATTACACCTTGGGGCACGTTCTGTTACAAAGTGATGCCATTCGGACTGAAGAATGCTGGTGCCACATATCAACGGGCTATGGTGACATTATTCCACGATATGATCCATAAAGAAATAGAATGTTACGTGGATGACATGATTGCCAAGTCCCTTACTGAAGAAGATCACCTGGTGAATCTGCTGAAGCTATTTAAGCGTCTGAGGAAGTACCAACTGAAGTTGAACCCCAACAAATGCACATTCGGGGTGCGATCTGGTAAGCTGCTGGGCTTTATTGTAAGCGAGAAGGGGATTGAAGTTGACCCTGATAAAGTCAAAGCTATTCAAGAGATGCCTGCACCGAAAACAGAGAAAGAAGTTCGAGGGTTCTTAGGTCGATTGAACTACATCTCACGGTTCATATCCCACCTTACAGCAACCTGTGAACCCTTGTTCAAGCTGTTAAGAAAAGAACAGACGGTCAGGTGGAATGAAGACTGCCAGAAGGCTTTTGACAAGATCAAAGAATATCTGCAAGAACCTCCAATCCTTATGCCTCCAGTTGAAGGAAGACCTCTGATAATGTACTTGACAGTATTAGAAGAGTCAATGGGATGTGTGCTGGGCCAGCATGACGAGTCTGGTCGAAAAGAGTATGCAATATACTACCTGAGCAAAAAGTTTACCGACTGTGAACAACGTTATTCACTGCTCGAGAAAACTTGCTGTGCTTTAGCGTGGGCTGCTCGCCGACTAAGACAGTATATGTTGACCCACACTACTTTATTGATATCAAAAATGGACCCAGTCAAGTACATTTTCGAGAAGCCAGCTCTTACCGGACGGGTTGCAAGATGGCAAATGATTCTCACAGAATATGACATTCAGTACACATCTCAGAAAGCCATCAAGGGCAGTGTATTGTCTGAATACCTTGCTGAGCAACCCATTGATGACTACCAGCCTATGAGATTTGACTTCCCTGATGAAGACATCATGTTCATAAAAGCAAAAGATCATGAAGAGCCTATTCACACTGAAGGGCCTAACCCGGAAGAAGAATGGACTATGATGTTTGATGGGGCTGTTAATATGAATGGTCGTGGTGTTGGTGCAGTACTCATTACACCTAAAGGAGTTCACATGCCTTTCTCGGCAAAGCTCACTTTCAACTGCACTAACAATGAAGCTGAATACGAAGCTTGCATTATGGGTCTTGAGGAAGCCATTGACCTCAGGATCAAGACATTGACTGTATTCGGAGATTCAGCTTTGGTAGTTAATCAAACCAACGGAAAATGGTACACCCACCAGGATCATCTGATACCTTACAGGGATTATACAAGGAGGTTATTGACTTTCTTCACAACAGTCAAGCTTGAGTATATCCCTCGGGACGAGAACCAGTTTGCAGATGCTCTTGCTACCATTTCATCCATGATCAAAGTTCAAGCTGCTAACTTTGTACCTCAGATTTCAGTGTCCAGACTTGATAGACCAGCATATGTGTTCGCAGCAGAAGTTGTCAAAGATGATAAGCCTTGGTTCCATGACATTAAATGCTTCTTGGAGGATCAAGCATACCCACCTGGGGCATCTTCCAATGATAAGAAGACTTTGAGAAGGCTTGCTGGTAGTTTCTTCCTGAACACTGATGGGTCTTTATACAAAAGGAACTTTGATATGGTACTCCTCAGATGTGTTGACAAGACGGAAGCAGATTTGTTAATGCGTGAAGTGCACGAAGGATCCTTTGGTACCCATGCTGGAGGACATGTCATGGCTAAGAAGTTGTTAAGATCGGGTTATTACTGGATCACAATGGATGCCGACTGTTGTGCCTACGCCAGAAAATGCCACAAATGCCAGATCTACGCAGATAAGGTGCATGTGCCTCCCAATCCTTTGAACATCATGTCTTCACCATGGCCCTTTGCCGTGTGGGGCATTGATATGATTGGCAAGATTGAGCCAACTGCTTCGAACGACCACAGATTCATCCTGGTTGCCATTGATTATTTCACCAAGTGGGTCGAAGCAGCTTCCTATGCCAATGTTACAAGACAAATGGTAGCCAGATTTCTGAAGAGAGATATCATCTGTCGATATGGAGTTCCCGAGCGAATCATTACTGATAATGGTTCCAACTTGAACAACAAAATGATGGCAGAGCTGTGCCGGGACTTCAAGATCCAACATCACAATTCTTCTCCTTACAGGCCAAAGATGAATGGCGTTGTTGAGGCAGCAAATAAAAATATCAAGAAGATTGTGCAGAAGATGGTAGTCACTTACAAAGACTGGCATGAAATGCTACCGTTTGCCTTGCATGGGTACCGCACGTCAATCAGAACATCCACTGGGGCAACACCGTATCAGCTTGTGTATGGTATGGAAGCAGTCCTACCTGTTGAAGTTGAATTACCCTCTCTGCGGGTACTAATGGATGTTAAACTGAGTGAAGCAGAATGGGTTCGGGCCCGATACGAACAACTGAGTCTGATCGAAGAGAAAAGATTGGCTGCAATCTGTCATGGGCAGTTATATCAGAAGAGAATGAAGAAAGCCTTCGATCAGAAAGTCAGACACCGAGGGTACCAAGTAGGAGATCTTGTGCTGAAGAGAATCCTCCCTCCTCATACAGACCACAGGGGCAAATGGACTCCAAATTATGAAGGACCATTTGTAGTAAAGAAAGTTTTTTCCGGTGGAGCACTGATGCTCAGCACCATGGATGGTGAAGATTTCCCGTCCCCTGTGAATTCAGATGCAGTTAAAAAATACTTCGCATAAAAAATGACCCGCTGGACACAAAAACAGAATGTAAGTCCAGGCAAAAATAGGGCATCCCGGCGAGTCAAAAACAGAATAAAAGACTCGGGCAAAAATAAGGGAAATAAATAAACAAAAATGTACACCCGCTGAGTTGAAAAGCCGCATTGGACAGCTCAGGCAAAAATGGGTATCCCGATGGATTGAAAACCCGAAAGGGCGATCCATGCAAAATAAGGGAATAAGCGAACAACTGCATTCTGAATTCGTCTGTATTACCTACAACTTGGTAAGCTTCGAAAGGATCAAGCCTCAGTCAGAAGCAACTTTCTTCAGAAAGCAAGACGAGAAGAACGTCGGAAGTCATACGAGTCATAGCGAAAGAGGAAGCTCCTTTGAAAGCGTCGTCAACATCGCCAGCACTTTATTTCTCAATTTGTAACAGTCTCTTCATTTTAGGAGATTTGTTTCTTTGACTGTATCTTGCCAATTCAGGGCACATGAATTAATAAAATCAGATTTTCCAATCATGACTCGTCTTATACATTTTTATTTGCAAAGGATGTCTGATGTCTCTAAAAAACTGATTGCATAAGTACAGATATTTTTCTTCAAAAACACATGCTTACAGGGAATATACTTACTCTCGAAAGTGCTTAACTCCTATGACGGAATCCAGTAAAGGATGCCTCGGGATCATTTGTGCGTTTCCTTATCTTTGCAGGGGTGCAGGTATCCAGAACGCAACTTGGGGCATGCAAGTTACATCCCCGCAAGCTGACAAATCAACACTCACTCTTGGCACCAGAGGTGTTTTCTCCCCAGCTGAGTTGCCAACAACTTTCCCCAGCCAGTTGCCACTTGTCAATTTCCCCAGCTGTAGTGTCAATCATTCTTCCTCAGCAGAATGCAGAAGTCAGGGAACCATCTCCCCACAGAATCCTCGGCCTCTTTTCAGAAGAGCAACGCATGAAGGAGTCACAACAAAGTACGGAAAGCTTCTACAAACCCCAGCTGGGTCCCATATTACAAGGATATGTCAATCAGTGACCTAGATCCCCAAGCAAATACATCTCACCAGATCTATCAATGATCTCATCCCCAGCTGGGAGGTCCATTTCAAACAGATCAGCCAGAGATCTTCGCAGCAACGGGATCCAAGTCCCGGTTTGGTATTTTCGCATAATCATGGCATTCGCATCATATTCACCCACAAAGCGTAGCATTCCGTCTAATACGGAGCATTACGGCAAAAATCAAACGCATAGCATAATCATAAGCCATGTTGTGAATCGAACACTTGTGAATAATAACCATTCATCAGAATGCAGAATACTTTCCCCAAAATCCCCACCAGAGTCCCCAGCAAAAGCAGTTGCCTCACAAATCAAACATCAGTACATACTCCTTGTGGCACCCGTCCGTGTCATACCCCAGCAGAAAGCCAAAGACATCATCTTTGCACTCACCTATACTTGTATATACATTTTCTTGACACCCGTCCGTGTCATATCCCCAGCGCAGTCGCTTACACTTTTACAACCCATATACTTGTTGATATTTTTATACTTTTCTCTCTTGACACTCGTCCGTGTCACCCTCCCCAGCGGATAAACATTCATCTATACACCACTCATACTACTCATGTTACACTTATATAGATACTCGCCCGTATCTTGTTTAAACCACTCATACTTATTACTCCTCAGATTCGACACTCGTCCGTGTTCTTTGTTAACCAGTTGGTACTCGCCCGTACCATCATCTCAGAGCATGCGTCAAGCGTTTGTTTCTACCTGATACTCGTCTGTATCATAGTCTTAGGTATGCTCGTCCGCATCTTTAATCCATACACTGTGTCAAACACTCTTGTCTTCTTGAATTTAGACACTCGTCTGTGTCTACTATTCCCCAGAAGAGTCCCTTCAGATTCAACACTCGTCCGTGTTCTCTGTTAACCCGTTGATACTCGTCCGTATCATCATCTCTGAACACGTGTCAGTTTGTTTCTACCCGATACTCGTCCGTATCGTAGTCTTAAGGATGCTCGTCCGCATCTTTAATCTATACACTAACGTCCAAACACTTATACCTTTTGTTTCTTGGATATAAACACTCGTCCGTGTTTACTATTCCCAGTAGATCACCAACAAAGCAAATTTTCCTTTTTATCTGACACTCGTCCTGTGTCATGATAAACCCTGAGAGCAGCCGTACCCTGCTAGGTGGTCGTCCTCCGCCTCTTGATGGTCGTCCTCCATCATGCTCATCCGATGGCCGTCCCCATCGTTGATATTCAGCAGCCGTCCCCTGCTAGGTGGTCGTCCTCCACCTCTTGATGATCGTCCTTCATCACTTTATCCAATGGTCGTCCCCATTGTTGATTTTTGGTTATCTGACATTCGTCCTATGTCACGATAAACCTCGAGAGCAGCTGTCCCCTGCTAGGTGGTCGTCCTCCACCTCTTGATGGTCGTCCTCCATCATGCTCGTCCGATGGCCGTCCCCATCGTTGACCTTTTATCCGGCATTCGTCCTATGTCGCGATATTTTCGGCAGCCGTACCCTGCCTGGTGGTCGTCCTCCACCTTAGATGACCGTCCCTCATCTTATCCTCAACAGAGCAGCCGTCCCCTGCTAGGTGATTGTCCTTCACCTTTGATGACCGTACCTCATCATCTGTTTATTTCATTTATTCTTTAACCCGATGGCCGTCCCCGTCGTGGTCCCTTTTCTTTTTAGCCCGATGGCCGTCCCCATCGTCGGTTACTTTGCTTTATGAACTTGATGGCCGTCCCCGTCATGTTTCATTAATTCCCAGAGAATCTTACAACTTTATCTTGATGGCCGTCCCCATCATGATATCTTATTTTTCCAGCTAGTCGGCCGTCCCCGTCTTGGCTTTACCTTTTATCTCCAGCATGTCGGCCGTCCCCGTCATTGCTTTATTTCCCACACCTTCCCCAGCGTGTCGGCCGTCCCCGTCATTGTTATTTACCCAGCAGTCGTCCTCTGCTCGACGGTCGTCCTCCGTCGCCCGCACTTTACAATATACTTTATTTTCCTTTTACAATCTATATCCCTTTTCTTCTTCATTCCGTGAGTGCAAATTTCGGACTGTCTTTGATATTCAACCACAAGTTATCTTGTTTGCCTGTTAAGCCGTTGCTTACATCCTGCACAGCTAACTCATGTTTGAATAGGGGCAGCTTTAAACACCCCAAATTTGCCCTCACCCATTCACACCATGGCTTGTGATCATTTCATATGCATAAACACAATCATATTATCTCATATCTCATTTTTTGATTCACTGCATAGATTCAAAGTCATCTGCACCTAGGGTTTGTGATCTGAGCAATCCAAGAGCCTCTTGAGCCACTCCAAAGGCCATCAATCACTTCAAAGGGATCCATGTGTGTTCTTGTATCATATTACATCCTCTCAAAGTCAAAAATGCCAAAGGATCACAAGAACTGGGATTGGTATGGAAGCAGAGCCAAGTTTGACTGCACAGTTGACCTAAAATTAGGGTTTTGGTTTCAGAGGCCATAACTCCAAATTTTTTGGTCATTCTTGTTTCCATTGGTCTCCATATGGTGTAGGGAGTGTGCACATCAATTTTCATGAAGAAATTTCATGGGGAAGTCATCTGATCAAGAGTTGACTTTCTGGACAAGTCAGTGCAAAATCAGGGCATCTGAGGCCCCCAATGACCCAACCAAGGGGTGATCTTCATCATTTTGAGTGTATTTGATCTTTATTTGATCATGGAAGAAGTTAGAAGTTCACAAAATTCAAGAATTACAAGTTTTTGCAAAGTTGACTTTTTAGGGCATGGTTGACTTTTCATGAAATGTCATTTTATGCCACTTTTTCAACCCTTGATTGTTGATCCAAAAATGCTTCAAATGGAAAAACTTTGGTCATGAAAGTTGTAGATTAGATCTTTCCCTTTTCAAAAAGTACAAGAACATGATCTAATTCATTTTGGATCAAAAGTTATGGTGTGTCAAAGTTGGCAAAAATCACTAATTTTTAAGACATGCACCAAATGAGAAACTTGCAAAAACTTTGTACCAAGGCATTTGTAGCTTCTAGTTCATGTCTAACCATTACACAAACATCACATGTGACCTAAAAATCAGATTTGAACCAAAACTTCTCATGTTTCATGGCTTGTGGGATGAGAAAGTTTCATATGAACCAAAAGTGATCAACTTGCAAAAACTATCATCACACCTCACCCACTTGTTGCCTTGGCTGCTGAACCATTCTAGCATCCCTCACACACCATGCTGCGCCAGCCCACATGCTTGTACTAGCCTAGGGTTCAACCCATGCTTTCCTTACACCAAAGTTGACATTTTGCAAAAGTGAACTTACCTATCACAGCAGGCCAGGTCACATCATCTGAACAATGAGAGATGTTTATGTGGACAAAATGCTAGCCATTTCATACATCAAGCAAGGCTGAAACACACAAGAGCATCACATTCACAAACTCACTCCCTCAAGCAAAACTCTTCGAATCTCTCCATACAGCTCACAAACACAAAAACCAGTTTCACTGATCAACTCACCTTGCTTCACTAAGTCAAAACCATGAGGAGTTGGACATTGATTCTTTTTGCATTGCATTGTGTTTAGCATGTAGTTTGTGAGATTAAATGGCCATGATTTGATCTTTCATTTTCCATTTGTTTAGTAATTTTCCTGTTTAGAAACCCCAAAACCCTAGAAATCTTAAGAAAACCATAACTTGAATTTGGTTAGGAGTTGAAACCTCTCCTTTGGGCATTGGGTAAATATAGGATTAGGGGTCCTTTGAGTGGCATTTTCAATTTTTTATCTTAGGGTTTGCTTCTGATTTTGATTTTTGTTTGTTGCATTGATCACAAACCCTAATTTGGGCTTCCATATGCATCCATCTTGCATTCTCTTGCATAACATGACTTGCCATGACATTTCAAGCATCCATTTGATTCATTTGACATCATAAGACATATTGAAAGCATGTTTGATCATTGCATCATGTATTTGCCATGTTGTATGCCATGTGCACTTCATAACTTTTCATGTATGTCCATGCTCCTTAACTTGTTTCATTTGCATTCATGAACTTGTATGATCATCTCCATGTGCTGCCTCATGTTTGTAGCATCTCATAGCATCATTAGCATCATGTAAATGCTTCTGGTTTTGTTTCTCATCATGTCATCTCATCCCATTTTGCATTGCATTGCATTTCCTTTCTAACCTTTCAGGTGGTAAGTGACTTTGAGAAGTGAATTTGCCTTCACTTCTCATAACTTCTCTTCATCTCTTTTATGCATCCATGCTGCATTTTCATATGTGTTTGGATTTGAGCTTGCTCATGCTTCTTCTTCCCACTTTCTTTCTTCAAGTGACTTGACTTCTTGAATGAAGCAAGTTGCTTTGCTTCTCTTGATCCTTTCATCTGCTTCCTGGTGTTTCCATTGAAGATTGTTCTTGCAAACCTCACAAACCTTAGGAACAACCAAGCATGACAATGATTAGGGTTTTGACTAGTCTCCCCTCTTAGTTTTACCTTTGTGTCTCTCTTGAGTCTTCTCTCCTCACCTCATAATCAGGGACTAAACCCTAAAGGCTTTAAGGCTTTGTGATTAAGCTTATGCCTGCATCCTTCTATTAGGATGAAGTGTATAACTTTAATCCTAAGTGTTAAACCCTTAATGTGTTTAACTCCTTTAATCAATTCACATAATAATCATCAAGACATCACACTTGTAACTTGGGCCTTGCATTAGGGTTCTAATTCTTCCTTAATTGGTTAAGAAGGACTAACCCTAGTGTTAATGGACAAGTCCCCCTCAAGTTGTCTTACAAATCATAAAATCCACTTCATCATCATATCATTAAATAAAATCCACTTAATCAAAGGCTTGTCTTGTCATGAGTTTAATCCCTAATCATGGATTAAGTTGAGGAGCTTTCCTCAGCTTAAACATTCTCATCTATTATCCTTCTATTAGGATGGTGTAATGAGTCTGTTTAATCCTTGATTATGGCTTAACCTCATTACTTAACACTAAACAAAAACAACAAAAACATCTAAATAAATGCAAGTAGGTTAATGATTTTAATCCTACATCATGGTGATTAAGTGTGAGATGCTGACTTCACACTTAAGGTATTCTCATTACCCCTAATCAGAGGGAAGATGTGATGAGTTTACTAAATCCATTGGTTTAGGCTTAAGCTCATTTTCTTATGACAAATACCAAAAAGCAATAAAAGACTGAAAACACAAAAACAAACAATAATCGTCTCCTCCGGGATTCTTTTCTCATCACCTTCACTCATAAGCGAGAACTTGCTTCTTCCGTCTAATGCAAGACAGTTAGCATCTGTGCCAGACAGATCATACACTTGATCATAGGCAAGTAAGCAGTTCACAAGTCAATTCATCTTTCAGTCTCTTTGGGTCGAACTACGGTGTTCTGACTTCCTCATTGCACGAGAGGATACGTAGGCATAACTTAACGGTTATCGAACAAAAGTCTCTGTATATTCCCCCTCTTTCCAGCATCTTTCTTTTAGCTTCATTATCATGAGCAATTCATTCTCATTCTTACACTGACACTGTATATATATCACACTTCACTTCTCTTACACTGACACCTGTACATCCTTTTCCAGCTATTTTATACACAAATTGCACTGACACTACCCCTTTAAAACACAAATCTCTTAAGCGTGGATCCCGTCGAGTACGGCGGACAATCTGGGTGCTAATACCTTCCCAGGTTGTAACCAACCCCCTTTCTCAGTCTCTCTGGTTCGCAACCGTCTTATCCATCTTTTTCTAGGTCTATGCAGCATTGCCTTTCCTCCGGGATAAAAATGCCTAGCTGGCGACTCTATTCATCTCCAGTGAGTTCACGGCTGTGTGTTCTCATTGTCCCTTTCGCCGACCGTTCGCGTCTGTACCCCATTTGACCCGGTTTCATTTGGTGGGAGCGACAGCAAGGATAGCCTTAACTCCACTTCTTGTTTCCAGGACAATGTCTGATTTCTTTAAATGTAGGGCTGCAACAATGACTTCAGGTTTAGGCTCTTTTTCCAAGCCTGTGAAGGGTTTATGATCAAGGATAGGTATACCCAGAAGCTTGGAGAACTCTTCCATTGAAGGCACCAGCTGATAGTCGGGGAATGTGAAGCAATGATGTTTAGGATCAAAGAACTGAAACAGAACACTCATCATGTCTTCATTGAACCCTGAAGTGACTAGATCCAGTAGGTGACCATGCCTCTTGATGAACTGGGAGTTTTCAGAAACTTGAGACACCAATTCCTTAAGCTTAGGAGGTATTCCTATAAAGTTGATCCGGATGGTATTCCTACGAGCAAAGGCCATGACCTGCAACAAAGAACAAAGATAAATCCTTTGGTCCTTGAAATGGTTAGTGAAAATGCTATGCTTATGATGCATGATGATGTTATGATGTTATGCTCAATCACAAACATGTGGCACACACAAACAAGTCACACAATAGCCCTAGGTTTAGAGGCTTGCATGAGGTTTTAAGGTAAGTACCCTCCCCTGAAGTTAGTTGGTTCATCTTGTCCTATAAAGTAACCAGGTTCTAAGGGATCTCAATATCATTGATCCTTCACAAGGGTGGTTGTTCAGTAGGCAACTTACTTGCCAACCAAAACCCTCCAAGTTTAGAATCTCAATGAGCGTAGTATCGAGTATCAACCAACTTCAGTCTTCACCAAAGTCGGTTATCTCACTACTTTCTAAAGGCCAAGATGGGATGACTAGGGTTCTAAAAGTCAGATAGTGTATTGACAACATATGGCAGCCTCATATTATCCTCAACTTGCTTAAGGAATATAAGCACCAACCAAGAAGTCACACTAACTATGGCCACCAGATCAACCATATCGGTATACGCCGTACAGTTTCCTTGGTCTATTGTCATTTACCTAAGGTACACTAGATCCGGGTTAGGATCTTTCACACATAAGAGCACCCAACAAGTAAAGTAAAGCAAACAAAGCAAACAATTTTAAAGTGATCTAATTCCTAAGGTTACCCCTCTTTTATTAAATCCCCAGCAGAGTCGCCAGTTCTGTAACACGGTGGGAGAACTGCCTTTTCTATAAATGTTGCGGATAGCAAGAGTCGCCACCATCTTTTATTTTATCCAAAAGGAAAGGACACAAAGGAACAGGAAAGACCTTAAAAATATTTTGAGTTCGGGGGGTAGGTTATATAAAGGAAAGGTGTTAGCACCCTTTATATCATGGGTATCCATGGGCTCTTAGTTACTTAGCTCACTTTAAATTGTTTTGAGAAAGGTGTAGTGTGTGATTAAAAATTTTCTAAGTACTTTATAATGATCCTCATATGGATGTATATAAAGACTTTGTTTTGAAAATTTGTTTGAAATGTGAAGTGAAATGAAGTATTTTGAGGAAAAGTGAGCAAGTACTTAAGAGGAACCTACCCTATGCTAAGTCTTTATTGTTCTTATATGTTCTTTCAATGGTAAGACTATCCCTATTATTAAGGAATAGGTAGTCATTACCTTGGATGTTTTTAAGGGACATGTGAAGGAACATCTGTATTTAGGCAACTGTAAGGTGTCTTTAGCAATTCGTAGGGACTTATCATCTTTTATTCGAAGGGACAAGATCATTATTCCGTAGGCAACCTCGAAGGGACTTGATCTTATAAACTTAAAGAGACTTGATGATATTAATGGAGGGACTTTGCTTTAAGACACCTTACTTGACCTTAGAATTAGGCAACATGAGGAGTAACCCTAGAAAGTGTGAGATGGCGATCAAAGATCGACTTACGTGTGTGAGTGTTCATATTCAAATATTTATCTTATTTAATTAGTTTTCTAAATTATTTTAACTACACATAGTTATTCACACCCTATAGTTACTAACCATGGCAATAAAAATATTTATGAATATAAAATAGAAACAAGAATAAACCTACAACTATTACATGGCTTTCGCAATTACATAATAATAGAAATAATTAAATGATAAATATATAAATAAATAATAAAAGGGTTAGCAATAAAATAATCATAAGGAAAAGAGGTTAGCACAAATATACAAAAATATAAAATTTATAACATTTAAGAAAATATTTTGTTAAATTGAATAAATAATTTTAAAGAATTTTTAAAAGAAAATAAGAAAATTATAATAATAATAAACAATATAATAATTATTTACAAAAAAAAAGATTAATTATATATTAGAATAAGAATTATTTAAATTTAATGTTAAAGCTAATGAAAATTAGGGTAAATAAAAATTAGGTTTTTGGAAATTATTTAAGCAAAATTAGGGTTTTAATTGAAATATTAATTGACTTATTTACAAAATAAAATATATTGAATAATAATATAAACATAAAATAAAAACAAATTATATTTGAGAAAATAAAATATTGATTTTAAAAAATATAAAGTTTTTTTTTTATTCTATGAAAACATATTATATTATTATTTAAAATTAATTTATGTGAAAATATAATTTATATAATTAAATAAATAAGAAAAAGAAAATAAAAGAAATTAGGTTTAAAAAAAAATGGGGTGGAGGGATCAGCCAAGGATCGAACCCACCCCAGTTACCTCATATGCTTCAGGCTTAACCACCAGGACAAGCACGCGCTTGTGTCAACTACCTGGACCATAATCCTTAAGTTTTCAACCTGCAAACCAAAATAATAGTGTAAAAAAAACGTTGGAATTAAGGATCGAACCAAGCCCCTTATGCTCATTCGTGCGCGTTCGTTACCACTGGGCCACCTGCATAGTTTGTAACATGAACGCACAAAATAATTAATAAAATAAATCCAATTTTTAAAAATCAGATTGCGCGTCCACTTCATCTTCAACCTTCGTCCGTTGGTTTAGACTTATACCTACGGCTTTCCGTCACTAGAGGTTCTAGGGACGAATTTTTGCCGTCACTACAAAGCCTGCATATTAAAACGTGAAAAATCCGAACAATAAATTTGTTCTAATTGTTCAAATCGATTAAAAGATGATCATTGATTCCAAATATATCATTAATTTGGTTTAAAATGGGCTTTTAAACGAGTTCTCAATTCACGGGTTCTTTAAACCCTAACATGGCATCTTGTTGAATCATCATCAAAATTCAAATTAATCCACCCAGAATTGTTCTACACATCCAACCAAACGTTATTATGCAAACAAAAACGATTAATTATACATGAATATATGAAAACGACAAATCGAAAAAAGAAGAATAAAATGCAATCGGTTATGGCATTTTGGTGCATGAATGGATGAGCTAATGATTGGTTTACGTTCAGTGATACTCAAGGAAGACAATGCAACCTCAAAATTTCCTTGAGAATGCTTGCAACTTTGAAACCGAATTTGAAATTTTCTTTGATTTTTGAAAGCTTGAATGTTGTTCTTAAAGGTTCAATTTCGTCCCCCTTGTGTTTGTATGAGTTGTCTATATGTAGTAGAACAAAATTAGGTTAAAAAACCACATCATATTTTGGATTTTTGGATAGTTAGAGATTGAAAAATATATGCCTTTAAAATATTGAAAATTTGGATATATCCTTGCTATTTTTGTATGATCTGAATTTTTATAGTTTCAATCACCTCTAAATGAACATTAAGACTTTCTAGAACCAAAATCAAATCAAATATTCATACTTTTATATTTAATTTTGATTTAAAATGATTTTTAATGTAAAAAATCATAATAAATAAAATAAAATGAATAAAAATATGAATAAATAATTTTTAATTCGTGCATGATGTCATGGAAGTGTTTGGATCATAAAAATGTAAGCCCATTTGGTGAAATTTGGTTTTAAGACCTCATTTGCTTCATAAACCTCACAAAAATTTCCCAACTTTGCAAGGACACAAATCCCACAATTTTAATGCTATG
The DNA here is from genome assembly GCA_963966055.1 of Lathyrus aphaca. Lineage (NCBI taxonomy): Eukaryota > Viridiplantae > Streptophyta > Magnoliopsida > Fabales > Fabaceae > Lathyrus > Lathyrus aphaca. Next base: position 506,731,366 of record OZ014522.1, on the reverse strand, counting down.
AAGGTGTTCTTGGACATTTTGGAAAGCTTAAAGAGTCCTCTAACCAACATCTTTGGTCTCATGTCCATATCTTTTACCATTCTCAAGTTATGTTCTTTTGAAGTTGTTGACTGTTTGTTGACTTTTAAAAGGGCCTATAATGTCTTAGCTCATACCTTCCAAATGAAGCATTTTTGGGCTTGGCTTGTGATACACAAAGTTGTAGAAAATTCAATTTCCTTCAAAATGATCTTTGGATGGAAAAATTTTGATGAAGCATGTGAAAGTTATGGCTGGTCAAAGTTCAGTTGACTTTTCCTGTGAAAACCCTAATTTAGAAACCCCTGATTCTTGATGATCTGAAATCTCCTTGATGAATCATGATCAAACCTTGATAAAATGATGAATTTTACTTCATATACTTGATTTTTGAAAAAAAATCATGAAGTTTGACTTTGGTTTGACCACAGTTGACCTTAGTTTGACTTTTTAACTGCTTTGACTGATTTTAAACTATCTGATCATCTGATTGAGCAAACCTTTTGGGAAAGTCTTGAAACTTGACATGGGGATTCTTGAACACATATAGGATGCTATGAAGCTCACTTGAAGTCTTGGAAGTACATTTAGCCTGATGAAAGTCAAAACCCTAGTTTAAGATGCATTGCTTAGGAGGATGCATTGTCTGAGGGAATTGTCAAACTTTCTGACTAATTGTGAACCTCTTCAGATACCTTGTGAACCTTGTGAACCTCTAGGGATTCCTTAGTGCACAATGTCCTGTCTTGGTGAGGGCAAATTTTGGGGTGCAACAGAGGCGTATGCTTAGGTAAATTTAAGCACAAGGTAAATGACTCTATTGTAGTGGGGTAATGATGATTTATGTCACTGTTATGGTTGTCGGCTATCTATTGACAAATTGAGAAACTGTTCACCCTTAATCTCTTGTTGATAGTAGACAAAATCATGTTGGATGGAATATATATGTCTTGCCAACTAGAATTGTATGTACAATAAATAGTTTGGAGTTGAGTCAAGTGCTTAAGGATTGTTTTGATTAGTCGATGCAGATTCTTATATAGGAAGATGAGGCAGACTCAAGGATGTTAGTATGAGGTTACAAGTTGATCGGTGAGTAGTATGGAAACTCGTAGTTATGTTCTAGATAACTTGAGTTTTGATTTGTGATGGATCGAGAATCGGATTGACATGAGACTTGAAGCATTGTAGAAATGATCCAAGGAGGAAGTAAATGGAAATGTAAGACCATGATTTGACCAAGGATGTCAGATAGAGAATAGTAGTGGCTGGTATGTCTTAAATTGTATATAAGGAATATGAATTCTAATTTCCATACTTGTTTGGATAAGTTAGAACTGGTGTTCGTTGTGGATGTTCTAATCTATTATAAAATTAGAAGGAGAGTGCATAGAGTATTTGAGAATGGAGTTACAAGTATTAAATGAAGTGAAGTTATATGTAAGTTATCAAAGTGTGATCTTTAGTTATAGATATGAGTTTACTTTGTTGTGGTAATTCAGATTGAGGGTATGGTGGCGGATCCATCAAAAGTATAGGTAGTTCTACAATGAGGAAGCTCTGAAGTGGATTAATGGGAGTATGATATTCTTGGACTTAGTTGGTTATTATCATAGAGTTTTTGTATCAGAAATTATGAAGGGCGCTTAGCATTGTTAAGCATGCTTATCATGAGCTAGAACCCGTTTAGCGCGGTCTGGGAGTGAAAAAGATGATTTTCTGGTTGAAATTAATTGGGCACATGTATCCTTATGATGTTGTAATGTTGTTATGTGTTTAAGATGGGTTTAGACAATGTGTTAATACAAGATGGTAAAGTTGTAGCTTATGTTTTACGATAATTGGGGATTCATGAAAGTATCTATCCTATTCAAGATTTGGAGTTGGGTGCAGTTGTAGTTATGTTGGATATTCCGAGGTATTATTCTTATGGATCTAGGTTCGAAGTATTCAGTAATCACAAGAGTGTATAATACTTGTTGGTCGGAATTTTTGGTAAGTTAGTCGGAAGTATTTTCTTATGTCTGCTTTGATGGTTAGAAGTTTGATGGGAACATGGTAGATCTGATAGTTGCAAGTACTCAGAGTGCGCAACGAAAGTGTGGTGTAGCGTAGTTTATTCTTATATAGGTAACAGCGATGTTGGTAATTTGGTTACATTGATGTTGTGTTATGGGTTTTTGTGTTCTTATCTTTATTGTTGCCTCGTTACCCATGGTGATGGTTCGAGCGTGAGTGTCTAATTCATATGATGGAGAATCAGGGGAGTGTTGCCTATGGTGAAGGTAACGATCGTGATGTGTTCTGGTTCATAATGAACATGTGTGTTCTTAACTTAGTTATTCTTTGTGTTTTGAGTTGATCGTCAAGTGCATTGCGTGAGCATTGCATCTTGTTGTTGTTGTCATTGATAAGATGTATTGTTGTATTGTGTTATTCGTGGTGTTTCCATTCGTGGCGTGAGAGTTGATTAGTTGGATGAGAGAACATATTTGGAGTAGTGTGCATTGAGTAAATTTTCGAGGATGAAAATATTCTAAGTGGGGGAGAGTTGTAACACCCTATTTATTTAATTAATTATTTAATTAAATATCTCCGTATTATGATTCTTTGATTTAATTTTCGAAGTCGTAAAATTTTAATTTAAGGTGTGTTGTTTTTAGTTGAGTTAATTAAGTTGTAGAAATAGTATTAGAGTAATATTATTATTATTATTATTATTAGTGTGAGCTTACTTATGGTTAGAAGTAGTAATAGTGGGATGTAGAAATTAGGCCCAATGGAATTATTAAAAATAATATAATTATAAGTTAATTAGAATATATAAGAGAAGTTAGGTTTTATCAGGAAAAAAAGAAATAAGATTTTGGGAGAAGTTACGTAAAGTTGCAGAGAATAGGAAAATAGGAAAAACAAAGGAAAAGCTAGGTTCAATTGGAGAGTTATAGAGCAACCTTCAATCCAAGGTAAGGGTGGGTTTCTTACTCTATAATTGGATTAATGATAAATAGTATATGGAATAGTTTGGGGGTGTAAGAGGTTTTAGGGATTTATGATGAGTTATTGATGAATTAGGTAGAAAGTGATGAAATTAAGGCGTATTTTTTGAGTTGGAATGATGTACCTGTTGCATAAATTGATGTGTTGTGGTTGTATATGATTTCATGATGAATTGATGGGGGTTTTGGGGCTATATAGAATTGAACCTGTAGGGAAAATTTGAGGTTTTTGGAAAACTTGGAAAATTCATAACTTTCAAACCGTGTATCCGTTTGACGCATCATTCGAAGCGTTGAAAAGCTGATATTATGAAATTTAATTTGGTATAATAAAATTAGTAAGATTAAATATTTTTCTAGTATTGAATTTAGGGAAGCGTCGAATTAATCTTTGGGGTAATTCTGGGTTGGCTTATATGTTGATTACTTTGATGTGGTGATGATTGTTCTGTGTATGTTTGATTGTTATAGTTGATACCAAAAATTCGTTGATGTTATTGATTTGCTTGTAGAGAATTGATTTAGGTTGATTTGAGTATAAAATTCCTAATTACTGTGTATTGTGAAGGTTGGATTTTCTCAGATTGAACAGAAGGAAAAATATGGAGGACTGAAAAAAAAGAACAGGAAAATGACGTTGGGACGACCGTCCCATATTGTGACGAACGTCACCTGGCTGTGACGACCGTTCGGCTGGTGTGTCGACTATAACATTCGGGCCCCTCACAAGGAAATCCCGACATTGTCACCTCATGATCTTCTATATCCCCCTCTCTAGTAGAGTTTTTGCCTTCCGTGGAAATCGAACTCTGTACCCTAGGGTTCAAGTAAATGTTCAATCCATTCCCACTACCAATTGAGCTAGTAGCTCAGTTGGTAGTGGGAAAGGATTGAACATGTACTTGAACCTCAAGGTACAGGGTTCGATTTCCACGAAAGGCAAAAACTCTACTAGAGAGGGGGTAGAGAAGATCATGAGGTGGCAGTGTCAGGATTGCCTTGTGAGGGGCCTAAGTTGTTACCAAAAAAGTGATAATGGGAATGAATTGAACATGTACTTGAACCCCAGGGTCGATTCCCACGGAAGTCAAAAACTCTACTAGAGAGGGGGTAGAGAAGATCGTGAGGTGGCAGTGCCAGGATTTCCTTGCGAGAGGTCATAGATAAAAGAATACTTAAACTTTTTTTTTAAAACTTTAGTAATGATTTTTCAATTATGATTTTTATAAATGATTTGCGGAGAGTTTTGATATGTTGATTTTATTATTAAATAAAAATAAAATATTAAATAAAATTTATTAGAATAATTTAATAATTTTTCATTTTAATATGTTTAAAATTAAAATTAATTAATCTAAAATAAAATATTTTTATTATAATAAATGTTTAATTTACATTTTCGCCTCGGGCCTCAAGATATGTTGGGTCGGCCCTGATCCTAAACCTAAACATGTTTTCCTCTTTCAATTGGCAAAAATATTTTCCATAAATGAATAACAAATTTAGCGAGGAAGGAGAAATAACAAAGAAGAATATCTAAAATATACTATCTATTGCAATAATTGTTACTTCTTTTATAAGCATCCAAAGAGCAATCCTCTCATCTTCGTTGATCATCAAATCTAGACATCGTAAATTAACTTCTCTTATCATTGAAACGACCTTCTTCTCCAAGTTGAACAAAGGAAAAAAGCACACAAACATATGAAAAGGAAGATAAAGGTAATAGATGAAGTGGTGTAATCCTCTACCTTTTCCTTCTAATTGAACATTTGGCCTATACCAAAGCTGTGTGCATTAAAGGCGGTAGGACTAAAGATCTGTAGAACAAATTCAGAGTATTAAATAGTTTACAACATACTACACATAATTTTGTTGTTGCATGTTTACTTTTCCATAATAATGATCATAAAACCAGAACAAACATTTTCTAAGTAAATATGTAACTGTGTAAAATCATGTATTAAAAAGTAAATAAAGATGAACCAAAAAATGGTGAATGCAGAGAAAGAACCAAATCTTGAAAATGAACTCATTCCGGACGAGCAAAAAGATTAACAGAGCCATATAACATGAAACTTCAAAATGAATGGTGTGGAAAATGAAATGAACATGTAACTTTCAACGAAACTTAAAAATACTTTAAGGTAAATCCGGAGAAGCTGGATTTTGATGAAGGAAAAGCTAATGTTGATGGAGAAAGTTTTAGAGGAGAAGGAAAAATAATTAGAGGAAATATGAAGATTGAAATAGAGTTGGAAGAGCAATGATTAGAAATTGATTTTGTTTCTTGTCTCTCTCTTTCTCTGCAAAGTGTGAAAAAAGAAATATAGACCAATTTGAAATTTGAAAAGTGTGAAAAGAGAGGGAAAATAATATTATCATTGGGACCAATACTATAGTGATATTTGGATGAAAAAAATGTTCTTAGCAAGTCTAAGAAAGATGAATATGTTGATTACATAATTGTCCATGATTAAGCATAAAATATTTTTGGGTAAAGGATATTTTAGTAAAAATGGTGATATATTATATTAATGGGTAGGTAGTTGATGTTTATTTTATGTTATGAATGTTAATTTTATATTTGCAAAGTTTATTTTGTGTTGAAACTGTATCTGAGTTTGTTTCGAAAATATAACTACGACAAGATTCCAGAGAGGTATTTTCGGAAAAAATCAAAACCAAATAAAAAAATATATACATTCAAATATATATCTTTGAAAACTGACGACACTTTCACATGAATAAAACAAGTCACTGTAGAACTATTATTTGCAATCTAACACACTAGTCTTCAAGTCCGCTCTATATAATATACATAATTTATTGTATAGCTTTAATTTTTATTTAACAATGATAATCTATTTTATAAATCTGTGCACACACAATCAAATTGAATAAATAACAAAAGATAATAAGAAAAAAGTGAGTAATAAAAAATAAGAAAGACAGAGAGGATACCATTGTTTATATTTTATAGATTGTCACATTTGGTTTATAAAGTGGCGAGAATGTGCTCTAACTTTCAATTTTGAAAAATTATGGTAATTGACTACTAACTCTATGTCAAATACAATAGGATTTTTAAACAGAGAAAAAGAGAATGCTTAAATTTTAAAGTAAATAAAAGTATATTGTTATGAATCGGAATTAGAGTTTATAGAAAAGTATGGATTCAATTTTTGTGTGTGGTTCAAAACATTTGATGCTGGTGGAATTGATCGGTAAGATTAACACTTTAACATTCAAGTTAATATCAGAGTAAAATGTGATTTTTGAATAAAATGTGGTTTTTGAATGAGAAATGATTTTAATATTTGATAAATGACGTGTTTTCTTATTTAAATAGGATAAGTGGTTGATAACTAAACATGTGTGGCAAGACATGCAACCAACCATTAGATTTATCTGGACGATTAGAAGAATGCTCGCATGAGGGATCACCCGTTATGTCGGAGAAAAAAATACCATAAACTATGCGCCAAATGTTTCTTCGCATTCGTTATTGGGTTTTACCTCTTTGAGTTTTATGGGCGGTCCAACAGACTCGCACACCAACTCCTTATTTCTGCTCTGCAAGGCGAGGATTTGCAACATGTATCCTTACACGACCATTTGCTGCCTTAAAACTACTGCAGATTTTGTAGTAAGATTGAGCATTTGTTGGGTAGAATATCCTAGCCCTAAAGGTTGGTTAATTCAACCCAAATGGTTAGCGGCCAATCCAGACCCTTGTAAAGGCAAAGACGTGTTCACCAACGGGTCAGCAAACATTGACGACACACTATGCAAATTTTTCATCATCGGTTGGCATTCCTTATGGTTGTTCACAACCACTTAAAGGCATTGTAAATCCAAGCATGTAGCGCCTGAAAGTACTAGTTCCCAACGGAGGGGGTCACTGCTTGACTTTGTGTCCTTACTAGGGACAAAATTGGTCCACTATGAGTGTTTGACGGTGTGGTCTTCGTAATCGCTATGGATGAAATAGGTTCAAACATTGATGATGCGGCTGTAGTTTCCCCTGTTAAACGAGGGGGTTGATCTCAATTGTTATTTGATGGATTCATCATCCTTCTCATGTATAACCTTCTTGGTATTGCTTCATTATTGGGGACTACTTTTCCACTTCTTAATCTCATGCAACTACGAAGTTAGGGAAACTACCAAATGAAGAACTTTCAAAAATATTTTTTTAGAAGTTTAACAAAACAAAGCAATGTCCCACCAAGTGTGCCAATTTGTTTACCGTTGAAATTGGTAAACAAGTGTTAGTATTCCAAATTCAAATATTTTGGTTACACATGAGACCGGCTAGATTGATCATATGACAAGTGCTTTTGTTTTATTTCAAGTTTTCTCACCTATGAACATTTCGACAATGTTCTTCCTGTTAAAAGGAATGTTTAAAGTTTGAAAGTAAATGCATAAATGTAAAGGATAATGTAAAAAGAATTTTAAAGTAAATTTGCAGTGAAATGTAAATGATGAAATTGTAAAAGATTTGATAAAGATATAAAAGTATGGTGATCACACATACATTCTCTCAGAAAATCTTTTCTCAATACACAGATACTTTGAATAAATTTATGAGTTTCGTACACAACGTAAAACGTTGAATCCTAAACACTAAGACTCTTATTTATACTGAATCGAAAATAACCGTAACAAATGGTCTCTTTTCCAGAATATTACACGTTTTCGCCTGCATGCACTTCACTTTCCACAACTTCACACATGTATTTCTTAATAAACATATAAGGCCAAAAAACAGTTACCAACCTTATTTAAATTATGCACTCATTCGAACGCTACTCCACAATGAAATTTCTTCGTCGAAGACCAATCTTAGAACCAAAATAATTCTAAGTCCCAAACTAACATCTCCCTCTATGAAGAGGAGCATCTTCGACTATGCTTCTTACAAACTTCATATCGAAATCATTATATTCTTTTCAGAATATTTCTTTTAACTCTTCTTGCTCATTTCACCCTTGGGCATCGAAATTCCAACTAATAAGGTCGTTGCGCGTTTGTCTTTTTCTATTCGTTATCATGAGGAAATGAAGTTTTCTGGTCCCGGGTTCATTTCTCCTTTGACTTATCTTTCCCTCTGATTTTTTTCTCATATTTGATTGAATATCTCTAGGGATCGTACCTGACCAATGGTGACAACTCATTCCCATGCTCACAAGTGAAAACCTAATTTGAGGTTTACAGGCAGACTCATCTGCTCTCTCTATATCACTACGACGATTACTATCTTTTTTTGGATCCTAGTTGTACACGGGGTTCTCATTCCATGGGTCTCCTTTTCAGCTAAGAGCTATTCTTCATAGTTGATAAAGGATTGAGCCCTATTTAGCATACCACTTAAACTGCAATCTCCTTCCAGTTCTAGTTTTTTCCCGGAACATGCAATCTAACCTCAATCCCTTTTTGAATATTCATAAATTTAATTTGTCTTATGTACCTCCTACTTCCACTACTACAATGTACTATCGCTGAGTCCTTTTCTTTTTCTGGATGATCCTGTTGAGTTTAGTCATATTGGTGGGTTGGTCAAGTGGTGAACTGCACAGTTTCTTCCATGAATCTATACTCCAATCTCAGAGGTTTTAAACCAGATCATGGAGTCTCCCTTATGGGTTAACATGAAGAAGTTAAATTTTACAACTCCCTGGACATAGTTATAAAGAAATTTGTATTCAACATGTTCGACATGTTCGTCTGGATCCCCAGTACCATCGTAAACTTTTAGCTTTGGGGACTTCTCAATGGACCTTGGGATCCTACTATTAAGAATATGTATGGAGAGAGGGTTCCACTTTCACTTAGAGGTCGAGGAATAAGTGACGTACCTTTCCCCTCTCTGAGAGTAATGTGATGGAAAATTACAAGTCCAGTGAACCTATGATAGAGTGTGACTGCCACTTCCTCCACCAGAGTTTGACGTCCTCTGCTTCGATTATGACTCGGTGACCTCAAAACTTCTGGTATGGTGAAGTTGCGTCTACTGGAGAAAAATGTAGTATGACTCTATGGTCGCCGCACAAAGCTACCTTGCATGTAGTGTAGGTTCTCGGATAAGCGCATTACAAGTCCTCTTCAATTATAAGTATTAAATCTAATAGGGCTTGGGAGTTTTACTGTTGTACCAAGTTATTGACATTGTTCTATAGGTCGATAGCTCCTTGCCCACCTAGGTTAGTCTATAATTATTGAATGTTCGAAGCATCTCTTGTCCAGGCATTAACGATTGCGGTGGAGGTTGATGTGAAGGTTGGTCTTGACAAAGTTGTTGCGTAGGTTTGAAATATAGAAAGGTTTGGAATGTTTCTCGGACGATTCTTCGAGGAGCAAGATCTTATTACGCATGAATAGGCAGAGAGGACACTAGAACTAGATCATTCTCTACTGGAGGAGGAAGCAAAGTTTGTAAGTTTCAGCAGCTGCAACAACATGACATTGAGCGACAAATATGGAAATCTTTGATGTCACCATGAATTCAACAGTTTGTTATCTGATCTGATCAAGAAATAGATCGGGGTTTCGTGAAAAAAAATCGATACTTTGTGTTTTCAGTGAAAAGACGTTGGTTTTAGTGGAAAAGTGGCGGGAAACAAGAATCGATTCCCACAAACTGTGTCATTGTTCCGTCAAAGAACAAAAAATGTGTGGTGAAGTGATGGAATAGAGCATTAGTGTGGTGGAACAAGCTTCTGGTACGACGGAAAGATAGGGTTAGCATGCAAGGTTAACATTCCAACGTCCAAATCAGTAACTGAGTAAAAAGTAGTTTGAGAGGTCCAAATCAGTAACTGAGTAAAAAGTAGTTTGAGAGGGTGAATGAACTGAATACATGAAATGACACGATTTGATTTTATATAGTATATACAATTAAAACCGTTTGTCTGTGATTCAACGTCTTGTGAGAGTTGTTGTTCGATTAGATTTAACTGTGAGAAATATATGGTGGACGATGTGATTGTGTGTACTCTGGAGGAATGATAATCCACCTGTTTTGGACACCTTTCTATTCGAGGCTTGTTATTAATATTTTGAGTCATGCACAAGGTCTATAACAAGATTAATGGAGCTTTACAAGATATTTGATTACTTTGATTTCTTGAGGGTTTACTTTCTATGACAATTTGTGATTCAGCTAGTGCCAAATATTTCTTTTGCCATTTTATGTGAGTTTATTCACCCTTGCTCTCACAGTAACACCGCGAAATATATAATTACATTATGTCAGCTACTTTACTATTTTCATATTGATTCTGTCAAGTAAAATATACAAACAAAATTTTGAATAATTTATTCTAAATTTTCGATAACAGACCAAACTTTTAATAATTCAATTTTAAATTTTTGTTATAAATTTTTTATTAGTTTTTCTTTTAATTAACATATTAGACTTTTCAAAAAATTTGATATTGCTTTAGTTTTTTAGTAGTTCATATTCAATAAACAATTTTTTTTAACACTATCAGAAATTTCAAAAAATATTGTAGTTTATCTGAAATTTAAAAATTTTCAGTTGTGTAGAAAAAATTAAAAATTCCAGTATATTTTTTTTTTACCGGAAATTTCGGAATTTTTCCAGTAAACGCAATAGAAAATAGAAATTTCGAAAATTTCCGATAACAGACTAAAAATTTCTGATATAAACATATAAATTTTAAAAAAAAATCCAATACTTACAAAAGGATATAACAGTAAGGGTGTGCAAGCTATGCTCTAATGAACTCCTGTGTTTCATTTTCATAAGGTTGTTAAATAATGACAACATAAAGATATAACTAAACAAATGCTTCCAAAATGTACAATCCTCTAATAATTATAACCAGCTTAAGCCTAAAGCAATACTTGTTATTTCATTACATTACAAATAATGAAAATATGACATCATATTTATTCATATTTTGCCATAACGGTAATCTAAGGCTTTCTTGAATTATACTCATTGTTTATTTCACCAGTCACCAGAAGCATGAGAATGAGATGTCCTTTTCAATGTTATAAACAATAGCTACATTTGAATAATGGAAATTTCATTTTATGCTTAGTACTGCCAAATGAAATGAACCATTTTGTACAATTAGGAAACTTCCTTTGCCCCTCCTTTTCTCTTCCAATATATTCTCATACTATCATATCTCAAAATGGTTAAACTATTGCATTCATTTTAGCAAAATGAGCAAGGGTCCTGGTGTATATTCAAGTATTGGAGATAAGGCCAAAGGTTTTTATCAATTCCTCTTCCTTTTCTGCAGGTTGATCTTTAAGCTTCTTTACCAGTTTTATACTGATAAATTTGATTGTTTTTTTTTTTTATTAGATGTTCTTTACAAGGACTATGCTCAATCGTCACCAATTCACTTTCACTACAAGTTCATGGATTGGAATGCAGGTTTCGCTTGTAAAGGTATTATGAATATTATGTGTTCACGTAGTTGATGAATCCGCAATCCATCCGATCTCCAGCTCGATAGTTTTAGTTTTTAAAGGGGATCGGACGGTCTAGATCTCAAATCTGCTTATTTTTTGGATTGTCTGATATTGACCGGACAGTCACGAATCCCCTGACTGCATGAATGCATGCAGTTAGTGACTGGCTTATAACCCTAAAAAACGTGACATTACCTAAGCTATGTCTGACTAGAGTGTTTTTGCTGCTTTATCAAATACAGTTGTAGAAATTGTACCAGGATTCAGGACAGTTTTCAAATGTAACATACCAGATTCCGGGAAGGTAAAATTACTTTTTACTTGCCTATAAACTACTATGTATAGTATCATCTTTAACCATTTCTAGTGTTAAATACTTTTCATTGCACAATGAAATCACAGGTGGAGCTACAGTATTTGAATAGATTCGCTGGGATTAGTGGATGCATTGGATTATTAGGAAGCGAAGAAGGACAATATGAACCTGTTCTAAACTTCTCTGGCCTTCTAGGAACAAGCATTCTGTCCCTGGGAGCCAATGTTGCCTTCCACATACCAACAAGATCGATAACCAAGCTCAATGCTGGTTTCGGCTTCAATAGTGCCTTCCTCGAAGCTTCATTGACATTGTAAGATATGTCCAGCAATAACTAGACTAACTCGATGATTAATCGCTAGTTCTAAGAGTTCTGCTCCTGTTTAATGCTGAGGTTTGGTGTTATGCAGGCATGACAGCTTCGACACTCTAAAAGCGACCTTTTATCATCAAGTGAATCCCCTGACTCAGACTGCCATTGCAACACAGGTGAAGCATAGCTTGTCACTCAACGAAACTGGTGTCGACATTGGTGTTCAGCACGCATTCTTTCCGGAGACGTTGTTAAAGGCTCGATTCAACAGCTCTGGCAAGGCAGGTACTCTAATTCAACAAGGGTTTTGGCAGAAATTTTTTGTAACTATGGCCGGTGAAATTGATTTCGCGGCCGAAGATAAGACTCCGAAGTTTGGAGTTTCCATGGCTCTAAGACCCTAGTCGTCTATGCCAAGGAGATAAGCATTCATGTTAAACTAAGAGGTTGTTGCAAGAGGAGACTTTCAAACAATGACACAAAACTTCCTCAATATCCAACAACAGTACTAGTATTAGATCTCTATTTATCACTTCTACTGCAAAAATTTAAAATGATTCATGCTTATTCATATAGAACATTAGTCTCTGAATATAGCTCTAGACATGTTTTCTTTTCTTAGATTTACCGGAAGTTTCATGCTACTTCCGTTATCTACTTTGTTTTGAGTAACTCTATTATTCATAAAGGGGGGAGCAAGTTTATATTTCTCAGTTAAATAGAACACTGAAATGCAAGCCTTCAGATTCTGAGGGACAGAATTGCAATGTACCCTCCTCTCATATATTATTAATATTATTATTTATTTATTATAAAGACAGAAGCATGTATTTTTCTTTTGTGAGGTAGAAACCATAGTACATAACTCAAGTGCTCTCAAATAGTATATAAACATTTCATGAATGCAACTTTCACAATTTAGAAAACTTGTATTATATACAGGGATAGTTGATATTCTAGATATGCGTGAATTATAATGCAGAAAACTTGTATGTATAATAAGAGTTGCAAACTGAAAGTATAAAACAAGAGTAACTCTGTTAAATTGTCCTCCAAGGACTTTATCCACCAAATCAATCCAACAATGATACAAAACAATTACCAAATATGTATTTTTTTTTGTCACCATTGTCCTTAAGAGAAAATCTGACAAGGCTTTAAATCATTGAAGGATCATCTTAATAGTAAAAGCATCTTTGCAAGACTGATATGGTGATGCTGTATATTAGGAGGATCAATTTAACAGTTTACTCTTGACAGAAAACTATATAACAAACTGAAGCATTACAACAAAGAGCATTAAAAAATCACCACACTCCATTACAAATTAGATACAAAGTAGGAGGGATAGAAGCTAGTCATGAGATAGAGAACCTTGGAGAAGTCCATCACGGATTTGGCTGGCCACATCACGAACAACACCAGGTCCATGTGGAATGAACACAGCAGACGTCTTGGAGGTTGCACCAATTTCTTTCATTGTATCGAAGTATTGAGTAATAAGGACCATATCCATGACATCTTTCGCAGTTGTCCCTGGCACATTAACAGAAAATCCGATAACACTGTCTCTTAGACCATCCACAATGGCTTGGCGTTGGCGAGCAATACCCATCCCGTTGAGATATTTGGACTCAGCCTCACCCTCAGCTCGCTTAATTTGCAAGATCTTCTCTGCCTCTGCCTTCTCATTTGCTGCCATCCTCAATCTTTGAGCTGATTAAAGACAGAAATTAGTATAAGAAAATATGGTAATCCATGAACAAAGGAGATATTTGGGATATACACAATACCAATGATGCAGTGACATCTCATGGTTTAAAAAAATTACCAGCATTGATTTCATTCATAGCTCGCTTCACATGCTCGTCTGGCTCTATATCAGTAATCAATGTTTGAACAATTTCATATCCATAAGCTGACATAGCCTGTAGAGACGATTCAAAATTAGACAAATCCTCAGTTTACCTTAACAATAAATACTAATCATAACAACAAAAAAACCTTCTCAAGTTCTTCTTCCACAGCTTTTGCGATTTCATTTTTCTGCTCGAAAGCATCATCTAAGTTGAGCTTTGGAACACTTGCCCTAATTACTGCAATGAGAATAGAACTTTACCTTAGCAGATAATTTAGGTATTTTAAATCACTTTTGTATGTTTATGTATTACTAAGCAAGGTTAAGCATTATACCATCAAAAACATAAGCTTGAATTTGGGACCTTGTGTTACTAAGTTTGTAAAATGCATCATTGGCATTATCTGCCAAAGCACGGTATTGAATAGAAGCAACGACGTTGACAAAGACATTATCCTGCAAGTAAAGAAATATTAAACCAATCAACATGAATTCATCAACAAAATATGAGAAAATATTCATGTGAGATTAATAAGCATGGAATGACATGAAAATATGATTTAACAAAAGTCTTAGACAGTCACAAACCTTTGTCTTGGTCTCGCATTTGATATCCAATTGTTGTAGCCGAAGAGACAGATGACCAGCAATTCGTTTTCCAAGGAACCATGGCATGCAATGGCATCCTGGCTGAAGCACTTGTTCAAATTTTCCAAAACCTTCTTTCATAGCCACCGTAGATTGGTCAACTTGCACACAACACAAAAGATTCCCCATTTGCTTTTAACTGCACCTATCGATAGAGGATACAAAGTATGAGAACAAGAATTGCTCGATTTTTCATGCCAATACAATTCTTATTAACCTCTACTATAAAACTTCTTCAGTTTCCAAATAACCAAATTCAATCATAAAAGATTAACAATCTAGAATCAAACATCATTGATTATTGTTAAGAGTCCCACATCGGACAATATATGGCCTGAACATGTGTATGTAAGTGGGGGCAATCCTCACTCTACCAGCCGGTTTTGTAGGGTGAGCTAGGCCCAACTCACACATTAACATGGTATTAGAGCCCGGTTTAAGATCCGTTGGGTCACTCCCCTATCAGGCCACCTACCACCATTTAGTTCCACGCTCCAGACGTTCAATCCTGATCGTGAGAGGGATATAAGTGGGGGACAACCCTCACTCTACTAGCCGGTTTTGTAGGGTGAGCTAGGCCCAACCCACACATTCTAACAATTATGAAAAGATATACTAAAATGACACAATCCTTAACCTATCTTATACCATTTACTAAAAAAAATAAAAATTTATCTGAGATATTACCTCAGTTTTGGAAAAGCTACAAACTTTATCTTTAGGAAAGAGGCAAATTGAAGTTGGTATCACCTTGAAAATAACCCAGCTATATATTGATCCAGAAAAGAAATTATTTCAATGAAACAAGAAATTTCATAGAAAAGCAGAATGACAGATCATGAAACAAAAGATAGGATTTAAAACTCAAAGCTGACTTGGAATTGTTCTTTCACAGTTGGCTTGAACAATAAGCTATGCAGTTGAGCAATGAGTATAAAAATAGATTGAATTCTTGATATTAATCGCCACTACAAATTATGAAGCATATTATAATAGTATATTCCACTGACATAGATATATACAATTTTATATATATGTTTATAGTGACAATTCCAAGCTACAGAATCTCTTAGTTTAATTCATCAGCCGGATAGTGGAAAATGGAATATATATAAAACAACAAAGTATTATATATATTAAAAAAAATAGCCAAATTGGTAAGAAAAACGCGTTGTTGTTGTAAGGGGATGATGAATAATTACCTGATTTTAGGGTTTGGTGAATGAATGGTTCCTTCCAAACAAGTTAAGAACTGGACTATTATTAATATAAGATTGGTGAAGAAAAAAAAGGAGTTGAAAATAATCCCTTGTCATTATCATTTGCCAAGAAAGTACCAAGTGATTACAATGGATAAGCCTAGTGGATGAAAGAAGGAAAGAATCATCAATAAATAACAATGGATAAGACTAGTGTTTTGATTCTTTGACTAAACAAATGACTTTTGTAATATTTTATTATTTTTATTTTATGATAAACACTTTTTCCTTTATCTAGGACGATGGACCCAACAAATATATTGCAAAATCATATCTAAATTTATAATACTAAAAGAAGAAAAAAAATTAAAGATTAATTTGAATATTTTGTATTGTACCCCTACCACGTGAATTTTCATATATGTTTTTTTATTTCGAATATATATCTCTGGATCCATATTTTGCATATTTCGTTAAGGCCATTATGAGATATATCTCCGAATATTTTGAGAAAAACACTTTAGTTGTTTAGTTCAGTAAATATTCTAGAGATACATCTCCAGAATATTTTAAGGAAAATATTTTAATTGTTCAGTTTAGTAGATATTTCGGAGATGCATCTCTGAAATTATGGACGACATTTTAAAATTTCTTGTCACCTTTGCATGTCAGGTATTTCTGAGATACATCTCCAAAATTATTTGATATAAAAATCAGCTGCATGATCACTCATCCATTGTTGACATACTTCATTCTCAATCAAACCCTTCACCCTAAAAACTCTTCATTCTCAATTCACTTTTTCACTCCAAATCTACATCCATTTGGTTCAATATCACAAGGAGCAAAAGAAGATAGAACTTCGGTTAAAAATTGTTCTTTTCCCTTTGCATTTCTCGCATTAACCATCAATTTTTATTTAAAAATTTATGTTGTGTCCGAAAATGTATCTACGGATCGTCTATGAACTTGTTCGGAGATGCATTTCCGAAATTTTTCTGTTCATTTTTGCAGTCCTTCTGCAGCAGTAGTTGAACTAATGTTATATTATTGTTTTAATTGTTTTCAATAAATATGGTGCACTCCGATGTTTTTCCAAAATAAGTAGTTTCTTCGAACGTCCAAGGTGTGGTTGTTTCTCCGAATGTTCAAGGAGTTGTTGTGAAGGCGGTAGATGTTGGCAACGACTTTAAAAATAAGCAAGAGTTTGAATCTCGTGATAAAATGCTTGAATGGATTCGTATGGAAGCCTCTAAAATTGGATTTGGTGTGGTTATCGGAAGATCCAATAATGGTAGAAGATGCACCTTTGTGACAATAATGTGTGAAAGAAGCGGGAAAATCGAACTTCTCTCCGGAATTTTAAAAAGAGACGATAAGAGTAGTAGAAAATGTGAGTGTCAGTTTAAGGTTACAGGTTGACAAACAAAAATTGGAGATTTAATGTGATATGTGATTTACATAACCATGATTTGTGTTTAAAATTAGTCGGTCATCCTAGTGTTTATCGACTCAAACCAGAAGAGAATGAATGTATTAGTGATAAGACCTTGAATCTTGTTCAACCAAAAAATATACTTGCAACATTGAAACGGAAACGATCCAATAATACATCAAATATCAAAAAAGTGTATTGTTCTAATGTACTCTGAACAGATCTTCCTGGCCTTCAGCGTAGGGCAGCAACAACAGTTTGAGGAGAAAGGGTGATGTACATGCAAGGTACTCCGACGCTTAAGTAAGTTTCAGTGGGAGGATGAAAGTAAAGCAAGGTAAGTGTAGAAGTGAATAGAACTGAATACCTGACCCTCCAAATGAGAAGGGTATTTATAAGGGCATGTGGCTGAAATAAGCGGGCGCATGCTCCACGGTCCGGTTCAACTGTCTCTGTGAGTTTTAGAGGGGCAGTTGGTCGCGTGGCAACTGCCAAGCGTGTGAGGGGGAGATCCCCAATGGCTATAATTCCATTGACTATATTATCCCCAATGGTCATATTGTCCTAGGTCGCTAGTTGGGCCATTGCCCACAACTGGACTGAGTTGGGCCTCTCCCAGTTGTAGGGCATCTGCTAGTCCAGTCTAGAACAGGAGTCCGCCAATTCGTTGCGCTTGTCTAAAGGGAAGTGACTTAAATTAGCACAAGGTGTCGATGAAGATAGGTTGTTGTGGCGATATACTTCCATTTAATGCTTCGCGGGGAAGCGTGCATGCAGATGCTAGTTGTTTTCGGGGATAAGGTCGTTTCAAGGAGCATTTTTAGTGTCAGGTAGAGGTATACAGGGAAACTAATGAGTTACCTTTTGAATACGCAGTTTGTCTAGAGAATACAAATCACTTTTTATTCTTCTGACATGTGTGATAACGCAATAATTATTTTCCTAAGGCCTAGGGAATCTAGGCTTAGGCAATAATGGTTTTGCCTTTTGTGTTTCTCAATGCGAGCAAGGGACTTATAAAAGGAGGTACATAAGCTCATTCACTTACTTCACGCGAATTCTTCCTTTCGCCGTCTCTTTGCTCTGCAACTTCGACCTCCACCAGAGTTTTTCTCGCCGCCATTCAGTTTCCTATTTCAGCCTTCTATCTTCATCTTCTTCAGTGGATACCGGTAAACCTTCATCTCTTTCCTCTTTGTTTTCTGCAAATGTGATGAATGTTTATGGGTCTTTATGAATTTCTGGATAAAGTTCATGTGTTCTTCGTAGAACACATGAATTTTCTGGAAATTCTATGAAGATCCCGAAGAACATATGAACATTAGGATGAAGATTAGGGTTATCGTAGAAGATGATTGTTAGATCTTTGTAGGATGCTTGCTAGGAACATTTAGTGTTTGTAGTCTGGAATTAGGCATTTGTCAAGGATAATCATGCATGTAGGGGATGTTCCCCGTTAGGAAATTGTAGTTTACAATCGAGGAGAGATTTCTCCTGCGAGGATAATCTCATTTGGCCGAGGTTAGTCCCTTGCAACCTTGTTATGGACAAGGGGTTGAGTCGAGGATACGTCATCGACCTTAGTATCGTCCTTTCACTTGACTTGCGGTGGAAGGGTGGATTTGATTTCGTCGAATTCACTTGTTCTCCTCTACTTTTCAGGTGAAATGACCAATTGGGATACCGAACATATTTTGGAGGAAGCGTTGCCCAGGATGAAAGGATTTGGTTCGTGAGTGTCCCCGAAGCAAATAAACCTTGGATAATGTTAGAGCCTCAGGAGACCGCTTCGTTTTTTGCTATCGACGATTCAGATTCGTGGAGCGTGATGGATCATTCCAAAAAAGGGGATCCTATGCACTGAAGGCCTTTGCCCCCAAGCACAGAATATGCTCGTGCTATCAAGGGTTGAGGTTTCCCATCGATCATTCCAAAAAGGGGATCTTATGGACTGGGAGCCTTTGTTCTGAGCACAGAATATGCTCGCGCTATCAAGGATAGATGTTTCCCATGTACGAGTTTTCTTTCCAAACAACTGGATATCGCCTACCCTTCACTGATTTTCAGGGGGAGATTGTTTCCCATTTGATGCTCACACCCTTTCATCTTCACCTCAATGCGTTAGCGTTTATTAGGGCGTTCGAGCTAGTTTGTCGATACTTGGAGTTCGGCGCAACAATTGCATTATTCTTTAGAGTTTTCCACCTACAGAGACAATCGTTAGGCGACTGACACAGTTGGGTGTTGTTCAAAGCATACTTGGAGTTCGTTCATAATTTCAAGGAACAATTCTATATAATCAAGCCCTGCTCGTAAGAGGCGGATGACTTCTTGTACTACAAGGAGGTTGTGGATGGCGAGGAAAATATGTTATCCAAGTTTCCCTTAGAGTGGGTGGAGGCCCATTTCAATCATGGGACCGAGTATTATATTACCAAACCTGACGAGTTATAGGTCGACAACAGGGACGCATATCAGAAGCTCATACAGTTTGTTGCGGGCTTCTGTCCGGCCATGTTGGTTGATACTGAAGACTATGTGCTTCTGACCCCTGACAGGGTGCCTGCGGTGTCTCCCCGACTAATAAACATGGAAATTCTCCTCAACTGTGTTGACGAGGATCTGACCATGGTGCTCCTAAGTGGAATGCTTACTACTGATCAAATTCTCTATGTCCCCTTAGGTCGTATCTAACCTTTCTTGTTTTTATTGTGCAGGTAAAATGTCGAAGATGCGTGAGCGTCTGGTCAAGGCCCATAGAGGGAATTTGAAAAAGAGGCTCAAGTCCAGGGTTGAGACTATCAAGGATCAGGCCAAAATGGACAAATATTTGGTGTCCTCCTCTGCTTCTTAGGGCAACACTCCTTTGGACAACTCTCCTCAGGAAAAGGTCAAGAAAAGGAAAGATGGCCAACTAGACTCTTCTGCGGCTGAAACCTTGACCAGAGCTTCGGGCGGAAAATTTGAGCTGCCTCCCTGCCATCTTTAGCCAAATATTTTTGACGACTGGGAGTCTGTGGTCGTTCAAGAGTTGGAAGTCGATAATTGTTTGATTCTGGCGAATTATCGCATTAAATATGACAGTTATCTGACCTAAATGACAAGATTCTAACATAAACACCTCAACTATGAGTAAAATTATTGTACAAGCTTTCTTGGTTGTGTTAGGCAGGAAAAGAAGGAAAATGGCATCATAAGAAGCAAAAATGAAGAAATACCCTACATATTTCGCATAGCGAACTAAAGAAAGTAAACGGTTCGCATAGCGAAGCAAAGCGAATAAGGAGCGAACAGAAACAAAACCAAATGAACCAAACTTTGCTTGAAGAGATTGGAAGCAAGAGAAAGCGAGCTGAGTTCGCATAGCGAACAAAGTTTCGCATAACGAAACTAGGCAATTTCACAAGAGGCGGTTTGACAGCCCAATACCTAATGGTGAAGAAAAGAAAGTTCGCATAGCGAACCTCCTCTCGCTATGCGAACGTAGGCGGCCAGAAACACTATAAAAAGACATCAGTACAATGTAGAGGAAATCATCTTAATTTTAGTTTTAATATTATATATATATATATATATATATATATATATATATATATTGTAATAGAAGAGAAATAGGAGAGGTTGTAAGGAGAAGAGGTTGGATACACATCACGAGTCGGGAAAAAATTCTTCAAGGCTCGACCGATGGATGGACAAACCTAAGAAGGGGGAAAAGCTTCAACAACTCGGTTAATGGATGGACGAGCCCATACTGATTGCGTGGTATTTTGGAAAATTATATTCAACTAGTGGCATATTAGTGTTAAACTTTCAAACTCATGGCAGACAGGTAAAAAAGTTAATGTTTGCCATTATTGGTGCAACGTGGTCATCACTCATTTTTTCTACTCTTGCTTGCATCTAAAAATAGTTAAACTGTCAGCCATAATTGAGATACTCTCGATTAGGGATTATCTGAAGGTTCCTCAGCGGAGGCATGATCATATGAATTCAAACACAATCGAACTTTATTCAACTAAATCTTTCTCTAGTATACAAAGATCTATTGTGGTAGCAATGGCTTTATACTTATTTAAAATATAGTAGAGCTATATAATTGGATTGTATGTCCATATTATTTGTTTATATCATTACTAGTTGAGTATGAAGAAGATTGTGGAACAATGAGTTGGGTGCGCTACACACATGGATGGAGTCAATGGAACACATCGAGATGTAGAAGACAACAAGTCAAATGTGGGTGCCACATACCCTAAAATGGAGAGAAAACTCATGTATTACAGGCATAAATAGACGAATGCGACAACATTTTCTATAAGTCGCAATGTTATAGCCAATATGATTGTTTCCTCTGTAAATACTAAGTGTTTTTTTTTATATTGCTAGTGGGATGCTACATAATTACCAATCACTAAGTCACCCCTGTGTTTGGTGTATCCTTTTGTGGTCATGAAGAGTCTCAACAACATAGATCAACCATCACCATCATCTATAAGGAAATTAGACTAACAACGGACGAATAAACCTTCACAATCACTGAGAATGTCATCAACTGTCTTTTCCCATTGTTTTTGGAGCTACAGAGGTTGCTTCTCCGAGAAACTAATGTTGATGAATACATCTTTCAATACAACACAGAAAGGAAAGACCTAGGGATAGCTAATATAATGTATTGTGTCTCTCAATAACATATTGACATTGTAAGATTATGATATATAACGAAGTCCAATAAACCAGACATTGTAAGATTATGATATATAACGAAGTCCAATAAACCAGAGAGTTAAAGACCAAACATGTCAACTCAAGTGACAATTGTCACTTTAACTATTCAAAGAGATCAAGGGAGTCAATTGGTCTTTCTCAAATTCGGTTGATTTATATACAACAAATATTTTTTACTCTTTAATGTTCCAATTTAATACCAAAAAAAGATATAATGATGATGATACATGTATACCTATTAATCTTCAATTTGTACAAATGGCACGAGGCAAAACTCAAACAACAATTTTTTTTTCTAAGCATCATTTTGGCAAAAGGAGCGAGAGTCATGTGGCATATTCAAATATTGGGGGGATAAGACCAAAGGTTTTATTAATTCCTCATTTTGTTTAATATACTAAATTTTCACCAGAATAGTTGATTTTAAGCTTCCTTAGGTTAATTTGGAAGAAGGTGCCAGATGATATGTATAACAAAAAGAGTAAACCAAACATTTTCCACCTTGATTTCTAACTAAATGATTTAGTCCTTTTGAAATTTTTTCTCATCAATCTATTTTATATATTTGTAGCTAACTTTGAATCTTTTAAATACAAAATCACATCATATTACTTAAATCAGAGATACTGAAATTGCAAGTACATTACATTGAAGGAAAAATATCATTCATTGACTTTACATACATGCACAGTCTTCAGACTCTACCAAATTCTTTTCACCTTTTTTTTCAATCTTCATTTCATTTCAGACTCTATCAAATTCTTTTAACCTGTTTTTCAATCTTCATTTTCATTTTATTACAATCTAACTTTGCACATGAAAATCATACAGTACCTCGTATAATCATATAACTTCGTTGTTCAACATGCATTTTGTTTTCCTAAAACGTTGTTAAACCATAGTGGTTAATTTAAACGCTCTCAAACAGAATATAAAAAATTTCATGAATGCAACTTTCAGAATTTAGATAACTTGTATATATAGGGATAGTTGATATTCTAGATATGCATCAATTATAATTTAGAAAACTCATATCTATAATAAGAGTTGCAGACTGAAAGTATTAAACAAGAGCAATTCCTTTAAATTGTCCTCCAAAGACTTTATCACCAAATCAATCCCACAATGATACAAAACAATTATCAAGTTTGTAAATTTAATGTCACCATTTTTCTTAAGAGAAAATATGACAAGATTTTAAATCATTGAAGGATTGAATACCTTAATCACAAAAAGATCTTTGCAAGACTGATAAAGTGAAGCCATATATTTGGAGGACAAATTTAGCAGTTTACTCTGATAGAATGTCATATAACATACTGAAGCATAACAACCAAAAGCATTAAAAAATCATCATACTCCACTACATATTAGATACGAAATACGAGGAATAGAAGCTACTAATGAGATACAGAACCCTGGAGAAGTCCATCACGGATTTGGCTAGCTACATCACGAATAGCACCAGGTCCATGTGGAATGAACACAGCAGAAGACTTGGAGGTAGCACCAATTTCTTTCATTGTATCGAAATACTGGGTTACAAGGACCATATCCATGACATCTCTTGCAGTTGTCCCTGGTACATTAACTGAAAATCCAATCACACTGTCTCTCAAACCATCCACAATGGCTTGGCGTTGGCGAGCAACACCCATCCCAGAGAGATATTTGGACTCAGCTTCACCCTCAGCTCGCTTAATTTGCAATATCTTCTCTGCCTCTGCCTTCTCATTAGCTGCCACCCTCAATCTTGCAGCTGATCAAAGACAGAAAACAATATAAAAAATATGGCAATCCATGAACAAAGGAATATTCCGGGTATAGCATTCGGTAGAGAAACATGCTAAGCAAACCAAAGGACAAAAGTAATAGCAGAATAATATTTGCAACAAAATTAGATTTAGATCAAATACTTAAGAATAAAAGGTAGGCATTCTCAAACACTTATTGACCTCTTTTAGGGGGTGATATAAAGTTAAATCCATACAAATAACTATGCTGCAGGAACATCTCACGGTTTAAAAAAATTACCAGCATTGATTTCATTCATAGCTCGCTTCACGTGCACATCTGGCTCTATATCAGTAATCAGTGTTTGAACAATTTCATATCCATAAGCTGACATAGCCTGTAGAGACGATTCAAAGTTACACAAATTCTCAATTCACGTTATCAATGTATACTAATTGTAACAGCAAACAAACCTTTTCAAGTTCTTGTTCCACAGCTTTTGCAATTTCATTTTTCTGCTCAAAAGCATCATCCAAGTTGAGTTTTGGAACACTTGCCCTAATCACTGCAATGCGAATAGAATTTTACCAAAGCTGATAATTTACATATTTTAAAACTATTTATTGCATGTTTATAAACTTCTAAGCAAAGTTTTGGTTTATACCATCATACACATAAGCTTGAAGTTGTGTTCTAGTGTTGCTAAGTTTGTAAAAGGCATCATTGGCCCTGTCTGCCAAGGCACGGTATTGAATGGAAGCAACAACATTGACAAAGACATTATCCTTTGTCTTGGTCTCGCATTTGATATCCAACTGCTGTAGCCGAAGAGACACATGACCCGCAATTTGTTTTCCGAGGAACCATGGCAGGCAATGGCATCCGGGTTGAAGCACCTTTTCAAACTTCCCAAATCCTTCTTTTATAGCAACTTTTGACTGGTCAACTTGCACGCAACAAAGAAGATTCCCCATCTGCTTTACGGAAAATGGAATATATACAACAAAGTCTAATAAGCACAATTGTATTGATAATGATTCACCAAAATTCAGATCAAGAATTTGCACCAAAAACAAACTACTAAAACAAAAAACAAAAAGAAAAAGCGTTTATTGCAAGGGGATGATAAATTATTACCTGTTGTTAGGTTATGCTGAATCAATCGTCCCTTCAAAAAAACTTTAGAGATTATTAATATAGGTTGATTCAGAAGGTGTGTGAAAAAAAATGAGTTGAAAAAAAATCCTTAATCATTGTTGTAGTTTGGGAAGAAAGTATGAGATTACAGTGGATAAAAGAACTAGTGGATTATCCATACAAAAAAAGGAAAACTTAGTTGATAAGATTAATGAAGAATAACTCAAAATCCTAATGAGTCCATATAGTCCAAAAATCTTCAGAGTTTCCAAATAACAAAATTCATCCCATAAAAGGTTATTGAAGAGTCTAAAATCAAAAACCATTGGCTATGAAACCATTTACTGATGTGATACAATCCTTAACATGTCTTATACCACCTAACAAGTAATGCTGAATGTAGTATGTTTGAAAAATCGGCCAAGTCTTAAATTATTGTGTCACGATGTATTATGATCGGACCGGGATTTCCTGGAGTCACTAACTCCACCCATTTACTGAATCCCCGATCACCTAGATCTCAAACTCAGTATAACTTTTAAGGAAAATAATTTTTTTATCTAAGATATGAACCGTGTGATCACTGTTACTACAATTTTCACTATTACTACAGTTTTCCATAAAAGGTTATTTAAGGAAAACCGATTTTCACTATGACTACAATTTTAGCAAAACACAGCTATATATTGATCCAGAAAAGCAATTATTTGAATGATACAAGAAATTTAGTAGAAAATCAGAATGTCGATAGGATTTGAAAATCAAAGCTGATTTGGAATAGTTCTTCCACACTTAACATGAGTAATAAACCATAGTTAAACCCTATAATCCATTGACATGGATATGTACAATTACTAAAAAAATGACCAAATTGGCAAAATCTAACATTGGCAAGTATTATTCAGTGGAATTGAGATCATGAACATGGAGTGTAAACAAACTACAAAATCAGAAACAGAAAAAGGAAAATGCTTGTAAGGGGTGCTGAATAATTTACCTGTTGTTATTAGGTTTTGGTGAATGATCTGTTCCTTGAAAACAAGTTAAGAATTGGGAGAAAATGAATATAGTAGGGTTTATAGGATGTAGATGAACAAAAGAAAGCCTAGTCATTGTCGATTGCCGAAAAAGTATGAGATTACATTGGGTAAGGGTGGTGGATTACCCGTCGGAAAAAGGAAACAACAAAATCCTAATAACTCCTTCGAACAAAAATACATTTCAAATTTTGTTGTTTGTGTGGATAATTGATAATTTTTCAGATTTTTTTTCTTCAAAATAATCATATTACAATATCAAAGGAACCGTGTTTCAAATAAAAGAAATTAGTCTACAGTGATAATACACCACTACATATGACATATGCATTTATGTTTTGGCCATATACACTATGGCCTATGTCACTGCTTGTGAGTTGTGACACATGCATATGCATGCATTTTTTAGGAGTATATGCCATAGTTAGAGACTACTATGTTGTTGTTTTTTTTTTTTATAAAAATTATAATTATTTTAATAAAAAATAAATATTAAAAAAATTGAAAAATAAAATAGCATTTAAGTATTCATTTCAATTGATAGAATAACATTTAAGTACAATTGTATTTTCAAGGTTTAACGAAATATCGTTATCTTAGGACGCCTCGACTACATGTACCTGACATACAATTTTTAGAAGGAATAAACGATGACGCAACCAATATTAAATTGTAAATAACCAAATAACATAAAAGATGTGTCATCCTTATGACAATATCCACCCCTCCATAACACCATTGACTTCAAGGGTGAAAATTTGGGTGATGTTTTAACAAATCATGGTAAAACTCCTAAATGACTAAGTTTGATGACAAATTCTTCCACTTAACCAACACCTTTGTAGCAGTTACGTATCCTCGTTTAACCATTTTTCTATCAAGTATAGCTTCAGGAACTCCATGAAGTGATGGTTGATAAAAAAAAGGAGAGCTTGAGAGGTCACAATAGGAAGGTGCTTGCATAACTTTAGATGTGAGACATGAAAGACATCATGGATGACTGCAGAAGAGAGAAAAATAACTTATAAGCAGCAACTTCCACCTTGTTAACAATCTTCAAGAGGCCATACAACTTAGGAGAAAATTTGTTAACGTTTTGCTGCCTCACAGAGACTTGACGATGAAGTTGCAACTTCAAATAGACCTAATCCTCTAGTGTAAAGGAACAATCACTCCGATGTTTATTTTCCCGTTGAGCCATTCGATTTTGTGCATGCAAAAGGTGAAACTGAAGCAATTTGATGACATATTAACAAGCTTCAATTGATCGAGCAAATGCAACATTAGCTATTTCACTCGGCAAGTGTGATAATTAGATATGAGGTGACTAACCATAAACCACCTCATATAGGATAGTCTGAATACAAAGTGAAATATACCACCATTCAGCTAAGGGTAACCATTGAATTTAAGTAACTAGTTTCTCTTAACACATATAACAAATGTATGTTTCTAAGCATATGTTTACTACCTCGTTTGCCCATCGATTTAAGGATGATAAGCAATTAATATGTTCAAGGCTACATTGTTCAATTAGAAAATTTTCCATACCTTACTAAAAAAGATGAGATCCATATGACTTATAATCGTGCTACGCATACCATGCAATTTATACACATTATCACAAAATAGTTTAGCAACATCCAGGGCCGTGTATGAATGGGATAAAAAGAGGAAAATTGTGTATTTACTAAGCCGATCCACCACCACCACAATTGCATGTTTACCTCCAGATTGGGATAATCCTTTGATGAAATCCAAACTAATGTCCTCTGAAATACAATGTGGTATAGGTAACTATAGAATTAAGTCGGGATAAGCATCTAAATTTAGTTTGCAGCGCTGACAAACATCACAACTGTAAATATATTGTTGTATATCCTTGCTCATACCTTCTCAAAAGAAAAGGGATTTAACCTTTGCAATAGTAACATTCTTACTAGAGTGTCCTCTTACTGCGGATTCATGCAACCAATGCACAGTAGTAAGCTTTAGATAAATGAAAATCCCAATTACTAGTTTACAACGATGATGAAGCTCATGATTACTCCAACTAAATTTTTGGTGTGTTTGTGGATCCTTTTTTAACTCAACAATCAGCTTGTGAGCAATAAGATCAACACTCCATGAAGATTTGATATCCTCTAATAACCTTTTTTTAGCATTACTTAACATAAGGGGTAGCAGTTGTGCACCACGCACACGAGATTGGGCGTCGACAACCTTGTTTTCACAACTTTCCTTGTACTGAATCTCAAAATCAAACCCCGTCAACTTAGACATATAAACTTGCTGGAATGGTGTATTGAGGCGATGTTCCAAGAGATACTTAATACTTTTTTGGTCGATTTTGATAATAAAATTGTCATGAGCTAGATACAAAGCCCATTTTTTTTAATAACATACACAATAGCTAGTAACTCTCGTTCATAAATGGACATAGCTTGTTGGCGTAACACTGAGAACTTTCTAATGTAAGCAACAAGGTGCCAATCTTGCATAAGCACTACCCCTATACCACTGCGCGAAGCGTCAGTCTCAACCACGAGTTTTATAAACTTTTTGAAGTACCAAGACTGGCATATTGACTAAGGCCTACTGCAACTTATGAAACACTGCCACTAATTCATTAGTCCAAAATAAATTATCCCTCTTCAACATATCAGTCAAAGGCTTAGCAAATTTTCCAATTATATTTATGGAACGTTGATAATACCCAGCCAAACCAAAGAAACCATGCAACTACTTAATGGTTGTGGGTTATTGCCAATCCAATATTGCTTGTATTTTAGAAGGGTCGACAGATACCCCTTTACTGATTATGAAGTGCCCCAAATACTTAACTCGAGAAGTGGCGAAGACACATTTCTTCTTATTAAGATGAAGGTGTTGCTCACAAATGGTTTGGAAAATAATATCCAAATGGGACACATGTCTTGAATAATTAAGCTATAAACCAAGATATCATCAAAGAATACAATCACAAAGTGTCTTAAAAAGGCCTGAAAATATGGTTCATCAAGGCTTGAATGGAAGCGGGGACATTGGTCTAGCCAAAAGGCATGACTAAGTACTCAAAATGGCCAGCATGAGTCTTGAAAGCGTCTTAAATTCTTCATTAACTTCAACTCTAAGTTAGTGGTATCGTGACCGCAAATCCAATTTTGAAAAAATGGAGGAACTACCTAATTCATCCATTAAATCCTCTATTAATGAAAAAGGGAAAATTTCCTTAGTGGTAATATGATTCAACTTACAATAATTAACACAAAGTCGCCAATTCCTATCTTTTTTTGGACCAAAAATGTGGCTAAAGCAAATGGGTTATTATTTTGGCGTATGATCCTTTGTTTTAACATGTCATCAACTAAATTATCTACGACATCCTTTTGAATTATAGAGTGTCTATAAGGCCGTAAATTGAAAGAGTTAGCACCTTCCTTAAGAGGGATACGATGATCAAAATTGGGCCAATGAAGGGGTAAACATGTCAGCTCCATAAAGATATTTGAATAAATGTCCAAGAAAGCTACAATTTTTTATGGTACCTGATGTGATTCTGCTTGCCACAACTGACATGTAATGACTCCCACATAATTATGGTGTTAAGAAATAAAGAGAAAACATAACTCTGCTCAGCGGTTCACTGCATGAGCCCATGACTTATTATTAATTACCTTTAAGGTTGCTAGTTTGGCTCCATGTAATACAAATCATTTTCCTGACCATGAAAATTCCATTTGAAGCTTATCAAAGTGCCAAAAGATACGACCAAAGATATCAGCTATTGAACACCCAAAATTAGATCACAACACCCTAGTGGGAGGAAAATAACATCAATGGTGAACTTGGTTTGCTGCAAGGACCAAGAGAATTCACGACATATAAAATGAGTCTTCAAGGTAGTACCACCACTTGTATTCACAACCATGGGAGAAATTGGTTATAATTTACAACCTAACTTACGAGCACTCATATAGATGAAAGTCATAAGGATCTTAGAAATGAAGGTTAAGGTCAGTGATATATTGTGTCCAAGTGGTGTAATTATCAAAACGATAACTCATATAGTTGATATGCCATTGAAGAGATCTACCCTTAAGGTTAATGGAAGCAATTCTGAGCTTAGATTCTAGAGAAGTATTGATAAGGGAGAATAATTGATCACATTGATACAACCACTCTTTCACCCTTTTTCCATCAAATTGAAGGAAATCAATCTTCACAATATAAGTAGAGTAAGGGTTTTCTGGAGTGTGCAGAGGGTGTTGCTCCTCTCGATGGCGGTCGTTGTGAGGTGATGAACTGGTGGACGATCTAGCTAGTTGTAGCATCATCGCATGTATTTCATCCAATCTGGTAGTTATGTTATCGAACCTCAATTGATTCTCAAGTTAAACATCTATCAATCATTGTTCAACCTCAGATAAGGATTGGTTCCTAGTCATGGTCACAGATTCAAAGGCTTGATGATAGCAATTGTAACTGGATTTGGATATTTAGGGAGAGGATCTAAGAATGATCCTAGGATTCAAGTAGGGATTCTAATAGAAATGGAATAAAATCAGGTATAAGGATCCAAGGTACTGAATCAAAGTAATAGAGATAAGAATTTCTTGAATTAACGTATTCATTTCAATTGATAGAATAACATTTAAGTACAATTGCATTTCCAAGGCTTAACAAAATGTTGTTATCTTAGGGACATCTCAGCTAAAGGAATTTGGCATATAATTTCTAGAAGGAATAAATGCTGACACAACCAATTCTAAATTATACGAAGAGTAACGCCCCAATTATTTATTTAATTATTTAACTGGAATTGTTGTGTTTTGTGTGTGTGGTGCAAAGTGGAAGTATGTGGAAGGAAGTATAATATTATTTAATATGATATAAATTTAAATAAATTATATTATATAGAATAAATAAAATATTGGAATATAAAGAGAAAATGGTAGAATGGTAATTTAGTGAACAATTGTGAGGGCAATATAGGAAATCCTTAGTTGGGGTCTAAGGATTATGTTTGGAAATTAGGAAAGAAGGAATCAGTCATGAAAACTGATCGTGAAAGGAAAGCATGAACAAAGGAAGAAGGAAGGAGAAATAACAAAGCTTGAAGAGTAAATCCAGTCTAGGAGAAGGAATTGTTCATCAAACTAAGGTAAGGGTGGGGTTTCTTCATCTTCTAAGGGTTTGATAATAGGAATATTAGGCATAGTGTTGTTGAGTAGAGACATGGGGTTGGATGAATTTGGATGAAAAATGTGTTAGGTTGTTAGAAATTGTTGATTTTGTGAAAATAATATGAATTAGGTGTTTGATTGTGGAAATTTTGTGTTTTCTGGTTGTAAAAACTGGTTTTGGGGTATAAAATCGTAGCAGGGTTTTGGTTGTTTCGCAGAAGGAGAACTGCTGAAATTGTAGTCCTCGCTTACCAAGCTACAGCTCGCTTAGCGAGCGAGTGGAAACTTTGGACCGTTCTTTACAGAGGTTTGCTCGCTTAGCGAGACCTGAAGTGAAAAATAAAATATTTTTATTCTAAAAATTCTCTAAAATTCTTTAACTGATATATTATTGAATGGGGATCGATATAGTGTTGTTAGAGGTAGGTAGAGAGGGGTTATGTGCTTAATTAGAAGGATAATGAACATAACTTGATATGAACATGAGTTGATATGTACACTTGTTGTTGATGTTGTTATGTGTAGTTGTTGTTTTGTTACATGACATTGATGTTAATATATGTTGATGTAACTGTTGATGTACGTTGTGTTGTTGTTATGTGTTCTCGTTGATGTTGATATACATTGTCGTATTCGAAGATGCATGTTGTGGATGTTGTTCGGTGTTGTAGTAAGTTGTTGTTATATGGTAGTTGTTGATGTTAATTGCATGAAGTAGTTGTCGTAGACATGCATAATTATCATTGATGGTGCATGGCATGTGCATGGTTGGGAATGACGTACCAAGGTAGGGTATGTCCATTCGAATTCCCAAGGGGATCAGTGTGATGTTAGTGCGGTCATGAAATAGGGATCGTACGTGACCATGAAATAGGGGCCGAGGGTGTGATCATGAAATATGAATCATACTGGACCATGAAATAGGGGTCGAGAATTCAAAGGGAACTGGATCATGAAATAAGGATCAATAAATAGTACCGCATGCATAGAGTTGGTAGAGTCTCATTGCATAAGTTGTTGTTGTGTGTGGAATATCAGTATTATGTTTCGGTGTATGTGTTTATTTGTTGTTTGGTGAGAAGTGGTGAACTACTTGCTTTTGTTCTTATTATTTTTCCCTTTTGTTGGTGTAAGTATCTCACCCCTTCTATTTGAATGTTACCCTTATGTTGGTAATGTGCAGGTGATCAGGATTAATAGAGTGGTGGTCGGTGAAGTCAGTGTACTTCACAGTTAGAGGAGTCGGCTCTGATACATGCTTTGGGGTGCCGGGACGGTGATTGTTTTCTTTGTTTATTTATTTATTTAGAAAGACATGTCACTATTAAACATTGTTTTGTGTTTCTTTAAAGTTTTCCGCTGCAAGCAAAAATATTTTGTAAAACGTATCAAATTGAGTCGTGTGTTTGTAGTGAATGTGTCAATCAGAATTTAATTGTGTCTTTTAATAACCAATTTTTAATTAGAAATTTGTGGGAATATTTTGGGTGTTACACGAAGACAAACTTCCAAATTTGTTTTATGTTTTGATGAAGACAAAGTATAAAGATTAAATGTATGATCAAATAGGAAAAAACTCGAAGTTCAAAAAGGATCTTTGGTATTAAGTCTTGGAGATCAAGCAATCTTCAAAATGATATTGGACTTTGATGGATTGGTTTTAAGAATAAGGTGCAAGTTTATCTATAAGCATACAAACATGTTTTAAATTAATTCATTTGATATCAAGTGGTTATAAGTTGTTTTTTAGATTTTCAAATAGTCGTAATCGGTTACACTAATGTGTTAACTGATTACATGAACGAAAAACAATATTTTTGGAAAACATTTCAATAGTAACTGGTTACAACCACAATTTTTTTGAAAAAATAGTTTTTCAGCTTCAGCTGTAACCGGTTATGATAATGTGTGTTAACTGGTTACCACTGGAGCAATGTCACTTTTTCATTTTCAATATGATTCTAACAATTTCCAAATTTCATCTATCAATCATGAAAATTGTTCTGGATTGGGTCTGACACCAAGCGCGTAGGGCATATCACAATCCAATGGCAGGAGTCCAAACCCATTAACTGATGGGCGTGGGGAGAACATCTCCCACCACGTGCCCTTCCGTTTCTCAGTCAACTGCCTCCTCCTCAATAATCTCACCTCCTAGATTTGTGGGGCAGTTGGACCATGGTAAAGACCACGTGCTAGGTATTGATCGATTCTTCGTAGACCCTGACAGTCCCCTTCGTGGGCCTAATTGATCCAACCCACAAATAAGACCTTGACCCAGCATTGGGGCACATTGTAAATACCCTCTTTCGCTAGAGGGTCATGTATTCTATTATCATTTACCTTTTCTGTATTTGCTCTCACTCCGTTTCCTATTCTCACTTTGGCATCGGAGTACCCTGCAGGTACACCCCCTCATATTCTCCTCCACAACAGAAGCGCGCTAGTCTAGATGTTCCTACCTGATCAGGTAAGATCAGAAATGATTCACGATATTATACTCTTTCCAAAATGTATAATTCAAGTATAAATAAATATGAATTTAGATTTTCAAATTTCACCTATTCCTAACAATTCAAATACATATCTTTTTCAATTTTCATCTAAGTTCCTTGAACCTAAAACTTAGTGAAACTTTTTGCATAAATGTTTACACCATCATTAAAGTTTCATTCTCAAAGTTCTGAGTACTTAAGTATTATACATTATGAATTGTTTACTTGGAAGGAAAAATCAATCCTCATAATTGATACAAGTACAAAATCTTATTCAATACTCATTCAAAATCATGTATTGTTCACTATGTGATAATGATCATTGTACTTAAGTGAAGTGATGTGTTTTCTCTTATATGTTATAAAATCAAAATGTGGTTGTGTTAGATAGCTAAGAGAGTCAATTTGATCAATTGTAATGTATTTGACATAGTGAAATCTTTCATGGGGTGTAAGGGAACTGGAGTACCCTTGTTTGGAAAAGAGAACCAAGATTTGCTTTATTTACAATAAGTTGAAAGGGAATTTTTCTATGTTTAACATAATGACAAATGTCACAAACTGAATCTTTATCTATGGTTACAAGAGGTATATGTTTATGCAGACGAAGAAGTCTTATATTTGATAGATGACCTAATCTAAAGTGACATAGAGTTGTTTCGGGAATGAAAAAAGATGCTTGTTGGACTTGTTGTGTAGTTCTAGAGTATTTTCTTGTTTCCAAAGGAGGTAAATGATTCATCAACAAGACTTGAGAACAAACCAGATAAAAAATGACATTCAAACTAGTGAGGAAACGAATGGAATGTGTAACTTCATGTTGAAGCTTAGCATTACTTAGGCTTGTGTTGCATACACAATGATACGGACACGAGCATACATGCATTGGAAAATATGATTCAAGGTATTCCCAAAGAACCTTCAAAGTTGTGAAGAACTCAGAGACTGATCGTTAATCTTGCTTCAAAGCAAATATTTCACATTGTAATTCAGAAATGTGAATAAAATCACCTTGCGAGAAGCACTCCTTGAGCTCCTTCCACACATCAATGACGTTCTCTAGGAAGACGATGCTTTGTGCAATGGATTCTTCAACAATTCAAACTTTGAAACTTGGATCAAATTATTCGGGAACTTGAATTGATTCATTAACAAAATCAAATTTATTCTTTCCACCAAGTGCACGTATCATGGATCTCGCCCATGCATGATAGTTTGAATGCGTTAGAACGAGTTTAACAGAAACAAATGAAGGTCCATCTGAAGGATGAATGTAGTATACGTTCCCAAGTTGTTGCGACAGATCTTGAATCAGATCACCAGTAATCGGAGTGCCGACGACAATGGCGCCACCACTGACCATTTTGAAGGAAGCGATGCGCAGTAGAGCTCAGAAGAGCTTTGATACCATCATGAAGTTTGCATGAATCATGATGAAGATGAATGAAAACTGATAGAGAGATTGAAAAGATGAGAGTAATCTCATTCATCATATTGAAATTTATTACAATGTGATATTATATAGAGGTTAAACTCTAACAACCTCTAACTAAATGCAACTAACATAAATTTAGTTGCAATCCTCTATAGTAAAGCTACACTAAGCTAATGTGATCTAAGATCAAAATACAAGAAGAACTATGCAATGTTAATAGAACCATGCATTTCAACAATATATACAATCAATATATTATTTATCTCTTACATTTAGCATTTAAACAATAAATTAAAACATGGTAGTACATTGATTAATTTAATAAGCTGCCAAGTGATCAATAACATTAGCTAGACTAATGGAAGGTAACTACATCAACAATTCAATATTAGTCCATGCATATCTCTCATGATATATCATATATAAAGTTCATTATTAAGCTACAATAGCATAAACAATTTTCTAGTATCCATGGTTTGGTGTGGATCTATATTTGTATGAGTTGGCCCAAAAGAGATAGTGAACAAAGTTGAGTCCACTAAGCACACACATTAACCAATAAAACCTCTCAAGATGATAATGATTCAAGTTTTCACCCAACAGCCAAGGTGTTTGTCCAAATGCTCCACTCAACTTATTAACAAAAGACACTAGAACAGTGCTGAGGAAATACCCCATAGCCAATGAAGTCCATGAAAGTGCTGTTGCTAAAGACCTCATACTCCATGGTGCCTCTGTGAAGAAAAACTCCATCATACCAGCCAATGTAAAAAGATCAGCTGAACCTAAAAAAAGATATTGCAAAGCCACCCACAAGAATGTTATTGGAAGTGGTTTTGTTGAATCTAACAAACCAAAATTTGAAGCTGTTTTCTTTCTTTTGGTTTCTACTAATGCTGCAACAGCCATAGCTATGATTGATAGAAATAGACCTGTCCCTATTCTTTGTAGATGTGTTATTCCCATTTCAGTTTTGGTTATTTTTCTAGCAAATGGAACAATGACATGGTTGTAGAGTGGTGCAAGGATCATGATGAAGAGGACAGGGAATACAGGTAGTGAAGCTGGAGGGACTTTGAATGAACCAAGCATTGTGTTCATAGTGGATGATTGTTGAACTGAAAATGTTGATAATTGAGCTAAACAACAGTTTAGCATTATGGTTGACATGAATATTGGAAGGATTTTTAATACAGTTTTCACTTCTTCTAGTTCTTTTACTGTGCATTTTAATCTTGGGTGAACCGGTTTCATTACTGCTTTGTTGAGACATTTTAGGCTTTGTGTTATTGGTGTTTGATCTTTCATCATAATCTCTTTTCTATTGTTGGTTTGTTCTTGATCTCCTTTTTCAGTTGTGTCGGATGGAGTTGTTGGTACACTGGTGATAGCATTGGCTGATGAATTTTTGGATTTGTAGCTGTTGTAAATTGCTGCAGCAAGAACCTGTAATCATCAAATTCAAAGCAGATTGGTTAGCCATTTTTACTAGTAGTCTTATCAAATTCGTCCTTGAAATTGTAAGCCTCCGATAAAGTTTTCGAATGTATCAATTCATGACTGCAGGAAATCCATTTCCTTATAAAAATGTCTTTATCTGACTGCAGGAAATCAAGATCCGCAAAATCATACCTTGAACATGGGTGTGATAGGGCTTCCGGCCGGAATCTTGGTTCTATACTTGTGTGAACCAAGAACAAAAACCGGAATGGAGAGCAATATCGATGCAGTTGAAACACCTAAACCCCACTGCCAACCTTTGTTGTCCTCAATCCAAACCACAAAAGTAACTGCAAACAATGCACCACATGACAGGCTGAAGACGAAGTAGTTAAAAAACTCAGACCTTTTCTTCCTTCCTTCTGCAGTAGTTTCGTCAAATTGCTCGGCTCCATGAGGAGGAAGTGAACCTTTTATTCCACCTACTCCAAGTGCCACAAGATAAAGGCCTGCAAATAGCATAGCTTCTTTCCCACCTTGAACTGTCTGGCATAAACTGTTTGTGCTTCCCAATCCCTTGACACAGTTTGGTGGTTTGAGTGGTGGCATGTGAGCTTGAACCGTAAGCATTAGTAGTCCCTGTTCCCACCGCGTAGTTTCATGTTTAAAATAAGTGATCTCACAATGAACTTAATCATAATTTTGATATAACATCATGAAAATGTTATATTATTCAGCTATTCTCTTACTTCCCTTTCTATGATTAACTTATTAAGTTGATATGATATGATTAAGAGCCTCTTTATATTAACTTATTTGAGTTTATCTCGTAGTTGATCCATGTCATAGAGGTTCGAGAAAAGTTTTACGTTGGCTTGGCTGTCGACTTCCTAACACAACTTTCTTTTTATCCAAGTATAAGACCGACTATGCATAGCAAAACTAAGATAGACAGGTTCTAAATAGAACATTATGGCGCCAGTTGATCCATGTAGCCAATCTCACTTAGTGGGATAAAGCTTGGTTGTCGATGTTGTTGAGTTTATTTACTGAAGTTGTGAGATTATATGACAGAGCTGATGGAAACTGTTTACGACATGTTTTCCGCTTATTTTGATAAATTCTAACTTATAGAAAAAGATTTAGCAAAAACAGGTTCAAATCAAAATAGCCATGTTTCTTGTCTTTTTTTTTTCTTTCTGTTTTTTTCAAATCAAGTTGAGAATTGAAAAAGGGTCCCATATTGTGGGGATTGCACTACTGACAATACTTCATGGTTGTCAATCAAAATCATGACCATGTGGAACTTGTCAGTTGTCACACGCATCTTTATTGCTTCATTCTTCTAGAATTTACCCTCTTCAACATCTTCCATATTTTACAATCATCTACTTAATACGTTAATTAGTAACACTTAAGTTAGCTTAATATTTTTCAATTTTATTTAGTTGTCATGTGTCTGATATACAAGCCAGTATTCTGTATTCCGATGAATTCGATAGTCTTGAAGCATTTTCCTGCAAAGCTAATGTATTAACTTCAAACACCAGATTAAAAATCACAGAAGGTTGAACAGGTTAAGAACTTACCATGAATTCTATTGTAGCGCTTATAAGGTAGATGGAATAAGTAGTGAAAAAAGCATCAGCAAGAAATCCTCCAAGAATAGCAAGTAGGAAAGCTGTTCCCATGAAGTTGGTGACAATGTTGGCAGAGGTGGAAGGTGAGAAGTGCATAAACTTGGAAAGGTATAAAACAAGGTTGCTTGCATTTGCAAGATATGCTAGATTCTCCAATACCTCCACAGCTATAGAAAAAAAAAAAGTTTAGGTCTGCAAATCTTAACTCAACTGACAAAAATATCTATATTGCTAGGCCGGACACCAGGGTACGAACTCTGGTGTTCAGGATTGTGTATGTGAGTTTCTGGTGGTTATTAACACTCTGACAAAAAAAGAAGTATAATTTGGATTGTACTAACCTAAAACAAAGGATGCAGCAAGCATTCCACCATGTTGTCCTCTAATTGCTGGTCTGTTCCTCCAATCTACATACCCTTCCCAAACTTGCACCCTTGCTTCTTCTTCCTATGAAAAAGAAAATGCATATTTGGAGTTAGAATAATGAAATGAATACAATAATACTTAGATACAAATAGACTAAGAATGGAAATTATGTAGTATAGTTTACCATATCTTTAATTTGATGAAGAGCACTTTTTTGTTATGTTGGAACACAAGTGATAAACAGAAATGCATTTATAGATGGAGAAATGGAATTTATGATAGAAGAAGAAAGGTCTAGAGTTTTTGAAAGCAACCTTTCATTGTCATGAATTATTTTTACTTTTTAAAATTTTAAAATAAAGGATATAATATGCATGAAGAAACCATGCAAGAAGGAATGGATGGTAGGGCATTGCTGAGTCTGAGACAAATTTAAAGAAGTAAGTGACCAAATACTATTACTTACAAAAAAGTCAGGATTGTATGACATGACGTGAGTGTGAAGGAAAAAATTGAAAACAAGTTTTGTCAAGTATGGCCTACACCCCACGCCACAAATACTCCTAGAACCACCCATTGTGGTTACAAAGTCCACTTTCTCCTTAACTATTATACCTTTATTATACTTTGTTGCTTATATTTAATGCTCTACTTATGAATTAATTTACTTAATTAATTGGATAAGATGTAAAGCTCTACTAATGAATTAATTTGTTGTTAGACATTTCTAAGTATTCTGACTTATATATTCTTCGCCCTTTCTTTGTATCAGAGGTTTTATGTGGTGAAGTCTTTCTTGTTGTTGTCCTTGGTTAACAAGGACTTGTCTATTTTCAGGCATTTGTACTTGCTACTTCATCGACATAAGAGACATAATGTTTAATGTTGACGTCGTATAGGGAACATAGTTTGATCCCCCTGGTAAAGGTATCGTTCGACTAGGATTATCCACTATCAAACCTAAGGAAGAGTGTGGATTATAGGGCACAATTGTTATTGCGTTA
This sequence comes from Lathyrus aphaca, assembly GCA_963966055.1. Classification (NCBI taxonomy): domain Eukaryota; kingdom Viridiplantae; phylum Streptophyta; class Magnoliopsida; order Fabales; family Fabaceae; genus Lathyrus; species Lathyrus aphaca. The sequence goes on along the minus strand of OZ014522.1, from coordinate 506,691,924 downwards.
TTTGAATAAGTCGATGCATTAGATTGAAGGTCTGTCATCATTATTGTTGGCATACCATATGGGTATTCTCTACTGCCCATAGAGAGTGTAAGAAATGACATTCTAGGGTCTCCTAAAGTTGGTTTTGCAACAATAGGGTTAGATGGGAGACTCGCTGATTGTGGTGGTGGAATAGCCACTTGTGTTGATATCAACGAAACTGGTGTTGATGATGCCACATGATCGGTTGTTCTAATAGGTGTTGAAACAACTACCTCTTCAACCGTCGATCCAAATGGTTGTTCTACTATATTTTGAGGATTTTTCTGTGCATTAGGGTTATTCATAGAAGGATGCGTCATCTTTGGTAAAGTCTTTCCACTTCTTAAATGCATACAAACATCCAGAACATTTCATGTACACATAACAGTTTGTAAAAGAAAAACTACAATATCTAGAATAGAAAAAAGTTTTAGCACAATGTCCCACTGGACGTGCCAATTTGTTTACCCCTAAATTTGGTTAACAAACGTTAGTCTCTTTTAAAAAGTTTACTTGAAGGATCGATTAGTGAACCCAATGACATAATGCTTAAAAACAACTTAGCTTCCATCTCGGAAGTAAGTTGTCTTCTTTCTTCTTCTTCTTCTTCTTTTTTTCTTTTCTCCTCTCTTCTTCTTCCTTTCTTTTAGGATAAAGATCTCATACCACACTAACCCTAGGACATCCAAGCATGATAACTCTTAGGATTGTTAGTTTCCCTTTAGACTCTTACCTTTTGAGTCTCTTTTGAGTCATTCTCTTTCTCATCTCAAAACAAAATCTAAAAAACACCTAATAAAGGTTGACACGACTTCTTGTGTTATAGACTTATTCCATGGGACACTTGTATCTATCCCATCTTGGGGTAATGTGAGATTTTTTAGCATGATGCACAAGTCTTCAACATGAAGTTGTTTCACAAATAATCTACAAAACACTTCATCACCCAAAAACAACAAAACACTTAATAAATAAAATAGGCTAGTGTGCTTAAGACTCAATCCTTGGAACTAAATTTGGGGATCTTCCCCATACTTATGTGTGTTTCTTCTTCATTACATCTAGGAGTCATGTAAGAAGTACACACTCCATTGAATGAGACTTGAATACACTCTCCTATGCAATCTCTCAAATTAAAAAAAAAAACTTCTAAAAAACTTCAACAAACAATAAGCGTCTTTCCTTCGGAAATTCTCTTCTCATCTCCTTCACTCTAAACGAAAGAACTTGCTCTTACTTGTCTTTTGCAATACGGTAAACGCACTCGTTCTAGACGAGTCTGTAACACCTGAGCATAAACATAAGTAGTTCAATCCCAAAATCACAAGCAAGTTGTGTCAGTCTTATTGAGTCGAAATACGTTGTTCCGACTTTCTTATTGCACAAAGGGAATACGTAGGCACAAGCGACGACGCTTGACGAACACGATCCTTCAGTATCGTTTCTCGTTCTTCGTGTCATTTCATCTCCTTATCCTTCCATCTAATTCTTCCTTATTTCTTTTCTAGTAGCAGTTGCAGCAATATCAGATACCCTGACCCTTTGAAACAGTACTAGCAAGTGTGGATCCCGTCGGGTACGTTAGACAATTTGGGGTGCTAATACCTTCCCATTTCGTAACCGACTCCCTTACCCTTTCTCTTTGGTTCGCGAGATCCCATTTTCTCGTTCTTTTGGGTTTGTTCAGCATTACCCTTCCTTCGGGATAAAAATGTCTGACTGACGACTCTTCTTTTTCCGTGCCACTTTCGCGCCTGTACCAGGATCGAAATCCCGGGAGCGACACTTGTTTATTGTAAAAAATATTATAGTAATTTATGAGAATATATTAAAAAGCAAGTGTTTAATTTTTTTTATAGGTAAAACCACTTTTATATACAAATGTAAACCATATCACCTTTGCATAAGACATTCTCCTATAATCATTACTGAAGGGCTTGTTTTTGTTGTTAGATGCTTCTCTCCCACTCACGCTCATCTCTACATCCATGCAAGATCGTTTCCCATAGCTTGTGTTTTGTCGCTTGCAAACAATACCACTACGTACATAGTTTATATTGGTGACTGGTCTTTTTTTAGCATTCATATTCTCCTCCTCATAATCAGATATGTAGATTGTACTAAAGTTCTTGAGCTTTTCCATTCCTTTTTCCAAACCTTTTACTTTGCTCGGATTATTTCCACCCCTATACATCAGGGGAATATCCAGAGCTACTATGGACAACATTTTCTTTGAACATCGGACTACGCATTTGAGCATCACATTTTCTCTGTTTCCTATCAAATTTTTTCAACATTTCTTTGTTATAAACCTCCACTTTTTTCATCATCTCTTTGTTACAAATCTCCAACAAATCTATTTTGAAACTCAATTTCTGAATCATAACCAATGGTTGTAAATCAAACCAGTAGTTAGTTAACGCAAAAGTACAACATAATACGTTTTATCATAAATCTTATATATTAGAAGAATGTTATTTTGAAAAAATATTTACCTCTATAGCATCCATTACATTAGCTAAGGTGATTTCTTTAGAGCTTACATCAGGTTTAAATGTATCATGAACTGAACCTTGGCCAAGTTTCGATTGTTTGATGAAAAAATCCTCTCATCCATCTTTGAAGAATCTTTATCAGCATCCCTACATAAACACGACAACATTTATTTCTTATGTACATGCACATATCATACTACAAAATATTATTAAGAGTAAAAACTTGCATTTCGTTGACTTTTGAATGGGCAGGGATCAACACATATTGTTGTAGGGTATTCAGTTCCATTGAAAGAGTGTGCAGTTCCATTACACTAGTTTTTCCAATCACTTAATTAACATTTAATGTGAAAATGACCCATGTTATCACAATTGCATAAAGGTAACCCTCGTACATCAATACTATAATATAATATTACTATAATACTATAATACTAGTATAATATAATATATTAAGTTGACATTTTTTAATCACATATATATCTTATGGTTTCAATAATAAAGTCATACAATACCATTAAACACAACCTCATCCACAATCAAATTTTACATACACATGCACTTAATACGACAATTATGGAACCATTATCACTACAATGAAACCTAACTTAATCATAAAAATGGAAATGAGTAGCTTAATCATATACATGCACTTAACATGTTTACTAACTTAAATTTGGTTACTGAGTAGTTTGTTTTCTGCTTTCAAAGCAGCAATCTCCATGGTCAGTTCAAAGTTTTCATCCCTCACATTTTGAAGTTCACTTGATACTATTTGTACATTATAGTAGTTGTAATCACGAATCCTTCTACCCATTGCACAAAGCAAACGACGCATTAACAACACCACAATATCTTCCTTTGCATCATATTCGGTCTTCGCAAAGCGGCCAACTGAAACAAAAGACTAGACAAACTAGCATTATACCTTAAAAATTGGAAACCATGCTCAATCTTGACTTCGTGTACATTGTATACAGGTACAAGGATTCTCATACGGTTGCAAACCATCTCTATATACTTTTGTATGCTATTTTGTAAAACGATATCCTCCGCACCTGTCTCTTTCACAAAGTTTGACAAAACCGTAACTTGTAATACATAATACATACAATAAAGGTTCAAACATGCCATATATATGTACATATCACGCCTTCAACATGTAAAGTAAAGTATATAACATTAGTTGTAGCAACTTACACAACTAACTTATAAAAGGCTGGACATTGTCGTTTGCATACGAACACTCTCCAGATTCGCATGATGACATATTGTTGTGAGCTTTTTCATAGACACGACCAACTTGTTTGCAATATGCCATGTATGCACTTTCAGCCCGCTCAACGATGTCATATTTCTCATGCGCGTTGTTTCTCCACTTATTAACTTGATTAAAATATGCAGGCCATGAAAAATATATCTATGGGTCACGACCTTCAAAAACTACATATACTTTCTTCATTACATCCAAGTGACAATACTTCCCTTTTCCGTTTTGAGTTGATGAAGTTGACTACCTTTCATTTTTAAGTAGATGAAGTTGAGTAAATGAGAGCAATAAATGATGTAGGGTAGTGATAGTTGGCGATATCTACCATCATTTATATCTTTAATGCATATTGTTAGGTAAATCATTATTGATTAATGTTAAGGCTAAAATAAATTAGAGATTGCACATTTAATCCAATATTAGTTTATTGATTTATTTTGAAAATATTATACATGAACTGATTTAGATCTTAATGGTATGAATTTGAGATTGAATTATAGGGCATGATTTGATTTTGAAATGAGGCTTAGATTTGTTTCAACGTGCATTCAGTTTGAGGAATACTTAAATCACTAATAGGGTAATTGAAAAAATGCTTTTTCTTTTCTATAGGACTCCATAATAGAAATTAACAACTAAGAATCTGAGCAAACATTAAGGGCATGTTTGAATTACTTTTAGTTTTTAGTTTTTAAAGTTTGTTCTATAAATTTGTTTTGAAAAAGTGTTTTTGAAAAGAGAATAAGAAAAGAAAATTGTTTGATAATTTAACTTTATAAAACTGTTTTTAGAAATGAAAATAAGAAAACTTTTTTGTTAATTTATTTTATTAAAACAATTTTTTGGAAGAGACTGAAAAAATATATTTGATATTTTAAAATTTAAAATCTATTTTCCTATAGTCAATTATAAAAGTATATATATATATATATATATATATATATATATATATATATATATATATATATATATATATATATATATATATATATATAGTTTATTAATTAAAATTCACCTAATATACATTTATGAGAAAAAAACTATAATAATATGCAATGAAATATAAATAAATCAGATTTATATACTTAATGATAAATAATGTCATTAATGAAAAATATGAAGATAAGACCTTAAAATGTATTTTTTTCAGCTTTTAGTTTCAAAATTTTCTCAAATTTAATTTTTCATATAATTACACAATGCCATTAATGAAAACTTGCAATTTCCTGTATTTTTTCAGTTTTGGAAAATGACAATTGAAAACTAAAACCTATCTAAACTGTTTTTGTTTTTTGGTTTTTAAAAACAGGAAATGAAAACTAATTTTCAAAATTGATATTTTATAATTGTTGTTTCAAACAAGTTTTTAGTTTTTAAATTTGTAAAAACTTTAATACAGTTTTTAAAAACTCAATCAAAGAGTCCCTAAATACCCCAATAATGATCTAATATTAACTGATCAAGACTATTGAAGGTCCAATGCAACTAATGAGACAAACTAGATCAATATGTAGAATTATAATCCAAATTCAATCATCTCCAGTTGGAAACAAAGTTGATCCTTATAAAATTCACAAAAAATTTCATATGAATATAATGTATGAATAAATTAAGGCAACCAACTAACATCTGAAAACAAAAAGGATAATCAGCTAGCATTCCTACTCTCCACTAAAACAACTATTTCTTCGGTCGGAGGATACCAAATCGAGAAATTCAACCTGTAACCATATTTTATGTCTCTATCTTTTGCAAAATCGTACCACTCGTCAAACATATACTTTTCCAGTTGCAATAATACGGGACGAATTTGTCCGAGTCCCAGAGACATACGAGATCAATAGGTTCCCGGAAGCATTTCCTGATAATATGTGCTGGAATTTTCTGCATATTCACACAAACATTAATAATACATTATAGTCTTTATCATATAGAAACAAATTTTTAGACTGAAATTATGCATTGCTTACCAGGACATTTGTCTTCAACATTTTTGTGTTGGTAACCACCTTACTCCAACTTACTTTGTGCTCAAGCATTAGAGGAGTTTCCCTGCAAATCAAAGTCGTAATCAAATTGTTTTGTTTTCCTAAAAAACTGGTGTTAAATACGCAACATAGTAGTATGTTGATTTATATAGTTACAACTTGAGATCTAATTGTAATTGAAATCACATTACAGTTACCTTATCCTTTTTCCGGGCCGCTGTCCTGACTCATTAACAGACTTCACAGCCTTTTGTTTACCCTTTTCAGCAGCATTGCAGACACAAAAGAGTTTAACGTGTACTTAGATTGAGCCAATAGTGTATAGAAACACTCAAATCATAAATTTGAAAGATGTTTTACTACCTTTGACAGTATACACAATGAAAACAATATGACTACCAAGATGAATAGTTAACTAAAAAACCATCCTTTGCTAACTGATGTAAAGTATTGCAGTTTCAATGTTAATAATCAAGTCGATTTATATACCCATTAACCAATATATTCATGAGAAATTATCATATCATATACAAGCAATATGAGAATTATCCAGTTATACACAGTAGTATGTTAATTTATATAGTTGCAGTTTAAAATCTAATTCTAATTGAAATCACATTATGATTACCTTTTCCTTTTTTCGGGCCGTCGTCCCGCCTCTTTAGAGACTTCATAGCCTTATGTTTACCCTTTTCATCAGCATTGCAGCCAGAAAAGAGTTTAAGCGGTATCAAGATTGAGCCAAAACTATAGATAGACACTTAATTTAGTGGATTTTTTTTTATTTTGGATATCATGTGGGAAAATGTAGGGTTTTTGTCCCCTTCATTATGCCATTTAACCTTTGATTTTTTTTTGCCAAAACAACTCATATAATTTAAGAGCAGTTTCCAAATCCACTTGAGCCTTTTGCTCCCTATAAAAAATCTCTTCATTTTGGTCTTCTAATTGGATTTTGGTTTGAACTGACACCAGATTTGCAGATGCTTTGTTTAACAACTCCTCAACATTGCCAAAGCATTATTTATTCCAAATATTAAGTGTACTTTTGAGGATTTTGTGCTTTTAAGATAATATGAACACAAGATAGCTAAAAATATCAGTTATCCAACAATTTTAAACCACCTTGATCCACTTAGGATGTTTTGACCACATTTTGAGGAATTTAGATTTTTATTATGAGTTTTAATTAAACCACAACAAGTAAACTAACATGAATGTATTTTTATCAGACTTTCTACACAATTTAATGATCATCAACACAAATATGAAGATTACAATACATTAACATTTTCTACATGATTTTTATCTGACTTTCTAAGTACAAAACATCAATATTTAATCATGTTCAACACAAATATCAAGATTACAACACATCAAGACTTTCTACATGATTTTTATCAGACTATCTAAGTACAAAACATCATGATTTACATGCTACCCTTTGCTTCGAAGTCCCGCGACTCCTTATACATCCCAACACTGGTTTCTACTCAACATCTGTAGGAAAAAAAAACAATTCTTAGAGAAGAACTTCAAAAAACTTTCAATCAATGAGTTGCATGCAACGATTTCACAAACCTCCAAGAAACTCTTGAAGAACGTTGCCCCGACTCAAACTTCTTTCTCAATGCGCCCAGGATTTCATCACTTTCCCTAACCCGACGGACGAGCATCTTACCGATATCCTTAACCCATTCACTTCCAGATACCGCCATTCGAATTTCTTTGATGTCGATAACTTCTTCGCTTCTTTCTGCTTTAGATACGTTAAAGTTGGCTTTTACCTATTTGAAACTGCAAATATTAACTCCTTGACTTTTGGTTTGTCCAGTGTTTTATTTTAGGTGCATGCACATCTCTTTATATACTATAAACTCCATATTTTCTTTTTAATATATTTTCTTAAACACAAATTTTATTTTATTTATTCTTTTTATACATTTTTTTTCTATAAAAAGACGTTGAATATTTTTTAATATGAATTTTTAATTTCAAGATAATTATTTTATTTATTATTATATATTTCATTTTATTATTAATTATATTCTCATTTAGACAAATATTTTTTTTATTATTTTTATTATCTTTTTGTTTTTATTTCAGAAAAAACTTTGTATTTGTTTTCTATTTCTTTTTAATTTCAAAAAATTAATTTTATTTATTTGTATATTTTATCCTATTTCTTTTTAATTTCAATACAATCATTTTATTTATTATTTATATTTAAAAAAATTGAAAACTTTTATATTATTAACATTTTTGTCTAATTAGAGTTTAAAATATAAACCTATTTACAACATACTTCCTTAAATTTGTAGTTCGTTTTTAAATAATTTAATTACATAGTTAAATGAAAGTAACAAAAATAAATGTTTAAACACAGACATAGTTGACCATCATCTGTTGGATCTCTTACATGGTTCACACATAGTTGACCATCATCTGTTGGAGCTCTGACAGGGTTCACACATAGTTGACCATCATTTGTTGGATCTCTTACATGGTTCACACATAGTTGATCATCATCTGTTGGATCTCTAACATGGTATTTGCCCTCATATTTCAAGACAATATGTCTCAAGAGGTTTCCTAATGGTCATAAGATTCTCAATTGCTCAAAAGGACTCAAAGTTTAATCAGACAAAGCCTCATCCTAAGCAATAGATCTCAAATTAGGGTTTTGTGTTTTTAAAAGAAAATTGGACTTCCAAAGCCTCAAGTAGACTTCATGATATCCCATATATTTCATAGGATCCTCATGTCAAGTTTCAAGACTTGCCCTACAAGTTTGGTCAGTTAGATGCTCAGATGATCAATAATCAATGAACTTGGGTAAAAAATCAATTGTGGTCAACATACAGTCAAACTTCAAGAGTTTTGGTCAACATCAAGATTATGAAGTAAGATTCATCATTTGATCAAGGTTTGATCATGATTCATCAAGAAAACCTCAAATTCATCACACGACAAAAGTTGCTAAATTAGGGTTTCTTAAGAAGAAAGTCAATTGTACTTTGACCAGCTATAACTTTCACATACTTCATTAGAAATTTCCCATCCAAAGCTCATTGTGAAGGAAATTCAATTCCCTACAACTTTGTGTCTCACAAGTCAAGACCAGAAATGTTTCATTTGAGAGATATGGGCAAAGACATTATAGGTCCTCTAAAAAGTCAACAAAAAGTCAACTTTTTCAAAAGCTCATAACTTGACCATGGAAGATCAAATGTATATGGGACCAAAAGGAGTGATTAGAGAACACTTTTATCTTTCTAAAAAGTCCAGGAGAACATTCATATGATAAAAATTGAGAATGTTGTGCATTGTTAAAGTTGAGCAAACTTGAGGAGGTGTATAAGGCAAACAATGACCAAAACTTGAGTTTTTGCTAAATGGGTCTATCTTTTCACAATCCAAACTTAATATTAAGATAGTCCACGACCCCTAAGTCATATTTTCTGATTTTTCTTTATTTATTTCATATTTTATTGGATTTAATTCATTTAAATTCAATTTTAATCAAAATAAATATGAAAAATCAAAGATTTGATATTTAGACTATTTTAGGATCAGATATTGAGATTTATTTACATAATATTTGATCCAAAATTCGTGCAAAACAAGAGAAGAAATATATGACCAAATATGACCAAAATAGAAATTTTTCAAATCAAATCCTATCATCCCAAAATAAATTGAACCCAAGCCCACAAGTTGACCTAAATCTTTCCTCTATAAATACATAACACATTCAGATAGCAAGGACACAGAATTTTTGATCAAAGAGAGCACACAAAACTTCAAAAAAATTCAAGAGTAAGTAGGATTCAGTTTTAGAGTTATTTTCATGACTTTACATTTTCTGTCAGGTTTTTATTTATGTATCTCTCCCAAAGTCATGTAATAGTTTAAATTAGGATTTTATTTTTCGCACTATAAACTGTTAGATGTATGCTTAATAGGATTTTATGGTAAGACTAAAATCAACTGTTAGCAAACCCTAATTTCCAAGACTAAAATAATTGAATTAAATACACTTGGACACTCACACCTTTAGGGTAATCTCTCTTTGTTGTCTTACAATAAATGGTCAAGTCTCTCGAACATAGGGATACCTTAACTTGTTGCCTAAAGAAATAAATCATCATAGTCGTCTTTCGAATAAAAGATCATAGTCCCTCGTTGTCCCTTCAAAGTTGCCTTCGAATAAATGATATTGCCCCTATGAAAAAGATCATAGTCCCTTAATGACCCTTCGAATAAATGATATTGTCCCTACGAAAATGATGATCATTTGTTGGATCTGTGACATGGTTCACACATAGTTGACCATCATCAGTTGGATCTCTGACATGGTTCACACATAGTTGACTATCATCTGTTGGATCTCTTACATGGTTCATTTATTTTTAAAACATTAACATTTTTTAAATTTATTTTTACAAAATTAATATTTTTTAAATTTATTTTGAAACATTATTTTAAAATATATTTTTAAAACATTAATATTTTTCTAAATTTATTTTTAAAACATTAATATTTTTAAATTTATTTTTAAAACATTAATATTTTTTGAAATTTATTTTTGAAACATTAATATTTTAGAATGTTATTTTTTTTAAAACTTATTACTTTCTATTAATTTATTGTATTTTAAAAAATGTTATATTTTTTTATTTGAAGTGTAAAAAATGTTACATTAAAAAAAATATGAATTTTATTAATTGAATTATATAAAATATATATTTATTTAATTTAATTTTAAAATGTTAAAATTTTCTTTTAATTTATCTTTTAAACGTGATGGTGGTGGTGTTGTATATTAGCGAAGGGTGTTAAACCATTTTATGTGTTTGAAACAATACTTGAATGTACCATGCTGGCAATGTCTTTGCAGTGTATCGTTGTATTTTTCACTCCTTGCATGGACTGCATTAAATGATGTTATACTATGTGTTGAGGTGTACCATAGTATCATCTAATCCAATGGTCATCCATCAATTTGAGAAAAAAAAAAAAAAAAAAGTCTCTCACGGTGGAAGCAATTTTTAAACAAACCTCAAGTTTTCAATCTAAACTAATGTCTAAAATTGAGCACACGTAAAGTTGATAGAGACTTCTACTGTAGCCATCTAACCATGGCATGTGAATTTTATTTGTTCCATTTAAATATCTGAATAGAGCATTCAAGTTGAAGGGGACTGAAGTTCATCAAACAGTATTCCCTGCTGGACCACATGATGTGAGCCCTTCTATTCTTTATCATAAAAAGTATGTCGATGGATGAACGTTTGAGTTGTGCTTCTCAATGTTGGGTGGCTAAGATCCAACTCTATTTATTGCTGTACTATGTAATAGTTCCTAAATTGTAATATCGTTTTCCTTTCTATTTCATAACATGTTTAATTTTTTAAACAATTTTACATATATATAATACACCATTAAATAGTTGGATTGCAACTTATTAACTATCCATTTAACACAATTAATTAAGATCTATTCCAATCTAAGGGATGTGACAAATCAGATTCATGTAACAATCCTAAAAAGATATTTTGAAAGATATATATTTACAGTTAAAACTGTCATAATCTTTTCCTGAATTATTCACTATAATTTATACTGTATTTTGTAGTGTTAAATATTCAAAGAATATCAGGTTAGACAAACAAGATTCATTAAAGTCACTCTTCTAATCACAAAGAGTGTTATGATACCATGAAATCTTAAGATGGACATGCCCTAGAGGCAAACATGTTAAGAAGCTGTGGTAATGGAGACCATCAAATTGCATTTCAATAATCTTCTAACACCCATTTTTTGAAATAACGTTGACAATAAAAGATTCTAACTCCTTGAAAAATGTAGAACCTCATTATAAAAAAGGAATTACACTTCAATCCGTCAAATCTTTTTCTTATAGTATTTTTATCATGTTTTTAATCTTTAGTTTTAAATTAAAACAAAATTTTTAGAGAGAATAAGTAAGAAGTAAGGTTAAGGGAGAGGTTGGAGAAAATTTTGATTTTTTAAAAATTAAGGAAGGATATGCAGTATTTTCTATTTTCATAAACCCCGGACTATCGGGATGAATTTTTTTGGTTGAATAAGGAGGACACTGATTATAAGGTCAGAATTTGTGTTTCGAATTTTTTAAATGACTCGATTTTTCCTAGACTGAATAATTTTGTTTTGTCATCTTTATCTTAGTTGTGGGCATGGACGGACCTACATATAGGCATGGTGTGGCTATAGCCACACCAAAATAATTATTTTCAATCTTTTATATACCACTAGCTTAGTAATAAAAGTATTTAATTATAGTATTTAATTATAGAATAAATGTAATAATATATACCACTCAATAATATGTTCTCACAACAACTTTTAATTGCAACACATTAATAAATGACCATATCAATTATTATAATTAATTAAAAATTGAAATCGGTTTCACTTATTTACAAATCCGACTTATCTTTATTTATCAAGAAAAACACCATTACTAATTTTTTTATAATAATATTTTTGATTAATATTTCATGTTAAATATAATTTTAGTTTAACTCTTAATTTCTTGCAATTTATTTATATCACTGCACAATTTTTTATTTGTATATTTTAAGTGAATATTTTAAAATGAATTGATAAGTCCTTAACATATTATAGTTTAAAAGTTTAATTATTTAAACATTATTAATTTATCTATAATTTTAAATAACTTCAAAATTATATATAATTTAATTATTATAAAGTTAATATTGATGAATACAATCTATATTTTCTAATAATGTTCTTTATTTTAAAATTGTTTAAAATTATTTAAATTATAAATGAATTACTAAACTTATTTTAATATTTAAATTATCTAAATTTAATTACAATTTTTTCTACTGTTTATCTCATTAAAGAAATTAGTTCTTATATTTCAGCGCAAAGAATCGAGAAGATGGTTAAATTGTTTGAAAATTTTAAACTATAATTTGAATAACTAAATAATTAAACTTATAATAGTTTAATAATTAAATTATATAATTTTGAAGTTATTTAAAATTATAGATAAATTAATAAAGTTTAAATAATTAAATTATTAGAGCAATAATATTTTAAAGTCGTGTCAAAGATATACCATAGTTAGATTCTAAGCTGACAATAAATAAGTTGTAGAAATGATGAATGGAGAAGAAGATGACCTACCTCGAAATACCTTCAGTCTTGTGTGTAGAAGAATGTACAAGAAATTGAAGGTTTTTGACAAAGCCATGGTAGAGCACGTTCGGAGAGAAGACAACACCGTCACGCATTGGGCGGTAGAGTTTCTATTAGAAGAGATAAGAAAATTTCGTGTAACAAGGAGAAATGTGAGACAAAGACCTAGGTTGTGACAAGTCGATTTGTCCTTGTTTTGTTTGGTTTTGGCTTATGGTCATGTATGGGTTAAAATATTTAACATAAAATTTGTGTAATGGTTAAATTAAATTGCAGAAAATTTAGAACCTAATCAAAAATATATTTAACATGAAGAGTCGACTATGTAACAAAATGACTGATCAATGGTTAAATGACCGTCTTGTAACTTTTACAGAAATAGATGTTCTCGAAACAATTTACAATGATGTTATTTTAGTTCAATTTCTAAAAATAGATGATATTATAATATTCATTATAAATTTATTGCATTAAATAACATTATTTTTTTATTTTCAGTATCATTTATTTCATATTTAGCCACACCATTATCTAATGTCTGGATCCGTCCCTGGTTGTGGGGTATTAGGATTGCTTGGAAAGTGAACGTCTTCGGTTGGAGATTGCTCATTAATCGCCTTTCAACGAAAGACCAACTTTTTCGGCGAGATTATTTTGTCTAATCCTAGTGACCGGATCTGTGTTTTATGCTTAAATGTCGAAGAATAGATTTTAGCATCCTTTCAAGGACTGCATTATTACTCAAAACGTATGGAAAAATGTGTATTCTTGGTTGGAGTGTGATCTTTCGTTCTTTCTAGATTATCCCATGTTAGATTTTTATCTTATACATGTGAAGATTAGAAATTTGATAGGGATTGTTGGGTTGCCACAACGTGAAATTAATAAAAGAAAAGTTTCAAATTCATTTTTAATTAGTTCCCCATTCCCTTCTCAATTTCAAGATATCTTTTAGAATTCAAATATGCAACAAGAGTTGTCAGAAGTGTTTATTTTGAAGGACATGAAGAAATAGATATTTGTTTCAAATATAACATAACGTCATAAGAATTATGCATTATGATGTACCATTTAGACTAAAGGAAAAAATATAAATTAATTATAAAATTCATCTCATTCTCTTAGTGAACCAAACATAAATACAAATACATAAATGTAATTGAAATCTCTCACATCTCTTTCTATTTCTCTTTTTTGAACCAAATATATATATTTTCCTTCTTCTCTTTCCTTCCCTTCACTCTCTCCCATTAAAAAACCCTCATACTTTTGCTATGTTGAACCAAATATTCCATTAAGGCTAAATCTCTAGTTTGATATATGAGAGTTTGGTCTTTGGACATGTGTACTACTCATATTTTTTTCTTCAATATAAACTAAGTTATTACAAGAGCTCATTGTCTATTTTATTTATTAATAATTTATCAAATTTGATCTCTACATTTGCTATTAAAAAAAGTATAGAATAAAATAATAATCTCTTCTCTCTCTCTCTCTCTCTCTCTCTCTCTCTTCTCTTCCTCTCTCTCTCTCTCTCTCTCTCTCTCTCTCTTCTCTCTCTCTCTCTCTCTCTCTCTCTCTCTCTCTCTCTCTCTCTCTCTCTCTCTCTCTCTCTCTCTCTCTCTCTCTCTCTCTCTCTCTCTCTCTCTCTCTCTCTCTCTCTCTCTCTCTCTCTCTCTCTCTTCTCTCTCTCTCTCTCTCTCTCTCTCTCTCTCTCTCTCTCTCTCTCTCTCTCTCTCTCTCTCTCTCTCTCTCTCTCTCTCTCTCTCTCTCTCTCTCTCTCTCTCTCTCTCTCTCTCTCTCTCTCTCTCTCTCTCTCTCTCTCTCTCTCTCTCTCTCTCTCTCTCTCTCTCTCTCTCTCTCAGATATTATAATTAATAAATATTTAATGCGATGATATTATATTTAAAATCTTAAAAAATTAAATATATATATAAAATATATCTCTCTCATCACGTTAAAGATATTATAATTAATAAATATTTAATACGATGATATTATATTTAAAATTTTAAAAAATTAAATATATATATTTTAAAAGTAAAATTCTATAAATAAGTTATTAATATGCAACCCTTATGACACATGTTATATATATATATATATATATATATATATATATATATATATATATATATATATATATATATATATATATATATATATATATATATATATATATATATATTATTTAAGTAGTTAAATATAAAATTACACTTATTTAAATAATTGTTTTTTGTCGGTAAAAATACTTTGTTTGCGTCGCCCTTAAATATTATTTAAAGAACTTCTACAATATTAATTGTGGATTTTAAAAAGATCTAGAATATTTTCTATAGTCACATATAATAACTACATGATCTTGCATTTAGGATAAATAAATATAAAAAAAATTGGAGATATAAAATCGACAAATGTAACGAATGAAATAACTCCTAAAATACACTAAGAATGTGTGATTTATGAATGTAGTTAATTCTAATTCTGTTTAAAAATCTCTTATGATTCGACAAAATCACCATGATTCGTCATAACTTTGTCAAATTTACTATAAATCCAAACATGCACTTACGATGATGACAAATTTAGCTTTAAAAAAAAAACGATGATAACAAATTTATATATGTGTTCTCCATTTCCTCTATTGCACCGACCACATTCGTTTGTTAAATAATGTTTTGTACAAAAGTAGCAATGGAGTTGACTTTTGAGGCCCATAACGTGTAACCTAGTACTAAATTTTGTTAGACATTGGCTTAGTGCTCTATTTGTACCGTAGATGCATCTAGAACCAAGGAAATTGCGACTTAAACTGGATCATGGAAAAGAAAGTGCACGTGGAATCTAGAAAGGCACTATAATAAATATTAACACTCATGCACTATTGATATAAGGGGATATTTTTTTGACAAGGGATGTAAATTAATATCCATGGAACGGATAATGTATCCGTTTCCATCCCATTGAATAAATATGATATCTATATTTGTTATATATTTATGATGATATTTGTTAAACGGATAATCCGCGAGTTTTAAAATATATGTGGATATTTACGGATATTCATTGATACATTTTTTTTTTTCCAATTTTTTTAAATATACAAGAAGTTATTATCAGATAACATCCCTACAAATATCTCTTATTTTAACAATCTTATTTTAACAACAAAATGTTATCACATTAATTTCTTTCATTTTAAACAAAACATATTATGATTGTGAGTTATGGTTAAATAGATGACGACCGAGGAGTTGAAAGGAAGACACTGGTTGGACATGGAAAGTGGTTGGTTGGACGGTCGAATTCAATTGTTGAAGTAAGGTGTGAAGTAAATAAGAAGCTTCAATGTAAATGGTTTTCTTCAAAGAAAACTTCAAAAAAAATGAGAAGACTAGTTTTTTAGAAGATGAAAAGACAAAGTATAATAAACTAATATTTAATCAATTATTATAATTTATTAACGGATATAGATATCCATGGGCATGGATATCATCAAATCAGTATCCATATCCATTACTAAACGAGTATGTAAATATCCATTTATTTTATCCGTGGATATCTATTAAGTTACCTGCCCCGTATCCGTGATAGATTTTATCCGCGAATATCCGCTGGTATGGAGATTTTCGTCATTCCTATTCTTTCCACCTATATATATATATATATATATATATATATATATATATATATATATATATATATATATATATATATATATATATATATATATATATATATATATATATATATATATATATATATATATATATATATCTTTCAAAATTACTCTTTAAATATTCGGGGATATATTTTTGGACTCATCAAAAATCACATCAATTTTCTCTTTTCTAAATTCTACCTCAATTTTTTAAAGAATATAGCCCGAAGATGTATTTTCGTATATTGTTTGAGTGTATCCGGAGATGCATCTCCGGAAATGCACAACGGGAAAGTTGATAAAACACCACATTGCATGATCTTCTTCTTCTTCATGCTAAAACAAGTAACCATTTTTGAAAGAAGTTTGATATCGTCCGAATGTGCATCTCCGAAATGTCCTGATATTTTCTATTTTTACACTATTTTTCTGTTATTGATATTAATAGATATGGTGCATCCATATATGTTTCTCAAAGCTATTGTGAGTGTGGATGTTAAACTGATCGAAGTGAATCATGATGTTAAATAAGATGAAGTGAATGATGATATTCAATCGGATGAAACGACTGATGATGTTAAATCGGGTACTCGACCGACCAGTGTAGAGGTAGATGTTCGTGCACAATTTACAAATAAAGAAGTATTTTTTGTTCCTGAACATATGCTACAATGGGTCCGTATGAAGATCGGAAAATTGGGGTTTGTCATTGTAATAGAAAGGGATGGCAATGGTTTGGATAGAAGACAATCATTTGTAACAATGATATGCGAAAGAAGTGGCACGTATCAACCAAAGATTAAGAAGTTGAAACGAGATGACACTGGATCGAGGAAATGTGAGGGACCATTTAAATTGCATGGATACCGTATGACAAATTATACATGAAAATTTAATGTGAATTTCCATATACATAATCATGTCTTGGATGACAAGCTAGTCGATCATTCCATTGTATGTCACCTTGGGTCGAAGGAGAGAAAACTTATTTCGGACATGGCATTAAACATGATGGCTCCGAAAAACATATTCATATATTTGAAATAGAAAAAACATCTAAATGTTTTGAATATCAAACAAATATACAACGTGTGTGCTCGAGACAACAAGGCGGTATGAGGACCAAAATCTAAGATGCAACAACTGTTAATGCTTTTGGAAGATGAAGACTATGTTTTAAAGTACAAAGTATGTGAAAATAAAGTCACCATTCGAGATATATTTTGGGGTCATCTCGATTTTGTGAAGTTGTCCAGCACCTTTCCCTCTGTGTTCATAATTGACTCAACATACAAAACAAATAAGTATAAACTCCACTCTTTCAAATTAGTTGTGTTACTTCTATGGAAATGACTTATTGAATCGACTTTGCATTTTTGGAATCTGAAAAAGAGGACAATATTACATGGGCTTTGGAAATGTGCAAGAGTATTTTGATGGACCAAAATACATAGCACAAGTCATAATCATCGATCGTGACACTGCATTGAAGAGTTCGGTTGAAACGTTGTTTCCTACATCTTCTGCATTACTTTGTAAGTATCACATAACCAAAAATATGAGAAGCCGAGTAAAACTCGCGGTTGGAATGAAACAAATCAAAGGATAAAATGGTAAAATTGAAAAACCTAGTATGGTGGTGGAAAATATAATGGATGTATGAAATGGTATAATAAGTTCTTCCACAGAAGAATTATACGCCATTTGTATGCATTTTAGGAGTGTGTGTGTGTGTGTGTGTGTGTGCGTGTGCGTGTGTGTAATATATTCAGAATGGTTGAAATATGTTGAGGGCACGATTCTGGATTAGGTTAAAAAGAAGATTGATCAAGCATGGATTGATTAGGTTCGACACTTAGAAAATACAACAACTAATAGAGTTGAATATTCACATGCTAGACTGAAGAGTTTGATGGAAAACAGTAAAGGTGATTTTTGTTGAGATTGGGATTTTGTGAACCAAATGATCCAAATCCAATATAATGAGATGCAAATATATTTTGGTCGGAGCATTACTGTATTAAAACATTGATTTAAAGTTGCCGCTCCAGGGATTTCCATCTAGGTACAAACGCGAAAGTGACGCAGAAAAAGAAGAAGATTCGTCAGCCAGACATTTTTATCCCAATGAAAGGAAAATGTAATGTTGCACAAACCATGGAAAAGGAAAGAACAATGTCTTGTGAACCAGAGAGAATGGGTAAGGGAGTCAGTTACGTGAAGGGAAGGTATTAGCACCCCTTCACATCCGTTGTACTCGACGGGTTCCACGCTTGCTCGTACTGTTTCAAAGGGTAAGAAAATTTGCTACTGCTTCTAAACTGGAAAAAAAAGAATGGGAAAAATGTAGGGAAAAGAATGAATTGTGCTCGAATGGGCCCTACCCCACTGCCTACTGTAGACAAGGATTTTCGACGCCATGAAAATGAAGATCAAAATGATATAATTTGACTAAGAAAGGAAGTTGGAAAAAACATGCTCAGAAAGGAATTTCGACAAAACTGGACATAGATTGTTTTTCGACAATTTAGACAAGGCTAGATGAAGGTAGTGTTTCGACACTTTTGACCAAGTAAATTGGAGAATGTACTTTGACGTTTTCGACATAGTCAGATGGCAAGGGTTGTTTTCAACGAGTTCGACAACTTTGAAGGGATGAGTTGCTTCGACGTATAAGGTGGAATTCAAAATTCAAAGATTAAAGATGTTTGGCAGAAGGACGCGTGGAAGCATTTGATGGAAATAAGACATGGCGAAAGCCAAGTGTCGTAGTTGTAGGATTTGTCCGTTAGGGGCAGTTATTTAGTTTGTGTATAAATAGGGCAATTCTTGTCAGAATTGTGTGTGAAAATATTGTATAAATTCCTGTAATATACTCAAAGTAACCGTGTGAGAGAAAAAAGTTTAATTTCTGGAAAAATGTATGCGTGAACACCAATTTTACATTTATCAAGTTTTATGAAAGTTCAAGTTCATTTATATTTCTGCATTCTACAAGTTTATTTTTGTTTAGAAGTATTTTACCTTTTTCCAGTCAATTTACTTTATACTTTCCAGAATTTCATTTCTTTTATGTTTTCGTAAAACACTTTTTACTTCTTCTTTTAATCATACAAACATATATAAAACTTTATAAAAGATTGAAATCATGAGATTGTTAAGATCACTATATTGTCGACCAAAACTCGCACCTATGTCCTAGGACTTGTATGGTTGGTCATGCAAGTAAACTAATTTAAACGTAAATTAGAAACCAACGATTGTTCATAAAATTCGACAGCGAACAAATAGGCACGCCCGGTGGGTCATTGGTGCGAAATTAAAAAAATATATCATAATCACTCTGAATAAAAAAGGTTATACTTCGTTGTATGATTCTAAGAAGCGGTAAATTAGTTGTAACTGACGTAGAAATACCTAAGAGAACAAGAGTGAGAAAAATGGTGAATCCGCCAAATAGTCAAAACAAAAACACTATGATGCTTAACCTTACTTCTTCAACTGGAGGAAATAAGGGATCAATCTCTGTATCAGAGGCCATACCTTCGTAATCAGGGTCAACACCGACATTTGTAGCATCTCAAAATGCGTCCAGTTTCTCCACCATGGGCCACCAAATGCCCATAGGGACACCTTCTCCTATAGGGAGTGTTCATAGGCCTTTTGCGATGAATTTTACAATGCCTCCATATGGTAGAGAACAACCTTATGGAATGCCAATTACAACGATGACAAGTTTGCAAAATGTATCGTCACTATATTCTGATTCCTTGGTCAATAGGTCTTCACCATTACAAGGATCATGATCTGGTGGAAACTTAGGCAGATTGAATCAGCCCCCACCAGGATTCCAAACTTATATGCTAGCAATCACAAATAATTTTACGCAGATAATTAGACAACAAATGAACAAAAGCAATCACAACATGGTCCAAATGTTGACACAACAGATGGGAACAATGTTCAAACCTTTAATACAAAATACCACCCTGACAAACCAATTACTAGCACAACAAATGATACGCATTGCTGGTTTCTTTGGTGTTCCTCAAACTCGACAACCAGAACAAATAGTGCAAAATCCAATATTAGCTGTTGAAGAAGAACCCACAATAAATCAAAAACCTGCAGATATTCCCCAGGCAAACCTTAGAAATCAAGAGGAAGTAGTCAAACAACCTCGCACAAAAATTCATGTTCAACAAGAGCCTATGGGGATATTAGTCCAGAGGGGTCAAGATGCTGATAATATAGTGCAGCAGATACGTTATAATAATTTTCCGGCCGAAAATAACTTAGCAGCCATGGTCGAAAGGATAATGGCGCAAAATGGAGTAAATGTAGGATTACAAAAGCCTAGTTACATTTCTCCATTATCAGAATATATTTTGGAGCAAGAGTTAACCCCAAGGTGGAAAGTCCCCAAATTCACCAAATTCTCTGGAGACACTACTGAATCTACCATAGAACATGTTGCCCGCTACCTGATCGAAACAGGAGAAATAACCCACAATTAAAATTTGAGAATAAAATATTTTCCAAGCTCTCTGATGAAAAATGTGTTTACTTGGTTTACATCATTGCCTGCAAGCTCAATATATACATGGACCCAATTAGAAAGATTGTTCCATGAACAGTTTTATATGGGACAAACCAAAATAAGTTTGAAGGAGTTAACTAGTGTGAAAAGGAAGTTCTCTGAACCAATAGATGATTACTTGAATAAGTTTAGATTACTAAAAGCAAGATGTTTCACCCAGGTGTCTGAACATGAGCTAGTCGAAATGGCTGCAGGAGGGCTATATTATTCTATAAGGAAGAAATTAGACACCCAATATTTAAGAGACATGGCACAATCAGCAGATAGGGTGAGACAAGTCGAAAGACTAAAAGCTGAAAAATTCAAGGCAAGTAAGAATAAGAATGAGATAGTAGCTTATGTGGGAATATGCTAGGATGATGAAAATAACATAGACGAACTAGTTAGTCTCGACAAACAGGAAATTGACCTAGCATAATTGAAACAAGGTCCATCGTATTCCTGTAAGGTTTTAGTTTCGTCGAATGGAAAAAATCCAGTCGAATCTGAAAAGAATGACAAAATGACTAAGAGAACGTATACATTTGACTTAACCAAATGTGACGAAATCTTTGATAAATTAGTCGAAGATGATCAGATGATAGTACCACTAGGCACTAAAGTTCCTCCTATAGAACAGCAAAAAAGAGAGGTTTTTGTAAGTACCATGGCTTTTTGGGTCATAAAACATCTCAATGCTTCCTTTTCAGGGATCTCGTACAAAATGCTATCCGTGACGAAAGGCTGAAATTTGGTGACAAGTAAAAGCAACAAATGACGATTGATTTGAACCCCATGCAGAACGTCGAAGCTCACTATGTTGAACCAACTATCATCAACATGGTGGAGGTCAAAGAGGATTGTTTGAGATGGTAGAAGCCACTTAGGGTTTCGACACCAACATCAACATGGTGGAGATTGCTGATAATCTTATAGATCATGACAAAGTCACTAAATGGAAAAGCGTTGAACACCTTGTGAAGGGAGATGCAACTGGTTGCACCAACAAGGAGGCTGCTAAAGGCCTATATGACACAAACAATGCTGAAATTGTTAAGGATGCAGGTGAAACCAAAGATGGAGAAATCACTGAAGATTCCGTCTCAAAGAACATGAAGGTTGCTGAAGGCCTCAACAACTCAAGAAAGGTCGAAGCCACTGAAGGTTACAATGAAACTAGCAATGATGAAATCACTGAGGATCCCGTCGAAGAGGAAGTAGAGGTTGCTGAGAGCCTTGAGGCAACAAAAAGTACAATAGCAGCTGATAGTGGGATTAACACTGAAAGGGAGGCCACTAAAGGCATCAGTGTCGAATAGAAGGTCACTAAAGACCTCATTGTCAACATTGAGGCTGGTAAGAATGCTAACGAAATAAGGATGGCTAGAGTTTATGAGAAGCCAGCCAAGTATGGAATCTTGCGCAGAATAATGGAGGATCCTAGAGGAAAGTCAGTCGAAAGTTGCTGCCAAGACGTCTGTGGGTATTTATCTCCAGATGGAAAAGGTGATTCAACGTGAGAGATGGGCGAGACTGAGCAATAACTCATAGAAAAGATGAACAAACTGAACATTGGTGGTGGAAAGGAAGCTGGTATTAACATGGTAGAAACATCACACAAAAGTAAAGCACATACCACTGAAGAGCACCGTCGAGAGCAATGCCAAAGATTGGCATATCCAAAAGACGACGAAAGTTTAATAGAGTTCATCCAGAAATGCCAAAGAAAGAAGGCAGAAGTGATGATATGCTCATGTTGCAGATTATCTTTGACAGAAAGGCAGCCAACAACCTGAAGGTGATAGAGAAGTCAAAGAGGAAAGGGAATTAGGGGCCAATCCCAGCTACCAAAGTAGAGAGATATGATCCAAGAAGAAGTGAACACCACCAACAAAGGATGAGAGGAATAAATTATAGTTCGTTCAAGCCAACAAACAAAGCAGGTGACGATAGATGGGTACAACCCATCAGGGATGAAAGGACTGGGGAAGCTTTGACGCGCAAAGAGGCCCTTCAGTGGCGGAAAGAGGCGGAGTCGAAAAACGCAAACCAAGAGCCTACCCTTCAGAAAACTACAAGGGTAAAAATCCCATGACGAAGTCCCAATGGAGAAGATTCCAGAGGCAGAAGAGAGCAGAGAAGGAGTCTGCATAAAGAAATGTGGTCGAAAAGAATACCATCAAGAAAAATGAACCTGCAGCCAGCAGCAACATGCAAGGGGTAGATAGAAAGGAATGTTCCCAGACCGACAATCTGAGAGACATGGTCGAACAGATAAAATCCAAAGGAAAAGCTCAAGAGGATGAGGAAATGATTGATGATTTCCACTCCGACTCAGAGGCATCTTTCGATGTTGTCTGCAACGTAGTATCAGTATTACCCAGAGATTACGATAGAATGATGGAAGTCGAAGATAAGGATGAAATAATGGAGGAGGAACAGATGACACATAGACCTGTTTGCTACTATGTGATGAATAATGGTTGCGTAGAAGAGCAAAATGCATTTTTCGAGAGGCCAGAAGAATCAATGAAAGGGCATTTAAAGCCTTTATTCATAAAAGTAAAAGTGGAGAATGTTGGAATAAACAAGATATTGGTGGATAGGGGAGCAACAGTTAACCTGATGCCCCATTTTATGTTAAAGAAAATTGGCAAGGATGATTCTGACACCAAACCTCATAACATGATGCTGTCAAATTATGAGGGAAAAATTGGAACCACCATGGGTGTAATCCAGGTGGATTTAACTGTCAGAACAATAACAAGACTGACAATGTTCATGGTGATTGCCTCAAAAGAAAACTATAATTTGCTTCTTGGGAGAGAATGAATACATGGTATAGGGGTTGTACCCTCATCAATGCACCAATGAATAGCTATCTGGCGCACAGATGGTATAGTCGAAAACATAGAAGCAGACCAGAGTTATTTCATATCTGAAGTAAACCATGTGGATCGTTTGAGTTTCGACAAGAATCTGGCTCACATACCCCCATGTAGTCCAGCAGATTTCGACCTCAAAGCCACTGATAACGCTTACTGCTCAATGTATCTTCACCTAACCTATGGTTTTCAGTGGGACAAAGATGTGGTCGACGAATCAAATTATATATGAGGAACTGCCCATATAGAACCAACTGGGTGGGGAAGTGAATTCGACGACAATGACTGAAGCATCGGCGCTCGAAAGAATTACAACTTACATAGTCGAAAATAAACTAAAAGCGGCATTAAAAGTTGAAATAAAATATATGACTGTCGAAGCCAACCAAAAAGACTCAAATAATCAAAGTTCTCAGAAAAACGTTGAAGAAAATGGTGAAAGCAGTCAGATGGGCGAATGGCAACATCAAAAGCTTGACACCATTTATGACGACGAACATTTAGGGTTCGAAAAGGATCCAGTGTCGACCAACATGAAGATGGTAGCACAAGATCCATTAGAAGAAATAGATCTAGGACTGGGGGTAGCAAAAAGGCCAACTTACATAAATTCCAAGATGGACCCACAGTTCAAAGTCGAAATAGTCCAATTGCTACATGAATACAAAGATTGTTTTACATGGGACTATGACGAAATGCCTGGTTTAGACAGAAGCTTGGTCGAATTGAAGTTGTCGATATTGGAAGGGAGAAAACCAGTGAAGCAACTGCCAAGACGCTTCGCACCAGAAATTCTGTCGAAAATAAAAGAAGAGGTCGAAAGACTTTTGAAATGCAAATTCATCCGCACGGCCAGGTATGTTGATTGGATTGCAAATATAGTTCTTGTAATTAAGAAAAATGGCAATTTAAGGGTATGCATTGATTTTCGAGACTTAAATTCAGCCACCCCAAAAGACGAATACCCTATGCCAGTAGCAGAAATGCTTATAGATTCGGCAGCATACCATGAGTACCTAAGCATGTTAGACGAATACTATGGGTATAATCAAATTTTTATTGCTGAAGAAGATGTTCCTAAGATAGCATTTTGTTGTCCTGGGGAAATTGGAACTCATGAATGGGTAGTAATGCCCTTTGGTCTTAAAAATGATGGAGCTACTAATCAACGTGCCATGAATTCAATTTTCCATGATTTCATTGAAACTTTCATGCAGATTTACATTGATGATATCGTGATTAACTCTGTTTCAGGAAAGAGTCATATAGACCATCTTCGACAGTCCTTTGAAAGGATGAGGAAGTTTAGTTTAAAAATGAACCCCCTAAAGTGTGCTTTTGGCATGCAGGCGGGTGATTTCTTAGGCTTTGTGGTCCACAAGAAGGGGATCGAAATAAATGAAAACAAAGCCAAGGCCATAATGGAGGCGAAAGCGCCATCAACAAAGAAGGGATTGCAGTCTCTGCTAGGGAAAATCAACTTCCTTAGGAGATTTATCTCCAACCTTAGTGGAAAAACGCAAGCCTTTTCACCTCTACTTCGACTGAAGAAGGAAGACTTCACATGGGGGCAAGAACAACAGACCGCGTTCGATAAAATCAAAGAATACATGTCCAGTCCTCCTATTTTGATGTCTCCGTGTCAAAGGGAAAAAATGAGGTTGTATATTTCGGCGTCAGATAAAACACTAGGAAACATGCTATGTCAAGAAGATGAGAATGGCGTCGAAAGGGCCATTTACTACCTCAGCAGAGTCCTGAACAATGCTGAAACTAGATATAGTGCTATAGAAAAATTATGTTTATGTGTATATTTTTCTTGTATGAAATTAATGCATTATATCAAACCTATTGATGTATATATTTCTTCCCATTTCAACGTAATAAAATATATGTTGTCTAAGTCTATTTTACATAGAAGAATTGGGAAGTGGACCTTGGCATAACTGAATATTCCCTGAAATACTTGCCTTTAAAGGCTGTAAAGGGACAAGTGGTTGCTGATTTCATAACATACCACTCAATAGACAAAAATGGAGTGAAATATGTTGAATTAGAATCATGGAAGCTATATTTCGACGGTTCCAATTATAAGAATGGAACAGGTGTTGGAATATTGATAATTTCTCCTAACAAAATTCCAACAAAATTCAAGTACATAGTCAAGGGCTAAGTTCCAATAACGAAGTAGAATATGAAGATTTGATTGTTGGACTTGAAATCTTATTGGAATTGGGGGCAACAAGAGTCGAAATCATGGGTGACTCTGAATTGGTGGTAAAACAATTAACCAAATAATACAAATGTGTCAAAGAGAATTTGATCATGTACTTCATAATAGCCAATAGACTCCTTAAAAGGTCCGATAACATGGCCATCAGGCATGTACCTAGGTTGGAGAACCCAGAAGCAAACGACCTTGCTCAAATTGCATTTGGGTATAAGGTGTCGAAAGAGAATTTAGAAAAGGTTATTGAAGTCAGAGGAAGGGTCATATCCACCAAGTTGTCTCCATCATATTTGGAAACAATAAAGTTAGGATATGGTGACGAAGAAAATTTTGAAATTTTCAATGTAGATGATTCAAGAGTCGAAGATTAGAGAAAACCCATCAAGGATTATCTACAAGACCCAAATATGAAGGTCGAAAGAAAAGTTAAGTACAGAGCTTTGAGTTATGTACTTTTTGGAAATGAATTTTTCAAAAAGACTTCAGAGGGAGTTTTGTTGAAATGCTTGGGTGAAGAAGAATCTTACATAGCTTTGTCGAATGTACATAGTGCGGCTTGTGGTGCACATCAAGCAGACCACAAAATGAAGTGGTTACTATTCCGACAAGGAATGTATTGGCCAACAATGTAGAAAGACTGTGTCGACTTCGCCAAGGGATGTCAAGAATGCCAATTGCACGTAGGCATACCACACGTCCCTGCAAGTGAGTTTCATTCGATCGTGAAGCCTTGGCCATTCAGATGTTGGGCTTTAGACCTAATTGGCGAAATTCGACCATCTTCTTCAAAAGGGAAGAAGTACATCCTAGTTGGAATCGATTATTTACCAAGTGGATCGAAGCTATACCATTAGTAAATGTGGATCAAGAAGCAGTGATCAAATTTATTCAAAAGTATATAATTTATAGATTTGGAATTCCAGAAAAAATAACTATTGATCAAGGATCTGTATTCACTGGAAAAAATATGCAATTATTTGCAAAGGAAGTAGGATTTAAACTCCTTACTTCGACACCTTACTATGCTCAGGAAAATGGTCATGTTGAAGCAGCTAATAAAGTGGTGATTAATTTGATTAAAAAGCACGTGGGCAAGAAACCCAGAAATTGGCATAAAACTTTGGATCAAGCTTTATGGGCATGTCTAACGTCTCCTAAAGAAGCTACAAACTCTACCTCATTTAGATTAAGTTATGGTCATGATGCAGTTCTACCAGTCAAAATTTATTTACAATCGATTCGAATTCAGAGGCATCATGAAATCCCATCAAACGTATATTCGAATATGATGATGGATGAATTAGTTGATTTAGATGAAGAGAGGTTGCATGCACTGAATTTGGTGAAGAGGCAAAAGCAAATAGTCGAAAAGTTTTATAACAAGAAAGTAAAATGCAAAAATATTTTAGTTGGTGACTTGGTGTGGAAGGTGATCCTCCCTATGGATCGAAAAGATAAATTAATGGGAAAATGGTCTCCTAAGTGGGAGGAACCTTTCCAAGTTTTGAATTTTTTTTCCAAATGACGCATTTGAAATTGAAGAAATAGGAAAGGATTTGAGGATCCTAAAGATAAATGGAAAGTATTTGAAAAAAATACAAACCAACATTTCAAGAAGTCAAAATAAGCGCATAATAACTTCACATAACATAAAATAATGGTGTTTCTTCGCAAGAAAAATGGCATTAATGTCATTACAAAAGAAAATTATCATAAAATTGCTAAGAGATAAATAAAGTAGAAACTACTCCTATTACAATTGAATATTTCCAAAATATTTCTTCAACTCATCAAACTTCTTCTTCTGAATTTGGAGTCGACGAATACAGAAGCTCTTGATGGTCGAAAGGGTTTCAATTTCTTGGGTAAGTAGTTGAGCCATTTCAACGTGATGAACTCCCACCTTTAGCTCTTCGTAGATCTCCTTCTTATTTGGCTTCTGAAGAGTTTCTTTGTGTTTCTTCTCCTAGGAGATTTTCTTTTGAAGTTCAGCTATCTCCTTCTCCCATTTCTGAATGTTGTTGTCACATTTGACAATTTCTTTGGCATAAGCCTCAAAAACCTGTTGCAGCTCTGTGATTTTGTTGGTTGAAGTAGTTGCAGCATCCCATTTAGCAAGTTGGGTTTCATATTTTTTGGAGATTTTTTTTGTAAAGTCCTTGAGACGATTCAGGTCAGCACTCACCATTTCGATCAGAGTAGTCAGGTTCATTACAAAGCTGCTCACTTCAGCAGGAGACTCCAAGACGTTGGCTTGTTTTAGGATCTTCTTCAAGTTGAAGCAAGCAGTCAAATTTTCATCTAAAACCTTGAACAAGTCCACATCAAGGATTTTCGTCTTGATCTCAGCATGGTAGCTTCAAGAGAATGCGCGCTGGAAGTGGCTCTTGAAGTAGTCGAAGTACTTTGAGAGGAGTCTTGGAAGTTGAAACGGGCACTGAGTACAGCTCTGAGATACTCCAAGGGCTTTTGTACTTTAAGATTTTCAATCTCTTCACGAGAAATATTTGTTGAACCAGTTGATCCTCCTTTCTGTGAGTCAGGATTTGGTTGACTTGGTTGCCCTTGGTGTGAGCCAACATTGTCGTCCTTCGACTTGTCATCACCACCACCAATTACTCATTTTTTGACATTATCATCTTCGACCTCAGCATCAACTTTCAGGTCTTCACTCTGCTGGTGAGCATCTGTTTTCGGAGGAGGAGGATGCGAGTGGTCGTCAGAATATTGAGGAGAATCAGGCGATGGTGGTTCTTCCTCCTCTGGTCCCTTTGTCATATTTTGAGGAGAAAAGGGTGGTGGGCTAGTAGTTTGATGAGTCGGAGCATCTTGTTCCGTTTTCTTCTTTTCAGGAGTGTCGTCGAGATTGGTCTGCGAATAACCCAAAAAATAAGAAAGAAAAATACAATAACAAGATAAAGGTTAACAGTCAAAACAAGAAATTACATGAGGAATATCAGTGTGAAAACTGGAGTTCCCACTCTCTGCATCCCTTATTTGCACGTTAGCAACTGAACTTGGTGAGGGAGTTTCTTTCTCTACTTTGGCTTTGGATATTTGAGCAGGAGCTTTTGTAGGTTTCTTCTTTTTTGGGGGCTGGCTTGGTTCTGGTGATTCATCACCAGATTCTTCGCTAGAAATCTTTTCTTCTGGTTGTTTTCTTTTGGGTGTAGATGGAGGTTTTCGACTTACCTGGACATAGAAGTAAAGATAATTTAGTTTTAAAAGTGAAAAATAGGTTGATAAAAGAGAAGAGGATTGTACTTTTGTCGAAGTCTTCTTGGTGGTGACTGGTGGATCTTCTTCCATCATATCAGTAGTGCTTTTGACAGCAGCTTTCTTGGGTTGGACTTTAGTGGCTAAGAAAACAAAATAGATTCAGAAATAAATACAAAAAAGAGACAAGATTAGAATATCAAAATAAAGAAAATGTTTTCGTTAAAACACCTTCAAGAATGGGAGTTTCCACGTGAACATGTTATATTCCAATATGAAGGTGTCCTTTGTAATTATCCAAAATGAACTTAGTCGGAACCACCCGCTCAGCAGGTTTTTTCGATTGTTGTCAAAGGATTTTCAAAGAGTCCCCACAAACGAACTAATTTGGAAATGGAGGGCTCAACGCCACGCCAATGTCAGCAGAAAGAAGAGGGGGAAACCTTGGTGGATAAAGATTGAATGCCAGTTCATATCGTTGTTCTGGTCGAACATACGAAGACAATTTCAACTTATCCAATCTTTCTGTCAACTTATGTTTTAAAGTCACTACCGCTTCGCCTATGGTTCGACTAAGTTCCTCCAGCCTATAGATGGTTTTAAAATATTTTTGAAATTTTTGTATTTCTTTAATATGATGTCCTTTACCTTTTTTCGTCCGATCATGCACAAGAGTAAATGCATTTGTCAGGTGAGTTGTGAATGCTTTTACATCATAGAATTTGGTGCGGTAGTATTCCCTCCACCAAACATCAAATTCATGGGTACAAAGAAAAGAAGGTCGAAAAACCACTAGGCAGATATCAAGAGAATCATCAAAAAATTTCTTCACCAATTGAAGGCTTTGTTCTTCATAACGGTAGGAGTTGTAGAAGAGGATGGAGCCTTTCTTCGGAAAGATGGATTTTGGTTTCGGCTAGACCAATCCAAATTGTCTAGCAACTAAGTTAGGTTGATAAACGATTAGGGCAATTTTCACTATGCCAAAATTGACTTTAACAGCGCACCTTAGACAACGCTTTATAAAGAAAGCGTTGTCTAAGGTTAAAATTAAAAGCAAACACGGAAACTGTTCAAAAAAAATAAAAAAAAGCACTGCTAAAAGTCCTACCTTAGACAACGCTTTTGAAAAAGCGCTTTCTAAGGTAGGTCTTAGACAACGCTTTTGAAAAGCGCTTTCTAAGGTAGGCCTTAGACAACGCTTTTTCAAAAGCGCTGTCTAAAGTCTTTCAATTTAAAAAAAAATTAAAATCAAAAGAGTTGTCTGAGGTAGGCCTTAGACAACGCTTTTAAAAAGCGCTGTCTAAGGCCTACCTTAGAAAGCGCTTTTAACAAAAGCGCTATCTAAGGTCTAATTATATTAAAAATATACAGTTTCTATTTTCATTTCTTCCTTTCCCTCTCTTCTGCGAACGGACGAACAATAATCGCCATTTTCGCCCTAAAGAGCTTCAATCGGTCTCGTCCACCACATTCCTCCTCGTCCACCACCGTCGTCCTCCGTTGTTCAACCGTTGTCGTCCACCACATTTCTTGGTAAGTTTCATCTCTGTTATTTCAATCTCTGTTATTTTCTTCTTTGTTTAGGGCAAAACTGAAATCAACAAAACTTTGTTTAGATTAAGCTCATTATCTATATATTTGACATTGTTGTGGTTGACATTGTTGTGGTTGACATTGTTGTAGTTTAAGCTCATTATGAGTTTAAGCACTTTTTGTATATAGTTGACTTGTGGTAGAAGTGCTTATGAGTTAAAGCACTTTTTGTATATAGTTGACTTGTGGTAGAAGTGCTTATTAGTTTAAGCACTTTTTGTATATAGTTGACTTGTGGTAGAAGTGCTTATGAGTTTAAGCACTTTTTGTATATAGTTTACTTGTGGTAGAAGTGCTTATTAGTTTAAGCACTTATATATTTTATCAATCGAAAAATAAATGTTATGCATAAAAAAATATATTTTCAATATAATTTTAAATTTTAAATTTTAATTATATAATTTAATTAATAATATCTCGTTTTTTTGTATCATATCCTATTTTATAAAAATAAAAAAAAATACTATTCACTTTATAAAAAGAGTAATATTTAAACTTTCACTTATATTTGCATTTTTCTTATAAAAGTATTCTATTAGCAAGTTTTTGAAAAGGTGAAAGATGTGCATACTGAGTTTGGCAAGCCTTTTGCACATAAGGTTGTCAAAGGTGGGTGGAAGAAAGAGTCGATATTTTTTGAATTGCCATATTGGAAGTCTTTGTACGTGAGACATTTTCTCGATGTTATGCATATTGAAAAAAAATGTATTTGAAAGTGTTATCGGTACATTACTCAATATAAAAGGCAAGTCTAAGGATGGCCTTAAAGCAAGGGAGGACATGTTAAAAATGGGAATGAGAACTGAATTAGCACTCGTGAAGAAAGGAAGACGAACATATCTACCACCTGCTGCTTTTACTTTATCTAGAAAAGAGAAAAAAATTTGTGTAAGTCTCTGAGTGAAGTTAAGGTTCTAGAAGGATACTCATCAGATATCAGAAGACTTGTTTCTGTGAAAGACCTCAAGTTGAAGAATTTGAAGACACATGATTGCCATGTTATAATGGAACATTTTCTACCGATAGGTATACGTTCTATTTTTCCAGAAAAAGTAAGAAGTGCCATAACTAAATTGTGTTTTCTTCTTTAGGTCAATCTGTAGTAAGGTGATCGATCCCGAGATCTTACCAACACTATAAAAAGAGATTGTAATTACCTTGTGTGAGCTTGAAATGTATTTTTCTCCGTATTTTTTTGACATAATGGTTCATCTAGTTGTTCATCTTATGAAAGAGACACAGTTGTATGAACCAGCTTGTATGAGATGAATGTACCATGCTGAACGGTATATGAAAATATTAAAAGGGTACGTGAAATCCCAAAGTCGACCAAAGGGTTGTATTGTTGAACGATACATTATTAAAGAAGCTATTGAGTTTTGTACTGAATATTTGTCTAACGTTCAATCGATTGGACTCCCCAAAGTTCAGATTTTCGAAAAAATGGAAGGTAAAAAATTAATTGGAAATAAAATTGTGACAGTATCAAGGGATGAACGGGATCAAGTTCATTTGTATGTTCTACACAATGATAATGAGGTTGCGCCATATGTTAAAATGCACAAGGATGTACTCCAAAGGTTAAATCCGAACATAAATGAAAATTGGATAGTTAGAGAGCACAATCAAAGTTTCATACAATGGTTAAAGGATCATATTTATTCGAAGCGCTATTCAGATCCTTCTTCGGTAACATAAGGGTTGAGATGTTTGGCATATGGTCCAAGTTTGCATGTGTTTTCTCACAGTGCATACTCAATTAAAGGATACACATTTTATACCAAAGAACAAGATGATAAGAGTATTATGCAAAATAGTGGTGTCACCGTGCTAGCTGAAGCAATGCATATATCAAGTATGAAGGACTTAAACCCCAAATATGCAAATTTGTCATATTTTGGAGTTATTTAGCATATTTGGGTGTTTGATTACGAGAAGTTTCAGATTCCCATCTTTGGTTGCAAGTGGATAAATAGTAGTGGCATACAAATGAATAAGTCTGGATTTTTGCAAGTTGATCTTACTAGGGTGGGGTACAAAGATGAACCTTTTATTCTAGCATCTCAAGCTAAATAAGTGTTCTATGTGAATGGCCCGACGAGTACAAAATGGTCTATAGTGCTTTTCTCTAACAAAGTGGTTGATGATAGCGGTGTCGATCAATGTGATATTGATGTTGAGAATGAGTCATGCATTAGACAGAATGAGTTGAATAGAAATGATGAATATGAGGATCTTATAGCGGATGAGTCATATATAAGAAACAATCATAATGAGGGAATTTGGATCAATTCATCTGTACGCATTGCTAAGAAACAAGTGATTAATATTCCAACAAAGAAAAGAAAGAGATGTTAGTGAAAGAGGTAAATTATGCAAAAATATCCTTGGATTCTTCATTATAAGTTATATTTAATCATCCATGGTTTCTTTATTTTTTTTGTTTTCAGTTGCTTTCATTATAAGTTATATTTGAGCATCCATGGTTTCTTTATTTATTTTTTTTCAATTGCTTTGATTATAAGTTATATTTGATCATGCATGATTTCTTTATTTTTTTTTGTTTTCAATTGCTTTGATTATAAGTTATATTTTATCATGCATGGTTTCTTTATTTTTTTTCAATTGCTTTGATTATAAGTTATATTTGAATATCCTTTCTTTCTTTATTACATGTTAGACATGGCCATTAATGATGATAACCCACATGATGATCATTCGACACATGAAGGAGGTAGTAAAAAAGCATCTACTGAAGATGAGATTAGAAAAGGTATAACAGTTATGAGAAGAGTGGTCTATTGTAGATCTCGAGGCATCATTCTAGATGTGCATTGGAGCCATCAGGGGCAGCTTATTGAACCTAATGGGCATACCTTAACTAGTTTCATCGGTGCACTAGTAAGGAATGAGATTCCCATTACTTGCGATGATTGGAGAAACAAAGACCTGAATGACTCCAAAGAAAGAATTTGGAGTGAGATAAAGGTACAATAATTATGTCTTTAATTATGCGAATCAATTATGTTTTTTCAATTACCTGTATTAACGCACAATCTGTATGTTTTTCTTAGCGGTGTTTTAACATCGAAGAAGAAAGAAGAGGTTTTTGTATGAAATTGGCCGGAAAGCTTTTACGAGGGTTTATGACATTTTTATCATCCAAGTTCCTTAAGGATGCGGATGGTAATCATGTTGATGCGGAGCTTCCCAAAAAATATGAAAGTTTGATATCAGCAGAAGAATGGGAAGCCTTCAAATCCAAACAACAGGACCCAGTATTTAAAAGACTAAGTGCCACAAATCAGGAAAGAGCATCAAGTCCCGCATATCCGTACCGAAAAGAACGTGTCGGATATGGACGCTTAGAACAATCCATGGTAAGTATTTATAAATTGCGATAATATATTTGTTCATCATATATTAGTTTTATTTGATCATATTGTATGACTAAATGTGTAGCTGCAGAAGGAGAAGAGTTCTGAAACATCTCTTTCTGCACATGTTTTATGGAAGGAAGCCCGTGTGGGTAAATTTGGAGTTCCTAAAGAAGATGTTTTACAAGTATACGAGAAATGTGTAAGTATAACATTTTTTTTAATTAAATAAAACTTTATAAACAAATATGAAATTCTGGGATCAGGTACGTGATGTCGAATCAGATGTTTAAACACTTGAAAACTTAAACAAAACTTAAAGTGCTAGTAAATTAAATAACACAGGAAATTGTTAACCCAATTCAGTGTATCTCCACACTTACATCTGGGGGCTACCAAGCCAGGAAGGAAATCCAATATAAGTAATATTAATTCTGGAATTAAACCAACCAGTTTAATCCTTCACTTAATATCTACCCAAGGCAATTTCTACCTAAGACACAACTTAGATATGAGTACCTACTCACTCCCCCTCAATCACACAGTGATCTTTTACAATGATTAATAAAATTGAAGTCACACTTCAAATACAATAGCTTGATCTTACTTAAAAGTTTCAATCAAGACACAATTCACTTTTTGCTTAAAAGCTCATAAAGTGACAAACAATTAAAACCTGCTATAAAACACAAACACCCTTTTTGGTCTTCTAAAATTCGTACTCTTTTCTGAGAGTTTCAGTTCCTTAAATAGATGCTTGGTTTATGGGCTTTTTGCAAATTATCCAGACCTAAATAAATCCCACTGTCATTACCTTGAATTAGGGTTAGTTAGTTTGTTACCTCCTTGAATCAAGGTGAGTTAGTTATTCTGTTATACAGAAACCAGATAACTAAGCTCCCTAAAGATGCGCCTTGGAGTGCTTATCTCTTTTCAATTAATTCCATATAAACTCCCCTGAATTTACTCAGTTATGTTATGCATCATTTAAGTCAGGTAGCAGGTTTACGATGTCACAACATCTGGTGTGACATCCTGATGTCTTGACTAAGTTCATTTACTTTTACTTTGTTTGACAATGTCACAACATCTGGTGTGACATCCTGAACTAAGTTCACTTATTCTTGTTTGTCAAAAATTTTGCCAATTCTTAACATCTACAAACTCCCCCTTTGGCTAATTTTTGGCTAACACAATTTTCTGGTTTTATCAGAGTGCAGCAGAGTTCTTTTATCAGAGAGCAGCAGAGTTCTTTTCTGTTGAATCATGTGAGAGCTAATAATTTGCTCCCCCTCAAACCTATATGTATACTGCTATGACTTGTTCAACAGGCTTTGATATACCAATGAGCATTCAACAAAAAAACTTAGTTCAGAAGACAGAAATTAACTTCAGCATTGTTCATTAAACAGGCAAACAGCAGCAGACATTGTTGTTGAGTACACTTCTCCCCCTTGTTAGACAGAAATTTGG
Source organism: Lathyrus aphaca (assembly GCA_963966055.1). Lineage (NCBI taxonomy): Eukaryota > Viridiplantae > Streptophyta > Magnoliopsida > Fabales > Fabaceae > Lathyrus > Lathyrus aphaca. Next base: position 506,655,921 of record OZ014522.1, on the reverse strand, counting down.
GGCCAAACATTACATAAGCAGAGAGAAAAACAAAAACATTACAAAGCAAAATTACAATGCAGAACAGGCAGTACACTTTCCATCACACACATATTCATTCAGACTCAGAGTACTTTGTATCTTCTGCATCCTTAGACTCAGCATCAGATCCATCAGCATTCTTAGCACCCTCTTCCAGCTCCAGCCTTTGAATTATTTCCTCTAGCTTTCTCTTCCTTTCATCCAGCTCTTTGCAAGTTGTCTTTAGCTCTGCAATTAGGGCTGCTTTGGATATAGGACTCTTGACATTTGATGGTCCAGCAGATGTCTCACTGGGAGCTTCAACATCTGCAGCATGATGGCTCAGAAACAGTTTGTAGTGGAAGGACAGTGGACTCTCCCTTTTGCAGACAGAATCCTTATCAGTAAGGATGCCTGGATATTGGTTGAGAATGATTCCACAAAGCAGTGAGGGAAAAGCTATTGGAAGCTTGATTGCTGAAGTTCCTGCATGCTTCAGTGTTTGATCAAAGATATAAGCCCCATAGTCCAACTTGGTCTGGGTGCCTACAACACAGATAAATATTCCTAGTCCAGTAGCTATTGATGAAGTGTGATTGGTGGGGACCCAGTTGACAGTTCCAATTCTATGCAGCATAGCATACTTTCTTGTTAGCAAGCTGACAGATAGTTTGCCTTTGACTGGCCATGATTTGACCTGGTTGGCAGCGATGATCTTGCGGACTTGGTTGTCAGTTTTTCCCAGTTCATTTGGCCCATCAGATTATCTCCCCAGGTACTGATTTATAACCCTAGGAGAAAAATCAACACATCTCCCCCTCACATAAACCTTCCTGAAATCCTTAGATTTCCCATCAGCACACCCCTCTTGCAGATTGACTATGAATTCTTTTACCAGTAGTTCATAGCAGGGAGAAAAGTTGGAAACAGTTTTGAATAGGCCAGCATTGGAGATTAAGTCTATTACCTCAGTGCACTCCAAAGCATTACTGCCCAGCTCTCTTTCTAGAGCCACCCTTCTTTGGTAGACATACTTCCATTTGCTCACACTAGAGACATGATGGAAGGACACATTGTCCAGAGGTGCTTCAGGAACAATAGAGGTAGACCTGGGAGGTGCTGGCTTCTTCCTTGGTTGGGATGTTGGGACATCCTCCTCAACATCTGAGTCAGGTGGAGTTGTAGCTTTCCTCTTCTGGGTGCTTACCTTGCTCCATTGCTTAGTAGGTCCAAAGGCAACTTTGAACTTGTCCTTCTTTGGAGTTGATTGTTTCTTTTCAGGAGTTGCATGTGCAGCATGCTTCTTCTCCTTCCTAGCCCTAAGCCTCTTGGCTATGCTAGGGTTGACAGATGCTATGATCTCAGTGTCAGAGTCATCATCTAGGTTTTCAACAGGTGGAGGTTGGGAAGCCTCTTTTTCAGCAGTTTGATCAACAGAAGCTTGATCATCAGTGGCTTTATCATCAGTGGCTTGATCATTTGAGGCTTTGTCATGGCCCTCAGATGCTTCAACATTTCTTGGGACATCCTGTTGAGCAGGTATGTCCTCTTCAGCCTGATTGCTTGGTTCTTCTTGAGGAGCAGGCATACTGTTCAAGGGAACAGACACCCCGGGCACAATTCTTTGTTCAGAAAGAATCCTGTTTACAAGTTGTTTGATGGATGCATCCACATAATCAGAAGCTTTGGGGGTGCTTGTAGATGAAGGAGTTCCCTTGCTTTTGCTGAAAACAGGCTCCTTAGCTCTTCTTGCATTGGGAGTTATAGGTTTTTGAGCAATAGGAACGCTTCCTCTGATCTCATCTATAGGAGTAGCATCCATTGGTACTATAGAAATTGGAGTTGCGTGCACTACATCTTCTTGATTGAGACCCTCATCAATGAAGTTAGGGTTTTGATGTTGAGACATTATGTAGTGGAAGAGGAGTTAGGTTTGATCGATTTTGATGAGCTTAGAGATTCAGCTGTAGCATGCAAAATGTTTTGTGGAGCTAGTGGGAATGTGAGAAGCTGAGAGCACGTTTTCACATTTATAGAATCCGTTACTAGTGGAGTTTTTAGGATTGGAATACTAACAGTTATTGGCCAGACTGGTGCTGCCATCTGGTGATCATGCCACACGATGTCATAAGACATGCTGGCACTTCTCCATAACTGCTATATTTCACATATGCAGATTCCCAATTTACCCCTTAGGTTTTCAAATTGGGTAGCATCCAAAGCCTTAGTAAATATATCAGCTAATTACAGCTCTGTGGCTACATGCTCTAATGTGATCACCTTCTCTTCCACAAGGTCTCTGATGAAGTGATGTCTGATGTCTATGTGCTTAGTTCTGTTGTGTTGGATAGGATTTTTGGAGATGTTAATTGCACTTAAATTGTCACAGTACAATGTCATGACATCTTGTGGGACATTGTATTCTGTGAGCATTTGTTTCATCCATACCAACTGTGAACAACTGCTACCAGCTGCAATATATTCAGCTTCAGCAGTGGATAAGGATACACAATTTTGTTTCTTACTGAACCAAGAAATTAAATTGTTTCCTAGAAAGAAGCATCCTCCTGATGTACTCTTTCTATCATCAGCACTTCCAGCCCAGTCAGCATCACAAAATCCAGTGAGGATTGGTTCACAACCATGAGAGTACATTATGCCATAGTCACATGTACCATTAACATATTTCAGGATCCTCTTAACCTGGTTTAGATGGCTCACTTTTGGCTCAGCTTGATACCTTGCACACACACCTACTGCAAAAGCTATATCTGGTCTGCTAGCTGTCAGATATAGTAGGCTTCCAATCATGCTTCTGTATAAGCTTTGGTCCACATTCTCACCTTTGTCATCCTTTGTCAGTTTTAAATGAGTGGGGGCAGGTGTTCTCTTGTGACTTGCATTGTCCATCCCAAACTTCTTGACAGTGTTCTTTGCATACTTGCTTTGGGATATGAACATGGAGTCCTCCATTTGTTTGATTTGCAGTCCAAGGAAGTAAGTTAGTTCTCCTACTAGGCTCATCTCAAACTCAGACTCCATTTGAGTAACAAAATGTTTAACCACCCTGTCTGACATCCCACCAAACACTATGTCATCCACATATATCTGAGCAATCATGACCTTTCCTTCTTCATCCTTCACAAACAAGGTTTTGTCTATTCCACCTTTCCTGTACCCATGTTTTATGAGAAAAGTGGTCAGTCTTTCATACCATGCTCTTGGTGACTCCTGAATAGTTCTGTTTTTCCTCTCAACAATCTCATTCTGTTGAGGGGTGATATGAGAAGAATACTCATGATTGATCCCTTCTGAAGAACAGAAGTCTGAGAATTTTTTATTCTCAAACTCCTTTCCATGATCACTTCTTATTCTGACCACACAACTTGCTTTTTCTCTTTGGATTCTATGGCACAGATCTTTGAATACATCAAACACATCAGACTTCTCTTTGATGAAGCTTATCCATGTATATCTTGAGAAGTCATCAACAACCACATAGGCATATCTTTTTCCACCAAGACTCTCAACCTGCATTGGTCCCATAAGATCCATATGCAATAATTCCAAAACTTTGGAAGTTGTCAGATGTTGGAGCTTTGGGTGTGACATCTTGGTTTGCTTGCCTATTTGACATTCACCACACACTTTACTTTCATAAATCTTAAGTCTTGGGATCCCTCTTACAACCTCCATAGATATGATCTTCTTTATTCCTCTGAGATGGAGATGACCCAGTCTTTGATGCCACAGCTTCACTTCTTCTTCTTTGGCTAAGGAACAAGTAGATGTGAGGCTGGAATCTTGGGGTTCCCACATATAACAGTTGTCTTTTGATCTGGCTCCTCTCATGAAAACTTTATGTTCTTTATCAGAAACTATGCACTCAGTTTTGGTGAAGTTGACACTGTAACCTTGGTCACATAACTGACTTATGCTGATCAAGTTAGCAGTTAATCCTTTTACCAACATCACATTATCTAGACTTGGTACACCTGAGCAGTCCAGGGTCCCAACTCCCTTTATTTCCCCCTTTGCTCCATCTCCAAAGGTTACATATCTGGATGAGTGTGACTTTAAGTCCACCAGCAGATTCTTCAGTCCAGTCATGTGCCTTGAGCAGCCACTGTCAAAATACCAGTCTTCCTTAGCAGATACTCTGAGAGATGTATGAGCTATAGAGGCAACAACCTTCTTGGACCATTTGTACCTGTTGTGAGGTTTCCTTTGATGCATCTGCTCTGGGTAGAGTCCATCTCTAGAGTTCCAAGACTGCCTGTTGACCTTGTTCTTAGGCATGTATTTGTAGCTTTGATCAGCATGAAGACTAGCTTTAGGTATCCAAATTTTCTTGGTGACCTCTGTCTTCTGCTTAGGGGGTTGCTGAGAACTTTGATTTGGATATCCATGCAGCTTGTAGCAAAAAGGTTTGATGTGACCAAACCTTCCACAATGATGGCATCTCCATCTTTGATATTTCTTTTTCATCATGTTCTTGTCATGATGTTGAGACATCTACTTGGACATCTTGTTTGACTTCATGGGATTTGGAGTTGTTTGGCTGGTGCTAGTCTCAAAGTTTTGAGCTTTATTAAATCCCAGCCTAGTCCTATCCCATGAGTGCTTGTTGTTGTTGAGAATGACATCCAATGTATTTGAGCTACTGTTCAACATTCTGACAGATTTGGACATATGCTCTATTTTGGAGTTGAGTATGCTGACTTCACTTTTCAAAGTGTCAATGATCTCTAGATGACTTGCCTTTTCAGCCTTTAATTCCTCAATCTGCTTCTTATGCTGTATATTTTCCATGCATACTTCAGTGCTCCTTTTACACAACATCCTGTAAGATGCTTCAAGCTCTTCAAATGTCAGATCCTCATCACTGGATCCTCCTTCAGTTTCACATACTCCAGCTATAGCAGTGATGTGCTTTGCAGATTCTTCTTTTGACTCACTACCTGAGTCTTCATCTGACCAGGAAACAGAGAGACCTTTCTTCTGCTTCTTTAGGTATGTTGGGCACTCACTTCTGATGTGTCCATACCCTTCACATCCATGACATTGGATCCCTTTTCCTTGGTTAGTCTTTTCATCATAGTTTGACCTTCTATTAGAGTCATAAGGTCTTTTATTCTCAGAGGTTGAGTTTCTTCCACTTGGTCTGGGCCTGTTTTCCATTTTCTTGAGAATTTTGTTGAATGGTCTTCCAAGCATAGCAATTGATTCTGATAAGTTGTCCTCAGATTCTTCATGACTTTCTTCTTCTTTATCAGTGTTTGAGACCAGGGCTATGCTTTTGTTTTTCTTCACAATTGTATCATTCATTCCCATCTCAAAGGTTTGAAGAGAACCAATGAGCTCCTCAACCTTCATTGTGCAGATGTCCTGAGCTTCTTCTATGGCAGTAACCTTCATGTAAAATCTTTTTGGCAGTGATCTGAGAATCTTCCTTACCAACTTTTCATCACTCATCTTCTCTCCCAAGGCACCAGAAGTATTAGCAATTTCCAGGATGTTCATGTAAAACTCATGAATGGTCTCATCTTCCTTCATCCTCAAGTTTTCAAACTTGGTGGTGAGAAGTTGAAGTATTGACATCTTCACCTTTGATGTTCCTTCATGAGTAGTTTTGAGAGTATCCCAAACATCCTTGGCCAGCTCACAGTGATGCACAAGCCTAAATATGTTCCTGTCAATGCCATTGAATAAGGCATTTAAGGCTTTGGAATTTCCAAGTGCTGAATCTTCTTCCTCCTTGCTCCACTCTTCTTCAGGCTTCAACACTTTTGCCCCATCCTTATTGTCTTGGACAGGGTGCTCCCATCCTTTGTTAACTGCTTTCCAAGCCCTGCTATCAAGAGATTTCAAGAATGCTACCATTCTTGGTTTCCAGTAATCATAGTTGGATCCATCAAAGATAGGTGGTCGATTCACAGATCCTACATCTCTGTCCATGTTCCCAAAAATTTCAGTCCCTAGATCTCACCCAGATATATAGGCAGGGTGCCTGCTCTGATGCCAATTGAAATTCTGGGATCAGGTACGTGATGTCGAATCAGATGTTTAAACACTTGAAAACTTAAACAAAACTTAAAGTGCTGGTAAATTAAATAACACAGGAAATTGTTAACCCAGTTCAGTGTATCTCCACACTTACATCTGGGGGCTACCAAGCCAGGAAGGAAATCCAATATAAGTAATATTAATTCTGGAATTAAACCAACCAGTTTAATCCTTCACTTAATATCTACCCAAGGCAATTTCTACCTAAGACACAACTTAGATATGAGTACCTACTCACTCCCCCTCAATCACACAGTGATCTTTTACAATGATTAATAAAATTGAAGTCACACTTCAAATACAACAGCTTGATCTTACTTAAAAGTTTCAATCAAGACACAATTCACTTTTTGCTTAAAAGCTCATAAAGTGACAAACAATTAAAACCTGCTATAAAACACAAACACCCTTTTTGGTCTTCTAAAATTCGTACTCTTTTCTGAGAGTTTCAGTTCCTTAAATAGATTCTTGGTTTGTGGGCTTTTTGCAAATTATCCAGACCTAAATAAATCCCACTGTCATTACCTTGAATTAGGGTTAGTTAGTTTGTTACCTCCTTGAATCAAGGTGAGTTAGTTATTCTGTTATACTGAAACCAGATAACTAAGCTCCCTAAAGATGCGCCTTGGAGTGCTTATCTCTTTTCAATTAATTCCAGATAAACTCCCCTAAATTTACTCAGTTTTGTTATGCATCATTTAAGTCAGGTAGCAGGTTTATGATGTCACAACATCTGGTGTAACATCCTGATGTCTTGACTAAGTTCATTTACTTTTACTTTGTTTGACAATGTCACAACATCCGGTGTGACATCCTAAACTAAGTTCACTTATTCTTGTTTGTCAAAAATTCTGCCAATTCTTAACATCTACAAAATATTTGACAAGTATACGATATTCATCTGATTTTCAGGAGGCACTATCTCAGTCTTTACCTTCAGATGATACTAGGAGCATACATAGTCCGGCATTAGATGTCCGTGAGTATTCTGGTCGGGTGAGGGGTAAGGGATTTGGAGTCACTCCGACCTCCCTGAGTATTAAAAAAGGAAAAGCTCCTAGTACTCGGGAGCTTAATGCAAAATTGGAAGCAATGCAAGCTGAGCTTGATGCATTGAGGAGAGAAAGAGAGGCTAGTGCCTCGACATGTTTCAAAGATGGTTCGGACAAAGATAATATCAACTGTACCTTTCAGCCGAACATCCCAGAGGTAATTACATATAATTGTCTTAAATTGAACTACTTGCTTAAATTATGTAATTGACATATATGCACATTAACAATTTCATTTTATTATTGGTTTTAGGGCATTTCCCATTGTCAGCTCTATTTATCGTCACCATATTATCAAATGGTTGGGAAGGGAAAAGTGCATAACACTAGCGGAGTATTACTTCACACTAGAGAGCTCCCTGCTGGATGTTTGAAGGTATCAGTTGATATTGCAGTTGAGACGAATGCATCATTACCATATCCTAACGATGGTTCAGATGCAACAACGGTGGAAGAAGCAATAAGTTCGTTTGTTGCATGGCCGACAAACCTCATTAGCATAGGATATGAGGTATGCCTAAAACCTTTGTTAACCTTAATGTGTATATTCAAAGTTTTTCCGCGCATTTTACGTACATTTTTTACTTAGTTATGTTAAATAGACTCCAACAAGATCCAATTCAAAAGATAATGCTATTTTGCGGCATACCGAGTCCGTGGTTTCAAAAAAACAGGTACAATACAATTATATGACATATATGCATGGAAGTTGTTAAATTCTTAATTTCATCTAACTATTTATATGATATGTATCTTCAAGAAAATGAGGTTAGCAATGTCTCCGCACAACAAAAAAAGGAGGTTAGCAACGTCTCCACACAACAAAAAAAAGGATGGTACTAAGAAGACCGTAGCTAGGAAAAAACCTACCTCCAATTATAGGTCGTGCCTCCAGACATTTATAGAGATAACAGATATACCGACCGAAGGTGTTCGTCTTGTGCATATGGAGGAAGGTATTTTCGGCTTTGAGTACGAACAAAACATTGGTAATGAAGACTTCATGCAAGTTTTTGGTCGTGAAGAAATAGGCGTCAATGTTGTCAATACATATGTCAGGTAAATCCGGTCTACTTTTTTATATTAATTGAACAACTTATTTACTTTATGTTTCAAATGAGGCGTCTAATGTTAATGATGTTTTTATTTAAGGTTTTTGTATGACAAATTGATGCGCCCCAATGGATTGGACGTAACATTTGGATTCTTAGCACCCGCGTCCGTCAAATTAAGTTTAATCTTAAGTAGATCGGATAACGTGATGGCGTATATTCTCAGGATCCTCATGGCCAACAAAGATGCGGAGAAGTTGTTCTTCATACCGTTTAATATCGGGTTAGATTTTCATTCTAAATTCATCTTTTATAATTATTTTGTATTTTGACGTCGTGTAGAAAATTTACATCTAAAATTTGTTTAATCATACAGTGGACATTGGTTGTTGCTCACAATCAATCCTATCAGAGAAATCGTTTATTATTTTGACTCGTTAGGAAATGATTGGACAACATACCCGGATATGAAGGACACAATTGACACGTAAGTGAGATTGTTCTAAATTTTCTTGTGTGTATTTATTAATTTATGTGAATTGATCTAATTACTTCATTTTTATTTTATCTGCATCCTACAAGCTTTTCGAGCCCAACGAGATATCCAAACATCAAAGAGGAGAGCCAACGACATTACATGGATAAAAGTGGCGGTATATTATTAATTATCACATTTTTTTATTTTATTAGTGATGATACTTGATAAAACTTTGGATTTATCCATATTTTCTTTTTATCTGTAGTGTCCTCGGCAACGTAATCAAATAGATTGCGGATATTTCATGTTGAGGTTTATTCGAGATACTCTTGTTTTGGGCCGATTAGAGATTTCCACCGATGTATGTATTTCTAACTTATGAGTTATTTTAATATTTACACATATCTCTCATATAATTAAATAGTTAAAATTAAATCAAACTATGTTATATTATTATGTAGTACTTTGATGAATTCAAGTGTGCATATTATACAAAAGATCAAGTGGACGAAATCAAAGAGGAATGGTGTCAATTCATTATAGAGCTCAGTGTTATATGAGGTATAATATTGTACTCTTATTTTAATTGATGAGAATTTAAATATGTGTAATGTTGTAATTTCTATAATATAGTTTATTAATTCAATTACAATCTTTGTGTTGTTTCAGGACCTATGTAGATTTGAAGCAATGCATTGGATGAATTAGATATGTGCAGTTATAATATGTACATTTGTAGTAAAATGTAATGACTTGTAATTATAATTTTGGTACATAAATTTGTATATATATTGGTACATCTAATAGGCCAAAATGGTTTGAATTGGTATATATATATATATATTGGTTTGAATTGCCAAATTTGGATTTATAATTTTGGTGCATAAATTGATATCTAATTTTTTATATTTGTCTGTCAAAAATTGGTTGAAAACAGGTCAAAATTCTGGTTTAAAAACCTGGTAAAAAAAGTGGTTTCAAAAAAATTATGCAAAATTTTTCGTATACCTTAGACAACACTTTACACAAAAAGCGCTGTCTAAGGGGGGCTTAGAAAGCGCTTTTGGCAAAAGCGCTGTCTAAGGGGGGGCTTAGAAAGCGCTTTTAAAAAAGCGTTGTCTAAGGTATACCTAAAAAAATTAAAATAGGAGGGGCTTAGACAGCGCTTTCACCAAAAGCGTTGTCTAAGGTATACCTAAAAAAATTAATATAGGAATACCTTAGACAATGCTTTCACCAAAAGCGCTGTCTAAAGTATACCTAAAAAATTAAAATATGAGGGGCTTAGACAACGCTTTAGGGAGAGAGTCATCTAAGGTGTTTCTAAAAATGTTAAAAAGCGTTGTCTAATGGTACCTTAGACAACGCTTTTAAGATTTAAAAAAGCGATGTCTAAACTTTTAGCAGCGGCGTTTTAGACAACGCTTTAAAGCACTGTCTAAGGGCAAAAAAAGCGATGTCTAAGGTCTTGTTTGGCATAGTATTTGGTCTTTGTCACATTGTGGTGAAAGGGAAATATCCTAGGGACCAGGAATGATTCCCAAATATCGATGAATTTACTTTCCTCTTTATCCATCTCAAAAGGAGGTTGGTTGGTGAACCATTCAGGACCAATTGCTCTATTAGTGAAAGGTGCCATGGAAGGAGTAAAGTTATACCTCTTAGTGAACATCATGACGTAACTTGTGAAAGCCTGTCGAAGACTAAGCCCTTCATCAGATGGAGTTAGTTGTGCTAGCCTGGGCCATTCGACAATCCTATTTTTTACTTCTTCTTCATCCACCACATTCTTGACAGGAATAAAGGTTTCAAAAGTGGCATTAAACCACAATTGTAATAGCCAAAGGGGTCATGATATGCTAAGTTTCCCTTTGTCGGTGGCAGATTTCAGAAAGTCTACACTTTCGCTGAAGGACTCATACAGGTTTGCCAGGATCATCTCGCCCAGGCATAATCTGATTCCATCTTCGAGTTGATTAGCTATAGTGACAAATTTTTTCGCCACTTGTAAAGAACGGGAGCAAAAGACATACTTCGATAGCCACAGAGTTAAGAAGCCTATGTGCTATTCTTTAGACATTGTATCAGTCGTCTTATCATGGTAGTGGTTGATGAACACAGAGTATGAGGTTCTGGTGTCGAAACCAATGGAGTCATGGTTTTGAACACTAGGGTCGAAATTCCAATCTAGGGGACTAATTCCATATATGGCTGCTATGTCAAAAAGGGTTGGTGTGACCATTCCAAAAGGGAGGTGGAAATTGTTATAAGTGCTATCCCAGAAAAATAGGGAAGCTAAAATCATGTTGGGGCAGTAGCTAGTTCCTATTTTCGACATCTGGATTAAGTCGAAGATCCCTACCTCTTTCCAAAAGGGTGTTATGAATTTTTCAATCTTTGCTAACCAAGCAAGATAGTCAGAGGGATCTTTTGCCATGGGACTGGTTCTAAAGATCCTAGCATCGTTTAGGTGGAGCAAATTCAGACTTTCATCAGTGGTTGAATTTGAACTTTCAGTTGGTTCTTCAGTTTTCTTGGGTTTAACCCCAGTTCCTATGGGTTTTAGGCGTTGATACGAAGGGAAGTATTCTTTTAACCTATCTGGGTTAGTATCTGGGTTTGGGAGAGGTCCTAAGATAGAATGACAAGTACCAGAAACCAGTATAGGAATTAATACCCGAGACTTGTAAATGCTAGCCTTTTCCTTTTCATTGGGAGGCTCTGGAATGTATTGTTGATTTCCAACAATGTTAGGTCCGTTCAATCTGTGTGCGTATGGGAGTGAAGTAGAGCTCTTGGTCTTTTTGCTGCTGGAATATTTGATGGAGGCCATTGTTGTTTTTGAAGGAAGTTTTGCAGTTGAAAGGATATATTTTTTCTTAGAGAAGAAGAAGATTACGTAAAAAGCTTGAAGGAAGAGATGAACTGATATTTATAGAAAAAAAGGGAATTGAAATGGTTAAGTTTAGTTTGAATCGTGGGCCACGTGGCGAAATTTTTCGTGAAGAAAGTGGGGTTGATGGCCGTTGGAAAGTCTATGATTTCCTAGCTTTTAGGGGATGATGGAGTAGTTGTCAGAAACGTGGGCTGAGTTGACATTTCTAAGAAAAGATATGATGATGAAGATTTCTAGGGATTTGGGGTATCTAGTCTTGGAAATGATGAAAATGATAAAGGTGATATGGCATCGAAATAATTCTCGACAGTAAATGACTTTTTCTCCAAAGTAGTCGAAAAACCTTTTTTGGGGGGTAATTTGTAGACAAGGATTTTCAACGCCATGAAAATGAAGATCAAAATGATATAATTCGACTAAGAAAGGAAGTTGGAAAAAACATGCTCAGAAAGGAATTTCAACAAAAATGGACAGAGAGATTATATTTCGACAATTTAGACAAGGCTAGATGAAGGTAGTGTTTCGACACTTTTGACTAAGTAAATTGGAGAATGTCCTTTGACGTTTTCGACATAGTTAGATGGCAAGGGTTGTTTTCGACGAGTTTGACAACTTTAAATTGATACGTTGCTTCGATGCAGAAGGTGGAATTCAAAATTTAAAGATTAAAGACGTTTGGCAGAAGGACGCGTGGAAGCGTTTGATGGAAATAAGACATGCTGAAGGCCAAGTGTCGTAGTTGTAGGATTTGTCCGTTAGGGGCAGTTATTTAGTTTGTGTATAAATAGGGCAATTCTTGTCAGAATTGTGTGTATGAAAATATTGTACAAAATCCTGTAATATACTCAAAGTAACCGTGTGAGAGAAAAGAGTTTAATTTCTGGAAAAATGTACGTGTGAACACTAATTTTACATTTATCAAGTTTTATGAAAGTTCAAGTTCATTTATATTTCTGCATTCTACAAGTTTATTTTTGTTTATAAGTCTTTTACCTTTTTCTAGTCAATTTACTTTATACTTTCCATAATTTCATTTCTTTTATGTTTTCTTCAAAGACTTTTTACTTCTTCTTTTAATCATACAAACATATACAAAACTTTATAAAAGATTGAAATTATGAGATTGCTAAGATCACTATATTGTCGATCAAAAGTCGCACCTATGTCCTAGGACTTGTATGGATGGTCCTGCAAGTAAACTAATTTAAACATAAATTTGAAACCAACGATTATTCGTAAAATTAAACAATAAACACCTACGTATCTCATCGGGAATGAGAATCAGAGTCAATGTAGTTCCCCTAACTAGGGATGAAAATTGCTTATTTGTGTTTTTTATGATTGAACTATTTATACCTATCCTCAGGTGTTGCAAGCTCGCCTGGAACGAATGTGTTTACCGTCTTGCAAGAGATAAGCCAAAGCGAGTTCTTTCGTTTGGAGTGAAGGATATTAGAAAAGAATTCCAGCAGGAAAGACGCTTATTGTTGGTTTGAAGCTTTTTAGAAGCTATTTATTTGAGAATTTGCATAGGAGAGTGTATTCAAGTATCATTCAATGGAGTGTGTACTTATTACTAGGGGTGGAAAATGGGCATGCCTGCCCCGTTTATACCCGTCCCATAAAAGCCCGTAAGAAAATAGGGCAGGACGGGGCGGGGCGGTCAAAATTGAGGTTGCGGGCCTAAAACCTAAGCCCTCCCCGCAAGAAAGTGAGGGCGGGGCGGGGAAAGCCCGCGGGAATTGCACTTTTTAAGCCTAAAAATGTAAATATTTAAGTAAATATGCATGTTGTTGCACCCCAAAATTTGCCCTCACAAGACAAGAATTTGTGTACTAAGAGTTTCACAAGGTTCACAAGACATATTATGAAGTTCACAAGGTTCACAAGGTTCACAAGACCTCTCATAAGGTTCACAAGGTTTACAAAGTTCACAATTAGTCAGAAAGTTTGACAATTCCCTCAGACAATGCATCCTCCTAAGCACTGCATCCTAAACTAGGGTTTTGACTTTAATCAGGCTAAATGAACTTCCAAGACTTCAAGTGAGCTTCACAACATCTTATATGTGTTTAAGAATCCCCATGACAAGTTTCAAGACTTTTCTCAAAGGTTTGCTCAGTCAGATGATCAAATAGGTTAAAATCAGTCAAAGTAGTTAAAAAGTCAAACTGAGGTCAACTGTGGTCAAACCAAAGTCAAACTTCATGATTTTTTGCCAACATCAAGTATATGAAGTAAAATTCATCATTTGATCAAGGGTTGATCATGATTCATCAAGGAGATTTCAGATCATCAAGAATGGATGATTATGCAAGATGAAAATGCATTAATGCTTAATGAATGGTCAAAGTTAGTAGCATACATAATTTTTGAATGTCCTATAATTCCTATGAATGATCATACCAAGCATGAGAAGAAGTGCTCAAGTGATAGAAGGATTAATATGAAGAAGAAGTGGGAAGAGATGAACATGTATCATATAACAATGAAGTAACTTGTAATACAAACCAAAGTTGCAAGCAAATATGAATGAACATGGATAATTTAAGTACCAAATGAAAATAAATGTGAGGTTATTATTCATGAATTAGTCATATTAAATGCATATGTAAGTCACTTTGAAACTAATTGAAGAAAAGGTGCAAACTAGGTCAAAGTAGTTCAAGTATTCATACAAGTGAGGGATGAATGGCATTTGAATGCATGAAGTGATCGGGGGTCAGTGGAATACTTGTTATGAAATGAAAATAAGAGGTATTAATGAATATGTATGATTCAATCACAATTCACATTGGTGATTAGAAGAGGAGAGAAGTGAAACTAGGTCATAAGATTCAAGTTAATGATGCATATATACCACATACACAAACCAAATGAAAGCACAATGTACATGACCTATAATTATGATAAAGGGACCTATAATGTTATAATTAAGACATATAATAGGCTCAAATTATTTCTAATGTGATGGCACAAGTGCCTTACCTAAACTAGGGTTAGGAAATGCCTATATGATCATACAAATGTTACCTATACTAACAAGCAAGGAAAAAATAGCAAATGACTTGTAAAAAATGTCAAATTAAGATACCAAACACTTAAGCCATAAGAAAATCAAGTATAAAAATATCATGTCAAGGTTCATTAATAAAAGAGTTAAAACATGTCATCAAATTCAACATTAGATCAAGAAGGAAGAAACACAAAGATGAAAGCCAAATGCTATGTAAAAATGGCTTAAAAAATTTACAAAAATTAATTTGGAGGCCTTGATATGTTGTTTAAATGTGGTACAAAGATTGGATGCAAAAATATTGAGGAGCTATGTAAAATTAATTGTGGAAATACATGTATCATGAAGTTGTTCAATTAAAAAGAAAATAAATGGGAATTATGAATATATAAGCAAAATTTGGTAAAACCAGAATTAAAATTCATGGAAAGTTAGTTAAATTTGTTAGGAAGTCATTTGAATTTATTTGGAATTTTTAGAAATTATTTGATATTTTTAATAAAAGAAATATGAAAATTATGTGAAAATAAAACGAAAAATGAAGAAATGATGCGTGGGGGTTCGGAAATAGAAAAAGTCCAGTAAAAAATACCATGGGCTCTAATCCTGAGGGCGTGAAAATAAAACAGAGCCCAGGTCTAAAATACGTGCATCCTATGAACCTTATGGTGGATGTTAGTCAACCAAGTTGATTCATCCACAACCATAGGATATAGTCTACGCGTGATGATCATCTAAGTAAATACATCCAAAGATCTACAATACACGCACATGATAATTATGATGAATGAACAAGCATATGATCAGTCAAAGTTAACAAATATGAAAATCAGAGGCACGTGAGAAAGCGCATCCTCATTAATGCGTTGGCTCAATCCTGATCGCTCATGTAAGAATATCTTATGGCTATGATATAATATGAGAAATTACCTAGGGTTTATGAGCTCCTATGGATATCACCGGCTAGAGAAGACTCTAGTCGTCTTCTCCGGCCACTCTCCGGTCAGGTCAGGTTGCAGGTCAACCAAAATGCATAATCCTTATATCAAATTGAAGTTGAAGCTATGGAGATAATAAATTTGTGCTTAGATTTCACAAATAATGCATACATAGCGAGAATTGAAGACAAAAAGATTTTCCCTAGAAACTGAACTATGCTCCAATGGAGCCTATCAACTAGCCAAGTGTGCAATAGCTTCTACTAAGCTCAAATCTAACAAGAAACACAACTTAAATACATCAAACTGAAGAAAAATGCATGATGAAATTTAAACGTGGATATGCAAAATCTTGAAGCAGCAATGAATACCAGAGATCATAGCTTGTTCTTGAGCTTCAGTGAGCAAAATAAATGCTTTCATACCTTTGAATCTTGATAAACTAGAGAGAAAATCTAATTGAACTTAATGCTCTGCTCATGAGAATGGATCAACTTCTTGCTTAATATTGCTCAGAATCCATTGATGATGATGAATTGATAAAGATGAGGATGAAGAATGGTGAAAAGCTCGTGTGATTCAGAGAGAGAAGAGATAAAGTTTTTGGAGTGTTTTGCAAACAATGAAGTTGAATCCAAATTCTATTAGGATGAACTCTTATATGGTGAGTTAGATTCTAACCATCATAGTTGATGGTTAGAACCATGGTTAAATGTGGTGCCTAGCCTAAAATGCGGCGCAAGAGAAATTTCCAAAACATGAGAAAAGAGATTGAGCTCGAATCATGGTGTTATGTTCATGTGTATGCAAGATCATGAGGACTATGGTGAGGTTTATGGATGTATGATGTTGATGCATTGTTCACTGCAATAGTAATGACTAGTTTTGCAAGCTTCTCTCTACTTTTGAATCT
The DNA here is from genome assembly GCA_963966055.1 of Lathyrus aphaca. Taxonomy (NCBI): domain Eukaryota; kingdom Viridiplantae; phylum Streptophyta; class Magnoliopsida; order Fabales; family Fabaceae; genus Lathyrus; species Lathyrus aphaca. Next base: position 506,639,510 of record OZ014522.1, on the reverse strand, counting down.
TTTCCACTTTGCTGCATGAGGTATGGTGCAACATGTACATGCGTGTATAGGAATTTTCTTGGCCTCTTATTGCAATGTATTTGAAGTAAGCAGGGTGTTTGATGTGTGTATGACTGAAGCAAACAAACACAAATTATGAATTAATACCTTGACATCCAAGAAAACCAAATGAAAATCATGAACTTTGATGGAACACTGCTTCATGCATAAGGTACCAAATGAAGAGTTTTTGGTTTCTTTGGATCAAGGACAAAGCATAACACAAGTTTGATGTTGATTACAAGTTGAAATGAGGTCATTAGAACATTATAAAATGCCATTGAACTCATAGGATCATGAAGACATCTTGGGCCAGCCAGAGTGGGCGTGTCTTGGGCAATAAGCCTATGGAAAAATCAGCTATGAACCCTCACCTTTACCCTTCATATCCTCCAAACCATTCATCCAATGAAAAATATTTAGACATGAAAGTTGTTGAGGAGATCAAGATGAACAACTTTGATGTTCAGAAAAATTTCATTTGAAGCCTTCTTGATGGAGAAAATTGATTTGACATTTGGCACACCACCTGCTTGATGAAATGTCTGGCATCTGGCACGCCCATGACTTGGTTTCCTAGCCAAGTTGCCCAGGTTTTGTCAAACTTTGATTGATCATATCTCACTCAATTTTGATCCAATGGAGATGTTCTTGCTATGAATTTGAAGCTCAAGATCTGTTATTTAATTAGCTCAACTTAGGCCTGAAGTTTGAAGCCTTTATCTTGAAGAAAGAGGGCTTGAAAGTGAGGTGCAAAATGGCCTAAACTTGCCATAAATAGAAACCCTAAGTTTCTATTTTAGGAAATTTTGTGATTTCTTGATTTTTTTTCATGAATCTCTTGACTTTTATTGATCAAATTTCAACCATTGAACATATTCAACTTGTACACCATGAGTTTTACCTCAAAAAGTCAAAAGTTGACTTTTTCCTCTACACAGTTGACTTTTCCCCAATTTCTTGATTTTCAAGTAACTGACCAATTGGAGACCTTCTGAAATAATTCAATAGAAAATATCCCATAACTAGATACTTGATATCATGTGGAAGACATTAAAATCAAGTTTAACCAAAATTTCATCAAGAAGCCCTTTGAATCAGAAACCCTAATTTTAGCCCCTTTTTGTTAGGAAATGATGCACTGCTTCAACTTCTTGATCAATCCACATCTTATAATGACTTGAGGATTCATTTGAGGTGACATGATCTATGAGAGAACTTTTAGTATTGTTAAGAGACCCTTGGCTCTTCTTCTTTGACTTTGAATGATCATAACTTTGCAAATTAACTGATCACACACCTTAGGCCTCAACCAATGAATGTATGCTTTCTCTTCTTTTGATTTATATGAAATGCAATGTATGGGAATGGTATGTTAAATAGCTTGAAAAAGGGATGGGAAATTTTGGGGTGTTACAGCTCCCCATATTCAATCATCTGTAGACCTGAATGTGTGGTAGCAATGACTTTCAAACGTTCAAGGTATTGAGGGATTGAATACCCGAAAGACTTTTGGTAAATGGATTGAAAAAGGGAGGGAAAATTTTGGGGTGTTACAAAAGATAACATCCTTTATTCACAGTTGGTTGGTAACATATCTCGGGTGGCATTGGATTTTATTTTTCACGAAGCCAAGCGAGCAGATAATACAGGTTCTGATAGCTCAAAGTGTGGATGTACACTTCGAAAAACTTTTGGTATTCCATGTGCTTGTTTAATGTCAAAGAAGTAGAAGCTTAAACAATCTATATGTGTGGACGGAGATTGCACTCACTGGACAAGGTTCCATTTTGATGATGATGATGGTGTGATAAAGGATGATAAAATCAAACATATCTATTAAGACTGAGTGGAAAGTGACCCAAGAGAGAATATTGAAAGCTGGTGACATTGTGAAATTTCACATCAAATAACAACTTAAGTAAATTTCATATCCAAAAACAATGGATTTGAAACCATCATCGAAGCGGTCAAAACAAAAGGTGCCCTTAAAAAGGGTAAAACCGGCTCAAAGTAAAAACTCCAACAGACGGTCTCCTTCATATTTTGAACATGTTGACTCATATTTTCTAGAATATGTGACTCTAAAATCCTAAAATAGTGTTTTCAAGGGTGCTCACATTAGCAAACCATATTCTCCACCGCCGTTACCAAAAATCAAATTCATTGGAAATATGCCACTTTTTATGCACAAATACATAAATCGAATTGTAAATGTTGAAAGTGACAACAACTATGGTTTCCGAGATGTTTCGGGTTTACTCAGTAAAAGAGAGGATGACCACCAATTTATCCATTGCCATCTTATACAAAATATGAAGACGCGTAGGGAATCATACATAAAGTTATATGCGAACAAAGTAAATTATGATACAATCCCAATGCTCTTTCAAAAATGTCGCCTAAACCTCCAATTTCTCCATCCTTAATGCATAATCATGCGAAAACGTCTTTTGGGTCAAACATTACATAGGAAGTTGTGGGACTTAACTACACCTCCTAAATTTTAGGGAATGAACAACTCATTCCTATAATGGTCGATGCATTCTAGGAAGACTTGATTTCAGACCCCTAGGACTATAAATAAATCAATATCATACTTAGGAATAACATAATTCTAACACAGTAAAATACACTAATATAGTAGCTTCTCACCTCACCTAAGCTAGTTCTCAATATCCCAACAATCCTATAAATCCTATACAACCCTTATCTACTATAGTTTGTTACATATTTTGACTTTTAACAAGTACAATTGGTGCCCATTGAAGCGCCCCAATGAAACTAACATGGGTCACACATATTGTTTACTCACGATTGCTTTCATTATATTCTCACGAGGATGTTATTCCAAAGTTCCAAGAAGACCACCAACACCATCGTTTGAGGTTTTTCCCGGGGGTAGGGGTCTAGCTCCTACCAAAGAAGATATGTCTGCCAAGTGTTAACAAAAAAAATCGCACCCTTAAAATCCATTAGTGTCTCTAATTGGTACTAGGAGCATCAAATCACCTTTTCGAGTGAAACGAGTGTAATCGACCATGGAAGCCCAACACACATATTGTTTGAGAGTGCCTTCTAGGGGCTCAAACTGGATCCTAACAACATTAGGTCTTTCCAAGGGTCCCTAATCGTCCTGTTGGACGAACACGTACATGTCAAATGCCATATCTCTTTCGAAACAACATTCGACTCAAGGGAGAGTGAAAGAACCATTAAGGTGAAATATTTTGTAGTAGACACCATACGCCCTATGACATCATCCTAGGAAGGTCCACTCTCAACCCGCTTGAGGTAATCATGTATACCATCCAATTAAGTCTAAAATATCCACTACCTAACAAGAACATGGGTACGGTCAGATGGGATCACCATATCGACCAATATTGTTACCTAAATAACTTGGAATTAACAATGAACCCCTCACTCTAGCTATCATCCATCATCCTAAAATAGATGACACCAATACAATAATCTAGGGCCCAAGATTGGGGAAGAAATTGAAAGTCTTACACTAATAAAATATTTGAAAATTTCATATTTCCCCCTTGCGTCACCAAGTCACTAAGTTGGGCACCTTGTTGTTTGAATCATAACAAGAGGATTTGATCTGCCTACTCAAACGAAACATCCACCTGTTTGACTAGGCGCCCTCAAATATGCTTGACATAGATACCAGAGTGGTGTGTTATCGCCTAGCTATAGACCCATCATTTAAGCCAGTATCTCAAAGAAAACACAATTTTAGCAAAGAAAGGAAAACAACAATTGACAAGGAATTTCATAAACTGACAAGTGTTGGTTTCATAACAGAGATCAAATACCCTTTGTGGCTAACTAACATGGTTTTAGTGAGAAATGCGTCGAAAATGTTGGGTATGTGTGTTGATTTCTTGACGTTAATGTTGCATGTCCCAAGACTTGTATCCTCTCCCCAATTTAGATCGACTGATTGACAAATCTTAGGGTTATGAAATATTGAGTTTCATGGACAACTATTTAAGGTATAACAAAATTAGGATGGATCCCATATATGTGCACATTACGACATTCATGTCCAATCATGGTAACTACTATTACAATGTCGTGCCTTTTGGGAATAAGAACGTTCGCACCACCTATCAAAGGTTCATGAAAATGATGTTTTCAAAGAAAATAGAACACAACCTTGAGATTTAGATTGATGACATGATCGTGAAGACATCAGAAGAGGATATCCATGCAGCAGACTTAGAAGATATCCTGAGGTCGGTAACGAATTACAATATGTGCCTGAATCTAACGAAGTGTTTGGTTGCGTTGCACCCCAAAAATTTCCCTCCCCTAGTCAAGGAATTGTGTACCAAGGTGTCCCAAGAGGTTCACAAGGTTCACAAGTTATCCCAAGAGGTTCACAAGGTTTACAATTAGTCAGAAAGTTTGACAATTCCCTCAGACAAAGCATCCTCCTAAGCAATGCACCATAAACTAGGGTTTTGAATTTCATCAGGCTAAATGGACTTCCAAGGCCTCAAGTGAGCTTCATAAAATCCTACATGTCTTCAAGAATCCCCATGTCTAGTTTCAAGGCTTTCCCAAAAGGTTTGCTCAATCAGATGATCAGATATGCAAAAATCGGTCAAAGTAGTTAAAAAGTCAAACTGAGGTCAACTATGGTCAAATTAAAGTCAAACTTCAATATTTTTGACAACATCAAGTTTATGAAGTAAAATTCATCATTTGATCAAGGGTTGATCATGATTCATCAAGGAAGTTTCAGATCATCAAGAATCAGGAGTTTCTAAATTAGGGTTTTCTAAGGAAAAGTCAACTGAACTTTGACCAGCCATAACTTTCACATTCTTCATCAAAAATTTCCCATTCAAAGCTCATTTTGAAGGAAATTTAATTCTCTACAACTTTGTATCTCACAAGCCAAGCCTAAAAATGCTTCATTTGAAAGGTATGTGCCAAAACATTACAGGTCACTTCAAAAGTCAACAAAAAGTCAACATCTTCCAAAGGGCATAACTTGACACTGGTAAAGGATATGGACATGAGACCAAAGAGGTTTGTTATAGGACTCTCTAAGCTTTCTAAAAAGTCCAAGAACACCTTCATAGCCTTAAAATTGAGGGAGACGTGCCTTGTTAAAGTTGGGAAATTTTTTAGGAGTGTATGAAGAAAATGAGATCTCAAATCCAAATATTTCCAAATGGGCCCACCAAATTCCAACCCAAACTCAAAGATGATATCATGCACGACCCAATTCAACCAATTTCTGATTTTTTATATTTTTATTATTATTTATTTAGATTTTATTCATTAAAATTCATTTTAAATCAAAATAAAATATGAAAATACAAATATTTGATTTGATTCTTCTTCTAGAAGATCTTAAACATCATTTAAGTTGATTTGATACTCTCCAATTTTGTGCACAACCAATTTGGAAACATATCATTTGATTTTTTTTTATATTTTTGACCATAGCTTTCTTCACCTTCAAGCAACCCATACAACTCCAACCAAGGCCTAAATTCTTAACCTAATTACATTACTATATAACCACAACAACATCACAAGACAAAAAAAGGATGGAGAGCAAGAGGATCATATTCGTACTTTAAAATTTCACATAATTCAAAATTAGGTTTCCACAATCCACCATTTTTACAAGTGGACTAAAGGCTGCAAATGAATCCTTGAGGTTTCCTGAACCTATTCCAATCATCCTCATCATCAAATTCATGCCAAATCATACAAACCAAATTCATATTCTTGCTTTTCTTTTGATTTTTTTCAATTTCAATGATTTATGCATGATTAATTGTTTTTGATTACATAATATGTTTGTTTGATTGTGTAGATGGTTTTTGGATAGTTGGATTTAAGCTTCGATGCAGGAATCATAGGGCACCATGGAGAACTAAACTATTGGTTAATCTGTTGTAATCTGTTTTCATCGATACTTCGAAGGCTGCAGTAGTGATAAGCATTCTAGGCTGACAGGTAAGTCAGGTAAGTACTACTGTTTCGATTTACTCCGAATTTTTTCCAGAAGTTCAGAAAGAAATCGACAGACAATACTCTTTTAGAATAGAATTCTAAAGGATTTCGACCCTCAAAATCGCAAATTCCTCTTTTTCCTATTTTATTTGATTTATTTTCTATTTTCATATTCTTAAAAAAATCTAAAAAAAATTGTGCGTTCTTTATTTGATTTTATTAGATTTTTAGCATCGTTTTAATATTTTTTAGATTTTATATTAATCGCTTTTCTTATTTTTCATTATTTTAAAATCTGCAGCGATTTTATTTGATCCTGTTTATTTCTTTTTTTATTCTTCCAATAGTATATACTAAAAATATGCAGGTGGGAGGAAGAAGATGGTGTGTGGCATGCACTGATTGGCCTAGTGACAAAGACCTAAGGTTGAAAGTATGTGGGTGTGGGTTCAACACTCATTCCCAACATTTTGGCAAAGAAATATGGATTCAACACTCATTCCCAACATTTTGGCAAAGAAACGTGAGTTCAACACTCATTCCCAATATTTTGGCAAAGAAACGTGGCTAGCGTAGTGGCGGAAAATTTTTGTTGGCAAAGGCAAAGTCAGGGGTTCAACACCAACCCCCAATATTTTGGGTATCTCTAACTTTATTTTTCCCTTTTTCATCAAATTATGTATTTTCTTTGAATTTCCTTATTATTATTATTAAACTAATTTCTAAAAGATAAAACAAAATCTTTTTTTTAAAACTTATATTTTTTATTATAAACCTTAATTGTTTTCATAAACCTTAATTTTTTCCCTAAACCTTAATTTTAAACCTAAGTCTTAATTTTTTTCATAAACTTTAAACCCTAAAAATTTAGCCCTAACCTTTATCTTAAAACCCAGATTTCGCCCTAATTTTTACCCTAAAATTTTTCCTAAACCTTAAATTTTTTTTTTAACTTTAAATTTTTTTCTCAAACCCTAACCCTAATTGTTTTCTTAACCTAGTTTGCAAACTTTTTTTTCTAATTTATTCACTCATTTTTATGTTATTCATTCATTGTTTGCTTGATTATATAACTGCTTCGCCTTTGTAATAATTGTTTTTTTTTATTTTCCGCCATTATTATGATTATGTAACTGCCCCTAAGCCATGTAATAGTGTAGGAGTTTTATTTTCTGCCTTTTAATTTCTGTCATTTATTTTTCATATTAACTGCGTGGTTAGTAAATAGGGTGTGGAAACTATTTGTAATTAAAATTAATTTAGATAATTAACTTTAAAAGATAAATATTTGAAAATAAACACTCACACGCGTAAGTCGATCTTTGATCGCCATCTTGCACTTCCTAGGGTATTCCTCTTGGTTGCCTTAAAATAAAATGGTTAAGTCCCTCAAATATAGGGGTGTCTTAAGCAATGTCCCTTCACTTATAAAATCATCAAGTCCCTATAAATTTAAAAGATCAAGTCCCTTCGAGGTTGCCTACGGAATAATGATTTTGTCCCTTCGAATAAATGATGATAGTCCCTACGAATTGCTAAAGACATCCCTTAAGTTGCCTTCATTGACCATACGATGACCCTACGTTTGTCCCTTAACACATCCAAGGTAATGACTACCTATTCCTTAATAATAAGGATAGTCTTACCATTGAAAGAACATACGAGAACACGAAAGACTTAATCTAGGGTAGGTATCTCATAGTTACTTGCTCACACTTTTCAAAATTACTTTTACACCTCACAATTTCTAAACTAGGCTTTGTATACACCCATACGAGGGTCATTACCAAGTACTTAAAGAAATTTTTCTAATCACATACTACACTCTTGCAAACAAACAAAGTTAGCTAAGTAACTAAGAGCCCATGGATAACCATGGATATAAAGGGTGCTAACACCTTCCCTTTGTATAACCTACCCCCCGAACTCAAGTCTTTTAAAATAGGTCTTTCCTGTTCTTTTATGTCCTTTCCGTTTGGATAAAATAAAAGTCGGTGGTGACTCTTGCTATCCGCAACATGACTAAAAGTCAGTTCTCCCACCGTGTTACATAACTGGCGACTCTGTTGGGGAGTTACTAAGTAAAAGAGGGGTACCCTTAGGAATTATATCACTTTAAATTGTTTGCTTTGTTTGCTTTATATTACTTGTTGGGCTTTATGTGTGAAAGATCCTAACCCGGATCTAGTGTATCCTAGGTAAATGGCAATAAACCAAGGAAACTGTACGGCGTATACCGATATGGTTGATCTGGTGGCCATAGTTAGTGTGACTTCTTGGTTGGTGCTTATGTTCCTTAAGTAAGTTAAGGATAATATGGGGCTGCCATATGTTGTCAATACACTAACTGACTTTTAGAACCCTTGTTATCCCATCTTGGCCTTTAGAAAGTAGTGAGGTAGCCGGCTTTGGTGAAGACTAAAGTTGGTTGATACTCGATGCTACGCTCATTGAGATCCTAAACTTGGAGGGTTTTGGTTGGCAAGTAAGTTGCCTACTGAACAACCACCCTTGGGAAGGATCGATGATATTGAGATCCCTTAAAACCTGGTTACTTTTGTAGGACAGGATGAACCAACTAAATTTAAGGGGAGGGTACTTACCTTTAAACCTTATGCAAGCCTTCAAACCTAGGGCTATTGTGTGACTTGTTTGTGTGTGCCACATGTTTGTGATTGAACATAACATCATAACATCATGACATCATAAGCATGGAATTTTCACTAACCATTTCAAGGACCAAAGGATTTAATTTTGTTCTTTAGTGCAGGTCATGGTTTTTGCTCGTAGGAATACTATCCGGATCAACTTTGTAGGGATACCTTCTAAGCTTAAAGAATTGGTCTCTCAAGTTTCTAAAAACTCCCAGTTCATCACGAAGCATGGTCACTTACTTGACTTGGTTACCTCAAGATTCAATGAAGACATGATGAGTGTTTTGTTTCAGTTCTTTGATCCTAAACATCATTGCTTCACATTCCCCGACTATCAGCTGGTTCCTACAATGGAGGAGTTCTCCAAACTACTGGGTATACCTATCCTTGATCAGAGACTTTTCACAGGCTTAGAGAAAGAGCCTAAACCTGAAGTCATTGTTGCAGCCCTACATCTGAAGAAATCAGACATTGTCCTAGAAACGAGAAGCGGAGTTAAGGGTAACCTTGCTAAGGTATTGATGGATAAAGCTCAAGGGTTCTTGAAGGCTATGAGTTATGATGCTTTTGAGGAGATCCTAGCCCTATTGATCTATGGCTTATTATTGTTCCCTGATCCAGACCAGCTCATAGACGCACATGCCATCAACATATTTCTGACTCGCAATCCAGTGCCTACATTACTTGGAGACATCTTACACTCTCTTCATACCCGTACTACGAAGGTACGAGGAACTCTGATGTGTTGTATACTTCTATTGTCTAGGTGGTTTATTTCTCACCTTCCTCGATCAGTGATGAAGAATGAACAAAGGTTAAGGTGGTCAAAGAGAATCATGTCACTTTCTCATTCAAATATTCATTGGTGCTCTAGATCTATGGAGAATGTTACCATCATTGACTGTTGTGGGGAATTCCCTAATGTGCCACTCCTTAGCATAAGAGGGGGCATTACCTACAATCCTTCGTTAGCTCTACGCCAGTTTGGTTATGCTCGGAGTAATGGTCCTCATGACATGCTCATTCAAGGTATTGTGTTCGACTACGACAACGATCTTCAAGGTTACCGTCAGAGGTTCATACGAGCTTGGGGTAAGGTGAAAAAGGTTGACAGTAAGACTCTGGAACCAAATTACTCCATTCCTATGGAACCTTACCTCAAATGGGTACGATCTCGTGCTCAGACTCTTATGATGCCATATCATGATATCCTGCCAGTTACCATGGAGCCTGTTGCTGAAGGAGATACTCCTTATATCATCCTTCATCCAGACATGCCCACTGGCATGGAAGAGTTGCAGAGATCCTGGATCCAGTTGAAGGAACAAAGGGATACTTTTGAGACTCATTTCAAAACTAGTCAAGAAAGAATCCTAGAGCTGACAAGACAACTTCACAAAGAGCGGAATCTCAACACATACCTCCATACAAAGAGGAAACGTCCATGGGAGACTTAAAACCCTATTTTGTATTTATTTCATTTTATTGTAAGCCCAACAGGCAAACAAGTTTATTGCTTACTAATAAAAGTTTCATTTCTGGTTGTTTAAACAAATTTAAATCCTGCGGTCCTTGAAAACATTGCATAAACATATACATACCATATCATTACATGACAGGTTTCCTATAAACAAGTTTCTCAATATTCCCGCTATTTATTTCAGCAGAAATGGCTCTCGAATAATCTGTCAAAGATCTTCAAGCTCAAAATGCTCAGTTTCAAGAAGTGATCATGAATTTGTCCAAGGGGCAAGAAGAGTTGAAAGCACCCCTCTCTTAAAATTCTGAAGATAACAAGAATGGTCAGTTGGAACAATTGCAAGCTAAGATGGAAGAAATAAGGTTCCAGATGAATGTCCAGGTGGCTCTTATTCAAAGTTTAGCTCAGGGTCAAGAAGAGCTAAGAACCTTAGTCCACAAACTTCAAAGTAATGGAGCCAGGAATCTAATTGTCAGTCAACCTCCGTTAAAACAAGCTGACTTGGTTGAAAGGAAGATGAAGATAAAAGAAGGTAAGAGACAGATTGCCACTGATTGTTCTTCAGTTGAAGAAAAAGACCTGGTAAGGTTAATCCACCTCAACACAAGGAATGTAGAAGACAGTTTATCAAATTCAACACTCCAATGTCGCAAGTTCTGCAATGCTTGTTGGAGATGAAGCAAATTTCCTTGAAAAATCCTCCTCAAAATCCTAACACTTCCTCTCCTCGCTATAATCCCAAGGCAAGGTGTGGGTATCACTCCAACTGTCCCGGACATGATACTAATAGTTGTTGGACATTGAAGAAAAAGATTCAAGACCTGATTGACGAAGGAATCCTCGAGGTTACGCCAGAAGGCCAAATTGAATTCTACTACCGTCCATCAAACATCGAAGCTGCAAGACAAGTTGCCCAATGTAGCAAGAAATAAAGCCTACCTATTCCTGTTGAGATATGGGGCACCTTGGGACACCCAAGTGGCAATTTTGATTTCATGGTGAAATACACTGCTCCTGAAAGTTCAGAGATTGCAATCGAAGACATTTAGTCAACTGGATGGGACAACATTTGAACTTTCATTTGTAATTTCTTTTATTTTGTTTAAACACTTACTATTATGTTAAACTTTTGTTTTCATTAATGCATTGCATATGTTTGTCTTGAATTAATCCATTTGTTTCACTATATTTTGAACTATGCTTCATATTTCTGATTTGTGATATTTAACTCCTGATAAAGCTATAAGCCTGTAGAGGGAGGATGACGAAAACAATACCATAATCTTATGTAGTATGCTTTTGAACAGACTATGTTGACGATGTATAGGCATTGTTTCAATTCCTAAATAGTGGAGATATAAGGAATTTAATCCCTAGTCAACCCTTTTGAGCCTATGAAGTAGGAGTTTTTCATTCTCATGCAAATTAAAACCCTTATTCATAACCTGGGGCAGGGTAGTTACTCGGTTAACTCAACTATGCCAATTATTTGTGTTGTACACAACTAATGATGTTTCCTTGTAATCACTAAAGTCTTCAAGTCAATATCTAGCAAAATAAAATCTCACTAAGTCAAAACCTATGAAGGAGACTTAGTAAAAAATTAAGACATCCCGCTGACTGTAACCTTGAAATAAACAGTTCAGGCAAAAAGAAGGGATAACAAAGTCAAAAGAAAAAAAGAGGTCATTATGAATCCTCAACAAAGAAAGATGACTGAATGTTCAAATAAATTTTTGGTTTCTGAACCATCACAAATGTCAGTGTTACAATTCCAAACTACTTTGGAACCTCAATGCATAAGTTAACCGAACATAGGACTGAAGAACATCACGAAGAATGGGTTGGGTACAAATAAATTTGAGCCTTTATCTTTTGTTTCTTAAACCGTGAACTAGACCACGTTACAACCCTTTAAAAGTCCTAACTGAAGCATGGTTAGTTCGAAAGCATATTTCCACAAAAAGGTATCCTGACTCCTTTAGGGCTTATTATAAAACTTGAGTTAATATCACAGTTTTCATAAAAATTATTTTTCTAAAATAACTCTTTTTCAAAACTTCAAGACAAACATAAGCATTGCATTTTTGAATATATTTGTTTGCATATACCTGAGTGTTTGACAAACAGAGAAACTTACAGGATGAATGTTCAATAAACCAAAGTTCTTCCGATAAACAAAGTTGCTTCTTGGATCAAAGCCCATGTATACAAAGGGGCATAGTCATTATCTCCCAATCAAGGGGACAGGCCATGATACTGCCTAACTCATTTGGGGAAATCAGGACAAGATTCAACTATGTTTAAGTAGCCAGAGGCAGATCTCCTCATCTATCTGAATTACCAAGGGTAACATTACAGAGTTCATGATGCCAGGGGCATATTATTGTGGGGCATTCTGTTTAGATACTTCCATTATGGGACAATTCATCCTCAACCAAGGGGCATCTCTCTCTTTCCAAATATAATATCCGGAGTGTATATGGTCCATCCCATTGTATGGCCTTGATATTGGATTCTTAGCAGAAGACATTATGAAAATTAACTGTCTATGCCAATAGTATCAGATGGTGTCAGTATCATGTCTTCAGATCCAGCAATGAGGATTTCTGGGAAGGTATTCATTAAAGTTAAGAATCTCAGGAGCTCTAAATCCAATTGGTTATACACTCTCGAAGTTGAAATGATTTTTTTTCCGAGTTCAGCTTTACTTTTCCCTCTTTATTCAGGATTACTTTTCCCCTTTTGCTAAAGCGAAAAACGTTTGTTGGTTATGTTTGAATGTATATATGCTTTTGAATATGATTGATGTTTACCAGAAATGCATAAAATACAATAAAAGCATTTACTAAGAACGAACGGAGGTAAGATTTCAACGAAGCTTCGCTGGTTCATCCCCACAGAGTAATCTTTACGGATATCCTTACGGAATACCTCAAGTAATAGCTTACACTTCCAGCTTGACGAAAGTCTTTAAGCAGTGTCATATCCTCCGAAGAATTGATACTTAACCAAATAAGTCTCCCAGATCTATGTCCATCTCTTTTATCCTCAGTCAGCATATTCAGGAACTTAATCCTTCAATAAGAAGTACGATGAACGAAAACGGGAAGTTCTAAGTACGATATTCTTAAACAAGACGGGAAAGAAGTCTTCATGTTTCTCAGCAACGAACCGGGATTTATTTTCCCTAGCCAGCAGTTGTTATACAGAGATACCCAGACGCTTCTAGCTACATGATTCATACATACATCATTTACACCATATCACAACATACACATCCATAATACATATGACATTTTTACTTAAGAGCATCGTGCTATACATGCATACATCAAATAATCTTGCATAAACTAACTTTTTCTTTTCAGGATAGTTGCAGGCAGATAAACACTATCAAACAATTCAGAGATAATCGCTACGAAGATTCATTTCTGATGATCAATACAAGTTGTCCTTGAGATGGCACATAAATGGTCTATACGAAGACCTAGTGTTCAGTCCAGGATATTACCAGAAGCAATTCAGGAGTAATCGCTACGGAGATTTAATCCTGATGCTCAAGATGTCCTTAAAAGGGTACGTAAATGATCTATATGAAGATCTAGTGCTTAATCCAGGATATTTCCAGAGGAGATAATCGTTACGAAGATTTATTTCTGATGGTCAACTATCTTTGGGATAGTGTGTAAATGATCTATACGAAGATCTAGCACTTAATCCAAGAGATTCTTTCAAAAGAAGTTCAGGGATAATCGCCACGAAGATTTAATCCTGATATTCTTTTTGTCCTTGGGAAGGTATGTAAATGGTCTATACGAAGATCTATTACCTAATCCAGGATATTTCCAGAAGAGATAACCGCTACGAAGATTTATTTCTAATGGTCTATGCACCATTTTATCTGTGGGATGGCACATAAATGATCGATACGAAGATCTTGTACTTAGCCCAAGATATTACCAAAAGCAATTCAGAAAATATCGCCACGAAGATTTGATTCTGATGCTTAAGTTAAAGTATGTTCCTAAAGATGGTTCAGCGACGATCTATACGAAGATCTAAGCACTGACACTTAATGAAGGATATTCTTTTTCCCCAGAGATAATGCATAGACGATCTATACGAAGATCTAGTGCTGGCATTCAAAATCAAAACATGTTACAGGAATGATTCAGAGACGGCCTATACGAAGACCTAGTACTGATATCCAGTGACAACCTTTATATACTATCACCTTCTGATATTATGGATGGCATTTATAAGCCCATCTCCAATTCCTCTGAGTGGCATCTTTTAAGTCCATTCCAGCATATACAACCAATCAGCAGTGTTACTTTACGCACCGGAGAGTGCAAAATTTTGGGCTCTTGTGTTCAATCCCCTTCAACCTTCCAAGTCACGAATGGCACACAAGCCAATTTAACTCCTCAGGTTTCAGAAAATTGAACAGGGGCAGCTGTTGCACCCCAAAATTTTCCTTCCCCTAGTCAAGGAATTATGTACCAAGGTGTCCCAAGAGGTTCACAAGGTTCACAAGGTATCCCAAGAGGTTCACAAGGTTTACAATTAGTCAGAAAGTTTGACAATTCCCTCAAACAAAGCATCCTCCTAAGCAATGCACCCTAAACTAGGGTTTTGAATTTCATCAGGCTAAATGGACTTCCAAGGCCTCAAGTGAGCTTCATAACATCCTACATGTCTTCAAGAATCCCCATGTCAAGTTTCAAGGCTTTCCCAAAAGGTTTGCTCAGTCAGATGATCAGATATGCAAAAATCGGTCAAAGTAGTTAAAAAGTCAAACTGAGGTCAACTGTGGTCAAATTAAAGTCAAACTTCAAGATTTTTTCCAAAATCAAGTTTATGAAGTAAAATTCATCATTTTATCAAGAGTTGATCATGATTCATCAAGGAAGTTTCAGATCATCAAGAATCAGGAGTTTCTAAATTAGGGTTTTCTAAGGAAAAGTCAACTAAACTTTGACCAGCCATAACTTTCACATTCTTCATCAAAAATTTCCCATCCAAAGCTTATTTTGAAGGAAATTTAATTCTCCACAACTTTGTGTCTCACAAGCCAAGCCTAAAAATGCTTCATTTGAAAGGTATGTGCCAAAACATTACAGGTCACTTCAAAAGTCAACAAAAAGTCAACATCTTCCAAAGGGCATAACTTGAAAATGGTAAAGGATATGGACATGATACCAAAGGGGTTTGTTATAGGACTCTCTAAGCTTTCTAAAAAGTCCAAGAACACCTTCATATCCTTAAAAATGAGGGAGATGTGACTTGTTAAAGTTGGGAAATTTTTTAGGAGTGTATGAAGCAAATGAGGTCTCAAATCCAAATATTTCCAAATGGGCCCACCAAATTCCAACCCAAACTCAAAGATGACATCATGCACGACCCAATTCAACCAATTTCTGATTTTTATATTTTTATTATTATTTATTTGGATTTTATTCATTAAAATTCATTTTAAATCAAAATAAAATATGAAAATACAAATATTTGATTTGATTCTTCTTCTAGAAGATCTTAAACATCATTTAAGTTGATTTGATACTCTCCAATTTTGTGCACAACCAATTTGGAAACATATCATTTGATTTTTTTTGATATTTTTGACCATAACTTTCTTCACCTTCAAGCAACCCATACAACTCCAACCAAGGCCCAAATTCTTAACCTAATTACTTTACTATATAACTACAACAACATCACAAGACAAAAAAAAGGATGGAGAGCAAGAGGATGATATTCGTACTTTAAAATTTCACATAATTCAAAATTAGGTTTCCACAATCCACCACTTTTACAAGTGGACTAAAGGCTGCAAATGAATCCTTGAGGTTTCCTGAACCTATTCCAATCATCCTCATCATCAAATTCATGCCAAATCATACAAACCAAATTTATATTCTTGCTTTTCTTTTGATTTTTTTCAATTTCAATGATTTATGCATGATTAATTGTTTTTGATTACATAATATGTTTGTTTGATTGTGTAGATGGTTTTTGGATAGTTGGATTTAAGCTTCGATGCAGGAATCATAGGGCACCATGGAGAACTAAACTATTGGTTAATCTGCTGTAATCTGTTTTCATCGATACTTCGAAGGCTGCAGTAGTGATAAGCATTCCAGGCTGACAGGTAAGTCAGGTAAGTACTACTGTTTCGATTTACTCCGAATTTTTTCCAGAAGTTCAAAAAGAAATCGACAAACAATACTCTTTTAGAATAGAATTCTATAGGATTTCGACCCTCAAAATCGCAAATTCCTCTTTTTTCTATTTTATTTGATTTATTTTCTATTTTCATATTCTCAAAAAAATCTAAAAAAAATTGTGCGTTCTTTATTTGATTTTATTAGATATTTAGCATCGTTTTAATATTTTTTAGATTTTATTTTAATCGCTTTTCTTATTTTTCATTATTTTAAAATCTGCAGCGATTTTATTTGATCCTGTTTATTTCTTTTTTTATTCTTCCAATAATATATACTAAAAATATGCAGGTGGGAGGAAGAATATGGTGTGTGGCATGCGCTGATTGGCCTAGTGACAAAGCCCTAAGGTGAAAGTATGTGGGTGTGGGTTCAACAATCATTCCCAACATTTTGGCAAAGAAACGTGGGTTCAACACTCATTCCCAATATTTTGGCAAAGAAACGTGGCTAGCGTAGTGGCGGAAGGTTTTTGTTGGCAAAGGCAAAGTCAGGGGTTCAACACCAACCCCCAATATTTTGGGTATCTCTAACTTTATTTTTCCCTTTTTCATCAAATTATGTATTTTCTTTGAATTTCTTTATTATTATTAAACTAATTTCTAAAAGATAAAACAAAATATTTTTTTAAAAACTTATATTTTTTATTATAAACCTTAATTTTTTTCATAAACCTTAATTTCTTCCCTAAACCTTAATTTTAAACCTAAGTCTTAATTTTTTTCATAAACTTTAAACCCTAAAAATTTAGCCCTAATCTTTATCTTAAAACCCAGATTTCGCCCTAATTTTTACCCTGAAATTTTTCCTAAACCTTAAATTTTTTTTTTAACTTTAAATTTTTTTCTCAAACCCTAACCCTAATTGTTTTCTTAACCTAGTTTGCAAACTTTTTTTCTCTAATTTATTCACTCATTTTTATGTTATTCATTCATTGTTTGCCTGATTATGTAACTGCTTCGCCTTTGTAATAATTGTTTTTTTTAATATTATTTTCCGCCATTATTATGATTATGTAACTGCCCCTAAGCCATGTAATAGTGTAGGAATTTTATTTTCTGCCTTTTAATTTCTGTCATTTATTTTTCATATTAACTGCGTGGTTAGTAAATAGGGTGTGGAAACTATTTGTAATTAAAATTAATTTAGATAATCAACTTTAAAAGATAAATATTTGAAAATAAACACTCACACACGCAAGTCGATCTTTGATCGCCATCTTGCACTTCCTAGGGTATTCCTCTTGGTTGCCTTAAAATAAAATGGTCAAGTCCCTCGAATATAGGGGTGTCTTAAGCAATGTCCCTTCACTTATAAAATCATCAAGTCCCTATAAATTTAAAAGATCAAGTCCCTTCGAGGTTGGCTACGGAATAATGATCTTGTCCCTTCGAATAAATGATGATAGTCCATACGAATTGCTAAAGACATCCCTTAAGTTGCCTTCATTGACCATACGATGACCCTACGTTTGTCCCTTAACATATCCAAGGTAATGACTACCTATTCCTTAATCATAGGGATAGTCTTACCATTGAAAGAACATACGAGAACACGAAAGACTTAATCTAGGGTAGGTATCTCATAGTTACTTGCTCACACTTTTCAAAATTACTTTTACACCTCACAATTTCTAAACTAGGCTTTGTATACACCCATACGAGGGTCATTACCAAGTACTTAAAGAAATTTTTCTAATCACATACTACACTCTTGCAAACAAACAAAGTGAGCTAAGTAACTAAGAGCCCATGGATAACCATGGATATAAAGGGTTCTAACACCTTCCCTTTGTATAACCTACCCCCCGAACTCAAGTCTTTTAAAATAGATCTTTCATGTTCTTGTATGTCCTTTCCGTTTGGATAAAATAAAAGTCGGTGGCGACTCTTGCTATCCGCAACATGACTAAAAGTCAGTTCTCCCACCGTGTTACAGGTTGGCGTACAAGCGGGTGAATTTCAGGGTTTCATGCTCACCAAAAGAGGAATAAAGGAAAACCCAGTTAAATGTCAAGCCATCATAAACATGATGAGTACTTCCAATGTCAATGAGGTTCAACAATTAACTGGGCGATTAACATCCCTAGCTCGTTTACTTTCTTGTGATGGTGACAAGGTTTTCCACTTCTTTGCAATGTTAAGTAAAAAGGAAAAGTTTGAATGGACAAACAAGTGAGAGCAGGCATTCTTGAAGCTAAAGGTGTTCTTAGCACATTGTTCATCCTGACACGCCCAATAGAAGGTTCACTGTTATATCTCTACTTGTATGTTACTAACCAGTCATTAAGTTAAGTACACATCCAAGAAATAGATAGGATGGAACACCTTATCTATTTCGTAAGAAAAGTGTTCAGGGAACCGAGGATGGTTATCAAAAGATAGAAAAGTTAGCGTTAGCGGTAGTTGTGAGTGCAAGAAAGCTTATACCTTATTTTCAAAGACACCATATATTGGTAAAAACAGATCATTTCATGCATGAAGTCCTCAAGATGCTATACCTAGAAATAATAATGGTATCTTGGGAAGTTAAGTTGTATTAATATGACATCCAGTACATTCTCATAGGAAGCATAAAGTCACAGGTCCTGAAAGATTTTTAGGCAGAGTTCAACACACTATTTGGCAAGGAGGTTTCCCCCGCCTGGATCCTTTTGGTGGATGGAGCCTTTAAAGTTAAAAGGAGTGGCCCATGGATAATGCTAGAAGGACCAGAGACCTATTGATCGAGCAGTCATTACAGTTCAAATTCAAGGATATCAATAGCCACGACGAATATGAAGCTCTTATTACCAACATGTCCATTGCCCTAGAAGTAGCCCATTCATTTTAAAGGCCCTAAATGACTCTCATATTGTGGAAAATAAGTTCTCTGATGAGTACCAGAAGAAGGAACCACAACTCATTAAATATTTAAAGAAGCTATGTGATTTTTTCGAGTGTTTCAAAACTTTTGAGATAATGAATGAGCCTAGAGAACAAAATTTCAGGTCCGACATGTTGTCCAAGATGGATAGTTCTAAGATAGAAGGATTCAACTACAATATAAACAATAAATGCTCACCACCTGAAGCATAGAGGCAGATGAGGAAAAATCTATCAATATTACCCTGACTGATAGTCAGATGGTGCATATAATTCATTATCTACAATCAGATGAATTACCACAAGACGAGTTAAAAGCAAAGCAAATCCGCAACTATAACGCCCCAATTTAATGGTTTAATTATTTATTCGATTAATAGAAATTGTTAGGTGATGTTGTGCTTTAATGGAGGTTGCATATTCTTAGTGAAGGGTGGAGGTGTTGAGATGAAGGATGATGTGTCGGGTAAGAAGAATTATATTATTTGAATTGATATAAGTTTAATAATTTATATTAATATGGTGAAATAATTTAATTAGAGGATTACCAAGTGGAAATGATATGTTTGTAAATAAGTGAAAGGTTAGTGAGGGAAAGATGGGGATTCCAATATTAGGGGTCCAAGGGTTATGTTGAGAAATTTGAGAAAGAGAACAATCAGTTCGTAAAAGTCATTGTGGAATTTTGGGAGAGCGTGAACAGAAGAAAGGAAGAAAAGAGCTTGGGCAAGAGTTAGAGGAAGAGAATCTGTAGAAGGAGAGGAAAGCTCATCATCCAAGGTAAGGGTGGGATTCTTTCATCTCAAAAGGGATTAATGATATATGTATTTGGGTAGTTAATTGTTAGGTGAATTCTTGTTGATTGTTGATTTTGAATTATTGGGGTTTATAAGAAATTCGTGGGGAAAGGATTTAAATTAATGAATTGTTGGGATAGTTTGGTTGTGATATTGTTTATAGGATAAATTTATAGTATGAATATTATTTATGTGATTGTATGATGTAAAGAGGGGTTTTGAAAGGGTGAAATTGCAGCAGGGATGGGTCTTAATCGCAGGGAACTTCTGCAAAACTCGTAGAGCTCGCTTAGCGAGGCCTAGCTTGCTTAGAGAGGTGTTGAGAATCTTTGACCCTTCCAAACAGTGGCGAGCTCGCTTAACGAGCATGGTAGGTCGCGTAACGAGACATGAGACCAAAAATAATTATTTTTATTAGTAAAAATTTCCAAAAATTAATTATTCAATATCTTAGTAGTTTTGTGTTGACGTGGTGGTGCTTGGAGCATGTATTTATAGGTTATACACTTGTTTTGTTGAATATTAAATGTGATTATGAGAAATACATGAATAAATGAATGTGTATATGTTGTGGGCGAGTTGTTATTGTATGTTATCGTTGCTAACTTTTCATAGTATGTTGTCGTTAATTCGTTGTGGTATGAACTTGTTGTCGTATGTAGTTGTTGTAGTATGCTGAAGAGGACGAGTTGTTGTAGTAGAATATTGTTGCATAATTGTTATAACATGTTGTGTTGTGGTTATAGTTGCATGATGAAATGAGGTAAAGGGGTAGAGTTGTGGTAGTAACATAATAATGTATGTTATCTAAAATGCAAGTAATGGGTGAGTGATATTGATGTAATGATAAATAAGTAGGTGTTGTTGTTGTTGCACATTGTGGTTGATATGGTCATATGTTGTTGTTGGTGCTGTTGCACATTATTGTTGATGTTGTTATATGTTGTTATTGATGTTGTCGCATGTTGTAGTTAATGTTGTTGCATGAGGTTGTTGTGGTTGTTGACATTGCATATTGTCATTGATGGTGCATGGCATGTGCATAACTGTAGGGTGGTGTACCAAGGTAGGGTAACCATATCCATATGAATTCCTTGATGGAATCGTTGTTGGTGGCATGATTGAATTCAATCGCAATTTGGTGAGGTCATGAAATAGGGATCCTACGTGACCATGAAACAGGGGTCGTGGTGTGATCATGAAATATGGATCATACTGGACCATGAAATAGGTTCGAGAGTTTCACCGGGAACTGGATCATGAAACAATGATCGTTAACTAGTACCACATGCATTGAGTCGGGTTGTGTCTCATTGCATTTTGATTGTGTGTTGTATGATGTTTGACATGATTATATGTATAGAAATTGAAGGGTGTGGTCTTATTGGTTGTTGTGTTGTGAATGAATAATCAGATGATTATGCTCTTGTATTTATATCATTCCTTTCTTTTGATTGATTTGAGTATCTCACCCTTCTGTTTGAATTTTGCCTCTACGTGGGTAATGTGCAGGTGCTCAGGCGTAGTTAGAGTTCGTGGTCAGTGAAGTAGAAGTACTTCTCGTTAGTGGTGTCTGCTCTAATACGTAACATAGGAGTTGGGAACATTGTTTTATTGCTTTAGTTCATTTATTATATTCACGAACTTGTTGATGTTGTTTAGGAGTGTTCAAACTATTTTCTATTTCAAAGATATCATTAAAGTTAGGATTTTCTACTGTTAATTTGAACAATTTTCCGTTTCATGTTATGTATCAAATTTTAAGAGCATGTTTTATGTAAATTGAGAGTAACACCTTTAATTGAAAATGAATTTTTACTCTGATAGTGTCACATTTTATTTATTAAAAATGATGGGGAAAATTCTGGGGGTTACAATTGGTATCAGAGCCTGGTCGGTCCGTCCGGCCAGGTTGCATAATTGCATTGTTCTCTAGTATGCGACATGTGTGTAAAAACATTGTCGGTAATTGTTTTGTTTCCATTGCTGGTTGGGAATGAAATAAAGGGGAGAAGCGTCTGCTTCTCTTGGATATTCTAGATGTTATGATATTGGATATCGTGTCGCTGCAAGAGGGAGTGTTGCATTGGACTGTTCAACTATTTAGAGAATGGTGTTATCCTTGAGGGGAAACGGTCAAGTGTTCTCGTTGTTTGCTTCCTTGTGAAGGGGAAGGCGATGTTTTAGGCCAAATACGAGCTGGTGATGTGTGGAGTATCCTGACATGTTTCCTTAGGAGGTACATAATTATCTTTAAGTTGGAACAAGGTGATGTTATTCTAGGAACGAATTAGTGGAATTAAACCATGTATATTCCAATTATTAGGATGATAGTGTAATGTGTCGTTGAATGCTATTATGGATTGGTGAGGATGGTTTATGCCTTATCATGATTTTCGGATGTCTATTAACAAATTGAGGAACTGATCACCCTTAATCTCTTGTTGATAACATATATGTTTGGCATATGGTCCAAGTTTGCATGTGTTTTCTCATAGCACATACACAATTAATGGATACACATTTTATACCAAAGAACAAGATGATAAGAGTCCTATGCGAAATAGTGGTGTCACCGTGCTAGCTGAAGCAATGCATATATCAAGTATGAGGGACTTAAACCCCAAATATGCAAATTTGTCATATTTTGGAGTTATTGAGCACATTTGGGTGTTTGATTAAGAGAAGTTTCAGATTCCCATCTTTGGTTTCAAGTGGGTAAATAGTAGTGGCATGCGAATGGATAAGTCTGGATTTTTGCAAGTTGATCTTACTAGGGTGGGGTACAAAGATGAACCTTTTATTCTAGCATCTCAAGCTAAACAAGTGTTCTATGTGAATGACCCGACGAGTACAAAATGGTCTATAGTGCTTTTCTCTAACAAATTGGTTGATGATAGCGGTGTCGATCAATGTGATATTGATGTTGAGAATGAGTCATGCATTAGACGGAATGAGTGGAATATAAATGATTAAGATGAGCATCTTATATTGGATGAGTCATATATCAGGAATGATCATAACGAGGGAATTTGGATCAGTTCATCCGTCCGCATTGCTAAGAAACAAGTAATTAATATTCCAACAAAGAAAAGAAAGAGATGTTAGTGAAAGAGGTAATATAGTAAAATGTTATATATTATGTCATTTTCATTTTCAATTGCTTTCATTATAATTTATATTTGATATCCTTGGTTTCTTTATTTTTCATTTTCAATTGCTTTCATTATAACTTATATTTGATATCCTTGGTTTCTTTATTTTTCATTTTCAATTGCTTTCATTATAATTTATATTTAATATCCTTGGTTTCTTTATTACAGGTTAGATATGGCCACTAATGATGATCACCCACATGATGATCATTCTACGCATGAAGGAGGTAATAAAAAGGTATCTACGGAAGACGAGATTAGAAGAGGCATAACAGTGATGAGAAGAGTGGTCCATGGTAGAGACCAAGGCATCATTCTAGATGTGCATTGGAGAGAGATTGGGCAATTTATAGAACCTAACGGTCATACCTTGACTAGTTTCATTGGTGCACTAGTAAGGAATGAGATTCCAATTACTTGTGATGATTGGAGAAAAAAAGAGTTGAATGAATCCAATGAAAAAATTTGGACTGAGATAAAGGTACAATAATTATGTCTTTAATTATGTGAAATAATCATGTCTTTTAAATTACTTGTACTAACGCACAATGTGTATGTTTTTCTTAGAGGTGTTTCAACATCGAAGATGATAGAAGATATTTTTGTCTTAAGTTGACCGGAAAGCTTCTAAGAGGGTTTAGAACATTTATATCATCCAAGTTTCTTAGGGATGAAGATGGTAATCATGTTGATGCGGAGCTTCCAAAGAAATGTGATAGTTTGATTTCACCAGAAGAATGGGAAGCGTTTAAATCCAAATGAAAGGACCCAATATTTAAAAGAAAAGTGACACAAATCGGGAAAGAGCATCAAGTCCTGTGTATCCATACCAAAAAGGACGTGTCGGATATGGACGCTTAGAACAAACTATGGTAAGTATCTATAAATTGCAATAATATATTTGTTCATCATGAGTTTTATTTAATCATATTTATGACTTAATGTGTAGTTGCAGAAGGAGAAAAGTTCTGAAACATCTCTTCCTGCACATGTTTTGTGGAAGGAAGCCCGTGTGGACAAATCTGGAGTTGCTAAAGAAGATGTTCAACAAGTATTTGAGAAATGTGTAAGTATAACATTATTTCTTTAATTAAATAAAAACTTTATTAACAAATATTTGACAAGTATTCGATATTCATCTGATTTTTAGGAGGCGCTATCTCAGTCAGCTTTATCTCCAGATGATACTAGGAGCATACTTAGACGGGCATTAGATGTCTGTGAGTATTCAGGTCGGTGAGGGGTAAGGGATTTGGGATCACTCCGATATCCTTGAGTATTAA
The DNA here is from genome assembly GCA_963966055.1 of Lathyrus aphaca. Lineage (NCBI taxonomy): Eukaryota > Viridiplantae > Streptophyta > Magnoliopsida > Fabales > Fabaceae > Lathyrus > Lathyrus aphaca. The sequence continues at coordinate 506,615,023 of OZ014522.1, read as the reverse complement.
AAAAGTAAAGGCTCCTAGTAATAAAAAGCTTAATGCAAAATTGGAAGCACTGGAAGCTGAAGTTCGTGCATTAAGGAAAGAAATAGAGGTCAGCGCTTCAACATGTTTTAAAGATGGTTCGGACAAAGACAGTATCAACTGTAACTTTCAGTCGAACATTCCAGAGGTAATTATATATATTTGTCTTAAATTGAACTATTATCTTAAATCATGTAATTTACATATATACACATTAACAATTTCATATTTATTATTGGTTTTAGGGCATTTCCCATTGTCAGCTCTATTTATCGTCACCATATTATCGGATGGTTGGCAAGGGAAAAGTGCATAACACTAGCAGATAATTACTTCACACTAGACCGCTCCCTACTGAATGTTTGAAAGTCACAGTTGATATTGCAGTAGATCCGAATGCATTATTACCTTATCCTGACGATGTTTCGGATGCAACAACGGTGGAACAAGCAATAGGTTCGTTTGTTGCATGGTCGATAAGCCTCATTAGCGTAGCATATGAGGTATGATTAAAACCATTATGAACCTTTGTTAACCTTAATGTGTAGATTCAAAGTTTTTACGCGCATTTAACGTACATTTTTTACATAGTTATGTTAATTAGACTCCAACAAGATCCAAATCAAAAGATAAGACTATTCTGCGGCAATACCGAGTCCGTTGTTTCAAATAAACAGGTACATTACAATTATATGATATTTATGCATGGAAAATGTTAAATTCTTGATTTTATACCTCATCTAACTATTTATATGATATGTAGCTTCATGATAAGGAGGAAGGTATTTTTGGCTTTGAATATGAACAATCAGTTGGTAATGAAGAATTTATGCAAATCTTTCGTCATGAAGAAATATGCGTCGTTGTTGTCAATACATATGTGAGGTATATCCGTTCTACTTTATTATATTAATTGAACAACTTATTTACTTTATGTTTCAAATGAATAGTCTAATGTTAATGATGTTTTATTTAAGGTTTTTGTATGACAAAGTGATGCGCCCAAGTGGATTGGATGAAAGATTTGGATTCTTAAGCCCCGCGTCCGTAAACTTAACTTTAATATTAAGTAGACCAGATGATGTGATGGTGTACGTTCGCAACCTCTTCATGGCCAACAAAGATACAAAAAAGTTGTTCTTTTTACCGTTTAATACCGAGTTAGATTTTCATTCAAAATTCATCTATTATAATTATTTTGTATTTTGAAGTCGTTTAGAAAATTTCCATCTAACATTTGTTTAATCATACAGTGGACATTGGTTGTTGGTCGCAATCAATCCTATCAGAGAAATTGTTTATTATCTTGACTCGTTAGCAAATGATTGGACAACATACCCGGATATGAAGAACATGATTGACACGTAAGTGAGATTGTTCTAAATATTCTTGTGTGTATTTATTAATTTATGTGAATTGTTCTAAATATTCATTTATATTTTATTAGCATTATACAAGCTTTTCGAGGCCAACGAGATATCCAAGTATTAAGGAGGAGAGCAAACAACATTACATGGATAAAAGTGGTGGTATATTATTAATTATCACATTTTTTATTATATTAGTGATGATACTTGATAAAACTTAGAATTTATCAATATTTTCTTTTCATGTGTAGTGTGCTCTGCAACATAATGATATAGATTGTGGATATTTCATGTTGAGGTTTATGAGAGAAACTCTTTCTGTGGATCGATTAGAGATTCCACCTGATGTATGTATTTAACTTATGAATTATTTTAATATTTAACACATATTTCTCATATAATTAAATAGTTGAAACTAAATCAAACTATATTATATTATTATGTAGTACTTTGATGAATTCAAGTGTGCGTATTACTCAAGTAATCATTTGGATGAAATTAAAGAGGAATGATGTCAATTCATTATAGAGCTCAGTGTTTTATCAGGTATAATATTGTACTCTTACTTTAATCCACTTGAGAATTTAAATCTGTGTAACTTTGTAACAATAATATTGTATTCTTTTAATTGAATTACAATCTTTGTGTTGTTTCAGGACCTATGTAGATTTGAAACAATGCTTTTGTTGGATGCAAAAGTAGTATAAGTAATATGTATATTTGTAGAAAAAATGTAATGATTTGTAATTATAAATTGGTATATATATATATATATATATATATATATATATATATATATATATATATATATATATATATATATATATATATTGGTTTGAATTGTCAAGTCTTTTGGATATATAACTTAAATTTGGTGCATAAATTGGTACATTTAAATAGGCCAAATTAGATTGATTTGAATCTCCAAATTGTGATATTTTTTCTGAAAAAAATTGGTTGAAAAACAGGTCAAAATTCTGGTTGAAAAACCTGGTAAAAATTTATATAAAAATTTTCGTATACCTTAGACAACGCTTTAAACAAAAAGCGTTCTCTAAGGTGAGACTTAGAAAGCGCTTTGACCAAAATCGTTGTCTAAGGTATACCTAAAAAAGTTCAAAAAAGGTGGGCTTAGACAGCGCTTTTACCAAAAGCGCTGTCTAAGGTATACATAAAAAATGTCAAAAAGGTGGGGCTTAGACAACGCTTTTGGTAAAAGCGTTGTCTAAGGTATACCTAAAAATGTCAAAAAGCGTTGTCTAATGGTACCATAGACAGCGTTTTTCATTAAATATACCCCATTTAGATAGCGCTTTTGAGATTAAAAAGTGCGATGTCTAAACCTTTAGCAGCGCAGGTTTAGAAAGCGTTGTCTAAGGCAAAAAAAAAATGTTGTCTAAGGTCTTGTTTGGCATACTGGAGTATCGGTTGCGGAAGATTCACAAGTCAACAAGTGTCAGTCACTTGTCTTTACACTTTCTAACTTTCAGGATTACCGTCAACAAAATCTTTCTCAATAATTCTAGGTATTTATGACATCTCCTCTCTCATATATTAATATATTGTGGATCTTGTAATTATATACATGTTTATATTGTCTAATTTATTCCGTACTAAAGTATATAATATAATATGTAGAATATGTATATATTATTTTCATTATACTTCTAAATGTATTATGATTAAATTTAGTAACAGTGAATTAATTTAGTTTGAGTAGAAACAAATGTTCCTTTGACAATATAAAAAGGACAAATGAGTTGAGAGAAAGAAAAATGTCAAACCTATAAAATAACGAACTTTTAAATTTAAAGTTTTCAACAACAAAAAAAGTTTAATTACTTTTTAGTTCTTATTTGTATTTTATAGGGATTATTTTGATGAATAAGAATACCCAATTTTGTAAAAAGATTCCATATCAAACTTCTTACAAATTGCAACATATTCTAGGATTAATGTTTCAACCAAAATTTAATAAAGAATAAAATTATATTTAACATTAAGAATACATATTCATTATTCATACTTTTTTTCGACCCTCCACAGTAACTTTTTAGATCTGTCCCTCGCTAGCAAGGTTTTCCATTCCTTAGTTAGAATAGCTTCTACTATGCCAAACTATTATTTTTTTTCCCTTGAGTTATATATATATATATATATATATATATATATATATATATATATATATATATATATATATATATATATATATTGAGGGTGTATTTAGCATTTCAATTTTGTTGTGCCATTGTGGATGATATGGATATTATGGACCATTCTGAATGCTGTGGAAATTATGGGCCATTGTTAATTTTGCACTATATAAGGGAACATTTTATCTCATACTCCAACAATAATACCTTTACTTTTATAAAATATTAAATTACTTTTATAAAATATTAAAGGTTTAAATAATCTTCTGATCCTTGTAAGGTAATGATTTTTTTTTGTTTTAATCCTTATAATTTTTTATATCTCCCTTTTCGTATTCGTTTTAATCCATAAAACCAAAATTCACATAAAAATCCGCAGGTACGAATGCAAGTGAGATATAGGGACTCCGACAAAAAAAAATTACATGAACTAAAATAAAAAATCGCTAATTAACAGAGACTAAAAGACTATTTAAGCCGATATTAAAAATGTAAAATTTATTTATTTTAAGTTTGAAATTTTTGTGAATTTCTTAATCCATCCCATGATACTCTTAGCCACTTGACGCAGATATGTTTTTAGTCCTTATAAATATCTCAATTTTGGTTTTTAGTCCCTATAAAAAAAATCGAGTTTTAGTTCCTATAAAAATACTTTTACACGCAGATTTAGTCCCTGTAGAGGGACTAAAATTAGGTGCAAAAGTAATTTTATAGGGACTAAAACTCGACGTTTTTTTAATAGGGACTAAAAATAAAAATTGAGATATTTATAGGGACCAAAAATATATTTAACTCTTCATTTTATGCCCCTTGCTTCCGGAGATACATATCCAGACGTACCATTTTTTCTCCAAATTTTGGTTTTTTCGGAGATGGATATACGAAAGTATTGTAACCTATTAAATATTGGGAAAAACTTCAAAATAATTCAATTTAGAAAAACTTTCATATATGCATCTCTGGAATGTCTTGCGCCAGATTATTCCGGAGGTGCATATCCGGAAGGTTCTGCTATATTTTAAACCTGCATGATCACTTCCCCTATTGCTGTCTTTTCTTCTTCCACACTCACCTTCACCAACCTAAAAAAACTTACATAATCAATATCATTGTGCACTCCAAAACTCCAACTTTTTCGTGCAACAAATCAAAGGGAGGAAGAGAAGATTGAATTTCATGTAAAGATTAAACTTTGTCCACTACATTGCTCACATTAATCATCAAACTTTTGTAAAACAAAGTAATGTTGCTTCCGGATGTACATCTACAGAACGTGTTGAAGAAGAACACTTCCGGATGTACATCTCCGAAATACTGGTTGTTACCTCTATTTTGTTTTGCTGCAACAGTTTTGTAATTTTTGTTTATTTTTCTTATTGTTTATAAATAGATATGGTGCACCCCAATATTATCTCAAAAGAGTTAGAGTCTACAAACGATGTTTCTCCGAATGTTTAAGGGGTTGTCGTGAAGACTCTAGATGTCGGCGGTGACTTTAATCACAAGCCAGATTTTGATGACCGTGATAGCATGATCACTTGGATTCGTAGGACTGCAACTACATTTGGTTTTGGTGTAGTTATAGGAAGATCAGATAATATTTTGGAAAGAAGAAACACTTTTGTAACTTTGTTGCAAAAGAAGCATGATATATCAAGTTCACCTACGAAAGTTTAAAAGAGACAACACAAATAGTAGAAAATGTGAATGTCCTTTTAAAATTCGTGGTTACATGTTAGCTAGCAAGAAGTGGAGATTTAATGTTATTTGTGGTTTGCATAACCATGAATTGTGCTGAAAGTTACAAGACCATTCTAGTGTATGTCGGCTCAAACCGGAAGAGAAGACATGTGTCAATGATATGACCTTGAATCTTGTCCAACCGAAAAATATACTTACCACATTAAAATGGAAGGAACCCGACAATATTCAAATATTAGGAAAGTTTATAACATTTGGAACCACAATAACAAGGCTAATAGGGAAGACATATTAGAGATGCAACAACTGTTTAAATTATTGGATGATAACAATCATGTGTCTCGGTACCGAACTTGCGCCGATGGAGTTACGGTTAGAAACATGTTTTGAACTCATCTGGAATCGAGAAAGTTGTTCAACACATTTCCGACGCTGCTCATTCTTGATTCTACCTAAAAGACCAACAAGTATAGGCTTCCGTTATTTGAGATGATTGATGTAACCTCCACCGAGATGACATATTCCGTTGGTTTTGCTTTTGTGGAGTGCGAAAAAAGGATAACTTTACTTGGGCTTTAGAGATGTGTCAATCACTTTTGAAAGATCAAGTTGAGATGCCTAAGACTATTGTTATGGATTACAATACCGCCTTGATGAACGTTATTGCAAAGGTATTCCCTCTTATGCATTACTTTGTAGGTATCATATAACAAAGAATTTGAGAAGTCGGGTTAAACCCGCGGTAGGGACGAAATAAATGGCATACAAAGATGGAAAATTGGTGAAGTCTGGTGTGATTATTGAAAAGATAATAGATGCATGAAATCATATTATAAATTCTTCCACAAAAGAATTATATTCTGATTCCGTCATTTGAAAAGTCTAAACTTTGATGATGATGGTTTTATGGAAGGAGGTAAATCAAATATCTCTATTTTGGCCGAATGGGAAGCGATACAAGAGATATTTGCAAAGACCGATGACAACATGAAACTCCACATCAAAGAAACATTGAAGAAGATTGCCTTTTCGGAAACAACCGACATGAAGTTGCCTTCTCAACCGATAAAGATAAAAGGTACTCCAAAGAAAATGAAGCCTACATTGAATGATAACTTGACTACTCAGCCTCCCTCGTATTGTGAGCCTCAACATTGCTTGGTAAAAGAGAGGATAGCCACGTGATTTTCCATCATCAACTTATCCAAGAGTTGAAGACGAATAAAGAATCGTACATGCAGTTGTACGGAAAGAAAGAAAAGTTTGATGTGGTCTATGAATCTCTCATTCCTTGCTTGAGTGGTCCGATACCGGTGTCGAAATGGGTGACCTTCCCTAAAACGGGTCATCAAATTGCATGTGCATATGATAGGGTGTGCATTAACTTAACACGCTATGGATTTTCAGAAACATTTTTTTCACCCCACACCACACCATCCAAAAATCCAAATGAGTGCATCATGTGCATTAGATGGCTTTCTAGATCAAATCATTATGTTCAGGTGTACTTGAAACTGGAATTCCCCATACCACCTACATCACCGGAAGGGACGAGTCATTCAACCGCAAATGCAGAGACATGGCCGAATCATTTTATGGAAAGAATGCAGGAATTCCAGAGATTGAACAAGATTAAAAATGAATCGGATGCAAAAAAAAGTCCAAATGGTTGCCACCAAGAGATTTATCCGGCGATACTTGTTTTGATTCGTTTTGAATTCTTGTATAACCGAGCAACTAATTGTAAATTTTTTAAGTGCAATATAATAGTCACTTTTTGTTCATATTTCTTGTTTATGCACTTATGCCTTTTATTTTCCTCTATTGATATGCTCTTATGCACTTACATATATTATGTTCTAGTTTAAAAATGTATCAACAAAAGTTTCGTTGATATATATACAGAAGTATCTAACATTCCGGAGATATATATCTCCAGAACCAAAATTAATACATTCGTTTTGTGGATATATCTCCGGAAGCAGATGACTAGACAATGGTTGGTCCATATTCATCTAGGTTTTCTATAAAATTGGGGTTTCATGTATTATCTTTCACACAAACACAAAAATGTATCAATTGTATGATATCAAGATCCGTTGGTATGTCGCAAGTGTCTCTTACACCAATGATAAAACACCCGAGCGTACTTTCAAACTCACAAATTTCACCCCGCTTGACGATATCATCAACGAAATTCACTATCTCCTACCTTACAATGACAAAAGAAAGGTGTGAAAGCTCGAATACCGTTCGCATTCGGTTGACAACGAAGGGAACTTCGTTTTCACTAAGTTTCAGCTCAATAATAGAGATGATGTTAGGGCGATGTGGCGAACGTTTTTTATTTCAAAGAGAAAATTCCGCTCGAATTGGAGGTGACTGTAGGAAGAATGGTCGATGACATCTTGAAGATGTGCGAGCGTCCACCGGGTTATTGAAATTTAGTATTTAATTTTTTGTCAAAATCATCAATGTAATGTCCATTTTATTTTATGAATGTTGATTTTATGGTTGCTATGTTCATTTGTTGAGATATTGTCTCTTGTTTTATTCTGCAAGTATGCATACGAAAAACTTCTGTAAATCCATCTACATAATTAATAAAAAATAACATAAAAGAAGACGCTTCGGGATATACATATCCAGAAACAGGAGGGATATTTTAGGAAGCACGTGTGGTGCCTAAGAATCCCAAGAGATTGGGTAAGAAATTCTCAAATTTTTATTGCTCTTATAAATTTTGAGATTATTTCACAAAATATTTACCAGAAATTTACCCACGGAGAAATCTAAATTTTCGGAGGTAAAATTATAGACCAGATAACTAAATTTTATGAATTGTTTATCAAAAAAATTGTAAAAAGATATTTTTAAGAACATACTTGCGGATATTTGTGGATAAATATAAAATTTTTCAATAAACTTGTATAATGAATTTTTTTTATAAAAAAATTATGAAATTTATTTTCAGCTTATTCGTGAGTAAAATGCAGATTTTGTAGGTTATTTTGTTTATTGGATTACTAAGTTTTTCAAATTGTGTATCAGATAATTTGTAACGATGATTTCCCGTGATTTACCCACGGCTTATGCGTGAGTAAAATCTATATTTTTTATTTTTTATTTAAGTTTATAAATTTATCCACGGATAAAAAGTACCCACAAATAAGTAACAAGAAAGTTTTCGGAAATCTTTTTTACAAGTTTTCGGTTAACAATTTTATCCCAAAAAATTTAAATTTATCCATGAATAAGTCTCAGATAAATTTCCGAAAAACCTTTTTTTTAAGTAAATTCGAAAATTTGTGTAGGGGTTAAAAACCTCTAAATTTGAAAAAGATAAATTTAACATTTTTCATATTTTGTAGGGATAAAAATACAATGGTAAGAATATTGAGTATAAAATAGCGATATCATCTTAGTATAAAATAAATAAAACAAATAAATAAAATAAGGGGAAATTATACTCATCTCCTCCGAAATTTATTAAAATGACATCAAGATTCTCTCTAATGGTAAAATATGTCCTAACCTTCTTGGATTTCTATTAAAATGAGACTTACACTCTCTTTAATTTTTAGTGATAGTCGAAAATTATTGACAAAAATGACATTTGCTTACGATATTTTGTCTAACATTAAAAATTTCGGTTGGTATATTATATTTATATATATATATATATATATATATATATATATATATATATTATCAAACTAAACTCAATGCAATTCATTAATCAACAATTTCAATACAAGGAGAAACCAGATTAAATCTACTACACCTAGATTAAGAATTAGCCGCCCTTGCAAGAGAATGAACAACTAAATTCGCTTGACGTTTTATGAACTTCATCTCGAAGTTATTAGAAGTAAGTAATAAAGCTTTAATCGAAAAAATGATATAACAAAACTTGAAACCACCTTCATGATTGGAATGAATGGCTTGTACCACTCTTTGGCAACCAGTCTAAAAAATAACATGCTTAAGGTTCAACTCAATCGCTCCAAGAATTACCTCCTTAAGGGTCAAGGATTCCGCTTCGACCATGGAAAAGGAACCGGGATCCCACGCCACTCATGCCATAGAAAAATTCTCACAGTTATCACACACACACACACACACACACCACCACCCTTTATTAGTAGTATCATGGTGAATGTTAAAAGTTGCATCCACGTTGCATTTCAACCAACCTTCAATAGCGAATCCCAAGTAAAGGATAATGGTGAGCATTATGACTCATGAACTTGTTGGGCTAGAAACCATTCTTGCCACTTATGAAAGGTTAACCAACCAAGTTTAGGGGCTTCTAAATGCTCATTATTCCAAATAAAATCATTCTTATTCTTCCAAATCTCATTTATCATAACTGCAAATCTGCCAACAATTTTCCTATCCTCCTTACTATAAATATAAAACATAAGAGACTTAGTATCAGTAAAAGAATGTAATCTAATGTCTATAATAAAGGACAAATTTGCTGCCCTCCAACACTGATTAACCTCAATACACCCAAAAAATAAATGTCAATCATCTTCAGTATTATTATCACAAATCTGACAATTATTTGGACATGGAACAAAATGTTGTCGGAGTCTAACGCGAGTTGGTAAACACCTATACAAATTCTCCACAAAAGATGTTTGACTCTAGGTTGAGCTTTTATATTCCATTGGCTATATAAATCCTTGCTCTCGTGCCCATTGTCATGATTCCTATGCAAGATCCTCCATAATTTATAACCAGAGCGTGTAACACTCCATTTCTACCCGATAAATTATTATAAAATCAGAGTATAAAAGTTTCAACAAAACAAATGAGATAATTACATTTTTAACTTTCAAACAACATTCAACAATTGATTAATCTTAAATTAGATCACTTCATTACTTCGCAGTGGATTCATAAAATTCAACTTATTATATCACAACTTGTGTTCAACATAAAAACAACTTAAAACAAAATTTCTTTGATAAAACAACTTTAAAATTCAGCATCTATAATACTATTCAACATCAACAGAAAACATGCGTTATCCCCATGAGTGCTACGTATCAGAGCGACAACACCGACTCGAATCTACTAGGTACTCAGCTCTACTATGGATTACCTACATGTTACCAACAGAGGGAAACATTAAAATAGGAGGGGTGAGATATCCAACTATATAATCAAGCATATGATAAATAACATATTAAATTGTATTATATAAACCACTATGTCACAACTCACAAAACAACTTTAAACAACACAAGCTATCACACAACAACATATCATGCAACTCGGAAATACAACTTAGACAAATGCAAATTCATGTGGTACCATTAGAGTATAACTCCTAACTTATAATCTTTCCAATTAATAGAGGCAACAAGGCATAAGCCTCCAACTTAAATATTTCCAATCCAGACCAACTTACTGAGCAACAGTTCCAACTTTAAATGTTATGCAATGCGACTCAACTTAAACATCCAAATAGCAACAATAATGATAATATAACCATGCAACCACAACGTATTATCACAACTTAGTAAAAACAACATACTGCAACAACTTTACAACAACTTTCTACTACAACGACTTAACAACAACTCACCCTAGCAACTTAACAACAACAACAAATCAACGTTGGCTCAAGGCCTACAACTTAAACAACAACAACAATCAACTTTGGCTCAAAGGCTTTCTTCTTTATTTTCCCTTACTCTTCTTCGTCTCTGTAACCTCCTTCACGATCTCATCTTAGACCACTTACCCACTCAATTCAGTACACAAAATTCAACAACCACACAACAAATACATACACTGTCAACACTGAATAATCAAATTATGATTTATTCAACAATGCAATTCAACACAAATATGTAACGGTCTAAAATAGTCGTTGGGGGATTTCACTCTGGTCGGTATGGCGTTGGTCGACAATGACCGTTATCCTTGGCATGGTGCTCGATGTTGAGCATGTCAGCTTGTCACTTTGCCTGGCCCAACTCTGGGAGTTGGGCTTGCCCGGAACAGGAGCCCCCCAAGTTGTTGCTTCTGCGGAGGAGCGATGACTTAGTGATGGTTTTCTGTCCAAGGCGTACGTAGTGCGTCTGGTGTTTTTGGTGAGTGGACTAGGGAGTGATCGTTCGATGACCCACGACAGGCGGGCAGTTGTTTAGTCGCTCGACAAAGGGGGGATATGAAACGAAAAGTTGGCGTGTCTAGGAATTCGCGCCTATTTAATGTTCTGACGGCTAGCCTAGGGGCTAGAGCGTAGGTAATCATTGCCTAGGGGTAGGGGTCACGCGTTTATGCACGTGTTCCCTTCCCTATAAATAGGAACCCAAGGCATTCTGTAAGCTTATTCGTTTCGTCTTCTTCTCCACTGTACTGCTCGCAGATCAGCCACATTTCTCAGTCGTCGACCACCGCTTTCATCTGTCGACCACCGCGTTCCAAGCCAACTTCTTCTGCAATGGCCTCCCAAGCTCCAGGTACGACTCTTTTTTGCATTTTTCTTAGTCATAGGCTTGATATTTTGGCAATGCATGTGGCATAGGATAGATTTTCCGGTAGTTTAGGCTTAGAATAAGTAGATTAGAGACTTTCTGTCGTCGTTGCTCATCGGTTACGAACCCTAATTCGTGGTCGGCGATGGTCCTGGTCGACTTTGACCTAGGACCTGATAAGCATCTTGGATTTGATCGTATCCTCGTTGTCGTCGGGTGCTGGCCATCGCCTTGAGCGATGGTTAACCGAGGGCTATGGCTCGGGACCTCACTCCCGGGTCGATACACGCTCTTTCACTTGTTGAGCGGCGGAAGGGTGGATTTGATATTCTAATCGAATTCACTGACGCCTTTCCTCTGCTTTTCAGGTGAGAATTCACTTATTGATCCGCTCGACATTTCCTCGGAGGAGGTGTCCTCGGAAGATTCTGGTTCTTCCGCATCTATTCCTTCTGACTCCGGAAGCTCGTCGGACGAATCAGACGCGACCACGACGGAGGACGGGGCCCCTGATTCGGGAGAGACGACCGATGCCCCTCGGGGTCTGGAAAACATAATCGCGCCCGAAGAATGGGTAGTGGAAGACCTGCTTGATAAGGTGTTGTCCTTCTCGAGGCCTCGTGCGGAGCCTCTGCCTACTGTTGGCGATCCGGGGGATTGGGTCGTCACCTGCCCGGGGGATGATGACCGGATATTTTCAGACTTTAGCGGCCGCAAGTTTTCGATGTACGAGTACGCGACATTGATCCTAGGGGTAACCTTGCCCTTCAGTGATCTGGTTTGTGCCGTGCTCGGGCACTTGGGTGTAGCCCCGTCTCAGCTGCACCCCAACTCTTATGTGTTCCTGAGAGCGTTCGAGGTGACGTGTGCCCATCTGGGTGTTAGGGTCACGCTTCCTCTGTTCTTTCGCTTGTTCTCGCTGCAATGCTAGGTAGGGCGGGGGACCGATCAGAAGGGATTTATTTCCTTCAAACAGCGGACCAAGATCTTCAAAGCTCACTCGGAATCTATCCAGGCTTTCAAGACAGATTACTTCTTGGTAAACCCGGCGAGCAAGGAAGCCGTGAGAGCACTGAGTTTTCTGGGGGTAGATACCAACGAAAATGATGAGCCCAGGTTCGACTACCGAGGGCAGGTGATTCCGAGGAGGCTCTGGCTGTTTCCCTTCTCATGGAATTACTCTCACTACGGACGCCCAGTTAGTGAGTTTGTCCAAGTAGGGGATTCTCTTAACGAGGACGATGCAACTAGCTTCGAGGAGTTTCGAAAGTTGGTAGCCTCTTTTACTCCGACCCCTCTGCTGGACGGGAAGGGTAAGATAATGCTGGATCAGGAGGGGGGAGAGGCTGTAGAGCGTCCTTTGATAGACGTCACAGATCTCCTGGCGTGTAACACCGAGCAAGAAGTGTCCGAGTTCTTTGGTATTTGTTTTTATTTCTGCTTGTTATTATGTTTTAATAATTTTGGCCGTTCGTGACTAATTTTGTATTCTTTTTCTTTGCAGGCTCCATGTCGAACCCCTTAGACAAAATCCAGGAGCGGTTGCGCCAGCAACAAAAGAAGAGGTTGCGGGTTGTTCAAACCAAGCTGACCGAAACGAGCGGCTCAGGGTCGGGCCCCCTGGTCCAAGGGTCTCCGAGTGCGTCTACTGGCTCGCTCATGAAGAGGCATAAATCTGCAGTGACCGTGGATTTGACGGTCAATGCTCCCCCAAACCGAAACATGTGCTTCCGCCTTGCTTCGTGAAGCGAAACTATTTTGAAGGGACGAGCATGGAGGTCGACCGGGAGGAATCTTTGTTCGTTGAGGCAATGGATCGCCCTGCCCGGCGTCTATGTCTGGCCCAAGACGCGAGCGCAGTTATGCGGGTATTGTCTATGGCCTGGCTGACGGCCGAAGGGAACCCCGAGCAGGAAAGGGAGGTGATAAAGCTGAAAGAGGTCATGGCTGCTGCCGAAGGAAAGCTGGCTACGGCCTCTGAGGAAGCTGCTGCCTCTGCTAAGGAGCTGACTGATCGGGGGAACATTATCGCCAAGCTGGAGGTTGATAAGAGGAGGGCCTTGGACCAGAGTAAAAAGCTGAAGGATGCCTTTTTCCCGAAGGAGGATGAGGATGCTGAAACCAAGAGTTTGGTGACCAGGGCCCAGTTTCTTGCTCGGATCGACCAGGACATGGAAGATCTGAACTCGTCGACTGAGCTCATTTTCCTAAATGCGGTAGATTAGATACGAGCCCTTCATCCTGAATTGGCTCTGGATACCGACCGCATCAGCTATCTTTACAAAGTTGAGAATAGTCAGATAGTGGTCCCCACAGTCTTGATCGTGGAAGACTCCCAGCCCGGGGTGATTTCTCAGCCTGAACAACCAGAGATGCAGCCGCCTCAGAGCGAAGGTCAACCTGGTGCTCCGGAAGGGGAGGGGAACTAGTCTGGCATGCGTGTCGTAACCTTGTAATTTACCAGGCTTTTTGTTTTTCCCAGGGACGTGGTCCCCTTTGCGTGTAATTATGAACAAGTCGGCCCTTCGGGGTCGCAATCTTTCAGTAAAATTGCCCGACCTTGGTGGTCGTTTGTTATTTCATAATGTTTTTATTTTACAAGTATTTTTAACTGTGCGTCTGTCGGAGGATTTCTTTCCTTTTATATTTCTATAAACGTTAAGTGTTTGATGTCTTTATGATGGCTAGATGTAGTTGGGCAAATACAGGGTGTGTGTTTGTAATCTGTTGGTTTGGGGGACCAATCAGATGTCGGAGGCTGGCTCCTGGTCGGTACCCGGGCCAAGATAATGACTCGGGATCCGAGGCTTGAACGTCCCATCTCGAGCTAGGGTTCTGCCTGGTCGTGGTACATAGGCGACGTCAGACTCGTTTGAGTATCCGCCCGTGCAACAGTCACCTTCTTCCTCTGGAAGAGGATCCTGATAATCATGTTATTTGGGCTGTTGTGCTTGTACCTGGGCACACAGGTTTAGTCGGACCCATTGTTCCTCGCTTGAGAGCCGAGCAAGGTGACTATGTAATTAACTATAATATTGCTTGAGCTTCTCGGTGTTCCACGGCCGAGCAAGTTATTTGCCCGGACGCGATACGGGCCCTCCCAATTAGGCGTTACTTTTCCCTCGCGAGAATCTCTGTGATTTCTTCTTAGAACAAGACTGCCTACCTCGAATGCTCGTCTTATGACTTTAGAGTCATACCGAGCTGCTATTTTCTGTTTAAGAGTGGCCTCCCGGAGAGCAGCTTCTAATCGGATTTTTTCGACCAGGTCAAGCTCGTCTCTTAAAGCTTCGGAGTTGGTGTCTTGGTCCATTGGGGACTCTGTCCGCCTGGATCGGATGTGCATTTCCACAGGAATTACTGCTTCGGTCCCATATGCCAACCGAAACGGGGATTCACCGGTCGTTGAGTGGGGAGTGGTTCTATATGTCCAAAGTACGCTGTGTAACTCCTCAACCCAGTGTTTCTTGTGCTCGTCCAGTCTCCGTTTCAGGCCTCTTAGGATTACTCTATTTGCATCCTCTGTTTGTCCGTTGGTTTGGGGATGCTCAACTGAAGCAAAATGTTGTTTTATTCCTACTGAAGCAATAAATTCTTTGAAATGTTTATCGGTTAATCGGGTACCGTCATCGGTTACAATGGCGAGCGGTACCCCGAACCGAGCGAGAATGCTCTTCTTAAAGAAGCGTAGTATGTTGAGTGCAGTAATCTTGGCCAAGGCCTCAGCTTCTATCCATTTGGTGAAATAATCGACGCCACAATGAGGTATTTACTTTGGCCGGACCTGACGAAGAATGGCCCTAAGATGTCCATCCCCCACCACGCGAATGGCCACGGGGAAGATAGCGATTTTAGCTCGGTAGGGGTGTTATGTGTACGTCCCCGTGTCGTTGGCATTAGTCGCATCTTTTTGTTGCACCCCAAAATTTGCCCTCACAATACAAGACTTTGTGTGCTAAGAGGTTCACAAGGTTCACAAGACCTCTCATGAGATTCATGAAGTTTACAAGACATCTCATGAGGTTCATGAAGTTTATAGGACCTCCCATGAGGTTCACAAGGTTCACAAGACATCTTATGATAGTTCACAAGGTTCACAAAGTTCACAAATAGTCAGAAGATTTGACAATTCCCTCAGACAATGCATCCTCCTAAACAGGGCATCCAAAACTAGGGTTTTGACTTTAATCAGGCTAAATGGACTTCCAAGACTTCAAGTGAGCTTCATAACATCTTATATGTGTCTAAGAATCCCCATGACGAATTTCAGAACTTTTCTCAAAGGTTTGCTCAGTCAAATGATCAGATAAGTCAAAATCAGTCAAAGCAGTTAAAAAGTCAAACTAAGGTCAATTGTGGTCAAACCAAAGTCAAGGGTTGATCATGATTCATCAAGGAGATTTCAGATCATCAAGAATCAGGAGTTTCTAAATTAGGGTTTCCTCAGGAAAAGTCAACTGAACTTTGACCAGCCATAACTTTCACATGCTTCATCACATTTTTCCCATCCAAAGCTCATTTTGAAGGAAATTGAATTCTCTACAACTTTGTGTATCACAAACCAAGCCCAAAAATGCTTCATTTGGAAGGTATGAGCTAAGACATTATAGGTCCTTTTGAAAGTCAACAAAAAGTCAACAACTTCAAAAGGGCATAACTTGAGAATGGTAAATGATATGGACATGAAACCAATGGGGTTGGTTAGAGGACTCTTCAAGCTTTCCAAAATGTCCAAGAACACCCTCATAGCATTAAAATTGAAGGATGTGTGCCCTTGCAAAGTTGGGAAATTTTTGGGTGGTTTATGAAGAAAATAGGGTCTTAAAACCAAATTTTTCTAAATGGGCTGAACTTTTTGTGACCCAAAGTGTTCCATGACATCATGCACGAAATTTATTTGATATTTTCATAATTTTATTTTATTTAATTTATTTATTATGATTTTTTATATGAAAAATCATTTTAAATTTAAATAAAATATCAAAGGTGAAGATTTAAAATATATTTTGGTTCTAGAATGTCACTAACATGATTTGGATTGAATTGATGCAACATTGATGAAGATTGGCTTGAAATAGAAAGGTCTTATTCAAGAATATTTGAAATTTAAGCTCTTATCTTTTTCAATCTCCAAAATCCAAAAAGTCCATACAACAATCAAATCTTTTGACCTAATTTCATTGTACTATAAGTATACAAGTTATCCCAATCACAAGGACACGAATTCCTGCCTCAAAGAGTAAGTTCATACATCCAAAAAATCATCCAAAATTTCAAATTCGGATTCTTCCATAGAGGCCATTCCAAAGAGATTTGAAGGTTGAGACATGTTTATTGGACACCCTTGAATCATTCTCAACACTCATATGCATCCAAAACCTCATGAATGACCTAAACCGAATCTGTTTTGTGCTTGACTTTGATTTTTTCGATTCTCATTATTTATGCATTGCCAACTAATTTTGTTTATTGATTTGTGATTGTTTGAAGCTTGTGATGAATTCTGGACAATTTAATTCGAGTTTCATGAACTGGAGTGAATTCCACCATTGTTAGGGTTTTCGGCCTCCTTTAGGGTTTTGCTCTTAAGCTAACATAAATTAATTCTAAAGCCATGGATCAATGCCAATTCATCTCTGGATCATATTTGTATAATTAATTTGATAAAATTTTGCAGTTCTGATGGTGAATGAGATTCGTAGGTTTTGCTGCAAGTTTGAATTCGCAGGAAACTTCATAGGTAAATTCGCAGCAATATTCCCAGGTCTGGAGGAAGAAGAAGGAGTTTTGGCGCGCGGCTGATATTTGAATCTTTGTTTAAATATTTTATGAAACGGTTTGCAAGTTATTTCATAATTGTGTTGATAGCCCAGTGGTAAGGAGCGTTTGTGTTATACCTGAAGGTCTTTGGTTCGAATCCTGGATTCACCAATCTTTTCTTATTTTTTCCAGTTAACTATCAAACTTAAAATACAATGAATTGTGATGCATATATTATCAGATGCGCCCTCCCGACTGGAATGGTAAGTGTGTTTGTGCATTGCGTAAAGGTCCTGGGTTCGAATCCCCCCAGGCCTTTTGTGTTATTTGCTTTTGTGTTTTTTCATGATTTTTCCAGGATAAACAACAAAACCTGATGGTGCCTGCTCTATATCACATGCGCGCGCATGGCCCAGTGGTTGGAATGCTGGTCCTGGAGGTTGAAAGCTTAGGGACTGGGTTCAACTCCCAGTCCAGGCAGGTTTTGATTTTTTTTTCATTTTTTTTCTTCTGATTTTTGTTATTTAATTAATTTTCTATTTAATCAAATTCAAACAATAAAATAAATAGGATGTTTATATTATTTTAGAATTCATTCTTTTTTAATTTTAATCTTATAGGAAAAATTATTTATTTTTGTAAATTATTAATATTGTAAAATCATATATAGTTATTTTATTATTTTAAAAAATATGTATATAAACCCTAAGTTTCTAAAACCATAAAATATTTTGTAAAAATCTAATTAATTTTTATAAACCCTAAAATATTTTCATAAAAAACCTAATTTTCATAAACCCTAATTTTCTTTTACCTAAAATTTAATTCTATTATAATTTTTTTTTAATTTATTATTTATAAACCTTAATCATGTACATATTTCTATAATTTATTTATAATTTAATTCTTGTATATAAATATGCTTAAAAATAATTCAAATTTGCTAATTTAATTTATTATCATAATATGTTTATAATTAACCTAATTTTTATAATTTAAAAAAAAAACTTTATAATAATTAGTATATAATTGTTTATATTTTCTTCTTAATCTTAAAAAATAATTGTTTATATAAAAAATTGAATTTTTAATTATTATGCTAATATTCTTGTTTATTTTATTATTATTATTATTAATTATATTTATGTTTATATGATATTTATTTTTATTACTAACCCCATTTATATATTGTGATTTATTGTTATTATTTTTACTAACCCAATTATATTATTATTACTTATTATTTTGTTTATTTATTTAATTTGCTTTAATTATTATTATTATGTAAATGCTTCCTTTATGTAATATTGCAATAATAGTATTTAATATTTGTTTTTATGCTATGGTTAGTAAAATAGGGAGTGAAACATGTTTGTATGTTAAAATTAACTTAGATCACTAATTCAAAAGATAAATATTTAAAATTGTACACTCACACACGTAAGTCGATCTTTGATCGCCATCTCACTTTCTAGGGTTATCTCTCATGTTGCCTAAACAAAAAAGGTCAAGTAGGGTGTATATAAAGCAAAGTCCCTCATTTGACATCATCTAGTCCCTTAACAGATAAAAAGATCAAGTCCCTTCGAATGTTGCCTTCGTAATGATCTTGTCCCTTTCGAATAAAGATGATAAGTCCCTTCGAATTGCTTATACACCCCACAGTTGCCTAAATAAACAGATGTCCCTTCACTTGTCCCTTACATCCAAGGTAATGACTACCTATTCCTTAATAATAGGGATAGTCTTACCATTTAAAGGATTCAAGAACAGAAAAGACTTAAACTTAGGGTAGGTTCCTCTTAGATACTTGCTCACTTTTCAAAAACATTTCAAACACTTCACACATTTCAAACAATTTTCAAAACAAAGGTTTTTTACGCATCCGTACATGGGTCATTATAAAACTCTTAAGAAAATTTCTATTCACACACTTCACATTTCAAAAACATTTTAAAGTGAGCTAAGTAACTAAGAGCCCATGGATAACCATGGATGTAAAGGGTGCTAACACCTTCCCTTTACATAACCTACCCCCCGGACCCAAAAATCTTTTAAAAAGGTCTTTCCTGTTCTTTTATGCCTTTCCTTTGGATAAAATAAAAGTCGGTGGCGACTCTTGCTATCCGCAACATAACTAAAGTCAGTTCTCCCACCGTGTTACACTTTTCATGTGCTCTTTCGCGTCGTGCTGGAGTGTCGGCCAATAGTATCCCGCCCGGAGGATCTTTCGGGCTAACGATCGTCCGCCCGGGTGTTGTGCGTTAATTCCTTCATGGACTTCTCTTAGTACTTGTGGGATGTTCTCTTCCTCTACGCACCTGAGGAGTGGCGTGGAGAAGCCTCGACGATACATATAGCCACCGACTTAAGAGTAAGAGCATGACCTTCGATGCACGGTGCTGGCCGTTTTCGGGTCTGTTGGAAACTCACCCTTGGTCAGGTAGTTAAACACTGGGGTCATCCAACAATTGGCGTCGCCTACGAGATTAATGTCAAGGTGGGTTGAAGATTGTCTAATTCTTGGTCGGGGGAGCACTTTTTGTATGACGGACTTGTTGTTTCCTTTTCTTTTAGTGCTTGCCAACTTGGAAGGGATATCAGCTCGGGTATTATTTTCTCGCGGGATGTGTTTGACCTCTATGTTTGTGAATCGTTTTAGTTTGTCCTTTACAAGGGCCAGGTATTCGGTCATATTGTCGTTTTTGGCCTGGAAATCTCCTCGGACTTGATTAGCGACCAGCTGGGAATCCGTGCAAATTGTGATTTCTTCTGCCTCTAGGTCGGTCGCGAGTCGTATGCCGGCCAGGAAGGCTTCATATTCCACCTGGTTGTTGGATGTGGTGAAAGACAAAGTCAAAGATACTTCGATGATGTTTCCCTCTTTGTTTTCCAGGATAATTCCAGCTCCACTACTGTAAACACTCCAAATTTGCCCTCACCTATTCACACCATGGCTTGTGATTTTCTCATATGCATAAACTCAACCATAGCATCTCATACCACATTTTTGATTCACTGCATTGATTCTAAATCATCTGCATCTAGGGTTTGTGATCTGAGCAATCCAAGAGCCATTTGAGTCACTCCAAAGGTCTTCAATCACTTCAAAGGGGTCCATGTATGTTCAAGTATCATATTGCATCCCCACAAAGTCAAGAAATTCAAATAATCACAAGAACCGAGAAAGGCATAGGAGCAGAGCCAGGTTTGGCTGCACAGATGACCTGAAATTAAGGTTTTGGTTTCAGGGGCCATAACTCCGATTTTTTTTGCTCATTCTTGTTTCTATTGGTCATTATATGATTTGAGGACCATGCATGTCAATCTTCTTGAAGAAATTCCATGGGGAAGTCATCTGATCAAGAGTTGACTTTCTGAGCAAGTTAGTACAAAATCAGGGTATCTGAGGCCCTCAATGACCCAACCAAGGGGTGTTCTTCGTCATTTTGATTGCGTATGATCTTTATTTGATCATAGAAGATGTTAGAAGTTCACAAGATTGAAGAATCTCAAGCCTATGCAATATTGGGAGATTATATGAACTCGGGTGTACATTCGAACTCAAGTTACACGAGCTTGAGGTGTTTTGATTTTTATAATTTGCATTCCTGGGCTGGAGGGGGCAGTTGAGTTTGCAGATGGAAGGCATCAGATGAGTAGTAATGAAGCTGTGAATGCCTATTATTCTGCCGCATTGTTTGGAATGGCATACGGTGATGCTCAAGTTGTGTCCATTGGATCAACACTTGCATCATTGGAAATCTCAGCAGCAAAAATATGGTGGCATGTTAGGGAGGATGAGAATTTCTATGAAAAAAGGTTTTGCGAAAGAGAATAGGATGATGGGAACTCTTTGGTCTAATAAGAGGGACAGTGGATTATGGTGTGCGCCAGCTGAGTGGAGAGAAGCTAGGCTTGGTATTCGAGTTTTACCATTGGCTCCTATATCTGAAATTTTGTTTTCGGATGTTAACTATATGAAGGAACTTGTTGAATGGACATTGCCTGCTTTGAAAAAAGAAGGTATTGATGAGAAAATGAAGGGATTTGTGTTTGCCTTGCAGTGAGTTTTTTACAATGAAGTTGCATTGAAGAACATAAAAAGCTTAAAGGGGTTTGAGGAGAGTAATTCATTGACTAATCTTTTATGGTGGTTACATAGCAGAGATCAAAATGTTGAAAGAGTGAATGATTTATGGTATTTTAAAAGTAATTGAGAGCAATGTTTACAATGACTTCATGATTTTATGTATTGTTCTTGCAATTCCTTGTGCTGTTTTTAGTTGCAATATTTTTATTGAAGATTAAAATGCATAAAGTTTTTAGTAACAACTGAACAAGACCATCAGCAAAGTCCAAAGAAATTACAACAGACAAGTCATGAAAAAGAACAAAAAAAAAGTCAAGAGTCAGACACTATAACTTTGATGTGAAATACATGATTAGAAAACCAGATTGTCTAGAACATGTTGTGATGGGAATCAACGGTCAGTTTCCAGGTCCAATTGTCTCTGCTGAAGTTGGTGACACTCTTGCCATTGCACTCACCAATAAGCTTTCTACAGAAGGGACTGTTATTCACTGGCATGGAATCAGACAGCTTGATACTCCTAGGGCTGATGGAACTGCTGCAATATCACAGTAGAAACGTTTCATTACAATTTCAAAATTGACAGGCCTGGAAGATTTTTTTTACCATGGACAC
Source organism: Lathyrus aphaca (assembly GCA_963966055.1). Lineage (NCBI taxonomy): Eukaryota > Viridiplantae > Streptophyta > Magnoliopsida > Fabales > Fabaceae > Lathyrus > Lathyrus aphaca. The sequence goes on along the minus strand of OZ014522.1, from coordinate 506,592,816 downwards.
TATGGTATGCAAAGAGCAGCAGGGTTATATGGTTCTTTAACAGTAAATTTACCAAGGAATAAAGCGGAACCGTTTCATTATGATGGCGAGTTTAGCTTGCTTCTTAGTGATCTGTGGCACACAAGTTCACATGAACAAGAGTTCGGTCTTTCTTCTGCTCCAATAAGATGGATTGGTGAAACACAGTCACTGCTCATCAATGGAAGAGGACAGTTCAACTGTTCCCTAGCAGCTAAATTTATGAATACTTCAGACAACAACCGCGTACCATCATACTTCATGATATTGGTTCTATCCCGACAAGTGAATCGCGTCCTTGCTTTCTTTTTTCTCTGCAAACATAACAGGAATCCATCAAGTTCAAAGGATGGTCATGAGGAATAATTATCAGGCTCAAGTTATTACTCTCATACCAAATCTTGGACAACACCGGTGGCGAGGATATTGCATTAATGTCATAGCAAGGCATAAGAGGCTCCCGGAGTCAGACCAGAATTGATGGCTTTCCGTACCTGCAAAACGGAAAGAGACAGTTGATAGATTGGCAAACAAACTCAGCAAATACACATCAGCAACAATCAGAAATGATGTACCAAGGCTGCAGCGATAACAGTCTGGGACTGATGCCGGCAATAACGTCAACAGCGGCAGCAACCTCCTGCGATGTATTCTCCACTCCTGCCACCTCGTTTCGTCAACATCAACGAATGAACTCCTAATCCAAGACTCTCTTTTGCCTGCAAATAGAAAATCACAAATCACGAGGCGCCTGTATACTACAGTTTGCAATAACATCTAGAGTTGTACCGGGATAATTTGAAGGTAAGAGAGGCAGGCACACTATTTCCAGCTGCAATGGCTATCCTCTCTTGTTCTGGTCCAGGCAAGGCAAGCCTTGTTACTGCAAGCAGCAAAGCTCTAGCAATTGATTTGTAGTGCTTGCATATTGCCGGGTCTTAGTGCAGTAACGAGAAATCTTCCAGCTGATGTTTTCAAATTTTTTACCTGCAAAACAAAAACTTTCGAAATTTAAGTTCAATGGTCTGCGTATCAGAATCAACATACAGAAGAAGAAAATGGATGCAATTTTAGATATGGAAGCAAGAGCACTTGGTTCGAATACATCACTTGGTGGATCTGTAAAGAAGCGCCGATCAATGCAATCTGCTCCTATTTAGGAGCAGGTTATAGCAGATGGGCTAAAGCTGATTACCAATGTTTATTCATCATGTAGGCAACAAGATTGCATAAGACTTGAAGAAGCGAAAACAGAGCTGGGAAAACTCAAGTGCAAACCATTACTAGAAACAATATTTGAGTGTGATAGGGAACCTATTCTGCAGGCTTCTGCTAGTCGCGTTTTACAAGCAGTTTTCCCAAGAAAGAGATATACCATCAAGTTAAGGATACCATGCGACTCCTTGGAGTGGTCAAATCATCCTCACTACTGTTGTCGAGGCTTGTGATAGGTGGTACTTCAGGAAGTTGGATCATTGAAGAGATCACTGCTCAGATGCGTGCAGTTTGTAGGATTGCATTGCAACGCCGTTCAAATTTAGCAACATTTCTGGAGACAAATGGCTCGGAGGTGGTGGATTCACTTATGCAAGTCTTATGGGGAATTTTGGACTTTGAGAAGCCCGACACACCAACCATGAACAACATTGTTATATCTGCAGTTGAACTTATTTATTGTTATGCTGAATGCTTGGCTCTGCATGGAAAAGATTCAGGAGTTCACAGTGTAGCACCTGCTGTTGAATTACTCAAGAAGCTTCTTTTTTCGTCCGATGAAGCTGTTCAGACTGCTAGCAGTTTGGCCATATCTTCGAGATTGCTTCAGGCCCCCTTTCCAAAGCAGACATTGTTAGCTGCGGATGATGGTGTTGAGAGTGTAGTTCCAGTTTCTGGCTCAGCTGACACAAGTGCTAGAAATAACCAAGTCATGGTTGAAAAAGACATTATCACTTCATCTGTTCAATATTGCTGTGATGTTTGTTCTACTGTACCTATGCTCAGGCAAAGGTGGCATTGCACTATTTGTCCTGATTTTGATTTGTGTGAGGCTTGCTTTGAAGTACTACATACAGACTAACTTCCTCCACCACACTCTAGAGATCATCCTATGACAGCAATTCCAATTGAAGTGGACTCAGTTGAGATGGATGATGGAAGAATACTAATTGGGCATCCCCGCTATGCAGCTCAGGTCTTGGAGGTGGTAATGGTTCCCACAATTTGACCCTGCAGAAGTTGAAATGTCCACAACGGTTAACATGGTAACAAGCAGTGAAATTTGAGTTTATGACAGTAAAAAAGGGGGTAACTAATCCAATCAGAAGCCAATCAATCCAGTTCATTTCAAACTAATTCAACAAGGGTGCAGTGCCAAGGCATAAGCAGACAAAAAAAAACAAAAACAAAGCAGGAGTATCAACAGGGTGGCAGAACCAGGACTGTCACAAAACGGGAAAGAACAAGCTCTGGTACGAAGAAAGGAAGAACAAACATAGCCAAAACGAAAAATTCTTCAAGAGAAACCCTAATTCGCAGATATATAAAGAGGTTTTCAAAAATCAAACAACACACAGAAAAAAACCCTAAATTACTTTTATCAGAAGAGAATCAAAAATCAAACAACACATAGGAAAAAGACCTAGCCGCATTCAACGACAGGCAGCATATCAACACAACTATACTCATTGGCTATAGCAAGACAGAACGAAAGAAGAAGTAGAAGAGGAAAATCGCAGTTGAGGAAACGGAATCTTACCTTAAAGCCGACACAAATCGAATTGAGGAAATATTCTTCACACTCATTCAACCGCTTCTGGGTATTCATCTAGGGTAACTTCTATTCCTTTCGAAATGGGGGTTAGGGTTTGAATTGGGGCTAGGGTTTTTGTTTTGCTTCAATAACTGATAGTGGTATTGGCAAGCGTTGACTCGTTTGCAGAAGAAGAACAAGTATCCCATGAATTTGTTTCTTTCTCCTTCATTTTCGTTTGAGCTTCTTTTCTCTTGTTGATACATGTTGAGCTTGGTTTTATTCGATGCAAATCCGTTGTTCGACATGGTGATTGTCTTGATTTTCTGCTGTTTGGTACCTTATGACGCTGTTGATGGTTGATGTTCCCTTTGGATTTTTTTTGTGTTTACCGATGGTTGCTGGTGAATCGTTTAAGTGTTTTCGTTTCCTCAGGATCCATGTCCCTCTCTCACTAAGTATTAGAACCGGGTCGGTTTTGACCCGCGGATCCTGGGCCTTGGCATGCGCCCTGTAGGCCAGTTTTTGTTGGTCCTGAATGTTTTTTTGTGCTTGTTTTCTTTTGATTTTATTTTGTTTAAAGTTTTCATTTGTTAAGTGAGATCTTAGGTATCTTAATTAGTTTCTTTGAGTTAATAAGTTTTTTTTTAATTAAAGTTTAATTTAGTTTGTCCCTTTTTTTTAATTTCCTTAAAAAAATATAGTAAATTTATTTTCTTTAAAATTCTAACTTTATGACCAAAAATAATAAAAAAAAAAGAGAAAACATTTATATTAGCTAATTATATAAGATAAAGTTTTTTTAGTTAATTTGTTAATCCTTTCCATTAATTAATTTCATTTTAATTTAGTTAGTTATCTTTTGTACGTTTTCACTTGTATGATCATTCATATCATCTTGTAACCTCTTCTGCATCATGAACATGTTTCCGGTTTCGGCTTGCTTCCCAGTGTTAATTACACTTTCACTTTATTTCCTTCTTTTGTGCTAACTTTTCAGGTGGTAAGTACTCTGAGAAGTGAATTTGCATTCACTTCTCGCATTTTCTTTTCATCTCCTTTGTGCATCATTGTTGCATTTTTGTATGTGTATTGGAGCGAGCTTGCTCCTCCATGTTCATTTTACCTTCTTTCTTCAAGCAACTTGTCTTCTTAAGTGAAGCAAGTTGTTTTGCTTCTCTTTGCTTCTTGATCTTTTCATCTGCTTCTCTCCTTGGTGGTCCTTTGAAGATCGTTCTCTTGAACCTCACAAACCCTAGGGCTTCCAAGCATGATAACAATTAGGGGTGATTAGTCCCCCCACTTAGCTTTCACCTTTGTGTCGTCTTTGAGTCTCCTCTTCTCATCTCATAATCAGGGACTAAACCCTAAAGGCTTTAAGGCTTTGTGATTAAGTTTATGCCTGCATCCTTCTATTAGGATGGAGTGTATAACTTTAATCCTAAGTGTTAAAACCTTAATGTGTTTAAATCCCTTAATCAATACACTTAATAATCATCAAGACATCAAGCTTGTAACTTGGGCCTTGCATTAGGGTTCTAATTTTTCCTTAATTGGTCAAGAAGGACTAACTCTAGTGTTAATGGACAAGTCCCCCTCAAGTTGTCTTACAAACCCTAAAAAACACTTCATCATCTTATCATTAACTAAAATCCACTTAATAAAGGCTTTGTTTTGTCATGAGTTTAATCCCTAATCATGGATTAAGTTGAGGAGCTTTCCTCAGCTTAAACATTCTCATCTATTATCCTTCTATTAGGATGGTGTAATAAGTCTGTTTAATCTCTGATTATGGCTTAATCTCATTACTTAACACTAAACAAAAACAACAAAAACATCTAAATAATCACAAGTAGGTTAATGATCTTTATCTTACACCATGGTGATTAAGTGTGAGATGCTGACTTCACACTTAAGGTATTCTCATTACCCCTAATCAGAGGGAAGATGTGATGAGTTTACTAACCCATTGGTTTAGACTTAAGCTCATTAACGTATGACAAAATCCAAAAGCAATAAAAGATTGAAAACACAAAAAAACAAACAATAATCGTCTCCTCCGGGATTCTTTTCTCATCTCATTCATTCACAATCGAGAACTTGCTTCTTCCGTCTAATGCAAGACAGTTTGCACCTGAGCCAGACAGGTCATACACTTGAGCATAGACAAGTAAGCGGTTCACAAGTCAATTCATCTTTCAGTCTCTTTGAGTCGAACTACGGTGTTCTGACTTCCTCATTGCACGAGAGGATACGTAGGCATAACTTAACAGTTATCGAACAAAAGTCTCTGTATTTTCCTCCTCTTTCCAGCATTATTCTTTAAGCCTCATAGTCTTGAGCTTCATTCATTTCTTACACTGACACTTCTCTTATACACTTCACATTTCTTTTACACTGACACTTTCATTCTTTCCAGCTTTGATACACAAAATGCACTGACACTACCCCTTTAAAACACAAATCTTTTAAGCGTGGATCCCGTCGAGTACGACGGACAATCTGGGTGCTAATACCTTCCCAGGTTGTAACCAACCCCCTTTCTCAGTTTCTCTGGTTCGCAACCGTCTTATCCATATCTTCCTAGGTCTATGCAGCATTACTGTTCCCCCGAGATAAAAATGCCTAGCTGGCTACTCTTGTCTTTCTGAGTTCACCCTTGTGTGTTATCTCTCCTCTCGCCGACCGTTCGCGTCTGTACCCCTTCTGACCTAGGTGTCATTTTGGTGGGAGCGACAGCTTGGCGACTCTGCTGGGGAGAACCTTATACTATAACCAGGGCTTCTGGTTCTTTTTGTGGGTTCCTCCTAGCGCTTGTTTGATTTGTGTTTATTGGGGTGCTATGTGCTATTTGTGTTTGTATAGTTGCTTTTATTCATTGCTTTATGAACAGTTATTTATTGCTTTCTTTACAGCTTTATATACATCATACTGTCATACTGTTTTGGCTGGATCTGGTTTTGTTGCTTTGGTGGGTGGGTGTTCTATTGAGAGTTTAAGGTCCTATACCTGGGACCTGAGTGACACCTAGGCTAGAGTGGTTCATGTTCTTTCCCATTCCATTTTGGTCTGGTGCGGGAATATGAAACACGGTTCAGATATGGGTTTCTTCTTGAGAACTCTGTGCTACAGATTTCCTGTAGTGCTAGGGCTATCTGGGAAGCCTGCTAAGTCTGAATGACCTTTACTTTGACCTTCAGAAACTGAGGTGAATTAGAGGAGGATCTTTTATGGTTATTGTAAACACTGTACCTCCGGGTTAGAAGTGTTTACACTTCTCATAACTGATCCAAGTCTGAGGATCCTTGTTTTAGAGCATCACCTGTGAGGGGGTTGGGCTGTTTACAGGTTTGCAGGTACCCTTGACCTCAGCATACCCTGTTACTTTGTTTTGATTAAGAGTACTCCATTTTGGGACAGTTCTTGTGATTTGAACCCTGGACATGTGACTCTTTATTTGAGTCCCCTACCTTGGTTACTGGACTTATGAACCTCCATCTGGACTTCTTAGACATACATGGACTCTTATCAAGGCAGTTAATCAGATCCAGCTTGATCACAAACCCTTGCATATCATTTGCATACATCATCATTGCATCATTTAACATGTGTTTATTTGTTTTTCAGGGTATCCATGTTACATTTGGCTTGGTTTTGACCCCTTCATCTGCATAGGCCCTTGCTCACCAGCTATTTGCTTCAGCTACTTTCATCAGCTACCTGCTTCAGTCACCTGCATCACCAGTATTAGCCTATCAGTGGTTCATCTCCAGTGTTAGTCTCCATCATCAGCATTTGTCTCACCTCTTCATCAGCAGACATGGCACCCAAGAAGAGCAACATCTCCTATCATTTCTTTGAGCCTGAGCTGACTGGCATTAGGAAGGTCCAGGCCCTTATTACTCCAGACCATATACCACTATTCAGAGAACATTATGGAGGCATCCTTGATGTGGTTATGTATTTGGACCCTTCTCAAAGGAGCTTGATTCACACCTGCCTGCAGTTCTATGATCCCCCTCTGAGGTGCTTCACTTTCCAGAATTTTCAATTGGGACCCTTGTTGGAAGAGTATTCATCACTGATTGGTGTACCTGTCAGGGGTGGTGTCCCCTTCAACCCTGAGATGGCTTTTCCCAGTAATGAAGAGGTGGCAAAAGCACTGTATCTGGAACCTATACTGATTGAGCAGAACATGACAGCAAAGGCTGGGATCTCTGGTCTACACTTGGATTTCTTGACCTCTCATGCTATTCTGAAGGCCTCCTTGGGAGAATGGAATGCAGTCTGTGCATTATTAGCCCTCAGCATATATGGGGTTATATTATTTGCAGATGAGCCTAAGTTTATTAGCAAGAATGCCATTCACCTTTTCATTCTAAGGAACCCAGTACCCACCTTACTGGGAGATTTCTACTACTCTGTTCACCAAAGGAATGAAAAGCAAAGAGGAAGGTTGGTAAGATGCTGTGCTCCCTTGTTCCATACCTGGCTGCTCAAACACTTGCCCAAGACTGATGCATTCTTGAATCCTTACCAACAGAAGAATTGGGCTAGAAGACTCATTGCTTTGACCTCAGATGACATCAGGTGGTGCACCCAGAGCACCAAGGGCAGGGACATCATTACTAGTTGTGGGCAGTTCCCCAATGTACCTCTGATAGGAGTGAAGGGTTACATCAACTATAACCCTCTGCTATTCAAAAGACAATTGGGCTATGCATTGGTCCACCCTCCTAGAGTACAAGATCTAGCTGAAACCCTCTATTGTGAGATTAAGCCTAATCTGGCTATTGTCAGGCAAGCATCCTGGGCTTGGGACAATGTCCAGACCAAAGGGATGGCCATTCTTGGGAGATGCAATAATGTGGCTTCAGCTCAGTATTATGAGTGGTCTCATTCCAGGGCTCAAATTTCTGGGATGCCCTTCACCATTGAGGATGCACCGGGACCATCCACAGCACCACCTCCAGCCACTGTCAGCATGGAAGAGTTTGAGAAGCTAAAAGAGAGGAATGAGAATTTGTCTGAGGCCCTAAGAGAACCCTCTGGGAGAGGAGTGATGGTCGTCTGGACATTGAAAGGTTAGAAAAGCTTAAGGTGGAACATCTAGCCAGGATTGAAAAGTCAGAGGACTACATCAAGAAGTCAAGGGCTGGAGAGCAAATTTTGAAGAATGCCTGTAAAGAGGCCCAATTCCAGAAGGCTAGGACTGATCTCTACCTGAAAGAGAGCCAAGCTAGGTGGGTCAGGATCACTGAAGCTCGCACTCAGGAAGATAAGAGAACTCAGGACAGGATTGAGCAGTTGGAGGCTAATGCAAAGGAGCAGCAGGAAGCCTTGCTAGCAGCCCAGAAGGAAATCTCAGAATTGAAGCTTAGGGCTGGTGTGAAGAGGTCAAAGGACCAAAGCAGGCACGAGAAGCTAACCACTGCTATCACCACCAGGAATCTTCTTATCAGGAACCTCACAGAGCATCCAGCTAACCCTGTGACTGAAGCACTTCTGAAGGAAGTTAGGGAGGATGAGTTTGGCCTTGGTGTCTGACTTTTTTCTTGTTGTTGCTTTCATTTTCATGTACTTTTTTATGTTGTATTTTTGACCCCTCAAAGGGCACGTATTGTAAAAAACAAACTATGTATGATTAACCATTTGTAATATATTCATTAGTTTGTTTCATCTAATCTCTTTCTCCCAAGCAACATCAAAGCATCTTCTTCAGGGGTCTAGAAAGGTCAAAACCAAATGCCAAGCCGGATACCTTGGAAACAAATAAGCATATTGCATTGCATACTAACTTTGGTTTTGTTTTGTAGGTTTTTGTCTTGTTTGTTACTAACTCTGTTGTGGTTCAAGAACTATTGCTCGACGTCGGGTGTTCCCACTCAACCGTCCACACAGATATCCCACTCGCAACAACCTTCCGGGTATACAGATGGACCAAGTATAGCAGGACCTTACAGAGGTCAGGACTCAAATGGCCAATGAGAGACTGGAGATGAGAAATCAGATGACCCAGTTTATGGAGGTGATGAATGGATTGGCACAGATCCAAGAAAGATTAAGGGCGTTGGTAGAAAGGCAGACCCAGGAGGAACCCCATCTAGGGACTGGAGGAACGAGCAACAATGAGAGGGTTCAGCCTCATGTTAACCCACCTGTGTATGGGCCCCACCTTCATCCAGAGATCAACATCCCTGCTAATGTGCAAGGGAATGCCACTACAGGCAGAGTATTACAAGAAGACCCCCAAGAGGATCAATTCACTGTGATGGGAGCTGGGGATGAAGCCTATGACAGAAGGCTGGATGAAATTGCTGAGAAATTGAGGTCTCTGGAGTCTCAAAATTCCCTGGGCTTTGATGTCATGGATATGGGATTAGTGGACGGGGTAAAGATTCCCCACAAGTTTAAACCCCCGTGCTTCGAGAAGTACAACGGAACTTCCTGTCCACGAACCCACTTGCAATCCTTTCTGGGGAGGCTGAAGGCATACACCATGGATGAAAAACTGTGGATGTTTTATTTCGAAGACAGTTTAACTGGAGCCTCAAGGGAATGGTACTCTCACTTGACCAGAGCAACCATCAGATGCTGGAAGGACCTAGCTGAGGCCTTCATCAGACAGTACCAGTACAACTTGGACATGGCTCCTAACAGGACCCTCCTGATGGGAATGTCTCAATCATCCAGAGAAAGCTTCCGGGAATACGCCCAGAGGTGGAGACAGTTTGCTGCTGTCCAGCCACCCATGTCGGAAAAGGAAATGGCCGACATGTTTATGAACACCCTTCAAGGGACATATATTGACAGGCTAGCTGCCTTTTCTTCCACCAGCTTCGCTGACGTAGTCATAGCTGGAGAAAGGATTGAAAGCCTATTAAAGATGGGCAAGATTTCTGACAATGGTGCGAGCTCGTCCAGCAACCCCAGAAAACCTTTTGTGGGGCCAAGAAGAACTGGTGAGACTAATGCTATTCATACCAACAGGGGCAGACCTCAGTATGATCATAGGTCAGTGGCGGCTGTCACTATTCCAGCTCCAATTCCTCAGCAACCGGCATATCAACCACAGCAACAAACCCACTACCAGCAACAAGTTCAATATCCGCCTCAGAGAAACTATAACAACAGCAACAACAATCAGCAAAGACCCTTTCAGCAAAGGCCATCACAGGCAAATAGGGTGATTGACCCTATCCCTATGCCTTATGCCGCTTTATTGCCACAACTCCTGAAACTCAACTTGGTTGAATTAAGGACATTGGCACCGCCAGATCCTTCCAATCTGCCAAGAAACTACGATGTCAACACCCGGTGTGCTTTTCATTCCAATGCACCTGGCCACAGTACAGAGAAATGCAGGGGTTTACAAATGAAGGTACAAGACTTGGTAGATTCTAAAGCTCTAAACTTTGCACCCCCGCCAAATGTCAACAAGAACCCCATGCCCAACCACGGAGGACCAAGAATCAATGCTATTGAGGAAGATAAGCCGTCTTTCTTAATAACCAGTGTTGGGCAAATTAGGACACCCCTGGTAGAGATTAAAGCTCAACTCTTAGAATGCCAGATATTCCCCGGGTGTGAGCTCGGGTGCGGTTATTGCAACATTTCGGTAAATGGATGTGATAACTTGAGAAGCGGCATAGATGGTCTCATCCAGAGTGGCCTACTTCAAATCACAACATCAACACCTTCAAATCCGGCAATCTCTCTAACAACAGTTCCTGAGTCTCCTACAACTGCAACAACAATTATTCCAAACAATTCTTCAGTTTCATCAACAAATGCTTCAAATATCACTTCAACAAACCAGATACCAACAAACATTACTTCTACAACATCAACACCCCTCTATTCAGAATCTTCTCCTACAACACCAGCAAATATCTCAGCAGTCACTATTTATTATGATCCGTCAAGTATTCCTCCGAACAATAATTTTCAACAACAAACAGTGGCATCTCCTGCCAGGTCACCGGTTACCATCTACTACGATCCACACACTATTTCAACACCCTCCTCTGCTGCAGTCAGCCCGGTTACCATCACGGTACCTGGGCCCGTTCCATATGAAAGTAGTAATGCCATCCCTTGGCATTATGGCTCTGACCTATACTACAATGGGGAGAGAATCACTCTTGACTCTTCAACATCTTCTCCACAGATTGATAATGTCGGGGGAGGCGGAGGCTTCACCAGAAGCGGACGCCTTTTTGCCTCGCAATCACAAAGACCTAACGCCGAAGCAGAAGCTGCTGCCAAAGCAAAGGGAAAGAGTGTGATATCTGAAGAGCCCATTCTCAAAGAAACACAGAAGACATCTTTTGAACAAGATGTAGACGAGTTTATGAGAATTATCAAGAGGAGTGACTACAAAGTGGTGGATCAGCTTCATCAAACTCCCTCAAAAATCTCCATTTTATCGCTGCTGATGTGTTCCGAAGCTCACCGGAATGCATTACTAAAAGTCTTGCACGCAGCATATGTGCCAGAGGAGATCACCATTAATCAGCTAGAGACTGTGGTAGCAAATGTCAATACCAGCCATGGGTTGGGTTTTACCAATGCTGATTTAACAACTGAGGGGTGTAATCACAACAAGGCTTTACACATCACTCTTGAATGCAAGGGTGCTGAAGACATGGAGAAGACAACATTTGTGACATATTGGGGCACTTTTTGCTATAAGGTGATGCCATTTGGTTTGAAGAATGCAGGGGCAACATATCAGCGTGCTATGGTGGCTTTGTTTCATGATATGATTCATCATGAGATAGAGGTGTATGTGGATGATATGATAGCCAGGTCTCAGAATGAAGAGCAACATCTTGATCATTTGCATAAGTTGTTTGAGAGGTTGAAGAAATACAAGTTGAGATTGAACCCAAACAAGTGTACTTTTGGAGTTAGATCTGGTAAACTCCTGGGTTTCATAGTCAGTGGAAAAGGTATTGAAGTGGATCCAGCAAAAGTGAAAGCTATACGAGAGATGCCAGTTCCCCGTACTGAGAAGGAGGTTAGAGGTTTCTTGGGACGATTGAATTACATTGCAAGATTTATTTCCCAATTAACTGCCATCTGTGAGCCAATCTTCAAGTTGTTGAAGAAAGATCAGGTGATGGAATGGAATGATGAGTGCCAGACTGCCTTTGATGAAATCAAGAGATATCTGCTGGAACCACCAATTTTGATGCCACCAGTTGATGGAAGACCCTTGATTATGTACTTAACTGTGTTAGACAACTCAATGGGGTGTGTATTGGGGAAACATGACGAGTCTGGTCGAAAAGAGCAGGCAATATACTACCTTAGCAAAAAGTTTACCGACTGTGAAACAAGATACTCACTGCTCGAGAAAACTTGTTGCGCTTTGGCATGGGCTGCTCGCCGACTAAGACAGTATATGTTGACTCATACTACCTTATTGATTTCAAAGATGGATCCAATCAAGTACATATTCGAGAAACCTGCTCTCTCCGGAAGAATTGCAAGATGGCAAATGATCTTGACAGAATATGACATACAATATACTACTCAGAAAGCCATTAAGGGAAGTGTTGTAGCTGATCATTTGGCTCATCCAGCAGTGGATGATTACCAGTCAATGAGTTTTGAGTTCCCTGATGAAGACATTATGATTATTACCAAAGAACCTGGACAATATGACGGACCTGAACAAGGATCCCGATGGACTATGGTTTTTGATGGTGCTTCCAATGCACTTGGTAATGGTGTTGGTGTTGTGATTAGTTCCCCTGAAGGTTGTCATACCCCGATTACTTCCAGACTTTGTTTTTATTGTACCAATAACATGGCTGAGTATGAGGCATGTATCCTGGGTATTAAAGCTGCTATTGATATGAAGATTCAGTTCCTTGATGTGTATGGAGATTCAGCCCTGGTAGTAAGTCAGATTAAAGGAGATTGGGATACTAAGCATGATAACCTTATTCCTTACAGAGAGCATGTGTTGTCTTTGATCCCACATTTCAAAGAGATTACCTTTGGACATATTCCACGAAGAGAGAATCAGTTGGCAGATGCCTTGGCCACCATGGCATCCATGTTTGAGATCAGTTGGGATGATGAAGCTCCCAAGATTACTATTGATAGATTTGAGAAGCCTGCATACTGCAATGAGATTGACACTGAAGGGGCAGAGGAGAAACCTTGGTTCTATGAAGTGAAAAGATATCTTGAAGCTCGGGAGTTCCCTGAAGGGGCATCTGTCAAAGATAGGAAGTTTCTGAGAAGGTTTTCTGCTAAGTTCTTTTTGAGTAATGGGATTCTGTACAAGCGCAATCATGATTCAACTTTGCTTCGTTGTGTGGATAAGAAGGAAGCAACTGAGATTATGGAAGATATGCATGATGGGATCTTTGGCACTCATTCTAGTGGTCATACTATGGCAAAGAAAATATTGAGAGCAGGTTACTATTGGTCTACCATGGAAGCTGATTGCTATCAACACTCCAGAACATGTCACAAGTGTCAAATTTATGCTGACAAAGTACATGTACCTCCATCACCATTGAATGTGTTGACTGCTCCTTGGCCTTTTGCCATGTGGGGCATTGATATGATTGGTGAGATCAAGCCTACTGCTTCTAATGGGCATCGTTTCATCCTGGTTGCTATTGATTACTTCACGAAGTGGGTGGAGGCAGCTTCATTTGCATCTGTTACCAAGAATGTTGTGGCTCGATTCATTAAGAATAATCTTATATGTAGGTATGGCATCCCTGAAAGGATTATTACTGACAATGGCTCTAATCTGAACAACACTATGATTACTTATCTCTGCACGCAGTTCAAGATTAAGCATCATAACTCTTCTCCGTATCGTCCAAAGATGAATGGGGCAGTTGAAGCTGCTAATAAGAACATTAAGAAGATTGTACAGAAGATGACTGTTACTTATAAGGATTGGCATGAGATGTTACCATTTGCTCTTCATGGTTATCGTACCACAATACGAACTTCAACAGGGGCAACCCCATTCTCCTTAGTCTATGGTATGGAAGCAGTTCTGCCCATTGAAGTTCAGATTCCCTCCTTGAGAATTATGAAGGATGCAGGCTTGGATGAAGATGAGTGGATTCAGACTCGACTTGACCAGATAAACTTGATTGATGAGAAGAGGTTAGCAGCAGTTTGTCATGGCCAGATGTACCAGAAACGAATGATCAAAGCTTTTAACAAGAAGGTTAAGCCAAAGGTATATCAGGCTGGTGACTTGGTAATCAAGCGTATCATATTACCACAGGGTGATCCTAGGGGCAAGTGGACTCCAACATATGAAGGACCATTTGTAGTCAAGACAGTGTTCTCAGGAGGTGCCATAATACTGACTACAATGGATGGTGAAGACTTCCCACAGCCTGTAAACGCAGACATAGTTAAAAAATACTACGCATAAAAAGAGACCCGCTAGGTTGACAGGCCTAGGCAAAAATAAGGGCATCCCGGCAAACCAAAAGGGTTTGGGCAAAAATTAGGGATATATATAAAAAGATGTATACCCGGCAAGTCGAAAACCTGAAAAGGCGGCTTGGGCAAAAAAGGGTATCCCGGTGGATTGAAAACCTGAAAGGGCAATCCAGGCAAAATTTAGGGATTAAGGCGTATGACTATGTCTCGTTTGGATCACCCATGAAACTGCAACCAGTTGTGTTACTCAAGCTCGAACAGATAAAGCTCAATCCAGTCGTTTTCGTCTCAACAGCAGAAGATGAGATACTTGAAGATAATGGCAATAGTAGAATTGAAACTCAATAGGATTATTTTTCACATAGCTGATTTTCCTTATTTTGTAAAAACTTTATGACAAAATCCTCGTACTAGGGTTTATGTCTCCTTGTACAAACTTACCCATGTATGGGTCACTCTTTGATATAAATAAAATTCCATTTTTTAATCCAGATTTACTTTTACCCTATTTACATAAGCGAAACGTCCATTGGTTGTGTTTGAATGTATTATGCTTTTGAATATGATTGATGTTTACCAGAAATGCATGTATGCTTAATATGATTGATGTTTACCAGAAATGCATGAAAATGCAGTAATAGTATTTACTAAGGACGAACGAGGGAAGGATTCCAACGAAGCTTCACCAGGATCACTCTTACAAGACAGTTACAAATCCCTCAGTAGGGCAAATCCATCTTCATAAAGTACTTCAAGTCACATCTCCCCTGGAATTTATATCCATCTCTTTTATCCTCATACGGATATTCGGGAATTTACTTTCCAATAAGAGTACGACGAACGAAGACGGGAGGTTATGTAT
The DNA here is from genome assembly GCA_963966055.1 of Lathyrus aphaca. NCBI lineage: Eukaryota > Viridiplantae > Streptophyta > Magnoliopsida > Fabales > Fabaceae > Lathyrus > Lathyrus aphaca. The sequence goes on along the minus strand of OZ014522.1, from coordinate 506,577,751 downwards.
ACCCTACTATCAAACGAAGACGGGAGGTTATATATACTTTACTATCCCCAGCAAACGAGAGGTTATGTATAATATATTATCAAACAAGACAGGAACAAGTTCCTCATATTCTTCAACAACGAATCGGGATCTATTTTCCCTGGCCAGCAGTTGTTATACGAAGATATCCAGACGCTTCTGGCAGTATCATATCATACATACATCATTTACATCATACCATACCATACATATCCATAGACACATAATACATTACTTAAGTGCATCATATTATACATGCATACATAATTCATAAACTAATATTATCATACAGAATGCTACCTTGTTTTCAGGTTAATTATCCAGCGAACAAACTTATGATTATCAGGATTGCTTTATCCTCCTGAAAGCATATCATCCATCAGGACTGCTTTATCCTCCTGAAGACTTATCATCTCTCAAGACTGCTTCATCCTCTTGGGAACATATTGCTACACCAGGACTGCTTCATCCTCCTGACAGCTATTATCATTACTTCAGGATTGCTCGATCCTCCTGAAAATTCCTATTACATCAGGATTGCTTTATCCTCCTGAAATCACATTATTACCTCAGGGTTGCTTTATCCCCCTGACAGTTTCTTTACTTCAGGACTGCTTTATCCTCCTGAAAGCTCTTACTACATCAAGATTGCTTCATCCTCCTGAAAACATATTATCAATACCTCAGGGTTGCTTTATCCCCCTGACAGCTTCTTTACCTCAGGGTTGCTTTATCCCCCTGACAGCTTCTTTACCTCAGGGTTGCTTTATCCCCCTGACAGCTTCTTACTACATCAGGATTGCTTCATCCTCCTGAAAACATATTATCAATACCTCAGGATTGCTTTATTCTCCTGACAGCTTCTTTACTTCAGGATTGCTTTATCCTCCTGAAATCATAGCATTGCCTCAGGACTGCTCCATCATTCTGACAGCTATCATTATACCTCCATATTTTGGACTGCTTTATCCTCCAAGACATGTATCTGAAGAACTTTCCTCCAAGTGGCATCTTTAAGCCCACTCAATCATATTCAACTAGCCATCTGTATCACTTTATGCACTGGTGAGTGCAAATTTTTGGGCTTTTGTGTTCAATCCCCTTCAACCGTCCAGGTCACGACTGGCAAATATACCAATCTAACCCCTCAGGTTTCAGAAAATTGAACAGGGGCAGCTGTTGCACCCCAAAATTTGCCCTCACAATACAAGACTTTGTGTGCTAAGAAGGTTCACAAGGTTCACAAGTTCCACAATGCTTTCAAAACCTTTCATGAGGTTCATGAAGTCTACAAGTCACTTCTTGAAGGTTCACAAGGTTCACAAGATTCACAATGTTTACATGACCTTTCATGAGGTTCATGAAGTCTACAAATCACTTCATGAAGGTTCACAAGGTTCACAAAGTTCACAATACCTCCCATGAGTATCACAAGACATTTTATGATGGTTCACAAGATTCACAAAGTTCACAATTGGTCAGAAGAGTTGACAATTCCCTCAGACAATGCACCTCCTAAGCAGTGCATCCAAAACTAGGGTTTTGACTTTAATCAGGCTAAATGGACTTCCAGGACTTCAAGTGAGCTTCATAACATCTTATATATGTTTAAGAACCCTCATGACAAGTTTCAAGACTTTTCTCAAAAGTTTGCTCAGTCAGATGATCAGATAAGTCAAAATCAGTCAATGCAGTTAAAAAGTCAAACTGAGGTCAACTGTGGTCAAACCAAAGTCAAACTTCATGATTTTTTGCCAACATCAAGTATATGAAGTAAAATTCATCATTTGATCAAGGGTTTATCATGATTCATCAAGGAGATTCCAGATCATCAAGAATCAGGAGTTTCTAAATTAGGGTTTTCTCAGTAAAAGTCAACTGAACTTTGACCAGCCATAACTTTCACATACTTCATCACCAAGTCTCCATCCAAAGCTCATTTTGAAGGAAATTGAATTCTCTACAACTTTGTGTCTCACAAGCCAAGCCCAAAAATGCTTCATTTGGAAGGTATGAGCTAAGACATTATAGGTCCTTTTGAAAGTCAACAAAAAGTCAACAACTTCAAAAGGGAATAACTTGATATTGGTAAATGATATGGACATGAAACCAGTGGGGTTGGTTAGAGGACTCTTCAAGCTTTCCAAAATGTCCAAGAACACCCTCATAGCATTAAAATTGAAGGATATGTGCCCTTGCAAAGTTGGGAAATTTTGAGTTGGTTTATGATGAAAAAGAAGGTCTAAAACCAATTTCTTCCAAATGGGCTTGCCAAATGATGACCCAATCCATACATTGACTTCATGCACGACCCAAACCATTAAAAATCAGAATTTTTATTATTTTATTTTTATTTATTTTGATTTAATTCATTAAAAATCATTTTAAATAAAAATAAAATATGAAAATGTAATATTTGATGGAGATTGAGTTTCTAGAAAGTCTTAAATGTTGATTGGAATTGAAGAGGAATGAAATCATAAGATTTATCCAAAAATAGTAAGCCATCATACAAGAATATTTGATTTTCAAGGCATGATCAACTTGGATCTTTTCATATCAATTCTTCCACACAACCATTCAATTTTATGACCTAAATGCAATCATCTATAAGTACTAAACATAACCCTATTGCAAAGGACGAATTTCAGCAGCCACAAAGGTAAGTTCATACTTCAAAAACTCAAGCCAAAACTCACATTCGGTTTTCATCCTCCAGGACATTTGAAGGTAATTTGAGATCACAATCATGATCCTTGGCCCTCTTTGAGTGGAAACCAACCTTTATTTGCAGCCAAAACACCTCATAATGCATAAACCGCATCATCCATATGCTTCATAAGATTTTTTTCGAATCACTATATTTGCTAATTGATAATGAATTTTGATGACATATTGATGTTTGTTGATAGCTATAGATGGATTCTGGATCGTTTGGTGAAGTTCCATAGCCTGAATCGTGATTCACCATGTTTAGGGTTTGCGGCTTCAATTAGGGTTTTATTATCCAGCCAAGATAAATGGATTATAAGGACATAGGGTGATTGGAAATCTTGTTAGGAACTCAATAGTGTAATCAATTTCATAAAATCTTGTTGTTTTGTCAATGTTTGAATTTTGTAGGTATTGCTGCAATTTAAAAATCGCAGGTAAATTCGCATGTGAAATCGCAGGTAAATTCGCATGTGAAATCGCAGGAAATTTGGCAGGTCTCAAGGAAGAAGAAGACTTCTTCGCGCGCGTTTTTGAATTCAAATATTTTGTATTATATTTTATGAATTGGTTGTGGTTTTAAGTCACAGCTGGCTGCTTGGCCCAGTGGTGAGAAGTATATGCGCGTATCTTGATGGCCCTGGTTCGATTCTTGGCTGGGTGCATTCTTTTTCTCTTATTTTTTCAGGTTAAACACACATAATATATTATGTATTATGGCCAGCACAATGATAGGTTCGCTCACCCAGCAGGATTGGTCATGTGTTTGATTGTGCGTTTAAGAGGTCCTGGGTTCAACACCACCCCAGGCCTTTTTTTTGTTCACTATTTTTCTGATTTTTCAAGCTTAAAGCACAAAACCAAGAGAGGTTCATTCTTGTTGCATCATTGGTGCGCAGCTCAGTTGGCAAACCTCTTCATTATCCAGGTTAGGGACCTGGGTTCAAATCCCAGGTCCAGTTTTTTTTTTTTTTTCTTATTTTCTTTTATATTTCCTATTTTCTATATTATATTAGAATATGTTTCTAAATTATAAAATGCAAATATTATATTTTCTAAATTATAAAATATATATGTTTTCTAAAGTTAGTTTTATTATTATTATAAAATGTATATATGTATTATTTAGTTAAATAAATTTTAATTATAAAATAAACCCTAATATATTATTTTCTAAACAAATATTAAAAAAAAACCTAATTTTATTTTTTCTAGCTTTATTACTATGTACATATTTATTATTAATTTTTGTAAATATAATCTTTAATATACTTAAAATTTGTAAATGTAATTATGATGTACATATTTATTTTTCTAACTTAATATTTATTATAATTAAATTTTGTAAATATGCTTATAACCAATTTTTTTTTTATAATATGAAATTGTTTCTTTAATTTTGTTCATAATCCAAATTTTATTCTTTTTAAAAAAAAAAATATATATGGTTAAAAAATAATTAAATTCATGCTAATATATTGTAATTATAATTTTTATGTTTATATTTTATAATTAAATTGCTCTTATTTCCTTAATAATTTCTAATTCTTATTCATTATTTATTTTGCTTATTACTATTACTAATCCATTTATTTTATTATTATACTTATTATTATTATTTCACTAACCCTATTTATTTTTAATTTATTATTATTACTAACCCCTATTATATTTATTATTGCCTATTTATTTTTGCTTATTATTTATATTTATTTATTTGCTATTTATTTTAATTGTTTATTATAATTATTGTAATTGCTCCTTGGTGTAAAATTTTGTAAATATTCAATTTATTTAATTTTTATGCTATGGTTAGTAATTTAGGGAGTGTAAACATGTATTCTATTTTAAAATTGAATTTAGATCACTTTAATTATAAGATAAATATAAATTAAACACTCACACACGTAAGTCGATTTTTAATCGCCATCTCACTTTCTAGGGTTGCCTCTTATTGTTGCCTATTCAAAAAAAGGTCAAGTGGGGTGTATAAAGCAAGTCCCTCAAAATAAAGTCATCAAGTCCCTTAATGGTTGCCTTTAAAGATCAAGTCCCTTTTCGAATAATGATGACAGTCCCTCCTAAGTGCTTAATACACCCCACAGTTGCCTTCATAAAACAGATGTCCCTCATATGTCCCTTACATCCAAGGTAATGACTACCTATTCCTTAATAATAGGGATAGTCTTACCACTTAAAGGATAAAGAACAGAAAGACTTAAACTTTAGGGTAGGTACCTCATAGTTTCTTGCTCACTTCATTTAAAAAATTTTCAAACATTTAACAAATTTCAAACAAATTTTCAAACACAAGTTTTTACGCATCCGTACATGGATCATTATTAACTATTATGAAAATTTTTTATTCACACACTACACTTTTCAAAAACAATTCAAAGTGAGCTAAGTAACTAAGAGCCCATGGATAACCATGGATGTAAAGGGTGCTAACACCTTCCCTTTACATAACCTACCCCCCGGACCCAAAAATCTTTTAAAAGGTCTTTCCTGTTCTTTTATGCCTTTCCTTTGGATAAAATAAAATTCGGTGGCGACTCTTGCTATCCGCAACATAACTAAAGTCAGTTCTCCCACCGTGTTACACCAAGATGACAAGACTCATTTTGTAATCGGGCCATCTTGTAATTTTGTGCAAACAGATCAATCAATGAATATCAGACATCTTTTGCAAATGAGTCTTTTTCTTTTTTTCCGCTCACTGTTTTTCACTTTTCTTTTTGTACAAAAATAAAATGGCAATGTTTTCCAAAATGATAAACTTCATTTCACTTTTTCTAAACAAGATTAAAATTGATCACTAAAATGAACAATCTAAACCCTTGCAGAGAGTGCCTTTCAGACTGCACCGACAACAACACAGCTATGACTTCGTATGACTTTGACAATCCAATCAATCAAGCTGATGAAGGGGTTGAAGAAGATTATGAGCTTCCTGAAGAGCTAGCCAGGTTGTTAAGGCAAGAGGAGAAGGTTATCACCCCTCATCAGGAGGAGGTCGAAACGGTTAATCTTGGTACAGAAGAAGACTTGAAAGAGGTTAAGATCGGGGCCTGCCTACAAGACTCAGTAAAGGAGCAACTGATTGATATGCTTCGAGATTATGTGGATGTGTTTGCTTGGTCTTACCAGGACATGCCAGGGTTGGACACCGATATTGTCATGCACAAGCTGCCTTTAAAAGAAGACTGCCCGCCAGTAAAACAGAAGCTGCGTCGTACTCGCCCAGATATGGCAATGAAGATAAAGGAAGAGGTACAAAAGCAATGGGACGACGGGTTCCTTGCTGTGACTAGCTATCCGCCGTGGGTTGCTAATATTGTACCCGTACCTAAGAAAGACGGAAAAGTGAGAATGTGTGTTGACTACCGGGATCTGAACAGAGCCAGCCCAAAAGATGATTTTCCATTACCTCACATTGATGTACTGGTTGACAATACAGCTCAGTTCTCGGTGTTCTCCTTCATGGACGGATTTTCAGGATACAACCAGATCAAGATGTCACCTGAAGACATGGAGAAGACAACTTTCATCACACCCTGGGGCACTTTCTGTTATAAGGTGATGCCATTCGGACTGAAGAATGCTGGTGCAACGTATCAACGGGCTATGGTAACGTTATTCCACGACATGATCCACAAAGAAATTGAATGTTATGTGGATGACATGATTGCCAAGTCCCTCACAGAAGAATCCCACCTGGTAAATCTGCTGAAGCTATTCAAGCGTCTGAGGAAGTACCAACTGAAATTGAACCCCAACAAATGCACATTCGGGGTGCGATCTGGTAAGCTGCTGGGATTTATTGTAAGCGAAAAAGGGATTGAAGTTGACCCTGATAAAGTCAAAGCCATTCAAGAAATGCCTGCACCGAAGACTGAGAAAGAAGTTCGGGGGTTTCTAGGTAGATTGAACTACATTTCAAGGTTCATATCTCACCTTACTGCAACCTGTGAACCCTTGTTCAAGCTGTTAAGAAAAGAACAGACGGTCAGGTGGAACGAAGACTGCCAGAGGGCTTTTGACAAGATCAAGGAATACTTACAAGAGCCTCCAATCCTTATGCCTCCAGTCGAAGGAAGACCTCTGATAATGTACTTAACAGTATTAGAAGAGTCAATGGGGTGTGTGTTGGGCCAGCATGACGAGTCTGGTCGAAAAGAGTATGCAATTTACTACCTGAGCAAAAAGTTTACCGACTGTGAACAATGTTATTCACTGCTCGAGAAAACTTGTTGTGCTTTAGCGTGGGCTGCTCGCCGACTGAGACAGTATATGTTGACCCACACTACTTTATTGATATCAAAGATGGACCCAGTTAAGTACATTTTTGAGAAGCCAACACTTACCGGAAGGGTTGCAAGATGGCAAATGATCCTCACCGAATATGACATCTAATACACATCTCAGAAAGCCATCAAGGGCAGTGTATTGTCTGATTATCTTGCTGAGCAACCCATTGATGATTACCAACCTATGAGATTTGACTTCCCTGATGAAGACATCATGTTCATAAAAGCAAAAGATCATGAAGAGCCTATTCACACTGAAGGGCCTGACCCGGAAGAAGAATGGACTATGATGTTTGATGGGGCTGTTAATATGAATGGTCGTGGTGTTGGTGCAGTACTCATTACACCTAAGGGAGTTCACATGCCTTTCTCGGCAAAACTCACCTTCAACTGCACTAACAATGAAGCCGAATACGAAGCTTGTATTATGGGCCTTGAGGAAGCCATTGACCTCAGGATCAAAACTTTGACTGTATTCGGAGATTCAGCTCTGGTAGTTAATCAAACCAACGGCAAATGGTACACCCACCAGGATCATCTGATACCTTACAGGGATTATACAAGGAGGTTATTGACTTTCTTTACAACGGTCAAGCTTGAGTATATTCCCCGGGACGAGAATCAGTTTGCAGATGCTCTGGATGCCATTTCATCTATGATCAAAGTTCAAGCTGCCAACTTCGTACCTCGGATCTCAGTGTCCAGACTCGACAGACCAGCATATGTATTTGCAGTAGACGTTGTCAAAGATGATAAGCCTTGGTTCCATGACATTAAGTGCTTCTTGGAGGATCAAACATACCCACCTGGGGCATCTTCCAATGATAAGAAAACATTAAGAAGGCTTGCTGGCAGTTTCTTCCTGAATACTGATGGTTCTCTCTACAAGAGAAACTTTGATATGGTACTCCTCAGATGCGTTGATAGGACAGAAGCAGACCTGTTGATGCACGAAGTGCACAAAGGATCCTTTGGTACCCTTGCGGGAGGGCATGCCATGGCCAAGAAGTTGCTGAGGTCAGGTTATTACTGGATCACAATGGATGCCGACTGTTGTGCCTATGCCAGAAAATGCCATAAATGCCAGATTTATGCGGATAAGGTGCATGGGCCTCCCAATCCTCTAAATGTGATGTCTTCACCCTGGCCCTTTGCTATGTGGGGCATTGATATGATTGGCAAGATTGAACCGACTGCTTCAAACGGCCACAGATTCATCCTGGTTGCCATTGACTATTTCACCAAGTGGGTTGAAGCAGCTTCCTATACAAATGTTACAAGGCAGGTGGTAGCCCGATTCCTGAAGAGAGACATCATTTGTCGGTATGGAGTTACCGAGCGAATCATTACTGATAATGGTTCCAACTTGAACAACAAAATGATGGCAGAACTATGTCGGGGCTTTAAGATCCAACACCACAATTCTTCTCCTTACAGGCCAAAGATGAATGGCGCTGTTGAGGCAGCAAATAAGAATATCAAGAAGATTGTGTAGAAGATGGTAGTTACCTACAAAGACTGGCATGAAATGCTACCATTTGCCTTGCATGGGTACCGTACGTCAATCAGGACATCCACTGGGGCAACACCGTTTCAGCTTGTGTATGGTATGGATGCAGTCCTACCTGTTGAAGTTGAACTACCCTCCCTGCGGGTACTAATGGATGTTAAGCTAAGCGAAGCAGAATGGGTCCGGTCCCGATATGAACAACTGAGTCTGATTGAAGAAAAGAGATTGGTTGCAATCTGTCATGGGCAGTTATATCAGAAAAGGATGAAGAAAGCTTTCGATCAGAAAGTCAGGCTCCGAGAGTACCAAGTGGGAGATCTTGTGCTGAAAAGACTTCTCCCTCCTCATACAGACCACAGGGGCAAGTGGACTCCGAACTATGAAGGACCATTCGTAGTGAAGAAAGTTTTCTCCGGTGGAGCACTCATGCTCAGTACTATGGATGGTGAAGACTTCCCGTCCCCCGTGAATTCAGATGCAGTTAAAAAATACTTCGCATAAAAATGACCCGCTGGACATAAAAACAGAATGTAAGTTCAGGCAAAAATAGGGCATCCCGGCGAGTCAAAAACAGAATAAAGGACTCGGGCAAAATAAGGGAAATAAACAAAAATATGTACACCCGCTGAGTTGAAGAGCCGCATTGGACAACTCAGGCAAAAAAGGGTATCCCGGTGGATTGAAAACCTGAAAGGGCGATCCACGCAAAATAAGGGAATAAGTGAACAATTGCATTCTGAATTCGCCTGTATCACTTACAACTTGGTAAGCTTCAAAAGGATCAAGCTTCTTTCAGAATCAGCCTTCTTCAGAAAGCAAGATGAGAAGAATGTCAAATGTCATATGAGTCATAGCAGAGGGAAGCTCCCCGGAGCCTCATCAACATTGCCAACATCTTTTGTTTCTCAATTTGTAACAACCTCCTCATTTTAGGAGATTTGTTTCTTTGACTGTATTTGCCAATTCAGGGCACATGAATTAATAAAATCAGATTTTTCAGTCATGTTTCGTCTTGTACATTTTATCTTCGTTTGCAAAATGTCCGATGTCTTTAAGATACTGATTGCATAAATACAGATGCTTATCTTCCAAAATACGTGCGTGCAGGAAATATACTTACTCCCGGGAGTGCCTAAATTCCTATGATGGAATCCAGTAAGGGATACCTCGGGATTACTTGTGCATCTCTCTGTCTTTTCAGGATTGCAAGTATTCGAAGCACGACATGGGGCATGAAAGCTCCACTCCAGTAAGCTGGCAAATCATTATCTACTTGGTCTTAGCACCGTAGGTGCTTTCTCCCCAGCCGAGTTGCCATTTATTTCCTCCACAGCCAAGTACAAAAGCCAGGGAACCATCTCCCCCACAGAGCTTCAGCCTCCACCCAGAAGAGTAATGCCCGAAGAACTCACAACAGAGTGAAGAAAGCTTCTACAAACCCCATCTGGGTCCCTCATTACCAAAGATAGGCCTATCGGTGACCTATATCCCCAAGATAAATAATCTCATCCCCAGCTGGGATGTCCATTTCAAAGCAGATCAACCAAAGATCGTCGCAGCATCGGGATCCGAATCCCGGATGGGTATCGTTGCATAATCATAGCATTCGCATCATATTCTCTCCCACAAAGCGTAGCATTCCGTCTAACACGGAGCATTACGGCAAAAATCAAACATACTACATAATCATAAGCCATGATCTGAATCAAACACTTGTGAATATTGACAATCCATCAACGGTATACAGCAAACTCCCCGAAACTCCCCACCAGAGAGTCAAGGCACCTTCCCTAAGGATACAGATGCTTCCTGGCACCCGTCCGTGTCCTATCCCCAGCAGAAAGCCAAAGCGTCCCCTTTGCACTCATAAATACATCTTTATACCAATTCCCTGACACCCGTCCGTGTCACCTTCCCCAACATAAATACCTGACATATTTGTAAAGCATATACTTGTTTATATTACACTTTCCTCTTCCGACACTTGTCCGTGTCATTCTCCCCAACAAGTGGAACAATCCTGAACACCACTCATACTTGTTGCCCCTGTTTTACTCGTACAGATACTCGTCCGTATCTTACATGCACCACTTATACATCCTCAAATTCAACACTCGTCCGTGTTCTTTGTTAACTAGTTGATACTCGTCTGTATCATCATCTCAGAACATGCGTCAAACGTTTGTTTCTACCTAATACTCGTCCGTATCGTAGTCTTAGGGATGTTCGTCCGCATTTTTAATCTATACACAACATCAAAACACTTATACCTTTTATTTCTTGGATGTAAACACTCGTCCATGTTTACTATTCCCCAGTAGGTCGCCCGCAAGGCTACCTTCTTTTTTCTATCTGACATTCGTCCTATGTCATGATAAACCTTGAGGGCAGCCGTCCCCTGCTAGGTGATCGTCCTTCACCTCTTGATGATCGTCCTTCATCATGCTCGTCCGATGGCCGTCCCCATCGCCGACCTTTTATCCGGCATTCGTCCTATGTCGTGATTTTTTAGCAGCCGTACCCTGCTAGGTGATCGTCCTTCACCTTTTGATGATCGTCCTTCATCATTTTATCCGATGGCCGTCCCCATCGTTGATCTTTGGTATCTAGCATTCGTCCTATGTCATGATAAACCTTGAGAGCAGCCGTCCCCTGCTAGGTGATCGTCCTTCACCTCTTGATGATCGTCCTTCATCATGCTCGTCCGATGGCCGTCCCCATCGTCGGCCTTTTATCCGGCATTCGTCCTATGTCGCGATATTTTCGGCAGCCGTACCCTGCCAGGTGATCGTCCTTCACCTTAGATGATCGTCCCTCATCTTATCCCCAACAGAGCAGCCGTACCCTGCTAGGTGATCGTCCTTCACCTTTGATGACCGTCCCTCATCATTATTTCATTTATTCTTTAACCCGATGGCCGTCCCCGTCGTGGTCCCTTTTCCTTTTCCTGGTGATCGTCCTTCACCAGTTTAGCCCGATGGCCGTCCCCATCGTTTGTTTACATTACCTTATGAACCCGATGGCCGTCCCCATCATTTTTACTAATTCCCGGAGAATCTTATAGCTTTACATGATGGCCGTCCCCATCACAATCCCTTTTATCCCCAGCATGTCGACCGTCCCCGTCACTGCTCTTTCCCCAGCAGTCGTCCCCTGCTCGACGGTCGTCCTCCGTCGCCCACACTTTACAATATACTTTATTTTCTTTTACAATCTATACCCCTTTTCTTCTTCATTCTGTGAGTGCAAATTTTGGACTGTCTTTGGTATTCAACCACAAGTTATCTTGTTGGCCTGTTAAGCCGTTGCTTACATCCTGCACAGCTAACTCATGTTTGAATAGGGGCAGCTGTAAACACTCCAAATTTGCCCTCACCTATTCACACCATGGCTTGTGATTTTCTCATATGCATAAACTCAACCATAGCATCTCATACCACATTTTTGATTCACTGCATTGATTCTAAATCATCTGCATCTAGGGTTTGTGATCTGAGCAATCCAAGAGCCATTTAAGTCACTCCAAAGGTCTTCAATCACTTCAAAGGGGTCCATGTATGTTAAAGTATCATATTGCATCCCCACAAAGTCAAGAAAGTCAAATAATAACAAGAACCGAGAAAGGCATAGGAGCAGAGCCAGGTTTGGCTGCACAGATGACCTGAAATTAAGGTTTTGGTTTCAGGGGCCATAACTCCAAATTTTTTTGCTCATTCTTGTTTCTATTGGTCATTATATGATTTGAGGACCATGCATGTCAATCTTCTTGAAGAAATTCCATGGGGAAGTCATCTGATCAAGAGTTGACTTTCTGAGCAAGTTAGTACAAAATCAGGGTATCTGAGGCCCTCAATGACCCAACCAAGGGGTTTTCTTCGTCATTTTGATTGCGTATGATCTTTATTTGACCATAGAAGATGTTAGAAGTTCACAAGATTGAAGAATCTCAAGCCTATGCAATATTGGGAGATTATATGAACTCGGGTGTAAATTCGAACTCAAGTTACACGAGCTTGAGGTGTTTTGATTTTTATAATTTGCATTCCTGGGCTGGAGGGGGCAGTTGAGTTTGCAGATGGAAGGCATCAGATGAGTAGTAATGAAGCTGTGAATGCCTATTATTCTGCCGCATTGTTTGGAATGGCATACGGTGATGCTCAAGTTGTGTCCATTGGATCAACACTTGCATCATTGGAAATCTCAGCAGCAAAAATATGGTGGCATGTTAGGGAGGATGAGAATTTCTATGAAAAAAGGTTTTGCGAAAGAGAATAGGATGATGGGAACTCTTTGGTCTAATAAGAGGGACAGTGGATTATGGTGTGCGCCAGCTGAGTGGAGAGAAGCTAGGCTTGGTATTCGAGTTTTACCATTGGCTCCTATATCTGAAATTTTGTTTTCGGATGTTAACTATATGAAGGAACTTGTTGAATGGACATTGCCTGCTTTGAAAAAAGAAGGTATTGATGAGAAAATGAAGGGATTTGTGTTTGCCTTGCAGTGAGTTTTTTACAATGAAGTTGCATTGAAGAACATAAAAAGCTTAAAGGGGTTTGAGGAGAGTAATTCATTGACTAATCTTTTATGGTGGTTACATAGCAGAGATCAAAATGTTGAAAGAGTGAATGATTTATGGTATTTTAAAAGTAATTGAGAGCAATGTTTACAATGACTTCATGATTTTATGTATTGTTCTTGCAATTCCTTGTGTTGTTTTTAGTTGCAATATTTTTATTGAAGATTAAAATGCATAAAGTTTTTAGTAACAACTGAACAAGACCATCAGCAAAGTCCAAAGAAATTACAACAGACAAGTCATGAAAAAGAACAAAAAAAAAGTCAAGAGTCAGACACTATAACTTTGATGTGAAATACATGATCAGAAAACCAGATTGTCTAGAACATGTTGTGATGGGAATCAACGGTCAGTTTCCAGGTCCAATTGTCTCTGCTGAAGTTGGTGACACTCTTGCCATTGCACTCACCAATAAGCTTTCTACAGAAGGGACTGTTATTCACTAGCATGGAATCAGACAGCTTGATAATCCTAGGGCTGATGGAACTGCTGCAATATCACAGTAGAAACGTTTCATTACAATTTCAAAATTGACAGGCCTGGAACATTTTTTTTACCATGGACACTATGGTATGCAAAGAGCAGCAGGGTTATATGGTTCTTTAACAGTAAATTTACCAAGGAATAAAGCGGAACCGTTTCATTATGATGGCGAGTTTAGCTTGCTTCTTAGTGATTTGTGGCACACAAGTTCACATGAATAAGAGTTCGGTCTTTCTTCTGCTCCAATAAGATGGATTGGTGAAACACAGTCACTGCTCAACAATGGAAGAGGACAGTTCAACTGTTCCCTAGCAGCTAAATTTATGAATACTTCAGACAACAACCGCGTACCATCACACTTCATGATATTGGTTCTATCCCGACAAGTGAATCACGTCCTTGCTTTTTTTTTTCTCTCTGCAAACATAACAGGAATCCATCAAGTTCAAAGGATGGTCATGAGGAATAATTATCAGGCTCAAGTGATTACTCTCATACCAAATCTTGGACAACACCGGTGGCGAGGATATTGCATTAATGTCATAGCAAGGCATAAGAGGCTCCCGGAGTCAGACCAGAATTGATGGCTTTCCGTACCTGCAAAACGGAAAGAGACAGTTGATAGATTGGCAAACAAACTCAGCAAATACACATCAGCAACAATCAGAAATGATGTACCAAGGCTGCAGCGATAACAGTCTGGGACTGATGCCGGCAATAACGTCAACAGCGGCAACAACCTCCTGCGATGTATTCTCCACTCCTGCCACCTCGTTTCGTCAACATCAACGAATGAACTCCTAATCCAAGACTCTCTTTTGCCTGCAAATAGAAAATCACAAATCATGAGGCGCCTGTATACTACAGTTTGCAATAACATCTAGAGTTGTACCGGGATAATTTGAAGGTAAGAGAGGCAGGCACACTATTTCCAGCTGCAATGGTTATCCTCTCTTATTCTGGTCCAGGCAAGGCAAGCCTTGTTACTGCAAGCAGCAAAGCTCCAGCAATTGATTTGCAGTGCTTGCATATTGCTGGGTCTTAGTGCAGTAACGAGAAATCTTCCAGCTGATGTTTTCAAATTTTTTACCTGCAAAACAAAAACTTTCGAAATTTCAGTTCAATGGTCTGCGTATCAGAATCAGCATACAGAAGAAGAAAATGGATGCAATTTTAGATATGGAAGCAAGAGCACTTGGTTCGAATACATCACTTGGTGGATCTGTAAAGAAGCGCCGATCAATGCAATCTGCTCCTATTTAGGAGCAGGTTATAGCAGATGGGCTAAAGCTGATTACCAATGTTTATTCATCATGTAGGCAACAAGATTGCACAAGACATGAAGAAGCGAAAACAGAGCTGGGAAAACTCAAGTGCAAACCATTACTAGAAACAATATTTGAGTGTGATAGGGAACCTATTCTGCAGGCTTCTGCTAGTCGCGTTTTACAAGCAGTTTTCCCAAGAAAGAGATATACCATCAAGTTAAGGATACCATGCGACTCCTTGGAGTGGTCAAATCATCCTCACTACTGTTGTCGATGCTTGTGATTGGTGGTACTTCAGGAAGTTGGATCATCGAAGAGATCATTGCTCAGATGCGTGCAGTTTGTAGGATTGCATTGCAACGCCGTTCAAATTTAGCAACATTTCTGGAGACAAATGGCTCGGAGGTGGTGGATTCACTTATGCAAGTCTTATGGGGAATTATGGACTTTGAGCAGCCCGACACACCAACCATGAACAACATTGTTATGTCTGCAGTTGAACTTATTTATTGTTATGCTGAATGCTTGGCTCTGCATGGAAAAGATTCAGGAGTTCATAGTGTAGCACCTGCTGTTGAATTACTCAAGAAGCTTCTTTTTTCGTCCGATGAAGCTGTTCAGACTGCTAGCAGTTTGGCCATATCTTCGAGATTGCTTCAGGTCCCCTTTCCAAAGCAGACATTGTTAGCTGCGGATGATGGTGTTGAGAGTGTAGTTCCAGTTTCTGGCTCAGCTGACACAAGTGCTAGAAATAACCAAGTCATGGTTGAAAAAGACACTATCACTTCATCTGTTCAATATTGCTGTGATGTTTGTTCTACTGTACCTATGCTCAGGCGAAGGTGGCATTGCACTATTTGTCCTGATTTTGATTTATGTGAGGCTTGCTTTGAAGTACTACATACAGACTGACTTCCTCCACCACACTCTAGAGATCATCCTATGACAGCAGTTCCAATTGAAGTGGACTCAGTTGAGATGGATGATGGAAGAATACTAATTGGGCATCCCCGCTATGCAGCTCAGGTCTTGGAGGTGGTAATGGTTCCCACAATTTGACCCTGCAGAAGTTGAAATGTCCACAACGGTTAACATGGTAACAAGCAGTGAAATTTGAGTTTATGACAGTAAAAAGGGGGGTAACTAATCCAATCAGAAGCCAATCAATCCAGTTCATTTCAAACTAATTCAACAAGGGTGCAGTGCCAAGGCATAAGCAGACAAAAAAAAAACAAAGCAGGAGTATCAACAGGGTGGCAGAACCAGGACTGTCACAAAACGGGAAAGAACAAGCTTTGGTACGAAGAAAGGAAGAACAAACATAGCCAAAACGAAAAATGCTTCAAGAGAAACCCTAATTCGCAGATATATAAAGAGGTTTTCAAAAATCAAACAACACACAGAAAAAACCCTAAATTACTTTTATCATAAGAGAATCAAAAATCAAACAACACATAGGAAAAAGACCTAGCCGCATTCAACGACAGGCAGCATATCAACGCAACTATACTCATTGGCTATAGCAAGACAGAACGAAAGAAGAAGTAGAAGAGGAAAATCGCAGTTGAGGAAACGGAATCTTACCTTAAAGCCGACACAAATCGAATTGAGGAAATATTCTTCACACTCATTCAACCGCTTCTGGGTATTCATCTAGGGTAACTTCTATTCCTTTCGAAATGGGGGTTAGGGTTTGAATTGGGGCTAGGGTTTTTGTTTTGCTTCAATAACTGATAGTGGTATTGGCAAGCGTTGACTCGTTTGCAGAAGAAGAACAAGTATCCCATGAATTTGTTTCTTTCTCCTTCATTTTCGTTTGAGCTTCTTTTCTCTTGTTGATACATGTTGAGCTTGGTTTTATTCGATGCAAATTCGTTGTTCGACATGGTGATTGTCTTGATTTTCTGTTGTTTGGTACCTTATGACGCTGTTGATGGTTGATGTTCCCTTTGGATTTTTTGTGTGTTTACCGATGGTTGCTGGTGAATCGTTTAAGTGTTTTCGTTTCCTCAGGATCCATGTCCCTCTCTCACTAAGTATTAGAACCGGGTCGGTTTTGACCCGCGGATCCTGGGCCTTGGCATGCGCCCTGTAGGCCAGTTTTTGTTGGTCCTGAATGTTTTTTTGTGCTTGTTTTCTTTTGATTTTATTTTGTTTAAAGTTTTCATTTGTTAAGTGAGATCTTAGGTATCTTAATTAGTTTCTTTGAGTTAATATGTTTTTTTTTAATTAAAGTTTAATTTAGTTTGTCCCTTTTTTTTAATTTCCTTAAAAAAATATAGTAAATTTATTTTCTTTAAAATTCTAACTTTATGACCAAAAATAATATAAAAAAAGAGAAAACATTTATATTAGCTAATTATATAAGATAAAGTTTTTTTAGTTAATTTGTTAATCCTTTCCATTAATTAATTTCATTTTAATTTAGTTAGTTATCTTTTGTACGTTTTCACTTGTATGATCATTCATATCATCTTGTAACCTCTTTTGCATCATGAACATGTTTCCGGTTTCGGCTTGCTTCCCAGTGTTAATTACACTTTCACTTTATTTCCTTCTTTTGTGCTAACTTTTCAGGTGGTAAGTACTCTGAGAAGTGAATTTGCATTCACTTCTCGCATTTTCTTTTCATCTCCTTTGTGCATCATTGTTGCATTTTTGTATGTGTATTGGAGCGAGCTTGCTCCTCCCTGTTCATTTTACCTTCTTTCTTCAAGCAACTTGTCTTCTTAAGTGAAGCAAGTTGTTTTGCTTCTCTTTGCTTCTTGATCTTTTCATCTGCTTCTCTCCTTGGTGGTCCTTTGAAGATCGTTCTCTTGAACCTCACAAACCCTAGGGCTTCCAAGCATGATAACAATTAGGGGTGATTAGTCCCCCCACTTAGCTTTCACCTTTGTGTCGTCTTTGAGTCTCCTCTTCTCATCTCATAATCAGGGACTAAACCCTAAAGGCTTTAAGGCTTTGTGATTAAGTTTATGCCTGCATCCTTCTATTAGGATGGAGTGTATAACTTTAATCCTAAGTGTTAAAACCTTAATGTGTTTAAATCCCTTAATCAATACACTTAATAATCATCAAGACATCAAGCTTGTAACTTGGGCCTTGCATTAGGGTTCTAATTCTTCCTTAATTGGTCAAGAAGGACTAACCCTAGTGTTAATGGACAAGTCCCCCTCAAGTTGTCTTACAAACCCTAAAAAACACTTCATCATCTTATCATTAACTAAAATCCACTTAATAAAGGCTTTGTTTTGTCATGAGTTTAATCCCTAATAATGGATTAAGTTGAGGAGCTTTCCTCAGCTTAAACATTCTCATCTATTATCCTTCTATTAGGATGGTGTAATAAGTCTGTTTAATCTCTGATTATGGCTTAATCTCATTACTTAACACTAAACAAAAACAACAAAAACATCTAAATAATCACAAGTAGGTTAATGATCTTAATCCTACACCATGGTGATTAAGTGTGAGATGCTGACTTCACACTTAAGGTATTCTCATTACCCCTAATCAGAGGGAAGATGTGATGAGTTTACTAACCCATTGGTTTAGACTTAAGCTCATTAACGTATGACAAAATCCAAAAGCAATAAAAGATTGAAAACACAAAAAAACAAACAATAATCGTCTCCTCCGGGATTCTTTTCTCATCTCATTCATTCACAACCGAGAACTTGCTTCTTCCGTCTAATGCAAGATAGTTTGCACCTGAGCCAGACAGGTCATACACTTGAGCATAGACAAGTAAGCGGTTCACAAGTCAATTCATCTTTCAGTCTCTTTGAGTCGAACTACGGTGTTCTGACTTCCTCATTGCACGAGAGGATACGTAGGCATAACTTAACAGTTATCGAATAAAAGTCTCTGTATTTTCCTCCTCTTTCCAGCATTATTCTTTAAGCCTCATAGTCTTGAGCTTCATTCATTTCTTACACTGACACTTCTCTTATACACTTCACATTTCTTTTACACTGACACTTGCATTCTTTCCAGCTTTGATACACAAAATGCACTGACACTACCCCTTTAAAACACAAATCTTTTAAGCGTGGATCCCGTCGAGTACGACGGACAATCTGGGTGCTAATACCTTCCCAGGTTGTAACCAACCCCCTTTCTCAGTTTCTCTGGTTCGCAACCGTCTTATCCATATCTTCCTAGGTCTATGCAGCATTACCTTTCCCCCGGGATAAAAATGCCTAGCTGGCGACTCTTGTCTTTCTGAGTTCACCCTTGTGTGTTCTCTCTCCTCTCGCCGACCGTTCGCGTCTGTACCCCTTCTGACCTAGGTGTCATTTTGGTGGGAGCGACAACTACCCGTCGGGCCAGATGCTCCATCTACGAAGATGGTCCATTTGGATGGAGATTTCGGCTCCTGCTCAGTGAAAGTGAGCTCTGCTACAAAGTTGGCTTGTGCTTGAGCCTTGAGAGTTTGTGTCCCTTCGAATTTGATATTGAATTCGGACAGTTCCAACGACCATTTTAACATTCGCCCGACCATGTCTTGTCGTCCGAGTAATTGTCTTATGGGTTGGTCTGTCCTCACGATGATGGTGTGGGCTTGGAAATAATGTCGTAGTCTTTGATACGTGTTTTTCGCAAGTGTACGAACACGTCAGAGTAATATAAAAGATTGTTGAATCCACAGAGACCAAGTGTCAATCTATCATACCTGTTGTTATGGTGTGTATCTAAGGCAACTGAATATAAGGGTTTTAAGGAGTGCGCAATAGTAAATAAAATAATAATTTTAAACAATTAACAAAGACAGGCTCGAATGTAATTCACGTAATCAATTGATAATCCGGTACTTGTTAATAGAACTACTTATGGGCAATGTTTTCCACTTTGAAAAGAACTAATTTAACAGGAACTGCCACTTTCGCGTATTCAAAACCGAGTTGTACTCTCTAATCAACCCCTCCTATTGTCACGGATAGAAAGGTGCGTACTGCGTTAGAGTAGTAAACCTATTTTTAAGAAATATAGTATCTTAACTAAGTTGAAAAGTACTTTAACCTGGATTTCTTAGCAAAAAGAGGTTCTCACGAACCAGACTCTAAACTTCTTAACGCGTCCGAAAATCGTTTTAAAATCCCTTTTCTTTTTAATCTAAAAAACTCCTAATGAACTAGACAAAGCGCTTTTGGCTGTTTTTGAAATAGTTATAAACAATTACTTAAATTGAAAGATAAAATAGCCCTTAAGTGTTTCCACGAACAATTGTACGGATTACTGGTTCAATTACGATCCTTACATTCTAACCTTTATGGATTTAGTTAGACATGGTAAAGTAAAAGTTCTTTTTATAATTTTTCATAAAAGTATTTAGTGCGAGTGCGGAAAGTAAATAAAAGTAGTGCGAGTGCGGAAAGTAAATAAAAGTAGTGCGAGTGCGGAAAGTAAATAAAAGTAGTACGAGTGCGGGAAATAAAGGTATTTAAAGCGAGTGCGGAAAATAAACGAAAGTAGTGCGAGTGCGAGAAATAAATAAAGTAAAGCGGTGTGAGAAATAAATAAAAGTAAAGCAATGCGGAAAAATAAAATACGAACTGGAATTAAAATGGCGGTAGGATTAACTTCCTCCCAGAGTGCTCCAAAACTTGATCACACATACGTATACAGACTCGATCACTCGATTGCAGTAACACCCCGATGTGGAATGATAACTACTTTAAAACTGATATATGCCTAAGAGATTCTAAGTTTGGATGATTGAAAACGAAAATCTAAGGCCCTATTTATAGGAAAACAAATAGCAAGAAAAGACCAGGATGCCCCCTCCACTAAAAAGTGGAGGGAAAAGTTTTGGCCTTATGGCGCCCGCCACAGGCACATGGCGCCCGCCATGAGACTAATAGGGAATGAGAGAGTGGGGATCGTGGGTCTTGGCAGTTATGGAGTGGTCTTGAGACGTGGCCACATCATGGCAGACCCCATGGCGCCCGCCATGGTAGATGCCGTAAGTGTAAAAAGCTGAATTTCTTGGTTTTCGTCCGTTTCCACTCCTTTTTCGCTCCTTTTCTCGATTAAGGCCCCGATTACATAGAAAACCTGAAAATAAAGAAAAACAAAGTAATAACATAACAAAATAACAATAAAAGCTAAGAATGCATGCGAAATCGGAGTCAGAAATACGGTGAAATTTAGTGTTATCAAATCCTCCCACACTTAGACCTTTGCTTGTCCTCAAGAAAACATTAAAGCTCAAAAAGGAAGAAAACTGGTGTCAACACGTGATTTGGGCTAAAGGGCTTCTAGGTTCAAGTCAGGATGCAGTGACAGGTACTAACTAAGTGAACCAAGGGTACCATAATAACACAGACACAAACTTCAATCCTATATTAACCACCCCATGTCATCCCACAATACCTAGGCCTATCTTCTCATCTCTTTTTGGGTCCTTTTCATTCAGGCGCAATCACATTAAGCCCGTTATCCGTACATGCTTCATAGTAGAGTGACCGGTTAGTGATTCTGATCCATAACATAAGGTTTCTGGCACATAAGCATGTGTAAACCTGTTTTTATTTCGCCTAAATGTTGTTGTGGGGGATCGGATCGTAATCCGCCATACCAAGTTCAGTGCCAGATACCTCTGAACCAACTAACAATAGGTGACTGCAATTTTTTTCTTTTTGTGACAAATTTTTTTTTTCTTCTCTTTTTCCGATTTAAATGACTTTGTGAAGGTCATTTATCCCAGAGTTTGCCTTTTTCTTTTTTTATTAGCACTGGATCATTCACTTATGTTCATCGACCCCCTACGTAGAACATGCTTAGGCCGGAGTTGACTGCTAGAATAAACTATTTAGGACAATTTTTTGAATGATAATAAAGGCCATGGTGTGGGGTTTAGGAGTGATTCCTATATTCAAGAGGTCTATGATGCTACAATGGTACTGATGTTTCAAAAAGTTAACCTAAGTCACCACATCCTAATCCAAACCTGTCTCAAAGCCCAAAAAACATGTGAAACAACATCGTTTTTTTTTTAAATTTTTGGTAAGGCTAAGGAAATGGGAAAAAATTGAGGATGTACTAAAAATACACTATACTGGTGACTCATCAGACACATGCATTATCTAAGAAAAGTTAAACTAGATAACTTACTGGAAAGGGAAATAACAGAAAGCAAATAAATAACTAGAAAGGGAAATGACAGAAAGCAATAAAATCCCCTCACATACTTAAATCGAACATTGTCCCCAATGTTTCGAAATAAGATAAGGAGGGTAACCTGAAAAACTACTGCGGAGGAGCACTGGTGCCCTCGCCGTCCTGCTGTGATGGTCTGGAACGACGGGATCTACTGCGCTGCTGGTCCCTCCGGTCAAGTCGTGCTGATAAGGCAGCCTGGGCACCCCGGACCTCTCGAAGGTTACCTAGGATGAAACCCTGAGTGGCTTCCATAAGCTGGTAGTGTCGGCGGTTGACTTCTCGCTGACGGGCCTGCTCTGATGTGATATCGTTCAAGGCATGGCAAACGTTACTGTAGGCACGATCCGATACCGATCGCGATTGTTGCATGAAGCTCATGTTGTCCGTCAGTTGTTGTGAAATAGTAGAGAGTAGGCTGTCTCGCTTTTCCTCTCTAGCCGTCATATCACGCCACATCTCCTAAGTGACATAGAATCTAGGAGCAGCACCTGCAACAGGGTTAGAGGAAGATGGTGCAGTGTGTGACTGTGAAGGACGATATGGGACATGTGAGGTACGGGAGACTGCTCTCTTCGATCATATTCTTCATCAGTGTCATGTGCCTCCCCATCAGGAATATTAGGAGGAAGTGGAACCAAAACAGGTGGAGCATTCAGATCATAGGTTCAGTTCCTTTCATTACGTACATCAGTACATCTACTGCAAGGTAAAGCAACAGATGGGATAGCTACCCCATGAACCATCAACTCATAACCACCTTCTCTCCTCGTTCGGCACAATTTCATGTCTTTTAGAAATTTTAAATTAATTGTGCGAGGAGTTAGTGGTTCAAGTGTAGCTATCTCATTGTTCAGGCCAAGAGCCCGAGCAATAGACGTAACAAGTCCTCCAAAAACAATCGGTCCTGTTTTATTAGTAGTTAAAGCCATGTGTGCAAGCATAAACGGGACCGGATTGATATGGGTACTAGTGAGGAATCCTTGCAAAAATAGGAGTTCTCTAGCGTTTACCTTATTTGGACTCTCCCGGCACAAAAATAGTACATGCCAAAAGATATCTGAAAACTCTTATGGCCGGGTTATGGATGGTCGACGCAAGTATTCCTTCAAAAGAATTTATTGAAGTACTTGATAACCTCTTCCAGAAGGAAAATACCTCGGTCGACCATTCCGCATCCAAAGGTGCCTCACAAATAGCACCTTCCCTATGAGGGATTCCAAACAAGCCTGTTAGTTCGTTGGTATTGTATTCATATTCAATTCCAAACAGTCTAAAATTAACAGTACCGATTGTGCTAGCAGTGTTAGGACTGACAGTGTATATCAATGAACTTAAAAACTCAACTGTCAGCCTCTCATAGGTAGGTTCCTGGTTAACAAAAATATTATGCAAGCCAAAAAAATCTAATAAATGAAAAACACTATGATACAGACCCAAAGCGTAAAGACAGTTATCATCGACGTACCTAGTCGAGAGAATTTCTCGAATCTGAAGCCTTTGAATTATTTTCCTTTGCCTATCACCCGGTCTTCCATCGCGAAGAAGATATCCATTGAACTCCATTGTTGTTGCTCCTTGAGAAGTGAAAAGTGGTGAAAAATGGTTTATGAGAGAGATGATAAAGGTTTGATTTTTATGGTTTGTGGTGGATGAAAATGAAAATGGATTTTGGGTAGGTTTTATAGATGGTGAATGTTTTGGAAATGAGGGAGCTTTAATGGGGTTCAATGGGGTTTTTGGAAGTTGGAAAAATGGGTTTTTGAGGTTTGAAGGTGTGAAAATGGTGGAAATGGGGAATCAACCCCGTTTTTGATGAAGGACGGTGTGGCGCCCGCCACAGGGGGTATGGTGCCCGCCACAGGGGGTATGGCGCCCGCCATAAGGCCATTTCCTGTTGGGCCTTGGATTTTCAATTCTTCTTTTGGGCTCTTTTTGCACCTTCGGTCTTCGGGGGGTCCGGATAGCGTTTTCTTCTCTCTTCTAAGGCATGAAGCTTGCATTTTTTTTTATGGAGACAAAAATGAAAATATTTTTGTCTTTATATTTTTTTTCTTTACTCGACAAAAATAAAATAAAATAAATCAAAAATAAAAGAGAAAAAAAGAGATTAGTGCATGAAATAATATATAAGATAAAATCAAAGTACAAAAAAAGAAAATGTAATAGATGCAATAATATAAAATATGTCTGGAGATGCGAGAAATAAAATAAAGCATGAAAAAAAGAAATTAAATACTAGGGTAATAGCGTCAGTGTAAAACGAATCATGTGGTAGGCTTCTCTTCCTGGTTTGATCCACGGATCTCAGCTATCTCCCTCGAAGCTCTTAAATCTCCTGATATAGAGCATCGGCCTCTGAGGCATGAGTGAGATCAGATACCTGGATCTGTAATTCCAAGTCCACTACTTCCTGCTTGAGCAGGGCAGTCTCCTTACGGAGCTCATAAATCTGGGTCTGTAGATCAGGCGGCTGCAAAGACATATTGTTAGACATAACAATGATTCGGTGAGAAAGAGGTGTAGGAGTGTACTCAGCGGTGGGAGGTGATTTTGGCTCTTCGATAGTCTCTCCGTAACCCTCTAAAGCATAACTCCAATTAGCAGGGTCATGGACACTGGTCATCAGCGGGTCTGGTAATGTAAAGTAATGTATCACTTCGCCGTCGATCAGTATTCTAAACGTGTTGGGCTCAAAAGAGGCCCTTCTCATCAGTCCTCTGTCAAGACAAAAGTCAACATCCAGGGTGGTGTAGTAGCAGAAGGTCCTGAGGTGCAATAATTTGTGAGACAAACCCAATGCAGTAGCAATCTGTGTAACAATCCCACCGACATGTATAATGCCTACAGATGATCTGGCGACACTGGCAAGACCCTTCAACAAAAAGTTGCCACAAGCAACTAGGCGTGACTGAGTCGCATAAAACAGTAGGAAAATCTCCTCCTCACTCAGCAGAGTCTCTGTATCTGGCAAACCGAGGAAAGAGTGTGCTAGAATCATCTGGAAGTACCTTAACGCAGGGTTGTGGATTACCTGAGAAAACTGAGTGAAAGGATCTTAGCTCCCTCCACCTGAGATGTTAGACCAAACCGTTTCCACTTCTCTGCTCATAAAATACCCCATCGGTGTCTCTGGAATAACATCAGGAGTAGTCTGAAAACCTAGTAAATCACCAAACTCTTTGTGAGAGAAGGAGTAGTCAATCCCGAACAACCTGAAAACAACATATCCATCGGGTCTAGCCCAAGGATCATAATGAAACGAGCTGAGGAACTCTAGAGTCAAGTTCCTGTAAGTGTTGTTCATATCGTCAAACTGGTCCCACTGGAGTTGGTGGCATAAGAATCTGACGCTTGGCTCTATCCCCAAGGCATCCATGCAATCTTGGTCTGGGTACCTGGTAGGTGCCATAGGGCATCTCATGTGGACATAGTAACGCTCTCTTTGTGCGTCATCTCTAAAGGCCACGTGCATGTCATCGGGGTTCTGCATTCTGCACAAGGTTAGCAAACAAGTCCTGAAATCACATAAAACATTCAATCGTTAGTCCTGACATAATAATAAAGTAAAAAAATTAAAATAAAGGAAAAATAAATAAATAAAAAGTACGTAAATAAGAAAACCATTGGTTGCCTCCCATGCAGCGCTTGTTTAACGTCATTAGCTCGACGACTGGTTTTTATACATCATTTGAAGGATATGGTGGATCACTCAGAGTATGGTAGGTGTATGTCGTTGGGATATCACCTCCTTCGTAGGGCTTCAACCTCTGTCCATTGACGATGAACGGTTTACATGTTTGGTTCTTGATTTCAATAGCACCAGATCTTAGAATCTTAGACACTTCGAAAGGGCCAGTCCATCTCGAACGAAGCTTCCCTGGAAAAAGTCGTAACCTAGAATCTAACAAGAGAACATGATCGCCTATTTTGAAGTCTTTTCTTATGATTCTTTTGTCATGCCAAGCTTGAAATTCTGGGATCAGGTACGTGATGTCGAATGAGATGTTTGAACACTTGAAGACTTAAACAAAACTTAAAGTGCAGATAAATTAAATAACACAGGAAATTGTTAACCCAGTTCAGTGTATCTCCACACTTACATCTGGGGGCTACCAAGCCAGGAAGGAAATCCAATATAAGTAATATTAATTCTGGACTTAAAGCACTCAGTTTAATCCTTCACTTAATATCTACCCAAGGCAATTTCTACCTAAGACACAACTTAGATATGAGTACCAACTCACTCCCCCTCAATCACACAGTGATATGTTACAAGTTTAATAAAATTGAAGTCACGCTTCAAACACAACAGCTTGATTTTACTTAACAGTATCAATCAAGACACAATACACTTTTTGATTAAAAGCTCATAAAGTGATACACAACTAAAACCTGCTATTAAACACAAACACCCTATTTAGTCTTCTTAATTTCGTACTCTATTCTGAGAGTTTTTGTTCCTTAAATAGATGCTTGGATTTTGGGCTTTCTGTAGATTATCCAGTCCTGATACGCATGTTGTCATCACCTTGAATTAGGGTTTGTTACTTCCTTGATTCTAGGTGAGGTAGTTATTCTGTTATACTGAAATCAGATAACTAAGCTCCCTACAGATGCGCCTTGTATTGTTTATCCATTCACAATTAATTCCAGATAAATTCCCTGAATTTACTCAGTTCTGTTTTGCATCATTTAAGTCTGGTAGCAGGTTTGAGATGTCACAACATCTGGTGTGACATCCTGATGTCTGAACTTAATTCATTAACTTATACAATGTCACAACATCTGGTGTGACATCCTGAACTAAGTTCATTAACTTATACTCTGTTTGATAATGTCACAACATCTGGTGTGACATCCTGAACTAAGTTCAACACTTCTTGTTGGTCAAAAATTCTGCCAATTCTAAACATCTACAAACTCCCCCTTTGGCTAATTTTTGGCTAACACAATCTTCTGGTTTTATCAGAGTGCAACAGAGTTTCATTTATCAGAGTGCAGCAGAGTTCTTTTCTGTTTAATCATATGAGAGTTTGCTCCCCCTCAAACCTGTATGTATACTGACTTGTTCAACAAAATTTTCTATTAAAAACACTTAGTTCAGAAGCAGGCATTAAACAGACAAACAACATTGTTCATTAATCAGGCAAACTGCAGCAGACATTGTTGTTGTTCAGTACACTTATCTTCTCCCCCTTGTTAGACAAAAATTGGGGCCAAATTTTACACAAGCAGAGAGAAAACATTCAAAAATACAAAGTCAAAATTACAATGCTGATACAGTACACTTTCCTCACACATTTTCACTCAGAGTCATCATATTCAGTATCTTCCTCCTCTTCAGATTCATCATCAGATTTAGCAGCATTCTGAGCACCCTCTTCCAGCTCCAGCCTTTGAATGACTTCCTCCAGCTTTTTCTTCCTGGCATCCAACTCTTTGCAAGTGTTCTTCAGTTCTTCAATCAAGGCTGCTTTGGATATGGGAGTCTTTGCTTTTGAAGGTCCAGCAGATGTCCCACTGGGAGCTTCAACATCAGCAGCATGATGGCTCAAGAATAGTTTGTAGTGGAAGGCAAGAGGACTTTCTCTCTTACAGACTGAATCCTTCTCAGTGAGAATGCCTGGATACTGGTTGAGGATGATTCCACATAGCAGAGAGGGAAAAGCAATGGGAAGCTTTGTTTCTGATGTTCCTGCATGCTTTAGGGTTTGATCAAAAATGTAAGCCCCAAAGTCCAACTTTGTTTGGGTGCCTACAGCATAAATGAATCTTCCCAATCCAGTAGCTATTTAAGAAGTATGGTTGGTAGGGACCCAGTTGACAGTACCAATTCTATGCAGCATTGCATACTTCCTTGTTAGCAAGCTAACAAAAAGTTTGCCCTTGACTGGCCAAGTTTTGACCTGATTGGCAGTGATGACCTTGCAAACTTGGTTGTCAGTCTTCCCCAGCTCATTAGGCCCATCAGATTCTCTCCCTAGGTAATGATTTTTAACCCTAGGAGAGAATTCCACACATCTCCCTCTTACATAAACCTTTCTGAATTCTTCTGACTTTCCATCAGCACAGTCTTCTTGCAGGTTGACAATGAACTCCTTGACCAGCAGCTCATAGCAGGGTGAAAAATTTGAAACTGTCTTGAATAAACCAGCAGAGGATATTAGGTCTATTACCTCAGTGCACTCCAGTGCATTGCTGCCCAGCTCTCTTTCCAGTGCCACCCTTCTTTGGTAGACATATTTCCATCTGCTCACACTTGACACATGATGGAATGACACATTGTCTAGAGGAGCTTTTGGAACAGCAGAGGTAGACCTGGGAGGTGCTGGCTTCTTCCTTGGTTGGGATGTTGGGACATCTTCCTCAACATCTGAATCAGGTGGAGTAGCAGCTTTCCTCTTTTGGGTACTCACTTTGCTCCATTGTTTGGTAGGTCCAAATGACACTTTGACCTTGTCTTTCTTTGGAGTAGGCTGTTTCTTTTCAGGAGTTGTATGTCCAGTAGTCTTCTTCTCCTTCCTAGCCCTAAGCCTTTTGGCTATGCTAGGGTCAACAGATGCAATGATCTCTGTGTCAGAGTCATCATCTATGGTTTCAACAGGAGGAGGTTGGGAAGTCTCCTCTTCAGCAGGTGGGTCAACAGAAGCTTGGTCATCAGTGGCTTCATCATCATCATCATCATCATCATCAGTTGAGGCCTTGTTCTGGTCCTCAGATGTTTCAACATCTATTGGGACATCCTGTTGAGCAGGAGTGTCCTCTTCAGCCTGATTGCTTTGTTCCTCTTTTGGAGCAGGCATGGTGTTCAGGGGAACAGATACCCCACGCACTACTATTTGTTCAGATAAAATCCTATTCACAAGATTCTTGATGGATGCCTCTACATATTCAGAAGCTTTGGGGGTGGTGTTTGAGGATGAAGGAATCCCTTTGCTTTTGCTGAACACAGGTTCCTTTGCTCTTCTCACATTTGGAGTTCTAGGTTTTTGAGCAAGAGGAATACTTCCTCTGATTTCGTCTATGGGAGAAGTATCCATTGGTACCATAGAGATTGGGGTTGCATGCACCACATCTTCTTGGTTGAGATTCTCATCCATGATGTTAGGGTTTTGATGTTGAGACATTTTCGAATGTGGTGGAAGAAGAGTTTAGGTTTGATTGATTTTGATGAGCTCAGAAAATCAGCTTTAGCATGCAATTTGTTTTGAGAAGATAATGAGGAGATGAAGAGCTGAGAGCAAGCTTGAGCTTTTATAAAATCCGTTACTGGTGGAATTTTAAAAAATGGAATACACAGAGTTATTGACCAGACTGGTGTTGCCATCTGGTGATCATGCCACACGATGTCATAGGACATGTTGGCACTTCTCCATAACTGCTATATTTCACATAAGCAGATTCCCAATTTACCCCTTAGGTTTTCAAATTGGGTAGCATCCAAAGCTTTAGTAAATATATCAGCCAATTGCAGATCTGTGGCTACATGTTCTAATGAGATCACCTTCTCTTCCACAAGATCTCTGATGAAATGATGCCTGATATCAATGTGCTTGGTCCTGCTGTGTTGGATAGGATTCTTTGATATGTTAATAGCACTTAAATTGTCACATTACAATGTCATGACATCTTGTGGGACATTGTATTCTGTGAGCATTTGCTTCATCCAAACCAACTGTGAACAACTGCTACCAGCTGCAATATATTCAGCTTCAGCAGTGGATAAGGATACACAATTTTGTTTCTTACTGAACCAAGATGTGCTCTTTCTATCATCAGCACTTCCACCCCAGTTAGCATCACAGAAGCCAGTAAGAATTGGTTCACATCCATGAGAATACATTATGCCATAATCACAAGTACCATTGACATATTCCAAAATCCTCTTAACCTGGTTTAGATGACTTACTTTTGGCTCAGCTTGATATCTTGCACATACACCTACTGCAAAAGCTATATCTGGTCTGCTAGCAGTCAGATATAATAGGCTTCCAATCATGCTTCTGTATAAGCTTTGGTCTACATTCTCACCCTTGTCATCCTTTGTCAGCTTTAAATGAGTGGGGGTAGGTGTTCTTTTGTGACTAGCATTGTCCATCCCAAACTTCTTGACAATGTTCTTTGCATACTTGCTTTGGGATATGAACATGGAGTCCTCCATCTGCTTGATTTGCAGTCCAAGAAAGTAGGTTAGTTCACCTACTAGGCTCATCTCAAACTCAGATTCCATTTGAGTAACAAAATGTTTAACCATCCTGTCTGACATCCCACCAAAGACTATGTCATCTACATATATTTGAGCAATCATGACATTTCTTTCTTCATCCTTCCCAAACAAGGTTTTGTCTATTCCATCTTTCCTGTACCCTTGTTTTATGAGAAAAGTGGTCAATCTTTCATACCATGCTCTTGGGGCTTGCTTCAGACCATAAAGAGTCTTCCTTAGTTTGTATACATGATCTGGACAGCTTGGATCAACAAATCCCTTAGGCTGCTCCACATATACCTCCTCATTAAGATATCCATTTAGAAAGGCACTTTTCACATCCATTTGAAATAGCTTGAACTTCAGGATACAAGCAATTCCTAAAAGTAGTCTGATTGATTCAAGCCTTGCTACTGGTGCAAAGGTTTCATCAAAGTCTACTCCTTCAATTTGTGTGAATCCTTGAGCTACAAGTCTAGCCTTGTTCTTTGTAACAACTCCCTGCTCATTTGACTTGTTCTTGTACACCCACTTTGTGCCAATCACATTTATGTCATCAGGCCTAGGAACAAGATCCCACACTTCATTCCTTGTAAACTGGCCTAATTCTTCTTGCATAGCAGAAATCCAGTACTTATCATTCAGAGCTTCCTTGATGTTTTTAGGTTCTATCTTTGAAACAAAACAAGAACCTGAAATCATTTCTCTTGATCTAGTGATTACACCACTGTTGGGATCACCAATTATCAGATCTTTAGGATGATCCTTCTGGATTCTGATGGAGGGAGGTTTGCTGGATTGTTCTGTCCTTGCCTCAGTTAGAGTGAAGTCAGGATTATCACTCTTTATTTCAACTTCAGTCTGACTGTCAGCAGATGTTCCAACATCATCTGCAACATCTGCAGGGGCATCATCAATGATCACATTTATTGACTCCAGTATAACCTTGGTTCTGGAGTTAAATACTCTATAGGCTCTGCTATTTATAGAGTATCCAAGGAAAATCCCTTCATCACTTTTAGGATCCATCTTTCTTCTTTGATCCCTATCAGCCAGAATGTAACAATTACTTCCAAACACATGGAAGTACTTGACTGTAGGTTTTCTGCCCTTCCAGACTTCATAGATGGTGGACAAGGTTCCTTTTCTTAGAGTGACTCTATTGTGAATGTAACAAGCTATGTTCATAGCTTCAGCCCAGAAGTACAGTGGTAACTTTTTAGCATGAATCATAGCTCTTGCTGACTCTTGGATAGTTTTGTTCTTCCTCTCAACAATCCCATTCTGTTGAGGGGTGATAGGAGAAGAAAACTCATGATTGATTCCTTCTGAAGAACATAAATCTGAGAATTTTTTATTCTCAAACTCCTTTCCATGGTCACTTCTTATTCTGACCACTGTAACCCGGTGAACTGACTTTAAACAATGTTGCGGATAGCAAGAGTCGCCACCGACTTTTATTTTATCCATAAGGAAAGGTTATAAAAGAACAGGAAAGACCTTAGAGAATATTTTGGGTCCGGGGGGTAGGTTATGAAAAGGGAAGGTGTTAGCACCCTTTTCATCCATGGTTATCCATGGGCTCTTAGGTACTTAAGCTCACTTTTGAATTGTTTTGAAAGTGTAGTGTGTGAATAGAAAATTTTCAGAATAGTTAATAAATAATCCATGTAAGGATGTGTTAAAAACTTGTTTGAAAATTTGTTTGAAAATTTGTTTAAGTGTGAAAAAGTTTTGAAGTGAGCAAGTATCTAGGAGTGACCTACCCTAATGTTTAAGGTCTTTCTTATTCTTTATTCTTTCCTTTAGTAAGACTATCCCTACTATAATGGAGTAGGTAGTCCTTACTTCGGATGTTAAGGGACATGTGAGGGACAATTTGATTTTTAAGGCAATGGTGGGGTGTAATAAGCAAACTGGAGGGACTATCATCATTTTTCGAAAGGGACTCGATTCGTAAAAGCAACCATAAGGGACTTTGATGATTTTCTATTTGAGGGACTTGCTTTATACACCCCACTTAACCATTATTCGTAGGCAACGAGAGGGATACCCTTAGAAAGTGAGACGGCGATTAAAATCGACTTACGTGTGTGAAGTGTTTAATTTAATTATCTTATTAAAAATTATCTAAATTTATTTTAAATAACAAACATATTAACACTCCCTAATTACTAACCATGGCAATAATAATTAAAATAATTTACAAAATTACAACCGAGAAATAATTACAAAATTATAGTAATAAAATAGCAAATTAAATGATAAATAATAAATAGTAAATAATAAAGGGGTTAGTTAATAACAATAAATAAAATTAGCAAAAATAATAATAGTAAGCATTATAAATAGGTTAGTGATAAAAATGAATAAGGTTAGTAATAATAATTAAAGATAAATAATGGTTAGTAATAAAAATTAATTACAAGATTAATAAAATTATAATAAGCAAAATTAATAACAAATTAATAGTAATAATAAAGACCAAAAATAATATCAAAAGAAATTAACATGCATAACTACATAATTTTTTAATTCATATACTAATTACTAAATTATAAAATTTTAATTATTATTAACATATATTCATATTATAAGAAAAAGATGGATTTTAAATATCATATTAAAAATTTAATTCTATTATTATATTTACAAATTATTTTTAACTATATATGATTATCCTAAATTAAATTATTTCTAAACATTAAAAGTAAATTAATTTGAAGTATAACTATATTTACGAAATTAAAAAAAAAACAGAATTAAATTTTATTTAAAAAATATTTTAGGGTTTCATAAAATTGGGGTTTTATTTTTAGGGTTTATCTCATTACCTATTTTATTTACAAACATATGTACAAAATTTTTTTTTTAATTAATAAAATAATGACATGTTAACAAATTATTATTTTTTAGTAAAAGAAATAAATATAAGTTTAATCTAATGTAAATATATTATTTTTGAATTTTAGGGATTTTTCTTGAAATTAAAATATTAATTAAAGAATAATAAGAAAAAAGAAGAAAATAGAAAGAAAAAGAAAAGGGAACCTGCTGGGATTTGATCCCAAGACCTCAGGTTTGCAAACAACATCCAGAACCACTAAGCCATCCATACGCAGGTGAAAGTAGAATGAGAATGGTTGGTTTTGTTCTTTGTCTTTGATAAATCCAGAAAAATATGAAAAAAAACAAAAGGCCTGGGGTGGTGTTGAACCCAGGACCTTATGGATATGCATACGCGCGTCTTACCGCCTGGCTGGGAGAGCCTTCCTGTCAACCTGTTGGCCTTGATTCATTATATTTTATGCCTTCCATGATCCTGAAAAATAAACAAAAAAATATGGCCCCAGCATGATTCGAGCCATGGACCTCTCACCAAATACATACGCCTCCTTTCCACTGGGCTACTACTGCCTTGATGATATCAACTTATATTAATATAATAAAATTATTAAACAATTTTTCAAATATCAGAATGCGCGCCATAGGACTTCTTCTTCTCCAATTTACCTGCGATTTTTGCTATGAATTTACATATGAACTTTCCTGCGAGTTCTTCCTGTTCTTCAACCTGCGAAAACGAAACATGGACAAAACAGTTCCGATTTATGAAATTGATTAACATTTTATGATCCATACAGTCCACACAACATCTCTACGTTCTCCAAATCCATTTATATTTGGTGAATTGATGAACCCTAATTTGGAGGTTCAAACCCTAACCATGGCCGTTTCTGTTTCAAGCTCTCATCCTTCAATCAAACTATCCAGAATCATTCTAGGGATCAAAATAAACACAAATCAATCATCAAAAACAGTTCATAATACATATATTGATGGATTCGAAAAAAAATTATTTTAAGACAAAGATGAGTTCGGGTTGATCAACAGGAGGCATATGTGATGCATATGATGGATGTTTCACCATTAGAGAAGTCTCATGAAGCTTGCTATGTACTTATTTTACCTTCAAATGCTTCAAATCCAAAAATCCGAATGTCCCTTATGGAGAGATTTTTTGTGTTTTTGTTCTTACCTCTTGGCTGCTCAAATTCGTGAATGAGCTAGGGTTTGTGTTATGTATATATATGGGATTGATTTAGGTCAGAAAAATCATTTGGTTGTGTGAAGATTTGGTCCAAAAAATATTGAAAAAGATCCTTGTGTAAATTTCAAATATTTGATCATAAGGCCTTACTATTTTGGGAGGAATCTCATGATTTCTTTCTCCTTTGACTCCAATCTATAATTATGAATTTTTAGGAACAAAATCTTCACCCAAAAATAACTTTTCATATTTTTTATTTATTTAAAATGATTTTTAGGAGTTAAATCAATAATAAATAAATAAAAAATAATAAAAATGATGATTTTTGTTCAATTGGGTCGTGCACCATATTAGGAGATGGATTGGGTCATGAATTAGGCAGCCCATTTGGAAAGAAATACTTTTAAGCCTCCATTTTCAACATAAACCATCCTAAAATTGTCCAACTTTGCAAGGGCACATCTCCCTCAATTTTAAAGGTATGAGGGTGTTCTTGGACTTTTTGGAAAGCTTGAAGAGTCCTCTAAACAACCCCATTGGTTTCAGGTCCATATCATTTACCAATCTCAAGTTATGCCCTCTTGAAGTTGTTGACTTTTTGTTGACTTTTGAAATGACCTATAATGTCTTAGATCATATCTTTCAAATGAAGCATTTTTGGGCTTAACCTTCAACATCAAAGTTGTAGAGAATTCAATTTCCTTCAAAATGAGCTTTGGATGGAGACTTGGTGATGAAGTATGTGAAAGTTATGCCTGGTCAAAGTTCAGTTGACTTTTACTGAGGAAACCCTAATTTAGAAACTCCTGATTATTGATGATCTGGAATCTCCTTGATGAATCATGATCAACCCTTGATCAAATGATGAATTTCACTTCATATACTTGATGTTGGCAAAAAATCATGAAGTTTGACCTTGGTTTGACCAAAGTTGACCTCAGTTTGACTTTTTAACTGCATTGACTGATTTTGACTTATCTGATCATTTGACTGAGCAAACTTTTGAGAAAAGTCTTGAAACTTGACATGGGGGTTCTTATACACATATAAGATGTTATGAAACTCATTTGAGGTATTGGAAGTTCATTTAGCCTGATTAAAGTCACAAACCTAATTATGGATGCCCTGCTTAGGAGGTGCATTGTTTGAGGGAATTGTCAACTTCTTTGACCAATTGTGAACTATGTGAACCTTGTGAATCTTCATACAATGTCTTGTGATACCTATGGGAGGTATTGTGAAGCTTGTGAACCTTGTGAACCTCATGAAGTGGCTTTGTAGACCTCATGATCCTCAAGGAAGCTTTGTGATCATTGTGAATCTTGTGAACCTTGTGAACCTTCAAGAAGTGACTTGGAGACTTCATGAATCTCATGAAAGGTCTTGTATATGTTGAGAAACTTGTGAACCTTGTGAGCTTTCAAGAAGTGACTTGTAGACTTCATGAACCTCATGAAAGGTCTTGTATATGTTGAGAAACTTGTGAACCTTGTGAGCCTTCAAGAAGTGACTTGTAGACTTCATGAACCTCATGAAAGGTTATGGAAATGTTGAGAAACTTGTGAACCTTGTGAACCTTCTTAGAACACAAAGTCTTGTATTGTGAGGGCAAATTTTGGGGTGCAACAGCTGCCCCTGTTCAATTTTCTGAAACCTGAGGGGTTAGATTGGTATATTTGCCAGTCGTAACCTGGAAGGTTGAAGGGGATTGAACACAAAAGCCCAAAAATTTGCACTCACCAGTACATAGAGTGATATTGATGGTTGGTTGATCATGATTGAGTGGGCTTAAAGATGCCACTAGGGGAAAGTTTTTCAGCAGTATAATGAGTGTCGGGAGTCTGGAGTGATACTGATGTAACAGCATGTCTTCATGAGGATAGAGCAATCAATAATGATAACCCTAAAGCAGTCTTGAAGAAATAATATGATTTCAGGAGGATAGAGCAATGATAACTCTAAAGCAGTCTTGAAGTAATGATTTCAGGAGGATAGAGTAATGAATAGCTCTAAAGCAGTCTTGAAATAATAGGATGGCTTTAGGAGGATAGAGCAATGAATAGCTCTAAAGCAGTCTTGAAGTAATAATGTGATATGTCTTCAGGAGGATAGAGCAATCAATAATGATAACTCCAAAGCAGTCTTGAAGTAATGATTTCAGGAGGATAGAGCAATGGATAGCTCTAAAGCAGTCTTGAAATAATAATATGATTTCAGGAAGATAGAGCAATGAATAGCTCTAAAGCAGTTCTGAAGTAATGATTTCAGGAGGATAGAGCCATCAATAATGACAACTCCAAAGCAGTCTTGAAATAATGATTTCAGGAGGATAGAGCCATCAATAATGACAACTCCAAAGCAGTCTTGAAATAATGATTTCAGGAGGATAGAGCCATCAATAATGACAACTCCAAAGCAGTCTTGAAATAATGGCTTCAGGAGGATAGAGCAATCAATAATGATAACTCTAAAGCAGTCTTGAAGTAATGGCTTCAGGAGGATAGAGCAATCAATAATGATAACTCTAAAGCAGTCTTGAAGTAATGGCTTCAGGAGGATAGAGCCATCAATAATGATAACTCTAAAGCAGTCTTGAAGTAATGGCTTCAGGAGGATAGAGCTATCAATAATGACAACTCCAAAGCAGTCTTGAAATAATGATTTCAGGAGGATAGAGCCATCAATAATGACAACTCCAAAGCAGTCTTGAAATAATGGCTTCAGGAGGATAGAGCAATCAATAATGATAACTCTAAAGCAGTCTTGAAGTAATGGCTTCAGGAGGATAGAGCAATCAATAATGATAACTCTAAAGCAGTCTTGAAGTAATGGCTTCAGGAGGATAGAGCCATCAATAATGATAACTCTAAAGCAGTCTTGAAGTAATGAGAAGTCATCAGGAGGATAAAGTAACCCTGAGGTGACGATAAAGCAGTCCTGAAGATCATAAGTTTGTTTGTTGAGTAATTAACCTGAAACAAGGTAGCTTTTGTATAATAACATTAGTTTATGCTTTATGTATGCATGTATGATATGATGCACTTAGGTAATGTACTATATGTCTATGGATATATATGCTATGGTATGATGTAAATGATGTATGTATGATATGATACTGCCGGAAGCGTCTGGATATCTTCGTATAATAACTGCTGGCCAGGGAAAACAAATCCCGATTCGTTGCTGAGGAATATATAACTCTCCGTCTGCTGGGGATAACAGGGTATAGATAACCTCCCGTATGCTGGGGATAGTAAGGTATATATAACCTTCGTCTTCGTTTGATAATAGGATAACATCCCGTCTTCGTTCGTCGTACCTTTATTGGAAAGTAATTTCCCGAATATCCGTATGAGGATAAAAGAGATGGATATAAATTCCAGGGGAGATGAGACCTTATGAAGATGGATTTGCCCTACTGAGGGATTTGTGATTGTTTTGTAAGGGTGAACCGGCGAAGCTTCGTTGAAATCCTTCCCTCGTTCGTCCTTAGTAAATATTATTACTGCATTTTCATGCATTTCTGGTAAACATTAATCATATTCAAAAGCATGATGCATTCAGACACAACCAATGGACGTTTCGCTTATGTAAATAAGGTAAAAGTAAATCTGGATTCAGAGGGAAAAGTAAAGCTGAACTTGAAAACAGAATTGTTTCAACTTCGAGAGTGTATCACTAATTGGATTTAGAGCTCCTGAAATTCGTAACTTTCCTGAATACCTTCCCAGAAATCTTCATAACTGGATCTGAAGACATGATACTGACACCATCTGATACTACTGGTGTAGACTATTAATTTCCACCATGGCTTCTGCTGAGAATCCCAAATCAGGGTAGAGGACTGTGTCTTCAAGTTGTAATGGACCATGTGCTCTCCGGATACTATATTTGAAAAGAAAGTATTGCCCCCTGGTTGAGGATGAATTGTCCCATAATGGAAGTATCTGTAATGAGCCATCTCAAAAGAAACAAGTAGAATGTCCCATAAGCATATGCCCCTGGCATTACGAACTTTGCGATGTTATCCTCAGTAATTTAGACAGATGTGGAGATCTGCCCCTGGATACTTAAACAGAACTGAATCCTGTCTTGATTGCCCCATATGAGATAGGCAGTATCATGGTCTGCCCCCTTGATTGGGAGATAATGCCTATGCCCCTTTGTATACATGGACTTTGATCCAGGAAGCAAATTTGCTTATTGGAAGGACTCGGGTTCATTGAACATTCATCCTGTAAACTTCTCCATTTGTCAAACACTCAGGTATATGCAAACAAATATATTCAAAAATGCAATGCTTATGTCTGTCTTGAAAAACTGTTTATTTTTTTATTTATTTTTTTCTTGAAAACTGCGATATTAACTCCAGTTTTATAACAAGCCCTAAAGGAGTCAGGATACCTTTTTTGTAGCAGTACGCTTTCGAACTAACCATGCTTCAGTTAGGACTTTTAAAGGGTTATAACGTGGCCTGGTTCATGGTTTAAAAACAAAGGATAAAGGCTCAAATTTTATTTGTACCCAACCCAATCTACATGATGTTCTTCAGTCCTATACTCAGTTAACTTATGCATTGAGATTCCACAGAAGTGTGGTGTTGTAATATTGATATTTTGTGATGGTTTGGCAACCAAAAGTTTATTTGAACCTTCAGTCATCTTTCTTTGTTGAGGATTTATAGTGACCTCTTTTTCTTCTTTTTGACTTTATTATCCCTTCTTTTTGCCTGAACTGCTTATTTCAAGATTACAGTCAGTGGGATGTCTTAATGTTTTACTAAGTCTCCTTCATAGGTTTTGACCTAGTGAATTGTTCCTTTGCTGGATATTGACTGTCAGGTTTCATGATTACAGAGAACCATCATTAGTTGTGTACAACACATACATTTGGCATATTTTGAGTTAACTGAGTAACTACCCTGCCCCAGGTTATGAATAAGGGTTTTAATTTGTGCAAGAAT
This sequence comes from Lathyrus aphaca, assembly GCA_963966055.1. Taxonomy (NCBI): domain Eukaryota; kingdom Viridiplantae; phylum Streptophyta; class Magnoliopsida; order Fabales; family Fabaceae; genus Lathyrus; species Lathyrus aphaca. The sequence continues at coordinate 506,538,490 of OZ014522.1, read as the reverse complement.
AAAAACTCCTACTTCATAGGCTCAAAAGGGTTGACTAGGGATTAACTTCCTTATATCTCCACTGTTTTAGGAATTGAAACAATGCCTGTACATCGTCAGCATAGTCTGTTCAAAAGCATACTGCATAAGATTATGGTATTGTTTTCGTCATCCTCCCTCTACAGGCTTATAGCTTTATCAGGAGTTAAATATCACAAGATAGAAATAAGAAACAAAATTTTTTTTTTTTTTTTTAAAATATAGTGAAACGAATGGATTAATTCAAGACAAACATACGCAATGCATTAATGAAAACAAAAGTTTTAACATAATAGTAAATGTTCAAACAAATAAAAGAAGTTACAAATGAAAATTCAAATGCTGTCCCATCCAGTTGGCTGAATGTCCTCAATTGCAATCTGTGAACTTGGAGGAGCAGTATACTTCACCATGAAATCAAGTTTACCACTTGGATGTCCCAAGGTGCCCCATATTTCAACAGGGACAGGTAGGCTTTCTTTCTTGCAAACTTGGGCAACTTGTCTTGCAGCTTCAATGTTTGATGGATGATAGTAGAACTCAACTTGACCCTCTGGGGTAACTTCTAGGATTCCTTCGTCAATCAGGTCTTGGATCTTTTCCTTCAATGCCCAACAACTATTAGTATCATGTCCAGGGCTGTTGGAGTGGTACTCACACCTTGCCCTGGGATTATAGCGAGGAGAGGAAATTTTAGGATTTTTAGGAGACTTTTCCAAGGAAACCAACTTCATCTCCAACAGGCATTGCAGAACTTGTGACATTGGAGTGCTGAACTTGATAAACTGCCTTCTACCTTTCTGGTGTTGAGGTGGATTAACCTTATCAGGTCTTTCTTCTTCAATTGAAGAATAGTCAATGGCAACCGGTCTCTTACCCTCTTTTATCTTCATCCTCCTTTCAACCAAATCAGCTTGTTTTAACGGAGGTTGACTGACAATTAGATCCCTGACTCTATCACCTTGAAGTTTGTGGACAAAGGTTCTTAGCTCTTTTTGCCCCTGAGCTAAACTTTGAATAAGAGCCCCCTGGCCATTCATCTGGATCCTCATTCCTGTCATCTCAGTTTGTAGTTGTTTCAGCTGATCATCCTTGTTGTCCTCAGGATTTTTCTTCTTAGCCAGCAGTGTCTTCAATTCATCCTGCCCCTTGGACAGGTTCAAGATCAGCTCTTGGAACTGTGCATTTTGTGCCTGGAGATCCTTAACTGATTGTTCAAGTGCCATTGCTGAAATAAACAGCGAGAAGATGAGAAACCTGTGCGCAATTATAAACCTGTGATGCGATGAAATGATATGGGAATGCATATGCAATGTTTTCAAGGACCGCAGGATTTAAATTTGCTTAAACAAACAAGAAAGTAACTTTTTATTAGTAATAATTTGTTTTGCCTTTTAGGCTTACAAAAAATGAAAGTGAAATAAGTACAAAAGATGGGGTTTTAAGTCTCCCATGGACGTTTCCTTTTTGTATTGAGGTATGAGTTGAGGTTTCGTTCCTCATGAAGTTGCTTTGTGAGCTCTAGGATTCTTGCTTGGCTTGCTTTGTAATGAGCCTCGAAAGTATCCCTTTGCTCCTTCAGTTGGATCCATGATCTCTGCAAGTCTTCCTTATCAGTAGGCATGTCTGGGTGAAGGATGGTATAAGCTGTGTCTCCTTCAGCAACAGGTTCCATGGTAACTGGTAGGACGGCAGGATATGGCATCATGAGTGTCTGAGCACGAGATCGTACCCATCTGAGATAAGCCTTCATAGGAATAGTATACTTAGGCTCCAATGTCTTGCTGTCAACCTTGTTTACTTTTCCCCAAGCTCGTATGAATCTCTGACGGTAACCTTGAAGATCGTTGTCGTAGTCAAACACAATGCCCTGGATTAACATGTCACGTGGACCATCACTCCGAGCGTAACCAAACTGTCGTAAAGCTAGTGAAGGGTTGTAGGTGATGCCTCCTCTTATGCCTAGAAGTGGCACATTAGGAAACTCCCCACAACGGTCAATGATAATGACATTCTCCATAGATCTGGAGCACCAATGAATATCTGAGTGAGAAAGTGACATGATCCTCTTGGACCATCTGAATCCTTGCTCATTCTTCATTACCGAGCGAGGAAGGTGAGAAATAAACCACCTAGAAAGTAAAGGTATGCAGCACATCAAAGTTCCTCTTGCCCTTGTAGTACGGGTATGAAGAGAATGAAGGATGTCTCCCAGCAATGTAGGCACTGGATTGTGACTCAGGAAAATGTTGATGGCATGAACATCTATGAACTGATCTGGATTGGGGAACAATACTAAGCCGTATATCAGCAAGGCTAAGATCTCCTCAAAAGCATCATGACTCATGGCCTCCAAGAACATTTGAGCTTTATCCACTAATACCTTGGCAAGGATACTCTTAACTCCACTTCTCGTCTCTAGAACAATGTCAGACTTCTTCAGATGTAGGGCTGCAGCAATAATCTCTGGTTTAAGCTCCTTCTCCAAGCCTGTGAAGGGTCTTTGATCAAGAACAGGTATACCCAGAAGCTTAGAGAACTCCTCCATGGTAGGGACTAACTGATAGTCGGGGAATGTGAAGCAATGGTGCTTAGGGTCAAAGAACTGAAACAGGACACTCATCATGTCTTCACTGAACCCTGAAGTGACTAGATCCAATAAGTGACCATGTCTCTTGATAAACTGGGAATGATCAGACACTTGAGAAACTAACTCTTTAAGCTTAGTAGGTATGCCCACAAAGTTGATCCTGATGGTGTTTCTACGAACAGAAGCCATGACCTGCAACAAAGAACAAAGATAAATCCTTTGGTCCTTGAAATGGTTAGGAAACATGGTATGCTCATGATGCATGATGATGTCATGATGTTACGTTCAATCACAAACATGTGGCACACACAAACAAGTCACACCATAGCCCTAGGTTTAAAGGCTTGCATGAGGTTTAAGGTAAGTACCCTCCCCTGAAGTTAGTTGGTTCATCCTGTCCTACAAAAGTAACCAGGTTCTAAGGGATCTCAATATCATTGATCCTTCGCAAGGGTGGTTGATCAGAAGGCAACTTACTTGCCAACCAAAACCCTCCAAGTTTAAGATCTCAATGAGCGTAGCATCGAGTGTCAACCAACTTCAGTCTGCACCAAAGCCGGCTACCTCACTACTTTCTAAAGGCCAAGATGAGTTAACTAGGGTTCTAAAAGTCAGTTAGTGCATTGACAACATATGGCAGCCTCAATATTATCCTCAACTTGACTTAAGGAATATAAGCACCAACCAAGAAGTCGCACTAACTATGGCCACCAGATCAACCGTGTCGATATACGTCGCACAGTTTCCTTGGTCTATTGCCATTTACCTAAGGTACACTAGATCCGGGTTAGGACCTTTCACACATAAGAGCACCCCAACAAGTAATATAAAACAAACAAGGCAAACAATTTAAAGTGATCTTATTTCCTAAGGGTACCCCTCTTAAATAGATCCCCAGCAGAGTTGCCAGTTCTGTAACCCGGTGAACTGACTTTAAACAATGTTGCGGATAGCAAGAGTCGCCACCGACTTTTATTTTATCCATAAGGAAAGGTTATAAAAGAACAGGAAAGACCTTAGAGAATATTTTGGGTCCGGGGGGTAGGTTATGAAAAGGGAAGGTGTTAGCACCCTTTTCATCCATGGTTATCCATGGGCTCTTAGGTACTTAAGCTCACTTTTGAATTGTTTTGAAAGTGTAGTGTGTGAATAGAAAATTTTCAGAATAGTTAATAAATAATCCATGTAAGGATGTGTTAAAAACTTGTTTGAAAATTTGTTTGAAAATTTGTTTAAGTGTGAAAAAGTTTTGAAGTGAGCAAGTATCTAGGAGTGACCTACCCTAATGTTTAAGGTCTTTCTTATTCTTTATTCTTTCCTTTAGTAAGACTATCCCTACTATAATGGAGTAGGTAGTCCTTACTTCGGATGTTAAGGGACATGTGAGGGACAATTTGATTTTTAAGGCAATGGTGGGGTGTAATAAGCAAACTGGAGGGACTATCATCATTTTTCGAAAGGGACTCGATTCGTAAAGGCAACCATAAGGGACTTTGATGATTTTCTATTTGAGGGACTTGCTTTATACACCCCACTTAACCATTATTCGTAGGCAACGAGAGGGATACCCTTAGAAAGTGAGACGGCGATTAAAATCGACTTACGTGTGTGAAGTGTTTAATTTAATTATCTTATTAAAAATTATCTAAATTTATTTTAAATAACAAACATATTAACACTCCCTAATTACTAACCATGGCAATAATAATTAAAATAATTTACAAAATTACAACCGAGAAATAATTACAAAATTATAGTAATAAAATAGCAAATTAAATGATAAATAATAAATAGTAAATAATAAAGGGGTTAGTTAATAACAATAAATAAAATTAGCAAAAATAATAATAGTAAGCATTATAAATAGGTTAGTGATAAAAATGAATAAGGTTAGTAATAATAATTAAAGATAAATAATGGTTAGTAATAAAAATTAATTACAAGATTAATAAAATTATAATAAGCAAAATTAATAACAAATTAATAGTAATAATAAAGACCAAAAATAATATCAAAAGAAATTAACATGCATAACTACATAATTTTTTAATTCATATACTAATTACTAAATTATAAAATTTTAATTATTATTAACATATATTCATATTATAAGAAAAAGATGGATTTTAAATATCATATTAAAAATTTAATTCTATTATTATATTTACAAATTATTTTTAACTATATATGATTATCCTAAATTAAATTATTTCTAAACATTAAAAGTAAATTAATTTGAAGTATAACTATATTTACGAAATTAAAAAAAAAACAGAATTAAATTTTATTTAAAAAATATTTTAGGGTTTCATAAAATTGGGGTTTTATTTTTAGGGTTTATCTCATTACCTATTTTATTTACAAACATATGTACAAAAATTTTTTTTTAATTAATAAAATAATGACATGTTAACAAATTATTATTTTTTAGTAAAAGAAATAAATATAAGTTTAATCTAATGTAAATATATTATTTTTGAATTTTAGGGATTTTTCTTGAAATTAAAATATTAATTAAAGAATAATAAGAAAAAAGAAGAAAATAGAAAGAAAAAGAAAAGGGAACCTGCTGGGATTTGATCCCAAGACCTCAGGTTTGCAAACAACATCCAGAACCACTAAGCCATCCATACGCAGGTGAAAGTAGAATGAGAATGGTTGGTTTTGTTCTTTGTCTTTGATAAATCCAGAAAAATATGAAAAAAAACAAAAGGCCTGGGGTGGTGTTGAACCCAGGACCTTATGGATATGCATACGCGCGTCTTACCGCCTGGCTGGGAGAGCCTTCCTGTCAACCTGTTGGCCTTGATTCATTATATTTTATGCCTTCCATGATCCTGAAAAATAAACAAAAAAATATGGCCCCAGCATGATTCGAGCCATGGACCTCTCACCAAATACATACGCCTCCTTTCCACTGGGCTACTACTGCCTTGATGATATCAACTTATATTAATATAATAAAATTATTAAACAATTTTTCAAATATCAGAATGCGCGCCATAGGACTTCTTCTTCTCCAATTTACCTGCGATTTTTGCTATGAATTTACATATGAACTTTCCTGCGAGTTCTTCCTGTTCTTCAACCTGCGAAAACGAAACATGGACAAAACAGTTCCGATTTATGAAATTGATTAACATTTTATGATCCATACAGTCCACACAACATCTCTACGTTCTCCAAATCCATTTATATTTGGTGAATTGATGAACCCTAATTTGGAGGTTCAAACCCTAACCATGGTCGTTTCTGTTTCAAGCTCTCATCCTTCAATCAAACTATCCAGAATCATTCTAGGGATCAAAATAAACACAAATCAATCATCAAAAACAGTTCATAATACATATATTGATGGATTCGAAAAAAAATTATTTTAAGACAAAGATGAGTTCGGGTTGATCAACAGGAGGCATATGTGATGCATATGATGGATGTTTCACCATTAGAGAAGTCTCATGAAGCTTGCTATGTACTTATTTTACCTTCAAATGCTTCAAATCCAAAAATCCGAATGTCCCTTATGGAGAGATTTTTTGTGTTTTTGTTCTTACCTCTTGGCTGCTCAAATTCGTGAATGAGCTAGGGTTTGTGTTATGTATATATATGGGATTGATTTAGGTCAGAAAAATCATTTGGTTGTGTGAAGATTTGGTCCAAAAAATATTGAAAAAGATCCTTGTGTAAATTTCAAATATTTGATCATAAGGCCTTACTATTTTGGGAGGAATCTCATGATTTCTTTCTCCTTTGACTCCAATCTATAATTATGAATTTTTAGGAACAAAATCTTCACCCAAAAATAACTTTTCATATTTTTTATTTATTTAAAATGATTTTTAGGAGTTAAATCAATAATAAATAAATAAAAAATAATAAAAATGATGATTTTTGTTCAATTGGGTCGTGCACCATATTAGGAGATGGATTGGGTCATGAATTAGGCAGCCCATTTGGAAAGAAATACTTTTAAGCCTCCATTTTCAACATAAACCATCCTAAAATTGTCCAACTTTGCAAGGGCACATCTCCCTCAATTTTAAAGGTATGAGGGTGTTCTTGGACTTTTTGGAAAGCTTGAAGAGTCCTCTAAACAACCCCATTGGTTTCAGGTCCATATCATTTACCAATCTCAAGTTATGCCCTCTTGAAGTTGTTGACTTTTTGTTGACTTTTGAAATGACCTATAATGTCTTAGATCATATCTTTCAAATGAAGCATTTTTGGGCTTAACCTTCAACATCAAAGTTGTAGAGAATTCAATTTCCTTCAAAATGAGCTTTGGATGGAGACTTGGTGATGAAGTATGTGAAAGTTATGCCTGGTCAAAGTTCAGTTGACTTTTACTGAGGAAACCCTAATTTAGAAACTCCTGATTATTGATGATCTGGAATCTCCTTGATGAATCATGATCAACCCTTGATCAAATGATGAATTTCACTTCATATACTTGATGTTGGCAAAAAATCATGAAGTTTGACCTTGGTTTGACCAAAGTTGACCTCAGTTTGACTTTTTAACTGCATTGACTGATTTTGACTTATCTGATCATTTGACTGAGCAAACTTTTGAGAAAAGTCTTGAAACTTGACATGGGGGTTCTTATACACATATAAGATGTTATGAAACTCATTTGAGGTATTGGAAGTTCATTTAGCCTGATTAAAGTCACAAACCTAATTATGGATGCCCTGCTTAGGAGGTGCATTGTTTGAGGGAATTGTCAACTTCTTTGACCAATTGTGAACTATGTGAACCTTGTGAATCTTCATACAATGTCTTGTGATACCTATGGGAGGTATTGTGAAGCTTGTGAACCTTGTGAACCTCATGAAGTGGCTTTGTAGACCTCATGATCCTCAAGGAAGCTTTGTGATCATTGTGAATCTTGTGAACCTTGTGAACCTTCAAGAAGTGACTTGGAGACTTCATGAATCTCATGAAAGGTCTTGTATATGTTGAGAAACTTGTGAACCTTGTGAGCTTTCAAGAAGTGACTTGTAGACTTCATGAACCTCATGAAAGGTCTTGTATATGTTGAGAAACTTGTGAACCTTGTGAGCCTTCAAGAAGTGACTTGTAGACTTCATGAACCTCATGAAAGGTTATGGAAATGTTGAGAAACTTGTGAACCTTGTGAACCTTCTTAGAACACAAAGTCTTGTATTGTGAGGGCAAATTTTGGGGTGCAACAACCACACAGCTTGCTTTTTCTCTTTGTATTCTTTGGCACAGATCTTTGAATACATCAAACACATCAGACTTTTCTTTGATGAAATTTATCCATGTATATCTTGAAAAGTCATCAACAACCACATATGCATACCTTTTTCCCCCAAGACTCTCAACCTGCATTGGTCCCATAAGATCCATATGCAATAATTCCAAAACTTTGGAAGTTGTCAGATGTTGGAGCTTTGGATGTGACATCTTGGTTTGCTTGCCTATTTGACATTCACCACATACTTTGCCTTCATCAATCTTCAGTCTTGGAATACCCCTTACAGCCTCCATAGATATGATCTTCTTTATTCCTCTGAGATGAAGATGACCCAGTCTTTGGTGCCACAGCTTCACTTCTTCTTCTTTGGCTAAGGAGCAAGTTGAAGTGAGACTGAAATCTTGAGGTTCCCACATATAGCAGTTGTCTTTAGATCTGTCTCCTCTCATGACAACCTTTTGTTCTTTATCAGACACTGTGCATTTAGTTTTAGTAAAGTTTACATTGTAACCTTGATCACATAATTGACTTATGCTGATCAAGTTAGCAGTCAATCCTTTTACCAGCAGCACATCATCTAGTCTTGGTACATCTGGGCAGTCCAAAGTCCCAACTCCCTTGATCTCTCCTTTATCTCCATCTCCAAAGGTTACATATTTGGATGAGTGTGACTTTAAATCTACCAGCAGATTCTTAAGTCCAGTCATATGCCTTGAGCATCCATTGTCAAAGTACCAGTCTTCCTTAGCTGATACTCTGAGAGATGTATGAGCTATATAGGCACAATATTCTTTGACCATTTTTGCCTGTTGTGAGGTTTCCTTTGATGCCTCTGCCCTGTGTAGTGTTCATCTTTAGAGCTCCAAGGTTGTTTGTTGAACTTGTTCTTGGGCATGTATTTATAGCTTTGATCAGCATGAAGACTAGCTTTAGGTACCCATACTTTCTTGATGACCTCTGTCTTCTGCTTAGGGGGTTGCTGATGTCTTTGATTTTGATGTCCATGCAGCACTTTCTTGGTGATCTCTGTCTTTTGCTTAGGGGGTTGTTGATATCTCTGATTTGGATGTGCAGCTTGTAGCAAAAAGGTTTGATGTGACCAAACCTTCCACAATGATGACATCTCCATCTTTGATACTTCTTTTTCATCATGTTCTTTTCATGATGTTAGGACATCTTGTTTGACTTTATGGGATTTGAAGTTGTTTTGCTGGTGCTAGCCTCAAACTTTTGAGCTTTATTAAATCCCAGCCCAATTCTATCCCCTGAGTGCTTGTTGTTGTTGAGAATGACATCCAGTGTGTTTGAGCTACTGTTCAGCATTCTGACAGATTTGGACATATGCTCCAACTTGGAGTTGAGAAGGCTTACTTCACTTTTCAAAGTGTCAATGATCTCTAGATTACTTGTCTTTTCAACCTTTAATGCCTCAATCTGCTTCTTCTGCTTTATATTCTCCATGCATACTTCAGTGCTCCTTTTACACAGCATCTTGTATGATTCTTCAAGCTCTTCAAAAGTCAGCTCCTCATCACTGGATCCCCCTTCAGATTCACATACTCCAGCTAGAGCAGTGATGTGCTTTGCAGATTCTTCTTCTGATTCACATCCTGAGTCTTCATCTGACCAGGTCACAGAGAGACCTTTCTTCTGTTTCTTTAGATAGGTAGGGCATTCATTTCTGATGTGTCCATATCCTTCACATCCATGACATTGAATCCCTTTTCCTTGGTTGGTCTTCTCATCATAATTTGACCTTCTATTTGCATCATAAGGTCTTTTATTCTTAGAAGAGTTTGAGTTTCTTCCACTTGGTCTGAACCTGCTATCCATTCTTTTGAGAATCTTGTTGAATTGTCTTCCAAGCATAGCAATTGTTTCTGATAAATTTTCTTCAGGGTCTGCTTCATGATTTTCTTCTTCTTTATCAGTATTTGAAACCAAGGCTATGCTTTTGTTTTTCTTCACAATTGTATCATTCATTCCCATCTCAAATGTTTGAAGGGAACCAATGAGCTCTTCAACCTTCATTGTGCATATGTCCTGAGCTTCTTCTATTGCAGTAACCTTCATGTCAAATCTTTTTGGTAAAGATCTGAGAATCTTTCTTACCAGCTTTTCATCACTCATCTTCTCTCCCAAAGCACCAGAAGTATTAGCTATTTCCAAGATGTTCATGTAAAACTCATGAATTGTCTCATCTTCCTACATTCTCAAGTTTTCAAACTTGGTGGTGAGAAGTTGAAGTCTTGACATCTTCACCTTTGATGTTCCTTCATGAGTGGTTTTGAGAGTGTCCCAAACATCTTTGGCCAGCTCACAGTGATGCACAAGTCTGAATATGTTCCTATCAAGTGATTTTAAGAATGCTACCATTTTTGGCTTCCAGTAGTCATAGTTGGATCCATCCAATATAGGTGGTCTATACACAGATCCTACATCTCTGTCCATGTTCCCAAAATTTGCAGTCCCTAGATCTCACCCAGTTAAACAGGCAGGGTTCCTGCTCTGATGCCAATTGAAATTCTGGGATCAGGTACGTGATGTCGAATGAGATGTTTAAACACTTGAAGACTTAAACAAAACTTAAAGTGCAAGTAAATTAAATAACACAGGAAATTGTTAACCCAGTTCAGTGTATCTCCACACTTACATCTAGGGGCTACCAAGCCAGGAAGGAAATCCAATATAAGTAATATTAATTCTGGACTTAAAGCACTCAGTTTAATCCTTCACTTAATATCTACCCAATGCAATTTCTACCTAAGACACAACTTAGATATGAATACCAACTCACTCCCCCTCAATTACACAGTGATATGTTACAAGTTTAATAAAATTGAAGTCACACTTCAAACACAACAGCTTGATTTTACTTAACAGTATCAATCAAGACACAATACACTTTTTGCTTAAAAGCTCATAAAGTGATACACAACTAAAACCTGCTATTAAACACAAACACCCTATTTAGTCTTCTTAATTTCGTACTTTATTCTGAGAGTTTCTGTTCCTTAAATAGATACTTGGATTTTGGGCTTTCTGTAGATTATCCAGTCCTGATACGCATGCTGTCATCACCTTGAATTAGGGTTTGTTACTTCCTTGATTCTAGGTGAGGTAGTTATTCTGTTATACTGAAATCAGATAACTAAGCTCCCTACAGATGCGCCTTGTATTGTTTATCCATTCACAATTAATTCCAGATAAATTCCCTGAATTTACTCAGTTCTGTTTCGCATCATTTAAGTCTGGTAGTAGGTTTGAGATGTCACAACATCTGGTGTGACATCCTGATGTCTGAACTTAATTCATTAACTTATACAATGTCACAACATCTGGTGTGACATCCTGAACTAAGTTCATTAACTTATACTCTGTTTGATAATGTCACAACATCTGGTGTGACATCCTGAACTAAGTTCAACACTTCTTGTTGGTCAAAAATTCTGCCAATTATAAACATCTACAAAGCTTTTGTTCTTTTTTTGTATATGATGGCATTTTCGTAGGCAGATTGTCTGAGCTCTTCTAATTTGTGGATATCAAGGATACGTTTTTCACCAGCAGTCAAGTAATCCAAATTCAAAGTTTTGATGGCCCAATAGGCCTTATGCTCCAACTCAAAAGGTAAGTGACATGATTTTCCATAGACCAGTTGATAAGGGGTTGTTCCTATAGGGGTTTTGAAAGCGGTTCTATAGGCCCATAATGTTTCTTGAAGTTTCTGCGACCAATCTTTTCTAGATATAGAGATAGTATTCTCAAGAATTTTTTTGATCTCCCTATTAGATACTTCCACTTAACCATTGGTCTGTGGGTGGTATGGTGTTGCTACTCTATGCTTAACTCCATACTTGCTCAAAAGTTTATCAAATATTCTTGATATGAAGTGTGATCCTCCATCACTTATGACTAAACGGGGGGTTCTAAACCTGGGAAATATATAGTTTTTGAATAATTTGATGACTAATCTGGTGTCGTTCGTGGGTGCGGCGATAACTTCAATCCATTTAGACATGTAGTCAACAGCTACTAAGATGTACTGATTTCCTCAAGATGGTGGGAACGGTCCCATAAAGTCTATACCCCATACGTCAAAGAGTTCTACTTCTTGGATATTTCTTAGAGGCATTTCATTACGTCTTGAAATATTTCCTGTACGTTGGCATTTGTCACACTTGACAATGAAAGCATGGACATCACGTCACACAGTAGGTCAGAACAGGCCAGCTTGAAGAATCTTGGAGTAGGTCTTAGATGTGCTCGCATGTCCACCACAGGGTGCAGAGTGACAATGCTCAATTATATTATGTACCTCTTCTCCTGGAACACAACGGTGGAAAATTCCATCTTTACCTCTCTTGAAAAGAAATGGTTTGTCCCAATAGAAGTTTCTCACATCACTATAGAACTTCTTCTTCCAGTCGTAGTTTAGATCAGGGGGTATGATGTCAGCGGCTAGATAATTAACAAAGTCTGCATACCAAGGTACATTACTTATGGCTAAGGATTTATGAGAATGCTCATGTGGGTCTGGGTTATCATCTTCAATTGTTTCTAGTTGGGCTATCAGTCTATCATAGGCAAAATCGTCATTTATGGGTACTGAGTCAGGTTTCAGGTATTCTAGCCTAGATAGGTGATCAGCTACTACATTATTTATGCCTTTCTTATCACGGATATCTAAATCAAACTCTTGCAGTAATAGAATCCATCGAAGTAACCTAGGTTTGGCATCCTTTTTACTTAGTAAGTAACGAATGGCAGCATGGTCGGTGTAAACTATAATTTTGGCTCCTACTAGATAAGATCTAAATTTGTCTATGGCGAAAACTACAGCTAGGAGCTCTTTTTCGGTTGTTGTGTAGTTGAGTTGTGCAGCGTCTAGGGTTCTACTGGCATAATAAATTACGTGTAACTTTTTATCTTTTCTCTGACCTAGAACGGCTCCAACAGCATAGTCACTAGCGTCACACATTATCTCAAACGGTTCTGACCAATCAGGGGGTTTCATTATAGGTGCTGAAATCAGAGCTTGCTTCAGAAGATTAAATGCTTCAGTGCATTTTTCATCGAAGATGAATTCAGCATCTTTCATTAAAAGACCAGTTAAGGGCTTTGTTATCTTGGAGAAGTCCTTGATAAAACGTCGGTAAAATCCGGCATGTCCAAGAAAACTTCTTATCTCCCTGATAGTCTTCGGCGGTTTTAGATTCTCTATGACTTCTATTTTAGCTTTATCTACCTCTATACTTTTTTCGGAAACTATATGTCCTAAAACAATCCCTTCGGTGACCATGAAATGGCATTTTTCCCAATTTAGCACAAGGTTTACCTCCACACATCTTTTCAGGATTTTCTCAAGGTTGATAAGACAATTTTTGAAATCAGATCCACAAACTGAGAAATTATCCATAAATACTTCCATGATTCCATCTAAATAGTCTGCAAAGATAGACATCATGCAGCGTTGGAAAGTGGCAGGGGCATTACAGAGTCCAAAAGGCATTCTTCTATAGGCAAAAGTTCCAACAGGGCATGTAAAGGTAGTTTTTTCTTGATCTTCGGGGTGAATAGGTATTTGGAAGAATCCTGAATATCCATCTAGGTAACAAAAGTAAGAGTGTCTGGCTAGGCGCTCCAACATTTGGTCTATGAATGGTAATGGGAAATGGTCCTTCCTAGTTGCTTTATTTAATTTTCTATAGTCTATGCACATACGCCAACCTCCATCGGTTCTTTTTGCTACAGGTTCGCCCTTCTCGTTTTGAACAACTGTGATGCCTCCCTTTTTAGGTACTACATGCACAGGACTCACCCATTTATTGTCCGAGATCTGATATATTATACCTGCCTCTAGTAACTTAAGAAATTCAGTCTTAACTACATTACTCATCATAGGATTTATTCTTCGTTGGTGTTCTCTGGAAGTTTTTGAATCTTCTTCAAGCAAAATCCGATGCATGCATACAGATGGGCTTATTCCTTTTAGATCTGAGATCTTATATCCTAAGGATGAGGGGTACCTTCGTAAAACATCTAATAATTGGTTTGTTTCTTCTTGGTTTAAGGTAGCACTGACTATAACTGGACGGTTCATTTCTTCATCGAGAAATTCATATCTCAGGTTTTTAGGTAGTTCCTTAAGTTTTACGGTTGGTTTCATATGGCAAGGCATAGGATCTGGGATAAGAGATAAACATTCGTGAAGGTTATCATCAATGTAGGGTTTTTTATAATTGTCATCTTCCAAAATAAGGGTTGAAGGCAATTTTATAGATTCAGTTTCTTCTTCTTGTTCTAATTCCCTAATGCATTCATCAATGATATCTAAGGCATAACAAGCATCTCCTATTACAGGTGCCATAAGAAATTTTGAAAGTATAAATTATATCTTCTCGTCACTTACCTCGAAGGTTAGTTTCCCGTTTTTAACATCTATTACGGCTCCAGCAGTTGATAAGAACGGTCTACCTAGGAGGATTGGTATGTCGTCATCTTCTTTAATGTCCATAACAACAAAATCAGTAGGTATAAACAGCTGACTTATCCTAACAGGGACGTATTCAAGTATGCCTATAGGGTATTTAACGGATCTATCGGCTAATTGAAGTGACATCTTAGTAGGTTGTAATTCTCCTAAGTTTAATCTCTCACAAACTGCTAAAGGCATTAAGCTCACACTAGCTCCTAAGTCTAGAAAAGCTTTTTCGATGACATGATTCCCCAAAATACAAGGAATGGAAAAATTTCCGAGATCTTTATCTTTCTTTGCTAACCTATTTTCGGAAATAGAATTACATTCCACGTGTTTCGGATCTTCAAGTCTACGTTTATTTGTAAGTATGTCTTTGAGAAACTTAGCGTAAGAAGGTATTTGGGTGATGGCTTCTGTAAAGGGGATTTCTGCGTGAAGTTTTTCTATAACCTTAACAAATATTTGATATTGATTCTCGATTTGGGTTTTCTTTAATCTTTGAGGGCATGGTATTGGTGGTTTGTATGGAGGTGGTGGTACATAGGCTTTGTTTTTAGGTTCTTCTCCTTTTTCTTGACTTTCCGGGTTTTCAGATTCCTCTGGTTCCTTCTCCTTATTTCTCTCAGAAGTTTCGGGATCACTTAATCTAGGGTTAGAAGGTTCCTTATAAGCGGTTCCACTTCGTAGAGTAATGGCATTTGCTTGCCCTTTCGGGTTTTGTTGAGGTTGTCTAGGGAACTGTCCTCCAGGTGTAGTCTGAGGGGCTTGGTTTAAAGCTACCTGAGAGATCTGGGTTTCAAGCATCTTATTATGAGTAATAATTTGATCAACCTTGGTTCCTAACTGGGTAATTAGTTCATTAACATGGACGTTTTGGTTCATGAACTCTTTGTTTTGTTGTGTTTGAGCGGTGATAAAATTTTCCACAATTTTCTCAAGGCTCGGACTTGGTGGTACAGGTTGCATAGGTTGATTTGTTCTTGGGGCTTGGTAACCTTGTTGTCTCGGAGGTGCGGTATTTTGGATAGGGTTATTATTTTTGTAGGAGAAGTTTGGGTGATTCCTCCATCCAGGGTTATATGTGTTTGAAAATGGGTTCCCTTGGGTGTAGTTCACTTGCTCAGGATTGGTCTCATTTAACAGATTGCATTCGGCGGATTGGTGTCCTTGCGTCCCACATATCTCACAATTCGGCGAAACTGTAGCCACAGTATTCGGAGTTGTACACATATGTTCGACTCTAAGGGCCAACGCGTCCATTTTAGCTTGCATCATGTCCATAGAGCTCAGCTCATGTATTCCGCCTTGGGCTTCCTTCTTTTCCACTGTCGCTCATTCTACTCCCCATGATTGATGGTTTTGGGCCATATCTTCGATAAGGGCACTAGCTTCAGGGTAAGGTTTTTTCATCAGTGCGCCACCAGCAGCAGCGTCGATGGTCATCTTAGTGTTATAATGAAGTCCATTATAGAAGGTTTGAATGATTAGCCAATTCTCTAAGCCATGATGTGGGCATGCTCTTAATAGCTCTTTATATCTCTCCCAGGCTTCGAACAACGACTCTCCTTGGTGTTGGGTAAATCTGGTTATTAGGTTTCGAAGAAGAGCGATCTTACTTGGGGGAAAATATCTAGCAAGAAAAACTTTTCTAAGGTCTTCCCAAGTTGTTATTGAATTAGGTGGAAGGGAATCTAACCATGATAGAGCTTTATCTCTGAGGGAAAAGGGAAATAATCTTAAGCGTATCGCCTAAGGAGGAGCTCCATTGGTTTTAAAGGTGTCTGCTAACTGAAGAAAATTTTTTAAATGTTGGTTTGGGTTCTCAGTAGAAAGACCTGCGAATTGTCTCTGTTGCACTAATTGCAGCAGGGATGGTTTAAGTTCAAAATTATTGGCTGGGATAGCGGGGTTTACTATACTAGAACTAGGTTCCTCGTTTGATGGTTGGGCGAAGTCCTTAAGAGGTCTTTGGTTTTGATCTTCGGCCATAGCTCTCCTATTCCTATGGAAAAACAAACGTGCGCGAGCGTAACGTTCAGGTTCAGCTAGAGGGTCTACTAAGCTTCCGGCAATGCGAGTCTTTCGCATTGACCGGTGGGTAACAACCTTAGTCTAAACGGTATACCTACAGGGCATGAAATTTGACGAAATTAGTCCCTGGCAACGGCGCCAAAAACTTGATGCGTGTTTTTCGCAAGTGTACGAACACGTCAGAGTAATATAAAATATTGTCGAATCCACAGAGACCAAGTGTAAATCTATCGTACCTGTTGTTATGGTGTGTATCTAAGGCAACTGAATATAAGGGTTTTAAGGAGTGCGCAATAGTAAATAAAATAATAATTTTACACAATTAACAAAGACAGGCTCGAATGTAATTCACGTAATCAATTGATAATCCGATACTTGTTAATAGAACTACTTATGGGCAATGTTTTCCACTTTGAAAAGAACTAATTTAACAGGAACTGTCACTTTCGCGTATTCAGAACCGAGTTGTACTCTCTAATCAACCCCTCCTATTGTAACGGATAGAAAGGTGCGTACTGCGTTAGAATAGTAGACCTATTTTTAAGAAATATAGTATCTTAACTAAGTTGAAAAGTACTTTAACCTGGATTTCTTAGCAAAAAGAGGTTCTCACGAACCAGACTCTAAACTTCTTAACGCGTCCGAAAATCGTTTTAAAATCCCTTTTCTTTTTAATCTAAAAAACTCCTAATGAACTAGACAAAGCGCTTTTAGCTGTTTTTGAAATAGTTAAAAACAATTACTTAAATTGAAAGATAAAATAGCCCTTAAGTGTTTCCACGAACAATTGTACGGATTACTGGTTCAATTACGATCCTTACATTCTAACCTTTATGGATTTAGTTAGACATGGTAAAGTAAAAGTTCTTTTTATAATTTTTCATAAAAGTATTTAGTGCGAGTGCGGAAAGTAAATAAAAGTAGTGCGAGTGCGGAAAGTAAATAAAAGTAGTGCGAGTGCGGGAAATAAAGGTATTTAAAGCGAGTGCGGAAAATAAACGAAAGTAGTGCGAGTGCGAGAAATAAATAAAGTAAAGCGGTGCGAGAAATAAATAAAAGTAAAGCAATGCGGAAAAATAAAATACGAACTGGAATTAAAATGGCGGCAGGATTAACTTCCTCCCAGAGTGCTCCAAAACTTGATCACACATATGTATACAGAATCGATCACTCGATTGCAGTAACACCCCGATGTGGAATGATAACTACTTTAAAACTGATATATGCCTAAGAGATTCTAAGTTTGGATGATTGAAACCGAAAATCTAAGGACCTATTTATAGGAAAACAAATAGCAAGAAAAGACCAGGATGCCCCCTCCACTAAAAAGTGGAGGGAAACGTTTTGGCCTTGTGGTGCCCGCCACAGGCATATGGCGCCCGCCATGAGACTAATAGGGAATGAGAGAGTGGGGATTGTGGGTCTTGGCAGTTGTGGAGTGGTCTTGAGACGTGGCCACGTCATGGCAGACCCCATGGCGCCCGCCATGGTGGATGCCGTTAGTGTAAAAAGCTGAATTTCTTGGTTTTCGTCCGTTTCCACTCCTTTTTCGCTCCTTTTCTCGATTAAGGCCCCAATTACATAGAAAACCTGAAAATAAAGAAAAACAAAGTAATAACATAACAAAATAATAATAAAAGCTAAGAATGCATGCGAAATCGGAGTCAGAAATACGGTGAAATTTAGTGTTATCAGTCTTCTGGCTGCAAAAAGGAGGGACATGACCACCTTTTCTACCTGGAGGTATCGAAGTTCGGGGCCGTGGAGCGCCTTGATCGTAAAGTAAATAGGTTTCTGTCCCTCGGGTAGGTCGCGTATGAGGGTTGCACTTACGGCCTCGTTTGCTAGGACGAGATAGAGGTAAAGCGTCTCCCCTTCATTGGGCCTGGACAAAACTGGGGGATCAGATAATGCCCTTTTCAAGTGGGACAAGGCTTGCTCGCACTCCTCCGTCCATTCAAAGGTGGCCTCTTTGCGGAGGAGTTTGTAAAAAAGGAGGGCGTGCTGAGCGGATTTTTCCACAAATCATGCGAGGGAAGCGAGGACCCTGTTTAACGATTGTATGGATTTTTTAGAATCAGGAGTAGGAAGTTCTGTGAATGCCCGACATTTGTCAGGGTTGGCTTCAATACCTCGTTCGGTTAAATAGAATCTGAGGAACTTCCCTGCTCGAACCCCAAACATGCACTTCTCGAGATTGAAATGCATTTTGCATTTCCGGGCTTGATCGAATACTTTTCGCAAGTGGGACGCGTGGTCTGTCTCTTGCTGAGATTTGACGATCATATCGTCCATGTATACTTCAAGCATGTCCCCGATTTCCGTTCGAAATACCTTGTTCATCATGCGCTAATATGTCGCGCCCGCGTTTTTTAAACCTAAGGGCATAACGTTATAATAATAGTTGCCCGATTCGGTCATGAAGGCCGTGTATTTTTTGTCGGACACGGCCATGGGTATTTGATTGTACCCCGAGTAGGCGTCCATAAAGGAAAATAGTTTGAAACCGGACGAATTGTCGACCAGTTTGTCAATGTTGGGCAGAGGATATGCGTCTTTCGGGCATGCCCGGTTAAGATCAGTATAGTCAACATACATTCTCCATTTTCCACTAGACTTCTTAACAAGTACAACATTTGAGAGCCAGGTAGTATACCTGGCCTCAGTTACAAAATTTTAGGAGGTCTTTAACAGCAGATTCAGCCGCTTTGGTTTTCTCGGTCGACTGATTCCTCCTACGTTGGGTGACCGCTTTGTGCGTAGGATCGATGGAGAGGTGATGGAAGGCCGTCTCGGGGTCGAGCCCTGGCATTTCTGCGGCGCTCCAAGCAAACAGATCAGCGTTTCCCTTGAGGCATGCTTCTAATTGTTGTTTCGCCAAGTCGGGCAGATGGGCTCCGATATTGACGCACCTAGCCAGATCATCCCCCAAAGGAATTAGTTCGAACTCTCCGTCAGGAATTGGTCGGGAAAGTGAATCGGTCAGCCTCCGAACGCCCTCGTTGTTATCTGAGAACCTGGAGTCTATTTCGATTGAGTCGACCTGAGGAAAAGCATTGGATGTTTGTGGAGTATCTGGAGAAGTCAGGGCTGATGGGTTTGGTTGGTAAGATATCGAGCTGAGACCCCTGGATGTTGCCTCAAAGCATCGGCGAGCAGCTTCGATGTCACCATGTAGCGTAGTGACTTTTCCCGAAGTAGTATGATACTTCATTTTTAGGTGAACGGTGGATGGAACAGCGATCAGCTCGGCCAATGTTGGTCGTCCCAAAATGCATTGGTACAACGAAGGACAATCTACGACCAGGAATTGGACGCGAACAATTCTGGCGGTTTCGGATGTCCCGAAGGTGACAAAGAGATCGACGTAACCCCATGGTCGGGAGACTGCTCCATTAAAACCCTCGCAACGCCGGGCGTCTCAGACGGAACTTGCAGCCTGTTTTTCCTCATATTGGATGTAAGCTTAGGCTTTTAACAAGAAAGCGTCGAGGGTGGTCGGGGTCTCGATGCCAACCGCACGGTGGAAATCGGTCGACGGGCGTAGACCTCGCTCCAGCAAGTACTTCTTCATGTCGTCAGTTGTGGACACCTGGACTGCTTCTTTGTTGAACCTCTCGATATAGGTTCGCAGAGGTTCGTCTTTCCCCTGGATGATTGCTTCGAGCGATGCTTCTATCTTCGGGTGTCGTCTAGAAGTAGTGAAGTGCCTGGAAAACGTGTGTCTGAGCTGTTTCCAGGAAGTGATGGAATCTGCTTCGAGGATTTTGTACCACGTCATCGCTCTTTTCCTCAGGGTTGTAGGAAAGAGGCGACATTTGATTGCCCCTTGCACCCCTCGGTAGTCGAGCAAAGCATCAATATTCTTGATATGCTCGTCAGGATCTGTGATCCCATCATATGAGCCTAAGGGTGGAGGTTTTTCTAAACCCATTGGGAGTTTAGCCGCCATGATTTCCGACGAGAGGGGGCCCCTGGTGTCTTCATCATCGCTGGAATTGAATGAAGGGGACCTAGGCACGTGCTTCTTCGTTCGCCAGGGTGATGCGAGTCTTGATCTGCTCCTTCTTGATTTTCTTGGAGGGGAAGATTGAGGAGGAGATGGGCGGGACCGTTTGACACTAGTAGATTCATCGTTGCGTCCTTTCCGCTTCCTCTTGGGAGGAGAGGGACTACGCCTTCTTTGGTGTCTCGAGGAAGACCAGGACGGTCGACGGTTATTGTCCTCGAGACGGGCAATCTTTTCGCCGTGGACGAGGAGTAACACATTTGTCTAGTTCAGAATCTCAGACAGTGCTGCGAAGTCAGGCCCTGAAGGTGTTGGAGGAAGAGGGACCTCTGGGCGAATTTCTAGAGGTTGGTCGCGATCGGGGGAAGGTGAGGTTGTCTTCCCATCTGTGCGATCATGCACGGTCTCTTCGTGCGTAGGATGATTAACGTTACTCTCACGTTGCGTGAGGAGCATACCGTCGTTCGACCGATTGTCTGGATGTTGTCTCGAGCAGCCATGGATCTTGGTAAAAACTTTGGTTCTTGGAGATTTTGAGAGAGAAGAACGGGGAAATCAGTGGTTCCCACAGACGGCGCCACCTGATCGTACCTGGAGATCAGAATCCAATATGGCTTGCGTCGAGTGTTGCTGAAGGACGGTTGGTGAGGAGAAGAGGGGGGTGTACATGCAAGGCACTCTGATGCTAAAGTAAGACCCTGAGCAAAGAGCGTGCAAGTACGAGAATTAAGGTGAGAGAATTGAATACCTGGCCCTCTCCTCCGAGAGGGTTTATATACTGTCGTTAGTGGATGGTTATTGGTTCAAACCGTTTGGCGTGGATTGCGGAATCCGCATGAATAGGTAACGGTCTAAACTAGCCGTTGGGGGATTTCACTCTGGTCGGTACGAAGTTGGTCGACAAGGACCGTTATCCTTGGCATGGTGCTCGACGCCAAGCGTGTCAGCTTGTCACTTTGCCTGGCCCAACTCTGGGAGTTGGGCTTTCCCGGAACACCTATCATGTCTCATCAAGATCAAGGAGTGATTTGAATAGTGTATGGCTTTATTTCGAATCACAACCCTTATGACGTATTGATGAATTATACTTTTCAGTTTCCAATGGGAAGAACAATTCTAAATAAAATCTTATGATCTTGGATACTTGCGATATATGAAAACTTCACTTGTAAGAAGTTTGACATCCCAGAAGTAAACAAATACAAAATAATTTAAAATTCAGAGATTCAATTTTTCTACTATAAAGAGCTTCATTCTAATGTTATTTTTTATTCTTATACATTGAACTGTGTTCAGATTTTAGAATAAAAATCAGTATTTTTTCAGAAAAGGCTTTTAAAATGGATATCAGTCCAATGAAGGTTTGTATCACAGTTTTAAGAAATAATTCCCTTCTGAACATAGTTTCTAGAATATAGCACTAGAATGTAAAAATAGTTTCTTGGATAAAAGAATTACCAAACATAGTTAAGGGATATAAAGATATTACTCTTAATTATTTGGCAGGATTCTAGCATGATTATGTTTCTCGACAATGTAAATGCTTCATGCAATCATCTTCTTCAGATAAGAATGTTGTTGATGATTGTATCTAACTGGATCATGAGATCAGATTCTTCCTAGAACCTGACATCACAATAACTTCTCATCTTCTTTAGAATACACGGGAGTCTTGTTTTCTTATACCAAGATAATACCATATTCACAATTTCTTCGATATTCTCGTTCTGATGGAAAACATCTTCTCATTCTTGTTGTGTCTTGATCATTTGAGGGAATTGGGTTCTCCCTTTAGTCTTCTGATTGTTACCAATCACTTCTGTTGAAATGCTTCCAAACATCTTCTTGATTCATCCAATTAGCTTTCAAGTTTAGGCATAATATCCCAAACACCATATAATAACTGGATTCTTCTTGCGTTCTCCAGAATCTAATCATTGAGCAAGCACTTTTAAATAGATGCAGAGAACATTCTAAACATCAAACCACAAATTATTTCTTCAGAGAGTTCGAATGTGAATCTTGTTCTGACAATCCTTTATAACGAGGATGAAATTAGTTTGCACTGTGTGTTTTAATAGAATATGATATAACATATTCAAAGATCTATATATCTTATCCTTCTGCAGTAGCTCCAATATCTTTAACATCTGAAAGATATAATCTTCTGATTTGTAGAAGCTTTCAACAAGCATAGACTTCTCGAGTCAAGATAATTATTAAGTCCAATCAGAGATTGATTCTTCATCAAGAGTGTTTCAAATACATATTTTGTTGAACGTCTAGAATATCTAAGCATGACACACCACATGCTTTGAGATCAAACTAGTTAATATTCATCAGACATGATATGTAAAGAATCTTTTCTTGATCACATCAGAAATCCACTATGCCTATAGAATTAAGTTTCAACCAATGAAACACATGCCTTCTTCTTGTTGAGCATCACGAGCAATCAAACTTCAGATACCAAGATGTGATAGCTACAATGCTAATGATATCTTCAACACTGATTATCTGAAACTTAGGAGCCTATAACTTCTTAGGTCCTTTGAGAAAGTGTACCTAGAAATCTTACCAATGTTGGATTATCCAGCAGTATTCATGTTTTCAAGCATGATCGGGATAAGCTAACAATTTTTCCTTAGATTTAGAATCATATTTATCTTTTTCTTTTTCCTAAATCTTTAGACACATACTCAACAGAGACATAATATGAGTAGATAATATCAAGTATATTTTCTTTACAAGAATTAGATTTGTTATAAGAACCATAACTAACATCTTGATTCCAATTCTAATCTTGTCAAGAATAAAATAGGTCATTGGCTTCTCATTCTTTTCTGGCTTACAGTTTCCTCTTCTGAATCTGAGTCAGAATGTCTTTATCTTCTAGAGGGATCTTTATCAGAGATTCCAATGCCAGCTAACAACACTGAGTTAGCTTCATCTTCTTCTGAAACATCTTCTGAGATATTAAAACCATCTCATCTTGCCAAAAAAATTATCTAAACATTTTAGATATGTTTCCATGAGATCTTCTTCCATAGAAATTAGCTCAACTGAGCAGTAGTGATAACACTTCTTCTTCTGAAATGTTCAATCACTTCAACTCGAACTGCTTTGGTCTTCTCAGATCTTCTGAAGAAGGAGTTGTTTAGATCTTCTGCAAACCAGAAAGAGTTACCAAATATCTTCATCTGGAAACGCATAACTTTTCTGGATAGAGTGGCTCATTATCTTATTATGAATCTTCTTTTAGACCCTTGATCTCTTCAGTTTGAAGTTTTAATGCTTCTGAATCAGAACACAAGTAATTTTCTCATTGACTTGAAAGAGGTTTTAATGAGATTATGAGAAAGTTAAATGTAGATTTGGTATAGTCTTTTATTTGAAAACATTCCATACTCAGTAAGAATTGACTTTCAACAAACAAGGAATCTCGCTTTCTGATGATTTTTACGATCTTTTCCCGATCATTCAGATTTCCTTCCAGCCTTTTTACTAGCATCGTCTGAGGGGAATATGTAGTTATCAACTACCATATTCTAAGTATTAGAATCACAGTTTAGAAGTAACTTTTCAGGACAAATTTCCAGTGATCAAACTTTTCACCAGCAACGATGGATAAAACAACAATGTTGGTGTTTCTTAGCATTATATACTGAAATGGTATGAGGTGGAGGTCAATCACCCAAAATGTTTCTCAAAGCTCCCCTAGATCTTTATCTGACACGGTTAAGTGTTTGATAAATATCAATAACAGAACCAGAACTCTGATACCAATTGAAGGGTGAGAGAAACACAAGAAATTGGAGATTTGAATTGGGTTTCATCAAATTTGATCTTTTCTCCAATACTCAAACACCATAGTAAAAAAGAATAAAAAGAATAAAGAAAGCAATTATTTTTATATTGGTTCATTGTTAACGAAGCTACTCCAGTCCACCCGTCAAGGTGATTTTTTCCTTCAACAAGGACTTAATCCAATAATCTCAACATATTGCATCAACACAATAAGTCAAATTAACATTATTTCAAACCAAAATGGACAACCTCTATTGTCTTTTTGAGAATTCTGACTACGACTAGTCCCCCAAGAAAAACATCAACCATTGTTGATTACAATGATGTGTATACAAATATGCTTCTAGATAAGAAAATTACACAAGTTTGAATACAATAACACAAAAGTGTTAATATCAAGATATGAACAACAAGTTCCTTGCTTAATAAACTATCTTAAGAATGAATCTCTAAGAGATTATACAGCTTGAGTTTTATTGATCATTCAACTTTGCTTTGGTTGATTGAGCATACAACTTGAGAATACAACTTGAGCATCAAAGACTAGAGCATATCACTTGAGCAATTGCTTGAATCTTGCTTTCACATATTTTTCTTGAGCATATTACTTAAGCATTTGCTTAAATGATGCTTGCTATTTTCAAAGCTTCCAAGTCTTCCTTATATAACTGATAAAAGATCCTTTGAAGGGTAATATATGAAAAAAATTCCACCAACAATTTTCCTAACATTAACTTTGAGGAATGGTAGTCATCATAGTACAAAAGAAAAATTGTCCTTGCGCCACCTTATCGAGGTAGAGGTCACAATGTACTTTATACATTTATATTTGTTGTCTCACACAAAACATTCTTGATCCTTTGTCTTCTAGTCATTCACAGGCTTCGGATATGTAGTTGATGAAACATATTGTAGAAGGATCATAACTTGAGTCTTCAGAGCCTAAGTCTTCAGAATCTCTAGAACTTCGTTCATCAGAACCTGTTTTGAGAGTCTTTGGCACTTGGTCTCTAGAAATGAAGTCTTCAGAATCTTCAGAACTTTGTTCAACAAAACCTTGTCTTCAAAAACTTCAAAACTTGGAGTTTTCAAATGATATCTTCAGAATCTTCTGAACTTTGATTAGTAGGACCTTGTCTTCAGAAACTTCAGAACTTGGAGGATTAGAATCACATCTTAAGAAAGATTTTCAAGCATTACACACCAAATAATGATTAAAAGCTCTAGAACTAACATTCTTCAGAATTGTTGCTTTAAAATCATTTATGAATCATAACATGTAACCAACATACATTTTCTTTCAGAGTATTCAGTTCAGAGTCTGATGACGTCACACGCCTTTCTATCAGAGTCGGACCATTGAAGTAAATGCTACACACTAGACAAAAATATAGAGTGCATACTTGTTCTCTAAAACTCCATGTATAGTTATCATAAAAACTTCAAGGCCAAGTGCATAACTTATCTTATTCTTACAAAATCTTATTTTTCACATCCTCTTCTAGATTAAGTTCCTTCATTTGATGTTGAATCTTCTTAGGATTGTTCAACTACTGGGATTTTTCTTTAAAAGGACATGATTGGAGTTGATTTATTGGAGTTTGTTGATGGGGTTTCTAAAGATTCTTCTATATATGAGCTTATTTATCCATCCTTTAGTAGTTGAATTACTTCATTCAACTTCTCAATGATTTCCTCCTTCTTGGATTTTTCCTGAAATTCATAAACACTCTCATCTCTCGATTTAAGGATTAGATCAAATTTATGATTCCAATTCTTAATTATTAGATATTTATTAGAAATGAAAGTTCTAACGTTTTTTCCAATATTTCTAAATTTAGAAAAGAATTTATGAATAAAACATTCATCTTCTTCGCCTCGTGTGTTCATTCGCTCTTGTTCGATACTTGGAGAAACTCCATATATCATTTCAAGAGTGTCCGGCATTTCCTTGGCTGATTTGCAAATATGAACAAAGAAAAGTTTAATATTATCTAAAGACATATCTAAAAAATTCTTTGTTTTGAAATCAAATTCAATCTTTCTATTTTCCTCTATGGTCCAAACAAACTTAGATTTAACAACTACTTATTCAATTATATGGTGACTGGGGATTAATGGAAAATTAATTATAGTTTCCCATAATTCGAAATCAAAACTTTGAATGAAGATTTAACATCAAGTTTTCCATAGTTTAAATCTATCACCATTAAATGGAGGAGGTGTGTTTAGGAAACACCTTTTGTTAAAAAAAGGTGTTGAAGTTATCTTCCTCCTGGGACAATTAGTCTTTGAATAAGAGTTAGGATCTGATACTACTTTTTGAAATTGTGAAATCACATAAGAGAGGGATGAATTGTGGTCGTTTGAAAAAATTTGGTTTAAATTAAAATTATTTTCTAATAAGAGTTTAAAGACATTTTCAAAAAACATTTGGATATGCGTGAATTTCAAGATAAGAAAAATATGCGGAAAGTAAAAAGTTAAGGGAAGAGAGATGACACCAACAATTTATAGAGGTTTAGTATAAATAAAATGAACTGCTCTTATCCCCAAGAATTGATCTTGAGAGTATCAAATCATTCTTGAGATATTTTAGAAGGTTAAATCGATAAACCCCCTTATAAAAGGAAAAATGGAGATTCAGGTTTACTTCCAACCAAACAACAAATCATGGAATTAAGAGGTTAGTCTTCACACCATACAGTAAACAGAGCTTAGAGCGGTTAGTATTTAAGCCAAACAAAGATTTTGTACGGACTTATCTCAAACCAATATGGAGTTCTAAACTGGTTATCCTTCGAACCAAACAAGGGTTTTACACAGACAACAATGAACCAAACCGAGATTTATACTAGACTGATCTCGAGCCCACTGAGATTTTGAATGGGTTGAACTCCAAAACCGAGATAGTTTTTGTTCCGACCCGGCCCAATTCCTCTTATTGGGCCAAAAAGGCTGACCCATTCACCTTGCTCGACTGAACGATCACAGTCATGAAAAGTGGTCCCTCAGTCGACCACTAATGATCCGATCATGGAGAGACCCTCTAACGGCTAGTATTGACCGTTTCCTATCTTCACGGACCCCTCGATCCGCACCTCATAAAACGAACCAATAGTCTTCCAGCTGGTCCTCTATATAAACTCTCTCATTTGAGAGGGTCAGGTATTCAATTCTAAACCCTAATACTAGCACTTGCTCACTGTTGCTCGGATACTTACTTTGGCATCGGAGTGTGTTGCAGGTACACCCCTTTTTCTCCTCAACGACCATCTCCGCCTGCTCTCGAGCCCAGCCGTATCGGATCCTGATCTCCAGGTACGATCAGGTGGCGCCGTCTGTGGGAATCCCAACTTCCCCGTTCTTCTTTCAAGATCCTCAAAGAACAAAAGTTTTAACAAGATCCATGGCTGCTCGGGATAACCAGGAGAATCGATCGAACGATGGCATGATTCTCACACAACATGAGAGCAATGTCCAACCCCCACTACATGATGATACCACGCACGACCAACCAGAAGGGAAGGCAACATCGCCTTCACCCGATCGTGATCAACCCTTGGAGAGTCGCCCGGAAACTCTTGTTCCTTCGACTCCTACGGGATCAGATTTCGCAGCGCTGGCCGAAATCCTAAACCAAACAAACTTGTTACTCCTCGCTCATGGTGAAAAGATCGCCCGACTTGAAGATAACTCTCGTCAACCTCATTCTTCAAAGAGACCCCAAGGGGAGCACACTCCGTCTCCTCCGAAGAAAAGGAGAGGAAATACCGACGAATCAACAGGCAACAAACGTTTTCGTCGGTCGTCTCCACGACCCTCTCCTAAAAGAAAATCAAGAAGGAGCAGATCAAGATCCGCTTCCCCCCGAGGAACAAAGAAACGTGATCACAGATCATCACTTGCTTCGAGTGACGACGAAGACGCTCGGGGCCCCTTATCTTCTGAAATTATGGCGGCCAAACTCCCGAGAGGCCTGGAGAAACCTCCCCCTTTAGGTTCGTATGACGGGACTACCGACCCAGATGAACACATCGAGAACATCGATGCCTTGCTCGACTATCGAGGTGTTCGGGGAGCAATTAAATGTCGGCTCTTTCCCACGACGCTGAGGAAAGGGGCAATGACATGGTACAAGAGCCTTGAGGCTGAATCCATCACGTCGTGGAAACAACTTGGGCGCACGTTCTCTAGGCATTTTACTGCGTCAAGACGACATCCTAAGACAGAGGCTTCGCTCGAAGCAATAATCCAAGGGAGGGACGAGCCTTTACGAACCTACATCGAAAGATTCAATAAAGAGGCGGTTCAAGTATCCACGACCGACGACATGAAAAAGTATCTGCTTGAAGGAGGGTTACGTCCCTCGACCGATTTTCATCGGGCGGTCGGTATTGAAACCCCGGCGACCCTCGACGCGTTCCTGCTAAAAGCCCAAGCTTACATCCAATATGAAGAAAAGCAAGCGGCCAGTTCAGTAAGAGACGCCCGACGTCGGGAAGACGCCAAACCACATCGAGCTGAGGAGCCCTCGACATCTCGTCGGGGAGGAGACAAAAGAAAGGATGATCGCTCCCGTGAACCGCGGGAGCACCGAGGACCTATCGGTCGGTTCCACGAATACACACCTCTCCTAGTCTCCAGGGAGAAAATCTTATCTGAGTGCGCCAATTCGGAATTCAAACAGGCAGGAGTACGTTTTCCGAGGCAACAACCTACCAAGCCCGGCACAGATAAAACGAAATACTGCAGATTCCACAAGAGTCACGGGCACAACACAGAGGATTGCATCCACCTCAAGGACGCGATCGAAATCCTCATCAAAGACGGGCATCTGAAGCAGTTCACAAAGTCCAGAGAAAATCCTCGACAGGACACGCAAGAAACCCAGAAAATCGAAGAGGCCGTGCCCATCCCCGCGGACGCTAACATGCAGGTCGCCCTGAGCATTTATCGCCCGGAAGACTTCTTCTTACCAGACCACACCAAGAGCACAGGATACCTTTCCTCTCACAGTCCATGGGAAGCTTTCCCTTCGGCGATGGTCATATCAGGAGGAGGATTCAATAAAATCACGGTCGGTTCTGTGAAGAGAAAATTCGACCAACTGATCGCCAAAGGGTCCGCGCAAAGAGCCACCTTAGATCCACCGAGGGAAGGTTCGGTGCCCCTCGCATTCTATCGGGAAGAGCTCCTGGGAGGAGCACCAAACGCCAGCATCCCTTTACTCATCCGAGCACGCATGGCGAACTTCGACGTAAGGAGGATATTGGTAGATCAAGGAAGTTCATGCGACATCATGTACTCCCAACTGTTTTCAACGCTCCAACTGAACGAAACACATCTGACTCCATACGTCGGATCCGACCTGCAAGGTTTCAACGGAGCAGTATCCCGACCATGGGGTTATGTTGACCTGTTTGTCACTTTCGGAGCAGGCGAAACAGCCAGGACGGTCAGAGTCCAATTTCTTGTCGTGGATTGCCCATCATTATACCAATGCATATTAGGATGACCAACTTTGGCCGAGTTGATAGCCGTGTCATCCACCGTTCACTTGAAGATGAAGTACTATACTACGTCGGGCAGAGTTGCCACATTGCACGGAGATGTCGACGCTGCCCGCAGATGTTTCGAGGCAGCATCAAAAGGCCTCAGCTCAATATCATACCAACCAGTTTCCCCGACGCTGGACCCACCAGATGTGCCCAAGGCCTTCCCTCAAGTCGATTCAATCGACTTAGACTGCAGGTTTTCAAACAATAGCGAGAGCATCCAGAGACCAGCAGAGGCCTTAACCCGACCAATACCGGACGGAGACTTCGAGCTAATTCCTTTGGGAGAAGATCCTGCCCGGTGCGTCAAGATTGGAGCACACCTGCCCGAATTAGCGAAGCGACAGTTGGAAGCTTGCCTCAAAGGGAACGCAGATTTGTTCGCATGGAGCGCCGCAGAAATGCCAGGGCTCGACCCCGAAACAGCTTGTCATCACCTCTCTATCGACCCAACATATAAAGCGGTCGCTCAACGTAGGAGAAAACAGTCGAGCGAGAAGACTGAAGCTGCCGAATCTGCCGTTAAAGACCTCCTAGAGGCAAAATTTGTAACCGAGGCCAGGTATACAACCTGGCTCTCAAATGTTGTACTTGTGAAAAAATCTAGTGGAAAATGGAGAATGTGCGTTGATTATACCGATCTCAATCGGGCATGCCCGAAAGATGCATACCCGTTACCCAACATCGACAAGTTGGTCGACAACTCGTCCGGATACAAATTATTATCCTTCATGGACGCATACTCAGGGTACAATCAGATACCCATGGCCGTGTCTGACAAAAAATACACGGCCTTCATGACCGAGTCGGGCAATTATTTTTACAACGTTATGCCTTTCGGTCTAAAAAACGCAGGAGCAACGTACCAGCGCATGATGAATAAAGTTTTCCGAACTGAAATCGGGGACATGCTCGAAGTATACATGAACGACATGATCGTCAAATCTCAACGGGAGACGGACCACGCGTCCCATTTACGAAAAGTCTTCGACCAAGCACGAAAATGCAAAATGCGTTTCAACCCTGAGAAATGCACCTTTGGTGTCCGAGCGGGAAAATTCCTCGGATTCTATCTGACCGAACGAGGCATTGAGGCTAATCCCGATAGGTGTCGAGCGTTCGCGATGTTCCCAACTCCCACGTCAAAGAAGTCTATACAATCACTAAACGGGGTCATCACTTCCCTTGCCCGATTCGTGGCAAAATTTGCTCAACACGCCCTCCCCTTTTACAAACTGCTCCGTAAGGAAGCGACGTTCGAATGGACAGCAGAATGCGAGCAGGCACTATCCCACCTGAAAAGGGCATTAAGTGAACCTCCAGTCTTATCCAGACCAGAGGAAGGGGAAACTCTATATCTCTACCTCGCGGTCGCCAACGAAGCAGTAAGCGCGGCCCTTGTGCGCGAACGACCCGAAGGGCAAAAGCCCGTGTATTTCACGAGCAAAGCTCTCCACGGTCCGGAAGTTCGGTACCTTCAGATAGAAAAGGTCGCGTTGGCCCTCCTTCTCGCGGCTAGAAGACTACGCCACTACTTCCTGGCTCACACCATCATCGTAAGGACCGATCAACCCATAAGACAGTTGCTCGGTCGACCAGACATGGCCGGCCGAATGTTAAAATGGTCACTAGAACTGTCTGAATTCGATATCAAATTCGAAGGAAGACAAGCCCTCAAAGCGCAAGCACTGGCCGACTTCGTGGCTGAACTTACCTTCACCGAGCAAGACACGCAAGCTTCGTCTAAGTGGGTCATTTTCGTAGACGGTGCATCTGGCCCGACGGGCAGTGGGGCCGGTATCATTCTGGAGAACGAGGAAGGGAACGTCATCGAAGTATCTTTAACTCTATCTTTCCCTACTTCTAACAACCAGGCGGAATACGAAGCTTTCTTAGCAGGCATACGGCTCGCAAACGACCTAGAAGCAGAAGAGATCACAATTTGCACAGACTCCCAATTGGTCGCGAGCCAAGTCCGTGGAGATTTCCAGGCCAGGAGTGACAGCATGGCCGAATATCTGGCCCTCGTAAAAGACGAAATAAAGCAGTTTAAGAGTGTGGAAATCAAACACGTTCCACGGGAAAGCAACGCCCGCGCAGATATCCTATCCAAGCTGGCGAGCACTAAAAGGAAAGGAAACAACAAGTCCGTCATACAAAAAC
Organism: Lathyrus aphaca; assembly: GCA_963966055.1. Taxonomy (NCBI): domain Eukaryota; kingdom Viridiplantae; phylum Streptophyta; class Magnoliopsida; order Fabales; family Fabaceae; genus Lathyrus; species Lathyrus aphaca. The sequence continues at coordinate 506,506,612 of OZ014522.1, read as the reverse complement.
TGCTCCCCCAACCAAGTATCGGACATTCATCACCCTGCACACACATTAACCTAGTGGGCGACACGAGTTGTTGGATGACCCCAGTATTCAACTACCTAACTAAAGGAGAATTACCAACCGACCCGAATGAGGCTAGTACCGTACGACGGAGGGCATGCTCGTATTCTTTAGTAGGCGGACGCATGTATCGTCGAGGATTCTCTACTCCCCTCCTCAGGTGCGTAGAAGAGGAAAACATTCCACACGTTCTAAGGGAAGTCCACGAGGGAATCAATGCGCAACATTCGGGCGGACGTTCGTTAGCTCGGAAGATTCTGAGGGCAGGATACTACTGGCCCACCCTACAGCACGATGCAAAGGAGCATGTAAAAAGATGCGATAAATGCCAACGACATGGGGACGTGCACATAGCACCTCCTTCCGAGCTAAAATCGTTATCATCACCCTGGCCGTTCGCATGGTGGGGAATGGACATTCTAGGACCCTTCGTCGTTGGGTCTGGTCAGAACAAATACTTGATTGTAGGCGTCGACTATTTCACCAAATGGATAGAAGCTGAGGCCCTGGCCAAAATTACTGCACTCAATATACTTCGATTCTTCAAAAGAAACATCCTCGCCCGGTTTGGAGTGCCCCTCGCTATTGTGACCGACAACGGAACTCAATTCACGGATAAACATTTCAAAGAATTCGTCGCGTCAATAGGGACAAAACAACATTTCGCATCGGTCGAGCATCCCCAAACTAACGGGCAAGCCGAGGCCGCAAACAGGGTAATCCTGAGAGGTCTGAAACGAAGGTTAGACGAGCATAAGAAACACTGGGTCGAGGAACTACATAGCGTATTATGGGCGTATAGAACCACTCCCCATTCAACGACCGGAGAATCCCCATTTCGATTAGCATATGGGACCGAAGCAGTAATTCCAATAGAAATGCATGTCCGTTCGAGACGCACGGAATTCCCCATGGAACAAGATGTCAATAATGAAGCTTTAAGAGACGAGCTCGACATGGTCGAAGAAATTCGATCAGATGCCGCCCTTCGAGAAACCATTCTCAAACAAAAGATAGCCGCTCGGTATGATTCCAAGGTCATCAGGCGGACGTTCGAAGTAGGTAGCCTCGTCCTTAGAAGAAACCACAGGGACCCCCGCGAGGGAAAACTAACGCCCAACTGGGAAGGCCCATATCGTGTTCGAGCAAAAACCGAGAACGGCGCCTATTACCTAGAAAATCTACATGGGGAGGAACTCGCTCGGCCGTGGAACGCCGAGAAACTTAAACAATATTATAGTTAAACCAGTCACCTTGCTCAACTCCCAGGGGAAGAGAAAGAGAGACTAACTGCGTGCCTAGGTACGAGTACGTCAGTCTAAATATCACAAATAAAGCAAGATCTTTTTTCGAGCAAAAGAAAAACTTGTCGCACGAACGGATACTCGAACGAGTCCGATGTCGCCTAAGTACCACGACCAGGTAGAACCCCAGCTCGCGATGGGACGTTCACGCCATGGAGCCCGGGCCATTACCTTGACCCGGGCACCGATCGAGGATACAACCCTCCAAGACTGATTGGTTCCCCTAACCAACAGGTCGTCCATACCCCCCGTGTCTATCCAATCACTTCTAATTGATGCAAATATGAGCGTCAAACACTTAGTAAAAATAATAACATATTATGTCCTCCGACGGACGAATAGTTGCGAGCAAACAATATATGCAACCGACCTCCAGGGTCAAGTACTTAACATTTAGAAAAAAGAAATGCGGCATCAAAAGGCCGACTTGTTCGGAATTACATATAAAGGGGGCCATGCCCCCCAAACAACAAAATACATTATAAATTATGAAGGCACGCAGGCCATTAATTAATTATCATTTCCCATTGGCCGGGTTTCCTCTGCACAGGCTTCCACCTGGTCCGGCTGCTCCTCTGGTTGATCGAGTCGGGCATTTGCCCCCGGCTGGGAGTCGGCCACCACTAAGTCGGCAGGGACAACAACCTGGCCATCCACCACTTTGTAGAGGTAATTCATCCGATCTACGTCCAAGGCTAGATCGGGATGAAGAGCTTTCACTTGCTCCACCGCATTCAGGAAGCTGAACTCAGTCGACGCGTTCAGATCTTCCATATCCTGGTCGATCCGGGCGAGAAATTGAGCCCTCGTCAGCAAATGCTTGGTGTCCTCGTCCTCATCCTCCTTGGGGCAGAAGGCATCTTTTAATTTCTTATTTTGTTCGAGCAGCCTCTTTTTGTCGACCTCCAATTTGGCAATGACCGTCGCTCGTTCAGCCGATTCCGCGGTGACCTTTTTTACCTCCTCCGTGGCCGTCGTCAGCTTGGCCTCGGCAGCAACCAACTGCTCCTTGAGCTTTCTGTTCTCTCGCTCCAGCAGAGGGGACCCCTCGGCCGTCATCCAAGCCATGGTTAAGACCCGCATAACGGCGCTCGCGTCCTGGGCCAAAGAAAGCCGCCGAGCAGGACGGTCCATCCCTTCCAGGAACAGAGAGTCTGCCCGGTCCACCTCCATACTATTCCCCTCGAAAAAATTCCGGACAACGAAGCATGGGGGAATCCCATGCTTTGGCTTCGAGGGAGCACCAGCCGTCAGGTCCACAGTAGCCATCGTTTTATGTTTCTTCATCAAAGAACCAGTGGATGCCACCGGAGAGCCCTGGACCAAAGGACCCGAACCTGAACCGCTCGCCTCGGTCAGTTTAGTTTGCACGACCCTCGATCGTTTCCTCTGTTGCTGGACCAAACGCTCGTGGATCTTGTCCAACGGATTTGTTAAGGAACCTAAAAAGAAGAACAAAACCAAAGTTAGCTACGAGCAACAAAGTCAAATCAAAAACTTAACGAGCATAAACAAACAGATACCAAAAAAATCAGCTATCTCCTGCCCGTTATTACAGGCCAGCAGGTCAGTAACATTGATCAAAGGACGCTCCAGAGCTTCTCCCCCATCTTGATCGACCATAACTTTCCCTTCCCCGTCCAATAGAGGGGTCGGAGTAAAAGAAGCTACCAACCTTCTGAAAGCTTCGAAACTGGCCGTATCATCGTCGTTCAATGTTTCCCCCACCTGAACAAATTCCCCCACTGGTCGCTCGTAATGCACATGACTCCAGGAGAGGGGAAACATCCATAATCTCCTCGGAATCACATCACCTTGGTCGTCCAACTTGGGTTCGTCGTTCTCATCGGTGTCAATTCCGAGAAAACTCATAGTTCGCACGGCAGCATCACTCACAGGCTTTATTAAGAAATAGTCGGTCTTGAAAGCCCGGATGGATTCTGAGTGGGCCTTGAAGATCTTAGTTCGCTGTTTAAAGGACACGAACCCCTTCCGGTCGGTTCCCCGCCCGACTTGACGCTGTAAAGAGAAGAGGCGGAAGAAGAGAGGAAGCGTGGCCCCGACGCCCAAGAAAGCGCACGTCATCTCAAACGCCCTCAGGAAGGCGTAGGAGTTAGGGTGCAGCTGAGAAGGGGCTATGCAAAGGTGTCCGAGCACAGCGCTCACAAAATCGCTGAAGGGCAGCGTCACTCCCAAGACCGAAGTAGCGTATTCATACATCGAGAATGCCCGACCGCGAAAGTCTGAAAAGATGCGATCGTCGTCCCCCGGGCAGGTCACGACCCAGTCAGCAAGATCCCCGACGACGGGCAGCGGTTTCGATCGAGGTCTCGAGAAGGAAGACACCTTGTCCAGCAAATCTTCCATCACCCACTCTTCGGGCGAGACCCTCGACTGGGCAGGACACTGAGGCGATTTCGTCGACTGCCCCGCGGTACTTGTGTCAGAACTGTCCGAAGTGCTTCCTGGGTTTGAAGGTAGGGACGCAGACGAATCCGTATTCCCCGAAGATGTATCCTCGGAAAGCACGTCCAACGGATTCCCGAACGAGTTTTCACCTGAAAAGCAGAGGAAAGGCATCAGTGAATTCGATTAAGAATATCAAATCCACCCTTCCACCGCTCGACAAGTGAAAGGGCGCGCCTCAGCTCAGGAATTGTATTCCGAGCTGTAGCCCTGGCTAACCATTGCTCGAGGCAACAGCTGACGCCCAACAGTATATAGATGACAGAAATCTATCAAAAGAATCTAAAGTCTAAGTCGACCAAGGTCTTCGTCGACCCTAAAGTTAGGGTTTGTGGCCGACCAGTTACGGTGGCAGGAACTTTAAGAGTTTCTAATTCTAAATCCTAAAACTACCGGTGGAATCACCCTAAACCGCATGCATTCTAAGAAAATCTTGCTATATACACTTAAAAGAGAAGAAAAGAACGGTACCTTGAGCCTGGGAAGACATTTTAGTAGAAAATAAGCTTCTGCGAAGGGTGGTCGGCAAGAAATGGCGGTGGTCGACGGCTGAGGCAACGGCGGTTGAACGAGCAAAGTGTTGAGAGAGAAGACGAAACGAAAAGGTCAAAATGGGCCCCGAAAATCCTATTTATAGGAAAAAGGACACGTGCGTGCGCGCGTGACCCCTATGCGCTAGCCCCTAGACTAGCCGTCAAATCATTAATAGGCGCGAATATCCAGATATTCCAGCTTTTCGTTTCACATTCCTCTACCGGGCAACGTATTCTTTGCCCGAACCATCGACAGCGGAGATCCTCGACCATGACATCATACCCAGCCGAGCACAGTATTGCTTTTAAGTCACTGCCCGACAGCACGAGCAATGACTTGGGGGGCTCCTGTTCCGACCCGGCCCAATTCCTCTTATTGGGCCAAAAAGGCTGACCCATTCACCTTGCTCGACTGAACGAGCACAGTCATGAAAAGTGGTCCCTCAGTCGACCACTAATGATCCGATCATGGAGAGACCCTCTAACGGCTAGTATTGACCGTTTCCTATCTTCACGGACCCCTCGATCCGCACCTCATAAAACGAACCAATAGTCTTCCAGCTGGTCCTCTATATAAACTCTCTCATTTGAGAGGGTCGGGTATTCAATTCTAAACCCTAATACTAGCACTTGCTCACTGTTGCTCGGATACTTACTTTGGCATCGGAGTGTGTTGCAGGTACACCCCTTTTTCTCCTCAACGACCATCTCCGCCTGCTCTCGAGCCCAGCCGTATCGGATCCTGATCTCCAGGTACGATCAGTTTTTATAATGGGATGATCTCGAACCGTTGTGAAGAATTTTCTATGTTATTCTTCACGAATCCAAATGGAGAGTTTTCCTTATGTGGCTGAATTCACAAACCAAATGGAGACTAAACACTAAATCCCTCCAGAGGAAAAAAATTCACCCAAGAGGAAAAATAACTCATGGGTAACTAACAATAATACCCCTTTCCATAACAACTTCCTCATAAACACAAGAACTTTTTCTCAAAGCGATATGACTAAAAATATGTGAGAAAATATTTTAGAGTGAATAATAAAGAGGAATGTGAAATATCCCACATTTCAAGATATGAAAAACTAGAGGGGGAATCCATCTATTTATATGCCAAATTATGATTCGAAAAAGAAAATAAACCATAGATAACATTGATTACTTAATAGATTAGGTCCTAAGGTTAATCTATTATGAACCACAAATAATTGATTATTTGAGTCTAAAAAGGAATTTTTTTATAGAGAGTTGTTACCATTAATTAAAAAGTTTTCATAATCAATTATAGACTCATTTTCCCTTATCTAATCGATTAGGTACTTGGTTTAATCGATTAGGCATTTCAAAAACTTGTCTTAACCAATCTGACAGTTCTCAAATCATCTAGGTAGGCTCAAAAAACATTTTAGGTGATTTCCTGTAAGAAATAGAGACTTCAAAACATCTTTAGTGAGTGTCTGATTTATCAATATTACTTTATAAAAACTCCCTTGTGTTTTTATAAAATACTTTTCACTCAGACACAATCATATGAGCTTTCACGCTTCCTCTCTTTCACACCTTGAAGCTTCAAGTCCTTTGCCGGATAAACCAATCACATAATCACTTCACTTGAATATCCTTGGAGATGAGGGTTGTGATATCTTTAAGTCAGATGCCATAAATATCCTTGAAGCTTCAAGTCCTTTGCCGGATAGACCAGCTTTAACACTTGCTTGTATTTATGCTTTGTCATAAATATCTCTTCAAGAGTTTCTAAACCTTCAAATGTTCTTATAAAAAAATACTTCAACTTTTTCAGGTGTTGTCATCACTAAAACCATGATGTTATCAAGACTAGGCATATATTACTTGTCTATAAGCTTTAATCACTTCATGATTAAACTTGCAAGTACATAATTATACAATATGTAAAACCAACAATATTTATTTGTTTACTTTTCCTTGTCCAATATCTTAATGCCCGACAAACTTTTTTCTTTGCAGTCCTCTTGTTGTATTAGTGGGATTATTCATGACTATATCTCTTAGCTTTGAATACGCTTCCGACTTCTGGCCTCACCGTCCTTTGATTTATTTTCCCACTTAAATAAGAACTGGTATTATTTGTACTATATTATATGGGTATTTTCCTTGGGAAGGAAGCAACACGACCTTTGGAACTCGTTATCACCCATCCCATTTGGTGAGAACTAACATAACCATCAAGCTTTATTGTTAAACTTTTGGTCGATGGGAGCTGGTGTAACTACTAATCTTCTTCGCTACCCGCTCTAGTTGAAGGGAGTTGATGTAACTATTAATCTTGTCGTTGCCCTTCCCAATCATTGGGAATTGGAGTAAGTCTTCAACGTCATTAGGAATAGTCATCGACCAAGGGTGAGGTTCTCGTCTTGGCCCTCAGGTTTTTATCCTGGTTTGAGGCGGACTTCTCTCGGGCTCCACTTCCTACGCTCTTAGTGTGGCTAGTTCCTAAGAAAGGGTGAGTCTGATGCATTTTAGTGCGTTCCACCAAGTGAGGTCATGTTGTAGAAAAAGAATTTATGCCATATTGTCGAGTAATAGAAATTTATTCATGCGGAAAGTAACTTTTTAGACAAAATATTTATTTATTTTAATTTTAGAAGAGTCTTGAGAAATACATATTTTGCGTCTTGTGAGGATTTGCATGTGTTCTTCTGACAGCCGACACAGAGGTGTATGCTTGTAATCATTTGATAGTCACTTTGACTTTTTTTTACCTTTGATGAAGTTGAAACTAGCGGACTTTAGACGCTTGGTCTCGGGGTCGCTCGGACGACACTTTTTTATTTCTTGATGGGTCTCTCCTTTCTACATTGAACCGGGGTGTTTTCTAAAGTTTTTCGTATCCAATATTTTTCCCGAAACCATGATCTAAAATTTCTTTGGACTTCTACCCCTTCCGAACATCGAGTTGGATCGCGTATATTCTTCTTTGATTTAACAATAAACATATCTCAGCCTCATTAATGAGTCGATACATGCTTGATACTTCAACTTAATTGGCATCCATTGATAACTGTTTCAATATTCCCTTATATGTGTTCTTCGCTCAGCAGGTATGCCTTCCCTCGTAGAAGCTTGGTGAATTCGCTGGATGCGTGATTTTTTTCTCTTCTCATCCCACCTCAGCTTGCACATTATATATATATATATATATATATATATATATATATATATATATATATATATATATATATATATATATATATATATATATATATATATATATATATATATATATATATATATATATATATATATATATATATTCTACCTCGCCTCAAATTACGTTTGGATCGGTCAAGATCTCACTACAGCTTAAGCATTTTAGAGTGGTATGGCTTGTCGCAATGATAAGGAAAATTCTCAAATTTGCATCTAAGGTTTGTTTACTTTATTGTGATAACATCACTTCATAGATTCTTTCGGTTTAACTTTATGATAAGGCGAGATATGACGGTATGAGATCTTTATTGTTGTAATGATTTTTTTCCTCGATTTCCTTATATAAAGTAATCAAAATCTATTTTTGGACTAGGAGGTTCATAGGAATTCCTTGGCACGAGGTTGGGGATGGATTCCTCTAACGACTCCATCACGATTTGAATTTTGATCAAATGAGATTTGATTGTGGAATTATGCGGGAACTAGTTGTAGATTCACACATATGGTGTCGTCATTACGTACTGGAATGATAATTGAGATTGATTGGTGATGATGGACTCTTAATGTGGTGATATTGATCTTTGATACTGCACCATGAGGGTATACCTATATAGTTTGCACTACAACATTTAAGTCTATTACAGGATTTAAAATGAATGAAATGAAATTATGAGATAAAAAAATATACCTTAAATCTCACTTGTGTCAATTATATATCATAGATAATTTTATTTATACTTTGCATTGATAGACCTTATATTTTGATAGGCCTAAAACTAGATGTAAATCATAGACATTTGAACATTTGAATATCAAATGGTGTTTTGGATTGAAAACTTTTATTTATATATATATATATATATATATATATATATATATATATATATATATATATATATATATATATATATATATATATATATATATATATATATATATATATATTCCGGATCAACTTACTACATTAAGTTTTTTTAACTCAATCCATAATCTTAATCTTTAAATTAGATTTAATCCAATAGTTATAAATATAAATATTGATTTAACCATTGATTAAATCTAATTTAAAGATTATTCTTGAAGTTGATCATGACTCGTATATATATATATATATATATATATATATATATATATATATATATATATATATATATATATATATATATATATATATATATATATATATATATATATATATATATATATATATATATATATATATATATATTGTATTATTATTGTAAGTGTGTCATATTTAAACTGATACTCATATTTATAGGTGGATTAAAAGCATAAATAACTAAAATTGAAGACCAATAACAATTAGTAGCATACTAATAAGTCATAGAAATTGGAAGGAGAAAGTAGATATCCATTAAATATAATATTCATAACATACTCAGTTAAGAAACACTATAAAATCAAGGTGTAATTAAGGTGTAATAATTTCCATAAAACATTGACATTGATAATAAAAACAATACATTATAATATTAATAGAAAAGATGTTGTACCACATGGTCGAAAGCAACATAACACACATTGAATCTAGACAAGAAATATGAAGATGATATAAAATAATAAACTACATCTGAAAGTTTGCTAATTTATGAGGCATCTGCCGACTAGATTTGCTATAGATTAAAAGGAAAAGATGTGTGTGACGTCTTCATACAATTGATGTGGTCAAGGATACTCACCAACTAAACCATCTTACCTGGTTTATACACCACTTGATGTCAACCATGGATTGCCATTACCAATGGAGATAAAATTAGTTCTCTTTCACCAAAAAAAAAATATATATATATATATATATATATATATATATATATATATATATATATATATATATATATATATATATATATATATATATATATATATATATATATGTGAAAGAGAACTAGTTTAATTAAATTAAATTATAATTTATTTGAAATTTTAGTTTACATATGTGCATCTTTCCCAATATACAATTCAATAATTTAAGGTTTACGGTGAATGATATTGGTTTTTAGTTTTGAAATTTAATCTAAAATTTAAATATGTTTAACAACAACGATCATCAACGATAAATACAACATATCAAATCATAGAATGTTTGCAACACTAATATTAGTTTCGTTCTCTTTATGGAAACAAATATCTTTATCTACAAATCAAAACAAGAAAAAAGTTCATACATCATGAAATAAGCTATTGAAACATATTTTGAAAAATAAATAGAGAAAACAAACATGTAAATACTCATTGGCTAATATTTGATGTTATGGTTTTGTTTTGGGGTTTCCATGTGAGAGAGACAAGTGAGATAGTTGTTAGGATTTCATTTGAAGGAAGACAAGTGAAAAAGTTGTTAGGGTTTTGTTTTTAGAGAGACGATTGTTATGTACTGGAGCAAGGGGTAATTTCGTTTATATATAAATAAGTATCACCTTTCATCACAATTGGTAATAAAAATTGTGGTGATATACATGGTCAATCACATTTTTATCACAATAAATGGCTAATTATTGGTGTTGGGATTCAAACCATTTTACTTTGTGTACCTTTCACTACATTTGCTTCATTTGAACGTTGTGACATGTCCTTTAGTAAATATAAAAGAAAGTGTTCAGTAATAAATTATTACCACGGTTAACACTATGACCGTTGCAAATTTGGAGTTACGAAAGATCTATTTTGTAGTAGTGTCTTCTGGATAGACAGGTCCTGGATGTAGCAAGAATCAGGGGAAAAGGTAAGTTGGTAATTGAGTTAATTAGTAAGTTGTGAAATAGACATTAAGTTGAGATTAAACTGAGGTAAAAATAACACAATGTGTATGGTAATTTGATTTGAAAATTATATAGTGCCACAATAGTATGCTAGCAGATTACTACCATTAGGAAAATAAACGAAAATATGTTTGATTTTTAGAAGGGTTTTGAAAGAATACAAATAAGGGAACTAGCCCATGAATCTAAAATCTAAATAGAAGGTAAAGTTAAGGTATTACCCGATTTGTGGATGCTTGAAACAACATGATTTGTAAGATGTGCATCAGAATACTTGTTATTGTTGGATGACTCTGAATGTGATGACTTCAGAAGATTGACCAAGTATTGATAATCTTATTTGGAGAGAGGAATGTTGGTGTCATTGGATGACTAAGTTTCATTGTTGTTGTTGCTGACCGTGGTAGGAGTTCTCGAGTTGGTGACATGGTTGGATGGAATGGTCTTGTATGTGTTAGTCTTGGGATAATAATCGGGGGGGAATCCATGTTTGAAGCAACAATGATCAACAATATGATTTTTTTTGTTGCAGTTGGTGCATATTATAAGGGTGCGATAACATCTACCTTTACCCTTATATGGAGATCTGGAAGGGTTGGTGTTGAAGGAGAAAGCGATGGAATCCAAAGGTTTCTCAAAAGACACAGAATCCTATTGAGATACCATATAGTATACCTTGGATATGAAGGGAAGATGGTCCTTTAAAAGGATCTGGGTACGAACATTTGCATAATTTTCGTTGAGCCCTTTGAGGAAGCAGATGATGTACTTTGTGTTCTTGAATTCTTTGACTAGAGTTAAAAGTGAGCATGTGCACCGAACCAGACGTGAGAAAATCGGAGTAGGTCGAAAGTCTTTCAATTCACCTTATAGGATTTTTATATCATTGAAGTAAATTGAAAGATTATATTCACCTTGTTGAATTGAACAAAGGTCACGGGGAAGATCTGAAACGCTAAAAAAGTTACCTTTTATGAAGCGATCTTCAAGATCTTTCTAGAGTTTAAATGTGTATTCAGTGCATATAGTATTATGGAAGATTAGTGGAGATAGTGTGCGAGTGATCAAGAGATTACCATATTGTTGCATCTCACTCAAAGCTCAAAATTGGAGTCAGATGGTGAAGGTTTTGGGAGTTTACTATTGACGAACGTGATCTAGTTCTTAGAGGAGAGAGCACGTTTCAAGGATCGACTCTAGTTATGATAGTTTTAATTAGTGAGTGAGGTTGCAACAAGAACAACACTAGAGTTTTCACTTGGCTAAAGAAAATAGGGGCTTCAGGGAACTTGAGAAGGGTCTTTGATGGTGGTTTCATCGATATTTGTGGGTTTATCGATGTCATCGTCGTTATTCTCAGAATCAGATGACATTTTCGCTCAAGGACGAAGAGGGAGATATGAAGAAGATTTGCGACGAAAGAATAAAAATGAATTCTAGAATTTTATTATTGATACCGTATTACAGTATTGAGCTTACCTCGTATTTAGTTTGTTGGACCTAAAAAAAATAATGAATAAAAGAATGTGTTTTCTCATTAATCTAAAAAATGGTCTTAATACAACTTATATAATACAAAAAGGAAAAGTGGACTTAGATATATAAGATCCAATAAAGACCAAGAGATAAATTAACTAAATCCTAAAAAAAACTATTTCATAAGGGATTTTGATTACTTCTAATCTCCTCCCTCTCTTCACAAAAAATTAAACCAAACATATTTAATTTAAAATATCATATGCCTTCCTTTTTTCCTCCTTTTTCCTAAATAAACCAACTAACATACTCTTAACCAAATCAGTATCAAAATTGTGTTATAATGGATCTAATTGTCCTACCACAACAATATAATAAGAGTTTAATTGTTATCCACTATAAATGTAAAAAAAATTTACACATCAGTATATCACAACTACTCAAAAAAAATTATTTTTTAAATAATTATAATTAAAATTAAATTATAATTAAAATTTAAGTGTAAAACTGTTTTACATTATTGATATATATCAATTAAACTCATATAATAAAATAAAATAATGACACTGTTTACAAATTATTTTTAAAAACCTTTCCTTCTACATTCACGTGGTCTCATCTCATCTAGCTATTTTTACATGAGAAGCCAAAATAAAAAAAATCAGAAGCAAAGGTTGGTGGGGGAAAAAGAAAAAACCAGTAAACCATAAAAATTACTATAAACCATAACACATTAATCAACAAAGTAAACACTCTCTTCCACTCTAAAAAAGTTAATATAAACCCAAGACAGTCCATTTTTCTCACAAAAAACAAATCCACCGAGAAACAAAAATAGCCACCACTGCTTCTGTCCCTCTCTCTCTCTCTCCATCTTGTTTGTTTCTCTCTCCCCATCGAAACTCTCAATCGGGTCTCCCCTCACCGCCTTCTTCTGATCGGAGATATGGGTATCCCCTTCCGTTCTTCCCACACCTCCCAATCTCACATCACTGAAATCATCATCACCAGTTTCTTTCGCCATAAGTCTTAGATCTTTCCACTCCTTCCTTCTATATATCTCCTACCTATAACTATGCCACGTTAAGATAACCAAAACAAACTTCCTTCAATTTACCTTTCTTTTATATACATGGCTGCTCAAAGACTCTTCACAAATTCTCCTGCTAATAATTCAAACATCAATACTTTGTTTCATAATCATAATCAACAGCCTCTTGATTCTCTCTTTCTTTCTTCTTCTCTTCCTTTCTTCGGTTAGTTTTCTTCATCTCTTAAAACGTTGACTATTTTATCTACTAGTTGATGATATTTTCTTTGTTTGTTTAGGTTCAAGAACTATGGTGAGTTTTGAAGATGTTCAAGGAGGAAGGAAAAGGTGCAACAATTATCTCTTCAACGGATTCGATCTTGACGAAAACGGAGACGATGAGATGGACGAATATTTTCAACAATCGGAGAAGAAGCGGCGTCTCTCCGTGGAACAAGTTCAGTTTCTTGAGAAAAGCTTTGAGGTTGAGAACAAGCTTGAACCAGATAGGAAAACCAAGATAGCCAAAGATCTTGGTTTGCAGCCACGGCAAGTTGCTATTTGGTTTCAGAACCGTCGTGCAAGATGGAAGAACAAACAGCTTGAGAAGGATTATGAATCTCTTAATGATAGTTATGAGTCTCTTAAGACTGATTATGATAACATCCTCAAGGAGAAACATAGGTTACAATCTGAGGTATAATTTTTGAACAAGTTTCGTTAAGTTAGCTCAGTTGATATCGTATGAATTTTTTTGCTGTGGTTTTCAATATAGGTGGAAAGTCTCTCTAAAAAGGTACTTGCAAGAGAGAATCAAGAGAGGGAAAGTGAAACAAAGAAACTATTGCAGGAACCAGTAATGAATAAGCCATTGGTTGATTCAGTTTCCGAGGGTGAAGGATCAAAATTGTCAATTGTTGAGGCTTGTAATGAAAGTAATCATAATAACAATAGACAAGAAGACATAAGTTCAGCAAGGAGTGACATATTGGATTGTGACAGTCCATGTTACAAGGATAGAGTGTTGCAGAGAAATGTGTTTGAACCTGAATATCAATCAGACCTATCACAAGATGATGAAGATAATTCGTTGCCTCCTTATAACATCTTTACAAAACTTGAAGATGTTCATTACTCCAACTCGCCTCATAACGCGTCTGGTTATGGATTTCAAGAGGACGATCATCATCACGCTCTTTGGTCGTGGTCCGGTTACTAGGTGGACATTTGGATTCAAAGAAAATTTGACAGAATCACAGGGATTTCTAATATTGAATAGATTCATGTCCATCTTTTTGTTGTTGTTGTTGTAATATGCATATATGTATCTTTGATTATGTTTAGTATTTACCTTTTTTGTGAAGACTTTTAAAAGTGAGTGAGTGTGTGCGTAATAAAGTGAGAGCAATGGCAAAGTTGGCAACAATATTCATTTCATACCTGAAATGATTGTGGCTTTTAAGGATAGAAATGGCGGATTTTGTACCCCATTTTGTTGCATTGTAAATTAATGAAACTTTCGGTTCTAATGTTTAAAAGACTTAATGTTTTCTTGTTGAAATTTTTTATATTGATTTAATTTCACAACAAAATTCAAATAGGAAATTAAATAGCAATGAGGAAGGAGAGAACCGCCCATCTCACCGCTAGGAAAAGACAACCAACCATTGTGGTCATTTTTAGCGGGATCACGCGAAGTAAGAAGGACACTATGCGTGCATATATCGATCGCTTTACCAAGCTTGTAGTGGTTGTTGGAAGTTCAAATTAGAGTCTAATGTCTTGGATTTTCGAGAAGGGCTTTAAAAAAGGATTGTGCTTTTCGGTAAAAATTAAGGTGTAATGAAGCCCAAAACTTGAAGGACTTGTTAAGTAAGATGCAACCCTACATCAACTATGAAGAAGAGTTATGGGTCGATGGAGGTAGTTGGGTATTGCGAAACGTTTGATCTAGTCGAGCCCCATACAGAGAGTTTGACTTATACGGTCCCTTGAAAACTTTGCGAGAAATGGTCTTAAAGGAGTGTGCTAATACAGAGTTCATGGAAGTCGGGATAAGGAATCGATATCCAGTCAGAGAGTCTCCGCGAATGATGAGTCCAAGTACTCTCATTTCTATAAGAGTCATGAGCATAACACCAATGATTGTATTTAACTAAAGGATGCAATTGAATGACTAATCAAGAAAATGATGCTTGTGTGAGTACACCAAAGGAAGAAAAATGAGCCGAAAGGAGTCCCTAAAGAAAAAGTTGACAACAATATTCATTTCATACCTAAAATGGTTATGGCTTTTTAAGGATAGAAATGGAGGATTTGTACCTTATTTTTTGTTGCATTCTAAATTAATGAAACTTTCGATTATAATGTTCAAAATAATTAATGTTTTCTTGTTGAATGTTTTGATAATGATTTAATTTCACAAAAAATTAAGTTATCCAAAGAGGAAGCATCCCCTAAGAAAGTTGTTGAAGTTGTGACCGAGAACAAAGGAAAGGAAAAAAGTAGCGGGAAGATAATGTGTATAACGGGAAGCATTAGTATATTGCTTTCACTATGGGAGACGCCCAAAGAGAAAACAATCAATCCAAAAGCACAATAAAGAAAAAGATCATTGAGTTGATAATAATCAACAAAAAGGAAGGAAATAACTCCATCAAGAGCTTGTAGAGATCTATCCCTGGATTTCAAGATAGCGAGAAGGTTGAAGAAATCCCCAACAAAATCTTCCCTATGGTCATCACGGTCGTTGTCTCCAATTTTGACGTATCCAGGATAATGATTGATCGTGGAAGTTCCTGCAATATTATGTACTCAGATCCCTTCTAGAAGAAGGAAGTTTCTGCAATATTATGTACTTAGGTCCCTGCAATATTGACCAGGGAAGTTCCATCTCAAGCTAAAGAACCACAACTTATACGATGAATCAACAATAATGAGCAGAGATCTTTCCGGAGAAAATAAGATCTACAAAGCCTTACAACAGGACTACAAAGAAGGTGAGGCTAAGGCTATGGAGATCAATGTGGCCTCTTTGATGGAACAACTAAAAGATATGGACATTAAACCTCCTCCGAGTAACAAGCAACATTTAACTGCTAGAGCGTGATCTAAACCTTCGTTCAAATAAAATCAACCAACCAATACATAGTTTTATACAAAGAACTACATTGCTTTGAATTCCTTATCGCACCTAAGGATACGTAGGAGCGAGATCCACAATCTCGTCAAGCACCCTGAATAAAAATCTTTTTATTACCCCTTTTCCTTTTCCTTTTGAACTTTTAATCACACAAAGAAAGAAAATAATGTCAGCTAACATTCAAATCACAAATATAACTAAACGGTTCCCTTTGAGTACAATAGATGTGAGGGGTGATAATACCTTTCCCTCGCATAGTCGACTCCTGAACTCGTATTTGGTTGTGATGGTCATTTTCTCTTTCTTTTAAGGGTTTTATCGATACTTTCCTTTTCCTTCTTTAGAATAAATAACGTTCAGTGACGACTCTATTTAATCATCCGCGAGTGTGCGGCACGATCGTAGGTCCTATTTTTTTCGTGATGTGACACCTATTAAACAAAGATTATTCCCTCCTTTACCTCTTAGAGCAAATTCCAAGGAGCATAAGGCCACATTAAACGAGACTAAGACATGGCTACAAATAATTTTGATTTTAGTTATGAATCCAAATTGGATATAATTTGAAACATGATATTTGTTTTGCTCAATAGAATATTATATTGTTACCGAAGTGACTGAAAAGGATGATGGATTGGCTAAAGAAATTTCAACCCACAAACCTATGTGTTATTATGTGATGAAAGATGGGTGTGTCGATGAAGATAAGGGTGTATTTTAAAGGGATGATATGGAAATACAACAACACTTGAAGATTCATAGGGCTAAGGTCGAGAACATAGGGATAAATAAAGTTTTACTAGATTGTGGGGATTGAATTAACACAATGTCACATTCTTTGATGAGGAAAATTGGCAAGTAAGACACCAGCTTGATACCCCACAACATGGTTTTATCAAACTATGAAATGAAGACATGTAAACATTTAGGGGTTATACAAATAGATGTTGTCGTAGGGACCACTTCCAAACCAACCTTATTTGTGATTGTTAAAACCAAGGAAAATTATAACTTACTCCTTGGTCAAGAATGAATTCATCGGGAATGAGAAGACCCTTCGACGATGCATAAGAGGAATAATAATTTAGAAACCTTATGGTATTATGGAGAACACTAAAGCAAATCAAGTTTATTTCTTAGTTGATGTGAACCATATAGACAAGAGAAACTTTGACAAAAAAATTGGCGAATATTTTGCCATGTACACCTGTTAGAACATGATTTTCCTTGCAAGGAGATGTATATTATTCAATAAAGTTAAACCCCACACATGGTTTCAAGTTGGAGTATAAGACCATTAGAGGACATAATGGATGGTCAGAGTCAGAGGATAACAATGACTAAGTCGAACGTGTTTGCTAGATTTTTGGCCTATATGGATGAAAATAGAATAACGGAAGCATTATAGGTCAAATTTCAAGAAAAGATGGTTGTCAAAGCCATTGTAGTTGAAATTAATGGAAATGATAAAAGTGGTGTCAATCTAGTTGTAAATAGTCAGAGGCTCTACTACATCTATAATGCTAAACCTTTAGGATTTGAGACATATACTTTGGTGTCAAACAAGTGGGTTTAGACCCAATATCTTTAGGATGTCGATTTAGGAAATGGAACAATCAAAAGGCCAACATCCGTAAGTACCAAGATTGAGCAAGTCTAAGGTCCTAAATAATTGAGCTGCTAAAAGAATTCAAAGACCGTTTTGCTTAGGATTATGATGAAATTCCAGGACTCAATCGAGATTTGGTGGAATTGAAACTACCAATTCGACCTGACAAGATACCGATGAAACATACACCAAGGAGGTTTGCACCAACAATAGTGTCAAAACACAAAGAGGAGATTGAAAGGCTTCTCAGAAATAAGTTTATAATAACTTCCAGGTATGTCGAATGATTAGTAAATATTGTCCCTATAATTAAAAATAATGGGACTCTTAGAGTCTGTATAGACTTTAGAGTCCTAAACACAAATCCTCCAAAATATGAATACCATATGCATGTGGCAGAAGTGTTATTCGATTCAATGGCACTCTTTGAGTTTGTAAGTGTTTTAGGTGGTTATTCTGGATATAACCAAATTTTTATTACATAGGAAGATGTGTAAAAAACAACATTTTGATGCCCTGTAGTAATGCAGTATGGCCTACAGAATGCTAGTGCAACATACCAAAGGGCGACAAATCATATGTTTCATGATTTTATTGAGACCTTTATGCGAGTATACATTGATGATATAATACTTAAATCCTCATTAAAAAATGGACACTTAGACCACCTTCAACAATCCTTTGAAAGGATGAGGAATCATTGACTTAAAATGAATCCATTTAAATGTGTTTTTAATGTTTGTACAGTTGACTTCCTGGGTTTTGTAGTTCACAAGAAATTCATAGAAATAAACTAAAATAAAAAATGTCATTCAATACAAAGCCTTCATCAAATAAGAAGTAACTCCAACATTTTCGTGGGAAGATAAATTTCTTAAGAAGGTTCATTTTGAATTTAAGTGGCTAGACAAATTTTTTTTGCCTTTGCTATGATTAAAGAAAGAATAAAGATTCAGATGGGAATCTAAACATCAAAAATACTTTTGTGATATCAAGATTTACATGTCCAATCCTCCTATATTTTACCTCTTAAGAGGAATAAACCAATGAATTTGTACATTTCTGCATCTGACTCGATAATAGGCAGTATGTTAGTAAAAGAGAATGATGATGGTGTCGAAAGGGCCATTTATTACCTTAGTCAAACTTTAAATGATTCATAAGCTAGATACAGTCTAATAGAAAATTCATGTTTATGTTTATACTTCTCTTGTACAAAATCGAAATATTATATAAAGCTAACATGTTTTTGTATATTCTCATTTTGTTGTTATTAAACATATATTGTCAAAACCTATTTTGAATAATCGAATTGGAAAATGGACTCTAGATTTAATTTAATATTCTTTAGCTTATGCAATGAAAGTTTAGATTATGGCTAATTTTATTGTGGATCTTGCAGCAGTCAAAATGATACAAAGTTATGTTGACCTAAAACTTGGAGGTAATATGGATCCAGACACAAGAATGGAAATGGAATTGAAATTCTAATTATTCTTACTAGAGGGACTCCAACTAAATTCAAATTCAACATCCAAGGTTGTTTCTCTAATAAGAAGGTTGGATATGAAGCCTTAATTGTAGGCCTTAGGATCCTATTAGACTTGGGGGGCAAAATGAGTCGAAATTAAAGGCGACTCAGAGTTGGTGGTGAAGCAATTGAAAAAAGAATAAAAATGTATCTAAGAGAATCTATTGATGTACTTTGTGGAAGCCAATCATTATTAAAAATATTTGATTCAATCGACATCAAACATGTGCCACAACTAGAAAACCAATAGGGTAATAAATTGGCACAAATTGCTTCAGGTTATAGTCTCTCCAAAGAAAATTTGAAAGAACTGATAGAAGTCAAAGAAAAATTAATTCCGACCAATATTCTCCCCTCATAATTTTCAAAGTCAAAACAGGTGGGGGTAGAAAGGCCAGAAGACTTGCAAATTTTTGAAATTTTTGAAATTTTTGTCATTGACAATCCGTCGAATAATGATTAGAGAATATCAATTATAGAGTTGTTATAAGTTCCAAGAGGAAAAACATATTGAAATATTAAATACAAAGCATTGATTTATGTTATTATCGGTAATGGGTTGTTTAAAAAGACTCCTGAAGGAGTTTTACTTAAATGTCTTAGTTAAATAGAAACATATTTGGAAATTTTCAATGTCCATAGTGGGTCATGTGGCGCTCATCAATTAGGTCACAAGATGAAGTGTTTTTTTACAAGGTGTTTATTGTCCTACTATATTGAAGGATTGCATCAAATTTTCCAGAGTTTACTTATGTTGTAAAAAACATGCAGGTAGTCAAAATGTCCTTGCTAGTGAATTGCAATTTATTGTTAAGCCTTAGCCATTTAGAGGTTGGACGTTAGATTTAATTGGTGAAATTCATCCTACTTCATCTAAGAGTGATATGTACATCTTAGTATTCATAAATTATGTTACCAAATGGGTCGAAGGCATACCTTTGACGAATGTTGATCAAGAAATTGTCATCTACTTTATTCAGAGTCATATTATTTGCAGATTTAGAATTTCTGAAACTTTAACCACTGACAAAGGTTCAGTTTTCACTGGTCGAAATATGGTTGAATTTGTTTCAAGATCAAGAATCAAGCTTTTAACATCTACGCCATACTACACTAAATCAAATGGTCAGGTCGAAGTGACCAACAAGATCATAATTGGCCTAATTAAGAAACATGTGGGTCAAAAGCCAAGAAATTGGAATAAGACTTTGGACCAAAAGCTTGTCAAACGTCTCTTAGATAAGAAACTAGTTCTACTCCCTTTTGATTGACATTTGGCTATGATGTAGTCTTGTCTGTGGAGATTTACTTGTATTCAGTTGAATCCAAAGGCATGTCGAAATCCCATCTGACTATTATTGGAAAATGATGTTAGATGAGTTAGTCGATTTGGATGAAGAAAGGTTAGCCAATTTAGATGTCAGTATAAGGAAAAATGAGCAAATATAAAAGTCTACAACAAAAAGGTTAAGTTAAAAACCACTACAGTTGGAGATTATGTTTGGAAGGTTATTCTGCCCATGGATCGAAAGGACAAAACCTTAGGCAAATGGTCACCAAAATGGGAAGGGTCATTTCAAATTATCCAAGTGTTTTCAAATAATTCTTATGAATTCTAAGAGTTAGGTCCTGACAAGTGAATTCTAAGAATAATTCGCAAGTACTTAGAAAGGTATAAACTTATGCTACGAGAAATTGATATAGCAAGAGAATAGTAATACATGGGAAATTTAGAAGGAAAAAATGGAGTTAAGTTTAAAAAATTCCAAAATGGCAAGAGTTATTACAATAGTATTACAATTATAGATTGTCCAAATACAGGAAAATAAATCATCATTCATTTTCTCTAAGCGCATTTTGGAAAGTTGAATCTTCTTGTCATTCATTAAGTCTTCAATCTTCAACTTATTGACTTCTTTCTCCATTGCACGGGCACTTCTATTATACTAGATACAAACCTTAACCTCTTCAACCAATTTTTCCTTGACAGAAGTCAGTTGTGAAGTATCAATCTCAGTCTTCTCCTTTTCTTCTGCTTCTATTTTTTTGTTGTATCACATCCATTTGTTACATCCAAAGTTTAACCTTTGACTCCCACTCGTCAAATCGACTCTCACTCGTCAAATCGACTCCCACTCGTTAAATTGACTTTGAGAATGAGTAATTAAGTCTCATTGTTGAGACATAACGTTAATCTGTCAATCGAGTCTATTAGCACATTCTCTTTTGAGTCTAAACTTTTGAACAGTTTGCTCAAGGAACATTGTGAAGTCTAATGCAGCCGCAAGTGCACGACTGTTCCGAAGTAATAAAATAGATATTGAACCACAAAGACTAATGGTTTAAGTATTGAATTCTTATCCAATCGGTGTATATGTGGAGAAATAAATAAAAAAAGGTTTTAGTAAGCAACTTGAAAGAAAAAGTAATTAAATAGAAAATGTATAACTGAAAAATCATTTAAGTATCAAATTGGGGAAAACAAGACCTGATGTTATAGTTCATGTTCCTAACACTAACATATAATTCTTGTTACATCTATTGCGAGTCTTTTGCATAAATTATAGATAAAATCGGGCACTACAAGCTTTCATCAGCGCATTGCCCGTATCATCGACCAATAATCTGTCAGCTTTCACATCGTCTGAATTATTATTCAATGACTCGTTACTTTTGCATAGCTATATATTCTCTCAAATTAATCCATTGACTTTCGCATCGTCCGTATTATGATGTTTATAAATTTTTTCTTCGATATCGACACATATTGATAGGTATTTTCCCGCCTATGACATTCCATTCATGTTGTCATTACGTACAAATCGGCTTTGAGCACATTATGGTTAACGGTGCATCTTACTCATGACTTAATCATGCATCATTGGTCATATTATTAATAATAATTAGTAATACAATTTAATGAACATTTTCAATTAACAAAACCCTTGGTCCAACGCTAAACGAATCTTTTCATAACTTATTTTATCCAATTTCAATTTTACGCGAATAAAAACCTCTATCAAAATCGAGTGCGCCTTTTCCAAATTGATTCAAAATACCTAATCATGGTTATATACCATTTCATTAAAGATGAAGAGAGGATGGTCTCGGGCGTTTGATTCCTCTCTTTAATTGTTTGGATACGAGTTTCCTTACTGGATTAGTAAAACAATTGTCGTCTCTTGTAAAAACTTCTAATCCGATCAAATCAACCCCATTTTTATAATAACTTAAATAAAAAAGAAAGTGATTTAGAACCCTCTATTCCTTTTCCCAAATACTTATATACGAATTCCCTTACTCATCCATTTGAGTATTCATTATTTATTTAAAATACATAATAATATTTAAACCTTTCATCAAGGATGAAAAAGGAGATGGTTTCGAGCCTTCGATTCCTCTCCTCGATTGTTTGGATACGAGTTCCCTTACTCTACCATTCAAGCAATCGCCATCCCTTAAAATCTTCCAATTTGATTCGTCTAAAACCATTTCATAATTAAATCTAATCAAACATATTTTTATAATAACTTAGATGAAAAGGAAATGGTTTAGAGCCTTCTATTCTTCCCCGAATATTTGGATATGAGTTGCCTTACTCGCCATTTGAGTATTCTCCATCCACTTAAAATATTTTAACTATATCAAATCCTTTCGCAATTAAGGATGAAAAAGGAGATGATCTAGAGTCTTCCATTCCTCTCCTCGATTAGTAGGATACAAATTTCCCTACTCGACTATCCAAGTAATCGTCATTCAAACAAAACATTCAACATATTAACTTAACTTTTTGCCCCCGTGCGATCAAAACTTTTTCTCAAAAGAACATTATTTAATGCGTTATAATGCAAAATACAAACTAGTGCTTGAGTCTCCGCCGCGAGTAGACAAGCCAATGTTTATCCTTTAGAACGTGATCGAAACACTTGTTCATTAAAAAACGCAAACCAACGAATTGTAGTCTCCCCCAACTACGAAACTTTGAGTTTCTTATTGCTCTTGGGGATACATAGGAGCGAGACCCACAATCTTGTCAAACACCGTAGTAAAACTTTTTGCGGTCCCTTTTCTTTTTATTCTTATTCATTCGAAGAAAACAATTAGTATACATTAGCATTCAATCGCAATTTTAACTAAAAGGTTCTCGTTGAGTACAACAAACGTGAGGGGTGCTAATATCATCCTTTTGCGTAATCGACTCCCGAACCGGAACATGGTTGCGACGACCATTTTCTTTTTAAGGATTTTATCGATATTTTCCATTTCCTTCTTGTAATAAATAAAGTTAGGTGGCGACTTTGTTCGAATCAATTTTTTGTGTGTCCATCACGAAGGAACATATTTTTTCAAGATGCGACAATGGGATCAGGGTCTTAAATTTCGTTTATTCTCTATGGAAATAAAATATCCAAGTCCTAGAGAGAAATAGTTGATGAGCGCAAATGTATATATGCGTCCTCTCTTTAAATCTTTATAATTAAAACATTTACTTTAATGTCATTTATATGTTATTTTGTATGTTTCTTCTTTCTCGATCAACCTTACATTGTTTCAGTTAGAAATTATATTCGGTTTGTCAACGTTCAAACATTTAAGATACAAAGACACACCTTAGAACTTTTGCTAAGTGGACTTTCACAAAAGCAACATAGTAAGCAACAAGAGCAACACCCAGAACAGTCACAAAAGCAACATGAAAAACCAGCAAAAGGCACTCATAAACACCCAAAACTAAACTAACAAAACCGAAAACGGCCACCAAACACACTACTAGCTAGCAGCAACCAATGCCAGGTGAGAGGTAGTAATACAAAGGGTTACTCTAAATTTTACTGTTTATATAATTACATTTACACTATTCCCCGCATTTCGTACCAACCAGGTCAACACACTTTGGAAACATTTCACCAGTTTGGGATCACGTGAACGAATAAGATTAACCACACGTGTCGTCTTCTTGTAACATTTTTTCTCGCAATTTGTTTTTATTTAGTCAAACAAAAAATGTAACATCATGTTCATGAGGGATTGGCCAATCAAATTCTCCAGAGTGGAATCTTTGCATAATGCCTGGGTCCCAACCGACGTTGACATATCACAACGTGGCTGGCTTATAATGGGGATCATCACATGTGTTGTGTTGTGTGCACTACTCACCAAATATGAAAGTGATTTTCAATTTCTACATCACCATGAACTTTGATACATTTCTTTAAGGAAAACTATACTATCCAGCTGTTTATTTTTTCCGTTCATACCATTATTATTTCATTTATTTCTATAATAAATTATTAAATAACAACTTAATTGAAATTTTAGTCCATATTACTGCAAAAATACTTTGTTTCTAAATAGTGTTTATTAGATATATTGAATGGTAAAAAAGTTCATATTGAAATATAATAGGATCATTTGGATCAAAATTAATCAATCTATGAAGCATTGATGATTAGGCGTGAGTACAACTTGAGAAGCTAATACACCTTGGGTTCATATGATCATGGACAAATACATTGGTAATCCGCAAAGCATGTTATCTGTTAACAAGAAAGATAGCTCATCTATGATGGTAATTGTCTTTTCTGATATACTCCTAGGATTACAAATGAACATATTTTCTATCATGTGGATTATGTTGTTATTCAAGATACCTTAGCATCAAAGATATCTTAAGTGATGATAACTGGAACTTGAATGATCTCACACCAGGGTGCTACATTTGGAAATCTAGAATTGAAAATAAATACATAACATTTGTAGGTTGTGAGAGTGAAAGGTGATGCCTTATCGACAAATGTATCGATAATGCCGCAGTAATAAAAAGATCGAACCCACGAGGATTGTGTTCGAACAAGATAATAATTTGTGCAATTTAAATAAAAATAGTTAAAAAGTGGGGTTTTGCAAGTTCCAATTCGAAAAGTAATTAAACTAGAAAACAATATCATGAAAGCAGTCAGGTTGTGTATTAGAATCCCCTTACCCTCTCTTGTTGATGTATAATGCCATGTATGAATGATCTTATCCTTATAATCTCGGAGAATTAACAAAACTGTTATAGTCAGTTCCCCACGAAAAAACTCACTAACAATTACTCAGAGCTTTTTATCCTCATTCCGCCAGCGTAAGGAGTGTTAGGCGATGTACATACCATTAATTCCCTATGCCACTACTCGGGGTCTTCTATTTCTAGTTAACCATCGTAAGTAGAACAAGTGTCATATGTCCAACAAATAGGCTATGGGTCAGGAATCCTTATGTGTCCAATATCAGATTAACAAAGCATCTCAAACAAAAAGCATTAAGCATAAGCAACAACTAAATAAAATTATAATTTAAAGGATTCATACAAAGTCAAATCAAGATATAATGCCAACAAGATTGAATAAGGTTCATCATCATACAACCTAACCTAAGAGAATTTAGTTACACATTATTTAGAAAATAATACCACAATCGATAGATAAAAATAAGATGAGAAGTCCGTTGAATAAATGGTCTTCAATGACTTCAAATGCTCTAAAAATCTCCTTTCCAAATCCATGCTCTAGTCTCCACAATTTGTAACCCTTATCAAAAAGCATAAAATCTCATTTTAAAGTAATCAGAACGCGTCAGATAAAGCTCAGAAAAAACAACCATCGCGTGCATTATATAAGTATCGCGTGCGCGATGCATCTTTATTTCTTCTATCGCGCACGCAATGGCCCGTGTGATTATTCCAATAGCTACATGAAAAAACACGCCATTTGCATCAGAATTTTTACTAAATCTCATTCTTCCATACTTGGCCATTTGTCACTCATTCTTGGATCTTTCTTCATCATTTTGGCTCATCTTTCGCTCGGTTTTTCCTTTTTCTTCGACTAATTAGATGCAATGACGAACTATTATCACAAACCCAAACTTGAATTTTTGTTTGTCCTCAAGCAACTCACATGCAGTTGTACATTTCAATAGACAACAAGTCGTACAATAACAATTAAACATCAAATATTTTTTCGTTACCTGGCCATTATTTCGGCTTCCAACTTCGATTTGATAATTTCAAAAAGCGTATTCAACAGTGACTAGTGATCAACCTATCTTTCGGCTCACTTAACTCGTTCATTGGATAAGATTATCACTCAATCAACATGAAAATCAATTAAACTTAGCTTGATCACCTTCTAATATAGTTAATCATATAAATCACCACACATTAGAGGATTTTTCAGGTTGTAACTCAGCTTGCGTTAAGGTAAGATATATTTAGAAAAGAAGGGTTAAACCTTTGGAGTTAGGTTCCTAGTTATCCTTTATTCATCATACGTTTTGTTAGTACTAGATATTTGTGATCCTTCTTACAATGTCATTCTTTTTCTTTTGTCATTTATTCATCATTTTTGTGAAGAAATGTCTTTTTCCACTTCCTTTTCTCAATAAATTTTAAAATTTTGGATAAAAAATTCTCTAGGACCCCAATCCCAAAATTAAAACATTGCTCACTTTTTCTCTGTCAGATTGACCTGTTCTTGAATCAACTTCGGTTTTCCACCGTTTAAAAATACCTACATAAACTTAGCAAACTTTGGAATTAATTCTAAAATTTCCTGAAAAGAGATATTTACCTGAAGTTGTTTCAACATTTCTTTATATTTTTCAAACATTCCAGCATCCTCTTCAGACATCTATTTTTTCTTGATAATCGGGTAAGCTGGGTTCATGTAATCAGGTAAATGTGAGTTTGGTTCACTCAAGCTTTGCTCCTTTGTCTTCTTCCACCTAGAGTTTTCAGCTATATATTACTCAAGTGTAACTTTTCTGCTTTCATGGTCCCCTCGAGGTTCTTTCTTCTATATCTCAATTCCACCTTTCTTTTTCTCTATTTCATCCTTTTGAACTTTTCCAACTTCATTCTCTTTAGTGACTACCCCTGCATCGGTCCTCACAACTTTGCATGTTCCATTATTAGGATTGTCTATGGTGTTACCTGAGAATCCTCCATTCGAACTTGGTAAGGCCGCTAGTTGTCTTGACAACTGCCCAATTTGTGTCTCCAAAACTCTTATTCACCTATTCTAAGCTAATTTGAGTAGCGTTCATAAAACTTTCCAAGGTCTCTTCCAACTGGGAGGGCTTCTTTTGGAAATTAGAAGCTTGTTGATTTTGTTGCATAGTTGGATTATCACTTTGATTTTGGTTATTGCTCCAACGAAAATTCGGATGATCTCTCCATCTCAGATTGTAGGTGTTGGAATAAGGGTTTCTCTTTTGGAAATTATCATATTGAACCTCTTCACTTGACCCTTCCAAAGAACACCTTTCGTTCTCAAGTCTTCGCCGCAAAAATCACCCTAAGTGTTTGTACTTGGCTCACGTTAGCTTTATTTAAGCAGTTTTCAACTAGTTGCTTATTTAGCAATTCAATTTAAGATAAGAATGCAATTTGAGTATCAACAATTAACATACCTTTTGGTGTACCTACCGTGTCAACTTCTACCAATCTTTCACTCTTAGTGTGGTACTCGTTCAGTCACATTTTCTCAATTAGGTCTTTGACTTGTGGCTCGATCATTTGACTAATGTGCCTCCAGCGAAAACATCCAGCAACATTCGTGTCTGACTCTTCAAGCCTTTAATGAAACCTTTGAACTACTCCATGTTATTCAAATTATGGTTGGGGCACCAACGTAGTAATAGTTTGAACCTCTCTCATGAGTCATAGAGTGACTTCGTATCTTGTTGCTTAAAATTTAGAATTTCAGCCCTTCTTTCAGTGAACTAAGTGGTGGTGAAAAATATTATCTTAAATGTATCCTCTAGATCTTTCCATGAGTGAATGATTCCATTTAAAAGGCGTAGTAAATCATATGCCCTTCCAATAAGCGAGAAACCAAACAATCGTAACTTCACTTGGTCGTCTGTGACATTATTTGGCTTGCACGTCGAAGTGGTTTCGTAGAAGCGTGTAAGATGAGCCCATTGATATCTGATAACATTATCGTCGAATGGATTATCTCTTAAACCCGAAAGCACAGAATTCTTAATATCAAAATTAGCAGGGTATGCCGGTACAAACCCTCTAGAAACTTGTCCATCATTGGTCATTTCACAGTAATCCTCCAAAGTTTTGAGTGGTGGGCATCCATATTAATCTCCTTTTCTGAATCCGAAAAAAGTGTTGGTGAATTTACTTCGGGTTGGTCTCCTTTAGCCATAATTGCTTCTCTAGCTGCTTTTCTGAGGGCACATGTGGGTCTTTCAATTTTTGGATCGAATGGTAGTAATGTTGTTCTTGAATTGTGCAGACACAAACAAAAAAAAATCTCAGTAACAATATGATAAACAAAAAGTAATAAAAACTTATAATAAAATTAAATTAAGAAAATTAAACATTGCACAAAGCGTTGTCATGTTGCAATCAACAGTCTCCGACAACGACGCCAAAAATTTGATGACTTCTCAGTAAGTGTTCGAACAAGAAAATAATTCGTGTAATTTAATTATAAAAAAAAAGGTTTTACAAGTTTCAATGTAGTTGAGAAAAAAAAATACACTCCGGAAGTAACAAGGGTGTTACGATTGAGGAAAAAAATACATTCCGAAAGTAACAAGGGTGTTACTTCCAGTTGAGAACAAAAATTTAAAAAAAAAAACATTTTGAAAGTAATAAGGGTGTTACTTCCGGTTGAGAAAAAAATACACTCCGAAAATAACAAGGTTTTATTTTTGATTTAAAATATTTTGTATTCCGAAAATTTTTAAAACATAAAAATAAAAATAAAAATAAATAAATAAATAATAAAAAAAAGTATAAAATTGAAATTAAAAAAAAAAAAGGTAGGGCATGGAGTTAAATGTAGGACAACACACCTGTACTATAAGAATCAGTATTGACTATAGTCTGATCATTTTATTTAAAATAAATATTAAAAGAAATACAAATCTTTTTTTCATTTTTTTTTCCTTCAATCATTGCCATTGCCAACTGAGGCATCCTAACAAACCGATAGACTTGAATCTTGTTCCTATATAACTTCAATTCGATCGAGCACTAGCCATTGATTTTTATTGTTCAACTCTTTTTATTTTTTAAATAATATTTTTTTATTAGTTCAATAGTCAAAATTTTATTATCTTAAAGTGATTAAATAGTATACCACATATCTATGTAATTGAATGTCGTGTAGAACTATCAACTTAATTGATTTAATCAAAGAAATGAACTTATTGTTTATACAGTCATAAACAACTTATTATTTTAAAGACTATATGGAAATAAAAATAATTAAAATGATAAAAAAATTTGGAAAGTTTAGACGTAAATAACAGCTAGATGTACAGAGACATTTGATCCAATAATAACAGCATCTCGCTATTAGTGGCTTCCCGTGGTTCCTTTAGCTTTATCATATGATGGAACTAGTCATTTGTTCTCATCCTCAACATTTTCCAATACACAAGCTTTTCCTTGATTACACAGTTCAGACGTCAAAATAGTGGATATTTTATGAGGTTCAAATTGCACAATTTGGATCAAATACATAAAAATGTAACATTAATGAACAATATCTTTCCTTCGTTGTCAATCGAGGTTGAATAATAATCGAACTTTACAACTCTTCAATTGTCTGGATATCGTAAGAGATTCTCTAATTTGGATTTCAGATCGACCAGATAGGTGATCTCTGTGAACCTAAATTCAAGTTGACATCTCAGACCGTTAAAGTAGACAAATACAATCAAGGAACATTCCTATTTATACAGTTTTTTTTATCAATATGGACCTTAAAAACTCAATTTCACCTCGGGGGATATTTCAGATTTTTAAATATAGATTCACCTTCACCCTTCTAACGCATATAAAATGGGGTGCGTCAGGAGATTGAAATCTGGATTCACTCCTCACACGCAGAACCAGTCACAAACTGAAGTTTTTTTTTTTATTTTTTAAATCCGAACATATTTTTGACAAAATGAACAGTATAAATGGTTGCTCTTCCTACCCTTAACGGTGAACAAACCACCCTCATGAAACCCCAAAATATCCTTCTAGCAATCTGAATTTCAAAATCCAAATGCACCTATTATGCACCAACTCACATTATAAGTGGTTCACCCCATTTTCTTTTTAATTACTCCAATTTCAAATATAAACAAGAGTGAGGTTCCCAACCATGACTACAAGAGATCATTTTTGGGAGTAACTTTTTATCAAAATGTGTTTCCAAATAATCACATTATTTCAAAAATGCATATCTGGAGGAAGAAAAACTATGTTTATTTAGAAATACACATTGTATACATCCAAAATAATTTAGGGGTGGAAAATTTGTCTCTCTTTGTCCTGTGTATTACTTGAAGTATTACTGTCAAATAATGATCAGACAATACACAGTTCACAGCACACAATGAACTCATATACAACGTACCATCTTGCATGCAGCAAACTTGAACCATCCACATAGTTTCCACCTGAGCCTTGCTTCTAGAAGAGACATCTAGAACAATGTTTTATTTGTAGTTGGAGGATGATCACCGAGACCTTGAATAAATCATATCGGAATTTGGAAGGTAGAGCAGAACAATGTTCCCTGGCTACCAACGGAGAGATGTAGCAATTTATCACGGTTATGCAAAGCCAAGCATGGTCAGAATTTGAAATTTTTCTTCATGTATAGAACCACCTCTTGCTGACCAAACAAAAATCAGATCAACCAATTAGAAAACTTGCTATAGACTACATAAGCTAGTAAAGATGAACCGGCAAGTTAGATAAATTGCTTACAATGAAACAGAGAAGAATGCATCCAGCTGCCCCGGGATACAAAACATACCAGAAACTCAAGTGTTGCAACTTAACACCGTCAATGAAAAGCAACGGCATGCTTACGGCTGTAGATATAGCAAAATTTGACAACCTGATAATAATGCTGGAGATCGATAGATAGATAGATAGATACTAGTTTCAAATCACGTAGAAGCAAAAATACCTGGAGGGTGAACGGAGTCGGTGTAAATCATGTAGGCAACACAAGCTGCAACACTAGCACTCTTGGCAAGCCATCCAGGTCCAAATATTGTAAACGCCAAAACACCTATAGCTGCGCAACCTATTTGAGCCATCAACATACTGTACTTCTGCATAATAATCACAATTTACTTAGAAACTCTTTACAATGAGGGAGCATATAATTGAATGATGATGTAAACATTTTTTAAACCGACGGTATATATGAATTAAATCCAAACGGAGATAGTAGTAATAGACGTACCCGTGCGGAAGGGGCTGAAGGTGAGGCAAATAAGAGTGCTGAAACTGCTCCTAATGGTGCAACTGTGATTGAGAGTCCTTTTGGTGTCAATAACTGATCAAGTTTTCCCAATATGGTCATCGCTACAAATGCCCCTATGATTTTTAAAGAACACAAAAAAATTAAATTAAATTCATAGTACTCGTGTACTTTTCTTCTACACTAACTGAGAAAATAAAACGCTGCCAATTCATGGAAGTAAAAAAAGAGAAAAGAAAGGGAAGATGAAAAGGAACCTGCAGAAGGCCATAGAATATCGCTGAAGGAAGGAGTGGAAGATGATTTGGGAGGTTTCCAGTTTTCCCAGATGGATGGTGAAACGACATCGCTTGATGCCTTAATAATCACATTCCTTCTAGTGTTACTAAATCCACGATAATCTGACACCAAACCCTTCTTCATCTTGTTGTTCTGTGTAATGGCGAAGCTGTTAAAAGAGGGAGGTAATGAAAATGGTGGCATAAATTTGGAAGTACCGCCGCAAGCAATTACAGATGACATTTTGAGCAGTTGATTGTTCATCTGAAAACTCAAACTCAGAAATCCCTCTCTAATCTGTACCGAATAGTATACTAAAAATGAGTGACATCAAAGGGTCGCAACATTAACGGGAAAAGACACGACCATTGAGAGAATGTTTGGACTCTAAAATTTGCCTTTCAAAACCCTCAAAGGTCATTCACCACCACCAACTATTTCTATTTACTCTACGTGTACTCCCTCAAATTTCGATTTTATAGAAACAAATGAAATATATTATTTTGATCCTGTTTTATTTTATTCTAAAATTATCTCTAAATATTAGTTATTTAACAATACTAACAATTAGTAACATTCAATTATGAGTAGGGGGTTCACATCCAAACCAAATCAATAAAAAATTGGAAATTAAACTAAATCAAAATCGCAAAAAATCATATTTGATTTGGATTTGTTTGGGTCATCTTTTAACAAAATTGCACGATTTGGTTTGATTTGTGGTTTGTATTTTGCAAACCGAACTAAACCAAATCAAATCAAATTATATTACAACTCAAACTTCACGTATCTCATATCTAAGCCCAAATACAAATTCATTGTACCTACCTTAACTTTACGATTATAATATATTTTCTTTTACTCATACTTAACTTTTTAATTTCAACATTCTCAAACTTTTTCTAATAGTATTGTAAATTATTCTCATCTTCTTTGACTTATATGTTTCACCTCTTCTACGTTAATCTCTCATCGCACATGTTCTTTCTTTTTTATGTTCTCATTTTAACGTTACTATTTTATCTTCTTATTACATTGTTATTGCACTTTTTTTTAATCTAATTTCATCTCTCATATGTTTTTTTATTTTTCATCTTCTCTAATCTCCTTCTCTTCTATTTTTTTTCTATTTTATTATAATACTTTTGATATTTTTTTATGCTACTATTTTTTCTACTTTTGTTTAAATTGATTTTTTGTATTTTGAGTGAGAATTTTTTATCTAAATATAATAAGTTTGGTTGTTTGTTTTAATGTATGAATGAATAAACACAAAGTTATGTTGTTCTCTATATATGTTATACATGAGTCAATAAAAATTTTGTAAAAAATCAAATCAATCGAACCAACCCAAACCGCATTGGTTTGGTTCGAATTTTTTTAAAAAACCAACCGAACTAAATCGAATCGAATATTTTTTTTTCTTGCGGTTCGGATGATTTTTAACGTCAAAATCCACAAAATCTCACCGAACACCCCTAATTAAGAGTAGATAAATAATTGTATTAATTATTTTAGATGAAATTTAAGAAAATTGAATACATTCATTTAACTATATTTTTTAATAAATATGAAAATTGTCTTTTATTTATATATGTGCATTATTTGTTATGATTTAGAACTCAAGTTTATGATAGAAACTATGGACGAAAGTGTCATGGCTTGACGGCTTGAATAAGGACCTTTAGGAGATAGTTTCTCATAGACATGGGTGGAACATCAATCATGCTTTCATCAATAGCTAGATTATAGTCATCAATATTCAAACATTGGGAAGAACAATGCCATGATCATGTTTCCCTCCAAACAACTTATAACTAAAGTTTATAAAACTAGGAGAAACACCTACTTCATCTTCAGCAGAAACAATATATCACTCTTTTGGTTAATCAAAATTCTCGAAATCAGAGATGGGAACACAATAGAAAGCTTTACACCATATAATTCAATGTACCTGACTACTTGCTCAAACGCATATTTACCAAAATCGAAAATTGTCCTAGTTCTTATTTGATACAAAAAGCTAGCAAGTTATGAGTAATTCACGAACCATGCTTAAAGAGCAGTCAGTTGAAAACACCAATTTTGTAAAGAATAACATATTTGATAGTGAGGTTTCTAGCAATGAGCAAGCCCTTGGACTGACAATCATCAAGAATGTTTCCAGTTATTTCTATAGCAATGGTCTTCGGGGATGGTACACAGTCGCAGTGATAAGCATTCCTCTCCCAGGATAGTCATTAATTATTGCAGGTTAGAGTAGTGCCCTCGAACATACATTTTCCTATATTCATTGCTTCCAACGCTATGAAATCCTTTAATTAGGTTCAATATAAACTCCTTAACCAGTTTGAGATAAAAATGATCGGTGTCGATCACAATCTTTAGGACATGGAATAACAAGTACATTATGAGGTAGTCTATTTCCACCATATAGCTTCATTATTCTCTTTAGAGCAGGTTCCTCCAAGATGTTTGTACCGGTCTAAAGGTACAAATATGTGTGTTCCTCCTGCAATGGCAGTAGGACTCAGATGCCTTAGTAAATTTATAATTATTTTACGATGATTAGAGTTTGCTCGCGGCAGCAAAAAAGTAATGTATAGTGGTGTTTTGTGGTAGTTTTAGGAGTCCTGCTCACGTGAGATAAAAGGCTCTATTGATGAATGATGTTCTTGTTGTAAATGTGGGAAGGGTATGATTAGTATGAATTATCATTTGTCTTTCCCTCTTATGAGGGAGGTATATTTATTTATAAAGGCTTTTATGGGCCTAGGGTTTGGGTAATCCTGAGTGGGTATAATTGTACCCTTCTAATAAGGGGAAGTTATTGACCACCTATCATCAAAGGAAAGCATTCACATTTGGTCAAACAATCACTTAAAGGTCAAAGACTCACCCAAACAAGTGAGAGAGACACCACATATTCGTCCAAAATCTTAAGGTGATAGGTGTATGGGTCCTCTTACTTATAAAATATTCAACCTCCAATTTTCTAAGCAATGTGAGACTTAGAACTCACTTGTTTTTCAACACAACTCACATTTGTTTCTCAACAATCTCCCCCTCAAGTTTGAGTTCATCCACTTGTTGTTGTTGTTGTTGTGTTATCATGAAATTGAATGTTTAATGTTGTTGTTGTTGTTGTTGTGTTATCATGAAATTGAATTTTTAATGTTAGTGTTGTTGAAGTTGAAAATGAATGTTTAATGAAGCTTGTATGTCAACGCATATTGGACAACAAATTTGTTTTTGTAAAAGATTTAGTATGTGTTGAATACTACCGTGACGAAATTAGATAGTCAAATACAGATGCAGGAAGGTGGATGGATAACATTCCATTGGACAAGTGGACAAGGGAATTTAACGGTGGATGTCGTTGGGGTCACATGACAACAAACCTTGTGGAATGCATGAAAGGAGTCTTCGAAGGAATTAGAAACCTATCAATAACCGCATTGGTGAGATCGACCTATTATAGGTTGGCATCGCAATTTGCATCAAGAGGAGAAAGATGGAGTGCAGTGTTAATGTCAGATCAAATATACAGTGAATGCATAATGAAAGTGATGAAAGAAGAAACTACCAAGACAAGCACACATTCAGTCACAAACTATGATCGTCATGAGACAAATTTTAGTGTTAAGGAAACAATTGATCACAATGAAGGGAATCCATTTTTAGAATATGATGTCAGACTAGACAGATGATGGTGTGATTGTGGAAAGTACCAGGTCTTCCAGGTACCTTTCTCCCATGTAACTGCGGCAAGTGCACGTGTTCGTCAGAACCCGTACAACCATTTATATGATGTTTACAAGACCATTAACATGATGAATGTCTACAATGAAAGCTTCGTATTGTTACCAATGAAGGAATACTGACCTCCATACCAAGGGAACATAGTTTGACACAATAATGAGATGCAAAGAAAGAAAAAAGGTCGTTCAAACAGCACGCGTATAAGAACAGAAATGGATATGGTTGATAAAATGATAAGATTGTGTACTATAATTTGTTGGCTGGAGATTTCGACCAGGTCAAGAAAGACCATGTTTAGAAGCAAATCCATGAAAACACCAAAGAGGAGCATTTCGACCTAACTAGAGGAAAAGGAAACTTGATAATAGGTTGACAAGCAAAAGAAGCAAAGAAAAGCCCAACCTATGGAAGGAAGGCGTCGAAGCATTTCTACGCGTCCTAGAAGTATCAGCAAGTCGAACACCCTTCGACACATCATTCAGAAAGCTACGAAGAAAATGCTCTAGGAAATGGGGAAAATTAGTGGGTAACTACCATGAGAGTGGGATGATGTAGCGGTAAAATCATAAGTGTAAGCTATTGGTTAACTTAACTCAAAGTAAACAGAGTCGCCACCGTGCTTTTATTTTATTCCAAATGGAAAAGGGAAAAAAAGCGAATAAAACCTAATGAACCTAAAAGCAAAAAGCTAAAAGAAACGAGCAGAGAACAGGTAAGGGGATAGGTTACAAATTGGGAAGGTTTTACGCACCCAAAATGTATGTGGTACTCCACGGGAGCCCTTTGAAATATTTACTGTTTGTTTGGTTTGAAAATGGTTTGTTTTAGAAGAGATTGAAGAGATGAGAAGAGAAATGTTTTTAAGATTTTTGTGTTTTAAGTTTGAAAACAAAGAATATTTTGAAAATAGGAAGAAAATTTGAAAATTTAAGAAGTGGGGGGAGATGAAGGGACTATCCTAAGACTTGAAAGTAAAAGTTAAGGGAAGAACGATCAAACCATATGGTGAACATTCTTTGAAACAATAGGACTTCCATCTTCAAAAACAAGTGAACCAAATTCGCTAAGGTCTTCAATCCATAATAACTCAAGCAAAGGGCAAGATCCTAAAATCTAAGTCCAAAACTCCAAGTCCAATGCTAAGGATGATGGCCATAGTCCAAAATTAAAGTCACAAGTCTTTTAGAAGTTTAATCCTTTATTAATGTTTTTGTGTTCAAATGGACAAAAGAAAAATCAACATAACAAAAAAATAAGAGCAAATAATAAACATGATAATGGATGAATAAAGCATAGTAAAGCAAAATAAAATAAAAGCAAATAAAAGTGCAAGAATTTAAATGTTAGTAGCAAAAGAAATTAAAGTGCAAGAATCTAAAATATTAATAGTAGTAATATTATAATAATATTTACATAATAATGGTATGGTGAACTTAATCAACCACAACCAAAAAGAAAGAGTAACCAAAATCGAAGGCAACCGGATTTTTTGTCCCAGTGTTTGATGCAATAGTTTCCGAAACGGTTGTTTTGGATGGCTCCGGATTTTTCTTGGCCACCTTCTGGTCTGCGAGATTTACTGAAGAAATCATGGTGAAGTTGAATGGGAGTATAGTGGGAAGTGCACGAAACCACGCCTTTTATAGGAGAAAAATTTCTCGAGTAAATCACCTAGTTAAGGGGTAGGAACTTGAAAGACGCGCAATCAATCATTGGAAAAGAGTTTTGCCTGAAAAGTTGCATTTTTTAGGTTTTGGAAATTGTGCCATTTACTCAACTAAGGCAGGCGACAAACTTTGAGGAAGTGGATTTCGATCATTGCCTCCACGTCAGTTGCAAACAAACTAAGGAAGATGATATTTATATCCAAAAGCCATGCGACACAAGGGTTTTTAGGCGCTAAGATGTATTAGTGGGGAGAGTGAGGATCCCCACGTCTCAAGACACTATTACCGGTATTGAAAGATTGTGGTGCCATAAGTGGAACCCAACAGAAGATGGACAGTTGATTAGTTCAAATCAACGATCAAGGATGCATCGAAATCTCTCAGTAAAGGCCAAGTTTATTGGTCGACTACATCTATGTCGAAACTGGCCTTTTAGGGGGCAATTTGTTGGCTGGAGATTTCGAACAGGTAAAGAAAGTTTATGTTTAGAAGCAAATCCATGAAAACACCAAAGAGGAGTAGTTCGACCTAACTAAAGGAAAAGGAAACTTGATAATGGTTCGACAAGCACAAGAAGCAAAGAAAAGCCCAACCTATGGAAGGAAGGCGTTAAAGCATTTCGACGCGTCCCAGAAGTATCAGCAAGTCGAACACCCTTCTACACATCATTAAGAAAGCTACGAAGAAACTGCTCTAGGAAGTGGGGCAAAATAGTGGGCAGTTACCATGAGAGTGGGATGACAGGTGTCAAAGACAAATTCTTTGGAGAGCGTCTGACGGTTTGTTTTTCATGTCTATATAAGTAGATTTTATTTTAAGAATCATTTCTTTACATTGTAAAAGGGACACACTCAAAGTATCCAACGTTAAGAGAAACGAGTTAACCCCTTACGGAAAGTGTATGATAGCGTCCAAACACTTATCCTTTTCAAGTTATTTTAATTCCAAGCAATTCTAAATACTTATCTTTGTTTTATATCTTTTTTTCTTGCTTTGTTTTTCATTTTCCTTTGTTATTCAAGCATTCCGCGAGCGTTTGCATAAACACAATAAAAAAACATACGAAAAATCCCCTTATCATCTTACATCACAGATATACCTAATCGGAAAGAGCAGTCCTGGGACTCGTTTGGTCGGTCCCGCGAGTAAACCTTTCGGAAAGGAGACCAGCGACTTGTTTGCTCGAAATCCACGTGCGAACAGTCGTCAGTCCGAACACAATAAGAAAAAATGTCCAAATGTCAGATCCACCTCTGCAACATAATTAAGAACTTGTTGTAACCCTAGATGTTAATATATTAAGAACTTTTTGTTACAACAATGTTAACAATAAACATCAAAATGACTTAAATAAACTGAATCTAAATAACACATACAAATACAACAGATAAACGCAACATTTTTAACTGATTACAACAATCAACCTGATTTCATTAGGTCAAAACATCATTTTCCTTCCATGTCACTCTTAACTCGCATCCACCCACGCATCTTATCAAATCTCTCAATACATACGAATTTTTTCAACTTCAGCAATTTCTCCCTATAACCGCTGATTCAACTCCCACTGCAGTTGATTCAAACTTTGGATATTACAAAAGAGCATATCGATCAGAGACTTCTCTCTTGAAAAGATCATTTTTCCATAGCGACGTTGATACATAATATCAGTATTACTTATATATGAGAAGAGATGTGAAAATAATTGATCACACAACCTCTATTTATAGCAAAATTTCACTTACAACTATGTCTCCAGATGAATTGACAACCCTTTATATTTTTGTACTGCATATTGTCTCTAATTCAATTGTCGTCTCCTTTAAATTTCAATACATAGTTATCAATTCATTTGGCGACCCCTCTGAAAACATTGTAAAAGTGGAGTAGTTTGGGAATTAATTTAAAAAATGGGTTATTTCGGAATTTTATTTGAAAAAGTGAGGTAAAATGAATTCGGATATTGTTCATAATGCTTCACAATCATATTTTAATCATATGCTTCACAAAATTGTTTATGTTGTTGTAACCAATAAAAATTAACTAGAGATTGAAAATAATTGATCACACAACCTCTATTTATAGCAAAATTTCACTTACAACTAACTATGTCTCCAGATGAATTGACAACCCTTTATATTTTTGTACTGCATATAATGTCTCTAATTCAATTGGCATCTACTTTAAATTTCAATACATAGTTATCAATTCATTTGGCGACCCCTCTGAAAACATTGTAAAAGTGAAGTAGTTTGGAAATTAATTTAAAAAATGGGTTATTTCGGAATTTTATTTGAAAAAGTGAGGTAAAATGAATTCAGATATTGTTCATAATGCTTCACAATCATATTTTAATCATATGCTTCACAAAATTGTTTATGTTGTTGTAACCAATAAAAATTAACTAGAGATTGAGACAACATAATAATTTGAATCAGAAAATGCCCACATTTCCTTCCTATAGCAAGATGCCAAGAATGGATAACATTCCAAATACAAAAACTACAGCCAAATCCACATTGTCCCTTCTTTTGGCACCACCAGCATCAGCAGAAGGTGACAACGAGAAAAATGACAAATCTATTCACAAATGGTTGTTACTTGTTATACATTTGGTACAAAACTTTTCTACAACACCAAACCATTTTTAGCGGGAAGAAACACCGACAAAAAGCTCGTGATACATTAACCGTTATCAGTGATCCGAATGAGATTCGTAAAATTCACTTGGACAAGGGGTCATAACCTCTTGCTCCAGCAACTGCAATACTTGGTTCATCGAAGGACGGTCATCTGCATTTGAATCGGTGCATCTTGCTGCTAGCTCCAAAATTACTTCAAGAGTCTCTGCATCTGCATCAGTGCATCTTCTGTCTACCACATCTTCCAATCTGTTTTCTTTCAATAACGTGTTCATCTACAAAAACGAACAAAAATATTCAAAACTTCGATATATTATGTCTGAAAGCTTTCAGTGTTGCTACAATAAGCATTGGATGAGTTAAAACTTAAAAGCTTACCCAACCAACAACATTTAAACCTCTCTTTACAAAGGAAGGATCTGTAGGCCTCTTTCCGGTTACAAGTTCGAGTAATAGAACTCCAAAGCTATATACATCAGACTTCTCTGTCGCTCTCCCACTTTGAAGATACTCTGATCGATATATAAACAATATATTAAAAATCCACTTCGCTGAATCATGTTTTAAGCATATATCAGGCAAATCAATGATATTTGTAAATTAATGAATAAATACCTGGTGCCAAATAGCCAAATGTGCCAGCAACCACTGTGGTAACATGCGCATCTTCATCAACTAAGAGCTTTGCAAGACCAAAATCAGAGATGTGAGGCTCCATGTTTTCATTAAGAAGGATGTTGCTAGATTTTATGTCACGGTGCACAATTTTCGGGGAGCATTCATGGTGCAAGTATGCCAAACCCCGGGCAGAACCAAGGGTTATCTTTAGACGATCATTCCAATTCAAGGGTTGTCGTTCGACATTTTCTGAGGGAAATAGGATTGTCAAAAAGTTAAGAGAATTGCACAATGAAAGGTAGAGTTGTTATTTAAACATAGACAAAATAGTCAAAATAGTTTAACATACCATGCAAGAGATCATCTAAGCTTCCTAAGGCCAGATAATCATAGATAAGGAGCCTTGAAGAAGGGAGCCTGCAGTAACCGCGAAGGTTTACTAAATTTATGTGCTTGATGCTCCCTAAGATCTCTAGTTCCCTTTCAAACACTTGATCTGACCCTTCACGGCTTCGGTCAATCCTCTTAACAGCAAATGTGCCACAATCATTCATCACCATGCGGTAAACAGTACCAAATCCTCCTGACCCTACGATATCCTCCTCGTCAAGAGACTCCAGCTTTTCTATGATTTCAGATGATGTGTATGGCATATCACCATGGAACGTAATAAGTTTAGCACCTGTTAAAATAATAGGTTAGAATTTATAAATATAACAAGATTCGTTTTTTCTTTTTCTGCTATTAAGGGGAGTTTGTAATAATTGAGACATTGCCCTTACTTGTTGATGGATCAACTTGCTTCTTGACTTCCGTGTATTTTCTAACAGCTCTTTCCTTCTTCGACGATGAACGAATCCAGAGTAATGAAAGGGCTATGATAAGTGCAAGGCCTAAGGTTGCCACTGCCCCGATTAGCACAGCCTTCAAGTAATGTGAAGAAGTTGTTCTTTTGGGAGGGACTGCATAGGTTAACAAAATTTTGATTTTCAAGCAAATGTAAACCAAACATGGAAACCAGTTATGAATATAGTAAATCATATTACATAGTATTTAGAAACAAATCCAAAGATATAACTTGCCTGAAGCTTCATCGCTTACGGCATGCGGTATCACGACAGGGAAACCAAGTGATGTTCGACATGGCTTTTGGATTTGCCTTCCACAAAGATCTAAATTTCCAATAAACCTGTTCATATTACAAAATTCCAGAAAATTTCATATCCTATTCGGTCTAATCTAAGAGCAACAATGCATCAACCAAACCACGAGAATTTACAAGGCAAGAGTACATACGAGTTCTTCTGGAAGGTGCTTAGTACTCCAATGTCAGGAATTTCACCCGAAAAGAAATTGGTAGACAAGTTCCTAACACGACAAGAAAGATCAGCATAACCGAAAACAATGTTTCAAGTATCGTCATGCTACTGAGCTATATATGCTAAATTGACTTACAAAACTTGCAAATGCGAGAGACGGCCGATAGAGGAAGGTATAGCTCCTTTCAATGAATTGCTTGAAACATCCCTACATTGAAAGTTTATATTGAAATCATAAATGAAAATGAAGAAAGAAAAAAAACCTTGAAAAAAAAAAGCATTCAGTCACTTACAATATATTCAAAAATGAAAGATTTCCAATGCCTGCTGGTATGCCACCTTGGAAATAATTAGCCCTCAAGTACCTTTCAATAGAGTCAAATGAATCATTCATGATTGTATTAGAAAAAGAAAAAAAACATAGAAAAATTACATCAAAAATAGTGAAATAGTTATTTCACTTACAAGGCTCTAAGCTCAGTACAATTGGTAATTTCAACCGGAATGATTCCATGCAAGCCATTCTGATGAAGTGCTCTGATTCATCAAACAACCAAACAGAATAAGAATGACAAGAATCTAAAAAGCAAATTGCACAATGAAAGAAAGAGCAACATTTTCTACTTACAATCTTTGCAATCTACTGAGTTTACCAATGCTGGGAGAGATTATTCCTCCAAGCTGCATATACGGCAAATTTCTAAACAAGAAAAGACAAATAAAGTATCATTTTCAGCTCAGAAAAAAAAAATGAAGACACAACAATTGAAGAACATGGTTGGAGACAGTTGCATACATTGAACGAACTCTTTGTTCAGCATCAGGATGACATGAGATTCCAGTCCATGCACAAGGAGACTCATCAAAATCTTGCCAGTTGCTAAGAACATTCTTAGTGTCATTCCAAGTACTTTTGATCTCCAACAATGTTTGACCTAACAAATTAAAAAAAAAAAAAAAAAAAAAAAACACACACACTTTTAATCTTTTAACAAAATCCTAAAATGGGTAGTAAAGTACTAAATGCAATTATTATTTTATAGCAAAAATAGAATTAAAAAAAAATTGTAGAAAAAAGTTGAGCAAGGGTTTCATAGTTGTTACCATCTTGAGTGAGAGCAAGGGAAGAAGGGTTGAACAGTGTTGTTAAGATCACAAAGAGAGTAGAAGCTAGAATGGTGATTTTCATTTTGAAGTTCTATGGTGGGAATGAAATGAAACCAAGTTTCTGATGCAACATTCAAAGTGAGAGAATGTTGAAGTGATGATTATTTTGGTAGTGGGTGGAGGAGTGAGTGTAATGAGACTAAAAAGTACCAAGATTTGAAGCTTGAGGTTTGAACTAAAAATAATGGTAATAATTTGAAGCTTGAATATAAAAAAGAAAATGAATGCTTTGGTTTTACTCTATTATTTTATGAAAGAGGGTGAAAAAATACATTTTTTGAAAGTTGTGATTAAAGTGTTGGAGCAGTGTGAGGAAGCCGTTGATAAGGGAGAGATTCAAAAGAGAAAAAAATGAACACTCGTTTGTGTGGGTGTGGAAGTGTACGCGCCAGTGAAGTCCAATGGGAAGAGGTGTTGATGATACGTGAGTGAGTGAGGCGCGTGTTGTGTGACATTGCATGTCTGAGAGACGACAGACATTTAAAGGAACCATACTTGGTCCACACGAATGAGTTATACACTTTTTTATTTTGACTAAAAATTTATCTTTTATTTTAAGTGTGAGTAGGAATTAAATTACAAAATCAAATAAGGTAAGCTGGCATTTAGATCATCTTGTAAAAGAAGTTTCAAACTTCAAGAATAAAATCAGTGGGAAAATATGTATGACATTTAAGGTTGTATTATAATATGCATTTGGTTCTTTAAAATTAATTATATTTAGTTTTTTTTTTACTAACATTACATATGCGTTATAATTAAATTTGATTAAAGTACCAAAGATTTAGCTCTCCTCCTTCAAAATAAGGAGAATTACGCCGTCTGTATTGAGCAATACGTAGGATGACTTGAGAGCTACACTGAAACAGTAAATCTTAATATGTATGTGTCTTATTTATCCCTCTTACGGAAGCTCCATTTATAGTTGTCTTCATTAAGAGAGGTCATTATTGCTTGCTTTGAAAGCTTGGTAACAACCATATTGATACGCCGTAACCGATA
Source organism: Lathyrus aphaca (assembly GCA_963966055.1). Classification (NCBI taxonomy): domain Eukaryota; kingdom Viridiplantae; phylum Streptophyta; class Magnoliopsida; order Fabales; family Fabaceae; genus Lathyrus; species Lathyrus aphaca. The sequence goes on along the minus strand of OZ014522.1, from coordinate 506,462,764 downwards.
CAATATATTGGTCTGCCTGTTGTTGTTATTGTTGTTCTTCTTCTTCTCCTTTTTCTTCTTCTTCTTCTTATTGTTGTTGTTGTTGTTGTCGATGTTCTTGTTGTTGTAATTTTTTTTTTAATTTTATTAAAAGACATACAACAACGATTATTTAAAATAACTGTTGTTATTGGTAGTTCTCTACAACAACGGGTATTTAAAATAACAGTTGTTGTGTTTGTTGTTGTTCTTGTTGTTGTTCTCGGTGTTCTTAATGTTCTTGTTGTTGCAAATTTTTTTAATTTTATTAGAAGACATACAACAACGGTTATTTAAAATAATTGTTGTTATAGGTAGTTCTCTACAATAACAGGTATTTAAAATAATTGTTGTGATATGATGCACGCTTTCTAGAATGCAACAACGGTCTTAGGACTGTCATTGTAAGTACCGCATATACAACAACACTCTACTTAACAACGCCTTGCACACGTCATTATATGTCTTTCTCAACCGTTGTTAAATGAGTTTTGTGTAGTAGTGATTGCTAGCTTTAATGTAAATAGTAGTGTAAGTTGGATTTTAGATACAGGAGCTACACATCATATATGTCATTCTTTAGATTGGTTCATGAAGCATGATAAGATTTAATCCCATGATGGTCAATCTTCCTAATAGTAATTATATAACGTGGAGATGTAAAATTATCTAATAAGTTTATTATTAAGGATGACCTATATTTGCCACAATTTAAAGTTAACTTGATATTGGCTTCAAAACTATGTAGAGAGCAAGATTGCATCCTAGTTTTTGAAACTAACAAGTGTGTTATACATGAAAAGAATGACCATCCTAGTAGTGATTGCTAGCTTTAATGTAAATAGTAGTGTAAGTTGGATTTTAGATACAGGAGCTACACATCATATATGTCATTCTTTAGATTGGTTCATGAAGCATGATAAGATTTAATCCCATGATGGTCAATCTTCCTAATAGTAATTATATAACGTGGAAATGTAAAATTATCTAATGAGTTTATTATTAAGGATGACCTATATTTGCCACAATTTAAAGTTAACTTGATATTGACTTCAAAACTATGTAGAGAGCAAGATTGCATCCTAGTTTTTGAAACTAACAAGTGTGTTATACATGAAAAGAATGACTTTATGAAGATTGGCTCAGATAGAGAGCTTAACAAATTATATTACTTGAAAGCATCTCAAAGAGATATTAATATAGGTTTTGTTTCTAGTGTCTTTACCAATAAGAAAATTGATGATATAGCTTCAGCCATTCTATGGTATCTAAGATTAAGTCATATATCCTATTACTTGAGAACAATGTATAGCTACATACCTAGCAATATTTGTAAGGCTTGTGATGTGTGTCAACAAGCTAGATATATATGTTTACCTTTTTCCTATCAGCAATAATAATGCATGTAACTTGTTTGACCTTATTCACATTGATATATAGGGGTCATTCAATACTATTTTTGTGCATGGCTTCAAATATTTTTTTTTAACTATCTTAGATGACCATAGTAGACATGTTTGGGTCGTTATGTTAAAATCCAAAGCTGAAATAGGTCAAATGATAACATATTTTGTGGTCATGGTTGAAACACAATTTGACAAAAAGATCAAAACCATTAGAAGTGATAATGGAACTGAGTTGCTAATGCCTGCATATTATGCTTCAAAAGGTATAATACATCAAAAAAGTTATGTTTATACTCCTCAACAGAATGATGGAGTGGAAAGGAGGCACCAACATATCCTAAACATCAGTAGAGAACTCATGTTTCACTAAGTTTTGCCAAATATTTTCTGACATGGAATTTGACATGGAATTTAATGAAATGTCAAATTCTTTGACATGAAATTTCCTTACCTTGATCATTCTAACACGCATGTGCCCACAAATACATACCTTGATCATCACCAATCAACAATTGATGTTATTGAACCTGAACAAATACATACATTTGTTCCCAATCCCATTATTGAACATGCTCATGTTCCTCTAATCATTGAAAATGAACCTTCACAATCTACTAATACCTCACAAATCATCTTATCCAATCCTAATGACATAACCAATTCAAATGACCACCATACCACATTTATTAACCAAGTTAATGACCAACATACTTCTACACAATAACTAATTTAAATGAATTCTTCGAACGTTTGTATTTTCCATCTTTGCCTTATGAGCAAATGAATATGAGCATTGGGGGAACCTCTCAAAAGTTCTTCCATGTAGAATGTAATAGGATGCGATTGTCCTCGGACTCTCTCGAGGGAGGACAACTGATTAGTGATAGAGTCGACCAGCTGCTCTAGCTTTCTCCTGACTGAGCCCACGGTTATCTCGTTGTAGCCTCCATTAAAAATTAGCTTGGATGATGGAAAGGTTTCCCATGATTTGTGCGCCACGAGGTATCTCATATACTCGAGATGGTCGGGGATGAATAAGTCTTCCGGGCAAGACACAAATAATGCGACTTGCAAGGGAGCAACGTCTCCGAAAACTTCTTCCACCTTCTTAGCCTCCTCTTGTCGAGGATATCCCTTTTTGTATACTTCTTTGGGTGACCCTCTTTATGAGGATTTATATTCCATCATTTAGATGGACACAATCTTCAGTGATGTGTTTGTGGCTGCGATGAAATAAACAATACTTGCTATTGTCGGTATTGCCCTTCGACGTCGTTGGCTTTGGGAACCAGACTCCTCTTTGTTTGAATTTTGTGTTAATGCATTCGGATAGGGTGCACTCGAGGGGAGCTGTCAGCAACGTGTATTTCGTGAATCGGCCAGCATGCCCTTTGTTGTCACATGTGCGATTGTCTCTTCGTTTTTCACGTCAATGAGCCTCAAATTCATTCTTTAGATTCGTCCTTCTATTTTGGGGCCCTCGAGTTCTCTTGATTTCGGGAGTCCTGGTCTTGTAGGCAAACTCTTTATCCTCGTATGAATGTAGGCTTGCGCCTTGTGAAGGAGTTCAGCCAGAGAGTGTGATCTTTCAATTCTTATGGCTTTACGGAATTTGCTATGAGGTCGAAGGCCCTTTTCGCGGAGGTACTTCTTCATGTGGTCGGTAGTATGAATCTTCATTGCCTCCTTGTTGAACCTATTGATGTAGTCGTGCAGGTGTTCCTATTTACCCTGCATGATCCCTTCGAGCGTGGCCTTAGACTTGGGATGACGTCTTGATACAGTGAAATACCTTGTGAACTGGCTCTTCATGTTCCTTCAATATGTGATCGAACCAGGGGGAGGTGTTTGTACCACATCATGGCGTCCTTCCTCGACATGATAGGGAAGAAGTTGCATTTTATAGCTCCTCCCACATGAAGGGAAATTTGCGATCTAAACGCAGCGAAAAACAAAAATTTCCCTTTAGAGATCCTTACGAAAGGTCATGATATTTGATAGAAAGGTTATTGCCGCACCTCGAAAAATACGACATCGCGATAAAAGATCGCGGAAAAGATGTTCGAACAGAGCCGCCATCAAACTTATTTTATTCCAAAAAAGGAAAAGGAAAATATCGAGAAACCTTTTGAAAATGGATAAAACATGGTCTTTGAAACCAGATTCTAAGTTCGGGAGTCGAATTCGTAAGGGGAAATGTTGCACCCTAAAATTTGTCCTTTCTTCTTTTTGTTGTTCGATCCATTAGTGTTTTGCACGTTACATTCGCATTGCACTAGGTCATGCTCATGCTCATACTCGTACATATTCTTTGGTCGCCCCAAAGTTTGGGATCAAGAGTTTCCCTCCAGGATCTTATTAAATTTCTGAGTTTTATTCCACTCAAGCTTGGAGGTGGACCTTAAAGCCTTATCATAGGTATTTGTATCATGCGTCATCAAATGTTCAGAATGGTCCTTATTTCTCAAACGTCGAGACATAGTTCCCAAGTCATCAAGTTGAGATTTTATGATTTGGGATTGCGGGAAGATTGATCCATAATGTGAAATATGGTTTGAAGACGCATTGTGACTGAGACTATCCCTCCTCTGACAACTTAACGTGCAAGCTTATGTTCAGACTAAGAAGATTAAATTATGGTTAGGGTACTTTGAATTGAGAGGTTATTTTTAAGGTCTTGAGAAACCAAATTTCTGCCTCCTCGTTCAAGTTATTCAAGTCATGGGGTTATTATTATTATTTTCAAAGTCATTTTGAAGTGTTGCCTTTTATTATAAGAGTTTTTTTTTAGTCGTCATCAAGTTGGTGCATATTGCTTTGAGGCCACGTTTCTTTGAAAGTTGTTTTTGAAATAAAACGGGATTATTCAAATTTAACAAGTTATCTTCAAGTTTAAGTGAAAAGATTCATTAAAGTCCAAGATTTACATCATCACTCTCAAAGAATAAGTCCAAAGGTTACAAGAGCAATGAAGGCCAAAATAACAACAGGTTTAAAATTGTTACGGTTGCTTTGCTACAAGGTTAATGGCATGAAATGCCTCTATGTTTCAAGTTCTTCGGCCTACACCATCTTTCTAACAAAAAAAAAACGAAGAGACACATCCATCGCTGCATTGGTTCGCCTATTGTCTAAACGGCTTGAAAATGCCACCTTCGTATCAGTTCACCCATCATGCAAAAATAACACGGCCAAACCAATATTAAGCCCCAAAGATTAGAAAAAAAGTATTCTTTTTCGGCCTGCAAAAACAACAGCAGTGATGTCTTTTGTTGACTTCCCCGTATTTGCAACTGTCTTCATCAATCATGAAGAAAGAGAATTGAACCTATGTCCATTATCCAATGTTGGATTCCAACCTTTCTCGCAAAATATAACTATGTCACCAGCTGTCTTTTGATCCTTGCCAACATTATCTTACGCCTATCGAAATTGTTGAGTGATGCTCTAGCTTTCTTCACAATCAGTTTCTCTCCTTCCAGTTGTTACGAAGAACTAGCAAATAAAACGATGAGAAATGTTAGAACCACTAAACCAGAGAACCTTCTCATTGATACAGGGTGAACTGAAGATAGTAGATGTTGGATGGTTAGTTCACACATTCAACGGCAGGAGGACCATGTGCGGCACATTAGACCACCTTCCACCTGAGGTTGTGGAGAGTGTAGAACATGAGGCAAGCATGGATATATGAAGCCTTGGCATTCTTCTCTATGATTTTCTTTATGGAGTTCCCCTTTTTGAGGCTAAAGAACATTCTGACATTTACAGAAGGATAATTCAAAAGATGCGATAACCAGGACAAATATGGTAGAGCACCAGCAGGGTTGCAGAGCCAAGGTTTCACAATTTTAACAAAAAGCGACTTCTGATACAAAAGTTCACAGCAGGTATAACCCAAAAAGCCCAAAATCAGCGGATTTGAAAACTTAGAAACCCTAAAAATCCGGACATTATAAAAACAAGGGTGGAGGTTCGAAAGAGTGGCGGCGACATAACAGAAAACCCTAGTGTTAAAAAAACGGGAAGTTTCACAAAGGCCAAGAGGGGGAAGAGGGTTAAACGCAACGAATCAAAGATTTACCTGTGATTCTTCTCTCCGATAACGTTCGGAAGGTAACGATTCCGATACTCGCTTCCGATAAACGCCGTTTTCGTTAAGCTTTTGTTGTTGATTTTCGTTTTGTGCTGTTCTGTTGATTTCACAACTTCATCCTCTTTTAGAAATTGACATTAGAAAAAGAGTAGAAGAGAGTTGGAAACAGAAATGGAGGAGAATGTGAAGAACACTAATTCTTCTCCTTCTCCACTCGAGCTAGAACATGCTGAGGCAATACCAGTTAATGGAGAAGAAGCTTCACCCAAAGAACCTGGTGGATGGAGATCCATTAAATATATCATTGGTATTATTTATATTAATTAAATTCATTGTTCTTACGAATATGTTTTTTTTTCTTAATTTAATGTTTTGTTTTTTTTAATATTAAGGAAATGAGTCGTTTGAGAAATTGGCGTCGATGAGTTTGATATCAAATCTAACGGTGTATCTTTTGACGAATTACAACCTCAGTGGATTATTTGTGGTTAATACGGTGCAAATTTGGAATGGATCCTCTAACATTGCATCTATAATCGGTGCTTTCATTTCTGATGCTTATCTTGGAAGGTTTCGAACCCTTCTATATGGCTGTATTGCATCACTTATGGTAATTCTGCAAATTTACATCTCACTTGTTATTTCCACGTAATTGCCAATTTTCATGCATGCATGCACGTTTTTTTTTCTGTATTATTATTCTATTCTTCTAGGTAATCATGGTTAAAATTTCCTCATGCATATTCTTAATGGTTTGTTATATGATAGGGTATATTGGTGATGACACTGACTGCTGGTATACATGGATTGAGGCCTCATGCATGCAAGGAGAGTGACAGACCTAATTGTGAACATGCACATGACTGGCAGCTAGGAGTTCTTTTTATAGGTCTTGGATTTTTATCCATTGGTGCTGGTGGAATTAGGCCTTGCAACATTGCTTTCGGTGCCGATCAGTTCGACACAAAAACAGAAAAAGGAAGGGTTCAGTTAGAGAGTTTCTTTAACTGGTGGTACTTCACTTTCACCGTTGCACTTGTTATAGCACTCACTGGTGTTGTCTACATTCAAACTAATGTCAGCTGGGCTTTAGGGTTCGCGATTCCGACCGCCTGTCTTGCATTCTCGATAACCATCTTTCTGTTAGGCCGGAAAACTTACATTTGCAAAGAGCCTCAAGGGAGTGTGTTTACTGACATCGTGAAGGTGATTTCAGCGGCCTGGCGAAAACGGAAAATTCGGATTGAGGATAGGACTTTGTATGATCCGGTTTCGGATTCGGAGAACGTTAGGCTTGTTCAGACGAATAGGTTTAAGTTTCTTGATAAGGCAGCTATGATCGTGGATCCGAGTGAACTGAACGACGAAGGAGTTGCGAAGAATGATCGGAGACTTTGCAAATTGCAACAAGTGGAACACTTGAAATGCTTGTTGGGGATTCTACCAGTTTGGGTGACAGGAATTTGCTGTTTCATTGTAATGGATCAACAGAACACATTTGGTGTTCTTCAAGTGATACAAACAGATAGGTCTATTGGATCACACTTCAAAGTTCCACCAGGGTGGATGAACCTGATATCAATGATAGCACTTTCATTTTGGATATACATTTATGAATGTATCTACCTTCCTGTAATGAAGAGAATCAAGAAAAGGCCTACAAAAAGAATGAGCATGGAAGTCAGAATCAGGATTGGGATTGTGTTATCTATCCTATGCATGTTGGTAGCTGGAACTGTTGAGAAGGTACGCCGCGACTCGGCTTTGAAACACGGCTCGTTTGATTCATCCATGCACTTCGGTTTACTCATTCCGCAGTTTGCACTGTCGGGTTTAAACGAAGCCTTTGCTGCTGTTGCTATAATGGAATTCTTTACCTTGCAAATGCCGGAGTCGATGAGAACTGTTGCTGGCGCCGTCTTCTTTCTGAGTTTGTCTATTGCAAACTACATTGGTTCCTTAATTGTCAATATTGTTCATAGAGCAACATCACATAAAGGGAAAACACCATGGTTAGGGGGTCGCGATTTAAATACCAATAGGCTTGATTCCTATTACTTTTTAATTGCTTCCCTTGGAGTTTTGAATTTTATCTATTTCCATTTCTTTGCAAGCCGTTATCTGATAAAAAGCAAGGAAACTGAGAAAGGTGAGGTGGAACTGAATGTTGCTCTGAAGGGAGAATCGCATGAACAAGATGACGAGGAGAAGGTTTTGAACATAACAGGCAATAGATGAAGGGCACAACTAGATCATACATACTCTCACACTGCTGCTAAAGTTGAATTTCATAAAGTTTAGTTTTTTAGGAGTTTTGCATTTATGTAGTTCAGTTTTGATCTGATTGTATATGGTTTAGAATCCTTTGTGTTTGTTAGGTAGGAAATACTTAGGTTAGAGATTAAATTTGGTTAGATTTTACCATAGTTTTTGGGGGCTCTAGTGTTAGTTCTTTCTTCCAAGAGTTCAAAACTCTGCAGATTTTAGTTTTCACAGGCATCAAGATTTTAGTTTACAATTGTAATCTTGTGAGACTTTCCAAATAAGTAGTAGCTCAACAATGTATGATATAGCAACACATTTTCTTTACGACATTTTCACAAACACTTTGGCTGCAAACTGAATTCAAACTGACTTTCTAAGCTTTGGTTAATGTTGATGATTTTAACTGTTGTGTTTGTTGTTTTCCGTACAAGGATTTAGAACAATTACTCAATTAACTTTGACTTAAAACTTTACTTTAACTAATGTTAATTCTGACTATGTTTTATTCTTCCATTTTTTTAGTTTATTTTGCTTCAATATTGATGAACCATACTGATTTTTGTTTATTCCATCTTACATGCTCTCTTTACATTCTCATATTTTTTCCATCTCAATAACAAATAATGAGATTTTACGGTGATAATAGAAATGTAACGGCAACGCGATACAATAATTATGATTTTAGTATATTTACCAACATCATCAGGTATAATGTCAAACTTAGCTTCTGAGGTCTACCATTACTTTGTTTAGTTTTTATTTTCTTTTGATATTGTAGACAATCCATTTTTTCTAGCTTTCATAATTGATTGCAGATTCTAAGAACCTCACTCTGTCATCGTTTTTTAGCAGGCACCAATTGAGCATTCCATATCAGATGCTAATTCCCTTTTCACAAAATATTTATCATCTTTATATGATTCGATGCACTAAAAAAGTTTCTCAATTATCTTTGGTGGTAATATTTCCAAATCTTCATACCACCATGCTTTACTTGTCAAAGCTGACTTGGATTTTTCTGATGTAGTTTGTGTTGAATAAGAGAATCTCTTAGTGTAATTGCTTTCCAGTCAAGACGATGTGGATGACGACGATGGTGATGACGACGATATAGAGGTGAATGAGTTCTTTTCTGCAGCAGGTCTTTTCTTTCCAAGAAGCTAACAATCCTCCCTCTATGGTATCTGAATCCAAGAGCTGTTCTTAGATGTGTGGATAATCTCTAATTTGAGAGCTTTGCCTCTTCCCAGTCTGTGTTGGTTCTGCTCTACCGCGTTCTGGTGTTTTGGTTTTGCTAGAGCTTGGAGTCTACGGCTGCCTATTATTCATCTTTCAATTTTTCTGTATTCCCATTGGAGATATTTAGATTCTGTCTAGATTGAATTTTATTTCTTGAAAAGTTCAGGTTCGGATAGCGAGATGTTCGCGGTCAGGCGTGTTTGCTGCAGGTTTTGCGCTCTGCGGTTTCTCAGGAGTTTCGCTCCTGAGCCTCTGCCTCATTGCATTGCCTCATTTTCAATTGTCAGATCTCTGCTCTCGAGTTATCAGGGCAACGGTCTTTCCGTTCCAAGGGTTCACACTGCTCTTCTTGGTTCGATGGAGTTGCTTCAGGGTTGATCTTGCATTAGGTTTGGTGGTAGTTAATCTCCTGGAATTTATCTCAGAATGGGTTGTTTTTAGCCCCATCTCTTTAGTTTTGCGCGATCTCAACCTAACCTAGCTCTCTCTCACCGAAAATGGAGGGTTACAAACCAAGCAAGAATGATGGTAGCGGCGACATTACTAAACTAGAAAAATGCCAATCTCATTTTCAGATAGAGATCGCACATTCACAAAAACCAATGTTGCTCTTCCAATGGTAATCAAAGTCCAAATCAACAACAATATTGTTTCAAGAGTCTCCGTCAATGAAAGTAGTCAAGCCAACATTCTCTACATGTTTGCATTTTTGATGATGGACTGTCAGAGTCAATGCTGAGGTAAAAAAGTGAGGTAAAAAGAATTCGGATATTGTTCATAATGCTTCACAATCATACTTTTATCATATGCTTCACAAAATTGTTTATGTTGTTGTAACCAATAAAAATTAACTGGAGTTTGAGACAACATAATAATTTGAATCAGAAAATGCCAACATTTCCTTCCTATAGCAAGATGCCAAGAATGGATAACATTCCAAATACAAAAACTACAGCCAAATCCACATTGTCCCTTCTTTTGGCACCATCAGCATCAGCAGCAGAAAGGGACAATGAGAAAATGACAAATCTATTCACAAATGGTTGTTACTTGTTATACATTTGGTACAAAACTTTTCTACAGACCCAAACCATAATTAGCGGGAAGAAACGACGTCAAAAACTCGTGATACATTAACCGTTATCAGTGATCCGAATGAGATTCGTAAAATTCACTTGGACAAGGGGTCATAACCTCTTGCTCCAGCAACTGCAATACTTGGTTCATCGAAGGACGGTCATCTGCATTTGAATCGGTGCATCTTGCTGCTAGCTCCAAAATTACTTCAAGAGTCTCTGCATCTGCATCAGTGCATCTTCTGTCTACCACATCTTCCAATCTGTTTTCTTTCAATAATGTGTTCATCTACAAAAACGAACAAAAATATTCAAAACTTCGAATGTTTTATATACTCTACAAGTCGATATAAAGGTGTACTCTTGGGTTTTGTATTAACATGCAATGATACTTTGCATTGAGCTACTAACTACTTCATATTTATGTTTGGCAGACAAAATTGAGCCACATGAATTTGGTCATCCTGTTATACCTAAGGTTTTAATGCAATTACTTTAAGTTTATTAGCAATGTACATGTATTTGACAGTCCAGTTCTCTGTTTTACTTTATGTTTGTCACAATTCCATTCTTTGTTTCACAAGTTCATATTGAAGTAAATTGAATCAACAAGTTATACATTTCATTTATGATTATACTACTACTTCACAACTATATGAACTTAATATGGACATACATACTTCATTGTGAATCATTAAATATCATAAGAACCTTCTAATGAATTACAAAAATGACATCAATTTATGTTTGATTACACCATATTTACACTCAGTTTCTCGCATAAACCTTTTGTACTAAATGATGTGAGAAAATGATGTGAGAAAATTGCATACGATTCTGTTGTAACACGCTGGTTTTTTCATTGTTGTTCAGATACAAAACTTCCTTCTCCGGATATATTTGGAAAATCTCTATATACGTTTTATATTGGCTAAAATGATTTCACTTCCAAGTTAGCAGACATTGGCACATGTGGAGTGGAAGGTTTTCTCCCCCAAGTTGTTTCACAAATTGCTGCAACCATTAAAGTAAGAGTAACTTATGTCTATTAGTTAATCAGGAGACACAACACCAACATAGTGTGTGTTGTGATCTCAAGTTTTGTTTTTTATGATAAAGTTATATCTCAAGTTTCACACTAATGAAACCATTAATTTTCTCTTTACAACTTCAGGTGCTTGCAACTTTCAGGTTGTTTTGTCAGAGGGTTCAAAAGATACTTCAGGATCTGTTCCATTTTCCGTGAAACATAGACACGAGGTATTACTATTTTGATATATTCTTCTAAACTAATACTGATAGATATCTACGCCTTTCCCTTTTTTGGATTTTATAGTTCATCCTTATTATTGTTGCAGACAAAGTTTTCTCATTCAATATCACCCTTCTGCACAAGTACTACCCTTTCTTCACAAGTACTGCTATGCCAACTTTGGCTGAATTTTCACCCACCGCAATGAAAAATATGCCAATAAACGGTAACCAAATACCTTAGCTATCAAAGCAATAACCTCATTCATACCACTGTCAATTCTGATCCAATTTATGCTAGGTGTAATGTGCTCATATTGCAGCTTTAGCTGGATTTTGTCAAGAGATTACTTAATAACAATCCACGGAAAAGAATTAGTGCAGCACATGAATTAAGTGAGTTTCTAAGCTATCATTTCAAGCTCTCATTCTTATTTTTCTAATTTGTTACTCACAATTGTGTATTGCAGGTCATCCATGGATAAAAAACTACGAGGATACGAAAGTACCTTTAGATCATATTTCAGGTTATTCTCAGTTTTTTAGATTTATCAAATGTATATATTTAGGTCTACCTCCCAACACACCCTAACTTGTTGATGAATAAGATCCTTTGGCAGGTATTGTTTATGCTTATAGCTTTTTTATTTATTTTATACAGGTCTTTTCCAAGGACAGTGGATCTCCATCAGAGAAAATCTCTATTAATCAAACTGCGCTTACTTGCACTGCAGGTAGATTTTTAAAATGTAATTATATTATAGTTGCAATATGGCTCATGTCCCTTTTGGTTGACTATTTTGAGTTCATATGCTCATGAGTTGGTTTTATTTGCCAACAGAAACACGTGAAAAATTGTGGATGCCGTTGAGCAGTGCACTTTCTCTGTCATAAGAAAGAACTCAAGGTTTAAACAAGTAGCAAATAATGGTAGTCAGGGGGATGAAATTTTGGTTTTAAGTAGTTGTCAGTTTGATAATGAAGATGATGAAAACCAAAGAACAGTTTGGAATAGAGAAAACATATCTTTGAGACAAAATGGTACTGGGCATGTTGAAGCAACTTGTGGAAGATCACGAAAACCATCCTACATCAGGCAAAGGAGACAATCTGGTAGGGATTACTCAAGCCAATAGTTCTTCATCGAACCCGGCACATATATTTGTTGGTCAAGAAACTGGTATGGAAAATCACTTGGAAAGACAGGAAATCATGAATCTATAAAGCTCAATTCCACAATGGACAGATAAACAGCTGGATGAGTTATTGGCATTTGACTGAGATGATAATCTCTATTTGTCATTGCAAAGTATTAGATGATGTTGATATACTTAGTTTACATATATTCATCCATTGTACAATATACGGTAGCAATAAGAAAGACAATTTTTTACTCATGATGTTCTTATTATCCAATTTGGCTTATATCTCTATTTGGTCTAATCTACTGATCATTTCTGAATATAGATCCATGTTTATATTGGTTTATCATCTAAGTCTTATCATTGTTATCACAAGTCATACAAAAAAGTTATTATTAATAGTAAATAAATTCTTTTTACTGAAGTTGTGAGAAGATTTACTATATGTTGTTGTTCTTCCCTGCGTTATTTACTTGATGCATATCATAATCCAAGAAAAGAATGCAATACACCATATCTCTATTATTCTTTGGCTTGCTCAATTTACAAATGCGGCACATTCATGGTTAAATTCTCCATTCTCTTGCCAGTTTCCTGTAAAAAAAAGGATATAAAATTGAATGATCTAAATGAAAAATTGTGTATCGAGTGACATGTTTCAGTTTTACCTACTGTATTCCTTTCCAACTTGAGGAGTATTTTTGGGTATGGTGACATGTTTCAGTTCTGATATTTTATCTACATCTGATACAAGTATGCCATTGAACTTCTTGGGTCTTGGTGCAGGTATGATACTCATGAACTTCTTGGGGGATAGTATGCCTGTTGTTATCTTATTTATACATACAAGTAGCAGAAAATTATGCCAATAGGTACCGATATTCCAAGATGTGATTTTAAATTATGATAATGATGATAGCATGTTCTGTTATTACAAAGTTTCCCTTATAATCATAGAATGCTTAGACATCATTGATGTGGAAAAAATTTAGCAACGATAACCAAGCTCAAATAAAAGATATATACATACCAATATGGAATAGTTATATGTATCAATTAACAAAAATGTTGCATTTTCTTAAATTCTTATTAAGTGGTTTCTTAGCATCACCTTCATAAAACTTTATCTGCAAAGGATGTAAAAATACAAAATGTAATTTTAGAAAAGAGGTGTGATTTCAAATTTTTCATTATGTCTTTTCACTTCTGATCAGAAATCTCATTATTTTATGATGTTTTTGAAAATAGTCCAAAGGTACTACATTGTGAAGTTGGAAGCTTAAGACTCATCTTACTGAGGTTTCAAGAAACTATTACTAATATGAATGAAGAGGTAGATGAAATTTATTTTAATCTTTTTTTAAGTTTAAGGTTTTGATTTTTCAACATGTTATTTTTTACTTTTCTATTGGGTTTTTTGTCATTTTTTTAAAACTTTATCTATGTATTGTTAGTTTGAAAGATATATGAGGATAAAAATGAATAATTGAGTGTATTTCTTTGTAGTAATTATAAGAAACATAGACTCACTTTTAAGGGTAGTAATTCTCAAGTTTCTTTTATACAATACCTCACTTTTAAATTAGTAATTGTCAAATTTCTTTTTAGTAATTATAGATATTTTAGAATCTTCTTTATATCTTAGTAGTTAAAAATGCTTTTCATTGGTGTTAGTGAATTAGTCATTTGTTTTTTGTAAATGTAAATAAAACATGTGGTAGTTCTGTTTCATGATCCTGGAAATACTTTGTTTCACTATTTATGAATTGTCTTACTTTTGCTTATCCAAATTATATGAATTTTCTATACACTACTCTTTCAAACAGCTATTTTCGTTATTACTTGACTTGTCTTTTTCTTAATGGATTAGTGTAAACAAAATTAAGTTTTATCTGTACATTTTTTTAAAAAGAAATATGTGAAATATATTTTTAACACTTTATTTTATAAATGGCACTAATACTCGATAACTTTTTTATTTTATAAATGGCACTGATACTCCATAACTTTTTTATAAATAAGAGATCTAAAAATACTCTAATCATATACAAAATAATATATTGAACTCTTAATACTTTTTGTTATTGTATGACAGTCTTATAAGTATATTTATTGTAAGTTTTTAAATAATCAAAGTAAGTTTATCTATTAGGTGCTATTTTTTTAATAAGTAAATATATATTAATAAAGAGGTATCTAAATCCGTATAAAAAAATTCCTTACACCAAAATTACAAAGATCTACAAAAATCCACAAGGAACATTTGATCATTTAAAATAGTTATAGATATTTATATTTATATGTTTTTTGTCTAACCATCACCAAGAAACATAATAATTCTATCCGAGATTATATCAAAATCCCAAAATTCTTCCTAAAATAATATTTCTTAAATTGCTAAATTTAAAATACAATTATATTTAAAATATATATATATATAAATTGACACTTAATATTATTTACTAAATTCAATAAATTTATATAAAACTATCCTAATATAACGAGTACACAAATAATTATATAATTATAATATTAATAATTTATCAATTTAATTATTTATAAAATAAATATTTAAAATATAATAATAGAAATAAATAATTAAAATTTAACTATATCCAAAAGATATATATTTTTAGGATTAATAGTAATTTACCCCTGCAATATAGACGAGAGTTGATTTTACCCCTTACAAAAAATAATTTTGCATTACCCCCTTGAAAATTTTGGACACCCCCTAAACGTGTAAAAACCAGGGGGTAAATAAAAAAATATATTTTACAGGGATAATTTTTCCACCTGGGGACAAAAGACTTAGAATTTTAAAATTACAGGGATAATCCAAAATTATTTTTTTAAAGGGGCAAATCAAATCTCGCCTATATTGCAGAGGATAAATGACTATTAACCCTATTTTTTATTAACTAATTAATCAGAGAGAATATATTTAATGTATATAAAATATTGAGATGTTACATCTATATTTTGTGGATGCTCTTATAGTTTATTAAAAAAGTATTCTATTTATTTAAGTTTTTCTTGCAGACTTTTTTTAAAATCTTTTGAATCGATCATGAAATTAATTTATAACACGAGACACTACCATTTAGATTCAAAAAAGAAATACATACATAAATATTGTTTTCAATGTACATTTGGATTGTTGCCCATGAAATGAAATTATAACACGTAACACTACCGGTTAAATATAGATGTAAGAAAACATAAATTTTTCTTATTGTACCTTTGAAGTATTGCTCATGAAATGAAATTATGACACATGATACTATCATTCATATAAAATATAAATAAGCAATAAAAACACATCTTTAAGATTAATTAACTAATAACGCGAGGCAACGCGCGCGTCCCGTGCGGACGCACGGGTCATCTACTAGTTAAATATCATAAGAACCTTCTAATGAATTACAAAAATGACATCAATTTATGTTTGATTACACCATATTTACACTCGGTTTCTCGCATAAACCTTTTGTACTAAATACACATTTATTCTCCTTTTGTATCTTGCACATCCAGTTTTCTGCATAGATGGAGAGATGGAAGAATTGTTACTGAAATTGAGAATTTATCTGGGAAACAGAATTGAGACACCATAAAGCATCACTTCTTTGAGAGTTAATACCAATGCTGAATGGCTTAATTTGTAAAATCATGCTACACTCCGATCATTTTAATTGAGGACCACGAGCTTTGAATGAAATTAGTAAAAAGGCACTTCAAAACATATGGAATGCAGGGTATCATCCAACTTCAGGTATTAAGATTGAGACTTATTCAAAAGAGGCTATCCGCAAAGGTCTATTTGAGCAAAGGAGGGTGAATGTGGATCCACTTGATTTAGTTTGTGTTTTTTACAAAGATGTTGTGGAAACATGATCAGCAATCTTGCACATTTATTGGTCTGTTGAATTATAACTTTGAATCAACTAATAAACATTTATTCTCCTTTTGTATCTTGCACATCCAATTTCTTTCACTTCCAGTTTTCTAATATAAACAATTACGCTGCTTTTTTAATGTAATAAATCATTGTTTTAACAACCATCATTAATATAATTGTTATTTGTGAACCCTTAATATAGTTGGAAGGCAATCCTCCTTTTTTATATGATGACACTCAATTAAAATCTGCTATTGTACGGTAAAAATATAAAACAGTTATTGCATGAGTGTGTTTCAATTGAGTAATAATTGGATAATAAGTAAATTAATATTTCAATGTTTTATTAAAGTTGTTGTAGTTTATTCTCGATAAAAAGTTTTGAACTATGATCCTACTCTTTGCATTTCTAATCAAGACCCTATAGTATAACACTTATTTTGAAATTTCTATCATTAATCCACTAAAAAGTTTACATATAATTATTTATTTACATATATTTTTAATATTAAAAAAACAAAAACGAATTATTATTTTTTTTAATTTTTTTTTATAAAAATTAGTTTTGAAAATATGAAAAAAAATTATATTATTTTAAAGATAAAACAAACGGTTCCTTGCCAATTCATTCATCATTAAAAAGGTCATAAATATTAGACATAAATCTTATTTTTAAATATTTTTCTTTTCTTTTTTTTATCTCACGATTTCTTTTTTTTTCCTCTACTTTTTATATAATTATTTAATACAATTAAATTTATATGATTATTGTTAATTTCACAATTAAGTAAATCATTTTAAAGTTTGAATTTGAATCTAAATATTTTAATATCGCATCAAATAATCTTTTTATTTCACGGGTCATTATCGCATCAAAATTTTCTTTTTTATCTTTCTTCATCTCACGAGTTTTTTTTATCTTTCACGGGTCACTATAAACACAATACATATTGTATTTTAATCAATAATTACCTTAATTTAAAAAATAAAATCCTTATTATCAAATATTAAATATTTTTTTATTCTATTTCACGAGTTCATTTTTTTCTTTGTATTTTAATACAATTGAATTTATATAATCATTGTTTATTTTAAATTTAATAGCTAATTTAAAATTTAAATATGTACATAATATATTTTATGGTACTAAATCTTATATACATTTAAATATATTTTATACAGTATCAAATAATTTTACCCGTGCGGGAGCACGGGTATCTGACTAGTAGTACATTGTAATTAAAAAAATTAAATCAACAACATGT
Source organism: Lathyrus aphaca (assembly GCA_963966055.1). NCBI lineage: Eukaryota > Viridiplantae > Streptophyta > Magnoliopsida > Fabales > Fabaceae > Lathyrus > Lathyrus aphaca. Next base: position 506,445,105 of record OZ014522.1, on the reverse strand, counting down.
GAAACATAACAAGGTCTTCAATCTTCATGCTTAGTTGAATTCATGCAGTTCTCAAGGTCTTCATTGTTAAAGTCTTCATTTGATTCATGTTGAGAGAATGATCTGAAATCTGAATAAGTAGTGAAACCCTGTTTCAAATTAACATACAACAACAACAAAAAATATAAACTCTTGAACAAGAAGAAAATAATGTTAAAATCATGTGATGCATATCAACAACATATACAAAAACGAGAAAATAAAGAATAAGAAGAATATCTTTATGTATGAAGAACAAGATTGAGAATATTATGTAGAATATGGAAGTGCATGATAAAGAAGAAGAGAGAACATGTGTGTAAGGAGTTTTATGTGAGAGATACAATGATACTGTCAAGAAGTGAGAGTTAATTCACTTATATTAGGGTAAACAATTTCACCACGGTCGTATTAAAAAATCATGATGAAATATAATTCTTTTTACAATGGTTCACAATTATGGATAACATTCATTGTAACGAAAAATGTAGAAAATTATTGGAGATGAGATTCAACTCCATGAATATATAATCACGATTAATTAGTTTAACCGTAGTGCAATATTTTTTCGTAAATATAAAAGAACAAAATGCATCCAAAAATGAGGTATTAATATAGTTAACTGTCATATCGTTGTAATTTTGTGTTACCAAAGGTACATTTTGTAGTAGTGCATTATCCTCAATCACATTTGCATATATCATGCATTACTCATCATTTGCATTGACCATGTTTGCATTTCCTTAACATCAAACCATGCATATCATCTCATTCTTGGGGTGTGTTCCCATATCATCTATAAAAAAATCCCAACTTTGTTCGGCCATTTTCCAAAGAAAACAAGCATTGCCTAACACATTTACCCAAAAGTCCAATATCTATTTTCACACATCCAATAACTCATTACATGCATTTATCAGTCATTACATTTTATGCACCATTACATACATATCATATCCGCAAATATGGTGTATTATGTTCAAAAAAACCAAAGGCATCTCATGCATCAGCAATTACATCTTCACAAAGCATGCATGCATATCATAAGTTAAGATTCAGTGACCATTCATGGAAGTCCGTAGTAATCCCCAACAAATAAATTTTCAATAATTTACTTCATGTCAATCTTCGTCAACCAATTGGTTGGAGTTGTTTCTCTTAATTTGAATCAATCCATTGGTTGATCATGATATTTTCTTTCATTTATCTTCGTTAACCCATTGGTTGAAGTTGGTTCTCTTGATTTGAACCAACCCATTGGTTGATGATGATCTTTTCTTTCATTTACCTTTGTCAACCCATTGGTTGGAGTTATTTATCTTGACTTGGATCGAACCATTAGTTAATGATTATCTTTTATTTCATTTTCCTTTGTCAACCCATTGGTTGGAATTGGTTTTCTTGATCTGAATCACTCCATTGGTTGAGGATGATCTTTTTGCTCATTAACCTTTGTCAACCCATTGGTTGGAGTTGTTTCTCTTAATATGAATCAACCCATTAGTTGAGGATGATCTTTTTGTTCATTGAACTTTGTCAACCCATTGGTTGAAGTTGGTTGTTTCATGTTGATTTATATCAACCCTTAGATTAAGGATGGTTTTTCATTGACCTTTGTCGATCCGTTGGTTGAAATTTGTTATTTTTCATCTGAATCAACCCATTGGTTAGAATGATTTATTCATTGATCTTTATCAACCCATTAGTTGAAGTTGGTTATTTTTAATATGAATCAATCCATTGGTTGAGGATGATTTATTTGTTGATCTTCATCAACTCATTGGTTGAAGTTGGTTATTCTTCATCTGAATCAACACATTAGTTGAGGACGATTTGTCATTAACCTTTGTCAATAAATTAGTTGATGTTGGTTCACTTTTATTTTAATCAATCCATTTGTTGAGGATGAATTATTCGTTGACCCTCATAAATCCATTGGTTAAAGTTGGTTGTTTCAAGTTCTCCCGGTCCGAATCAACCCTTGGTTGATAATGATTCTTTTGTCCCCAACCTTCATCAATCCATAGGTTGATGTTGTTTGTGTATTCTTTTGTTGATATGAAGTAACACATTCGTTGATGATGATTTGTCGTTAACCTTTGACAATACATTTGTTGATATTGGTTGTCTTTTCTAATATGAATCAACACATTAGTTAATGATGATTTATTGGTGCCATTTCCTTTCCCTAGCGAGTCTTCCCATTTACCTCCTTTGTCTTCCCATTGGAATTCCTTGACAAGTTATGTCAGTTAATCCCCACAGATTCTGCAACGCAAACCTCTTTGCTTGGAGCGCCACTGATATGCAGGGCATCTCCCTTGAGATCGTATGCCACGAGCTTACCATCAATCCATCAGCACGCGCAATTGCTCAGCGCACACGTAAGTAGTTTGAAGAAAACACTTTAGCTATTGAAAAATTAGTTATGGATCTCTTAGAGGGAAATTTTGTCTCTGAGGCCATGTATACAACCTGACTCTCGAACACTGTACTCGTAAAGTAATCTAATGGGAAATGACGCCTCTCTATTGACCACACCTATAACACCCCAATTATTTATTTAATTAATTAATTTAAATAATTGGAGTTGTTGTGTATTGTGTGTAGTGTGAAGTTGGTAGTATGTGGAAGGAAGAATAATATTATTTAATATTATATGAATTTAGATAAATTATATTATATTGATTAAATAAAAATAGTGGAATATGAAGGAAAATGGTAAGTTGGTAATTGGACAAGAGGATAGTAAGGGCAAGATAGGAAATCCTTAGTTGGGGTCTAAGGGTTATGTTTGAAATTTAGGAAAAAATGAATCAGTTCATGAAAACTGATCGTGAGAAGCGTGAACGGAGAGGAAGGAAGAAGAATGAGCTAGGGCAAGAGCGTGTAAAGGAGAATTCCAGCTAGGAGAAGGAAATCATCCATCAAATTAAGGTAAGGGTGAGATTTCTTTCATCTCCTAAGGGTTTTATAATACGAATAGTAGCCATAGGATTGTTGAGTAGGAATCCATGAGGCTGGAGGGATTTATGATGAAAAGCATGTTAGAACAATTAGGATTTGTTGAAGTTGTGATAATTGTATGAATTAGGTGCTTGATTGTAAGAAGAATGGGTGAAATTCTGAGTTATCTGGCCTTAAGAAGGGTTTGGGAGTGTGGAGATTGTAGCTGGGTTGGACTGGTTCACAGAGGAAAATCTGCAAAAATCGTAGTTCTCACTTAGCGAGCGTCTGGAAATTTTGGAATCTTCTTGGCAGAATGTTACTGTTGCACCCCAAAATTTGCCCTCACAATACAATACTTTGTGTGCTAAGAAGGTTCACAAGGTTCACAAGACCTTTCATGAGGTTCATGAAGTTTACAAGACACTTTATGAGGTTCACAAGGCTCACAATACCTACAAGACCTTTCATGAGGTTCATGAAGTTTACAAGACACTTTATGAGGTTCACAAGGTTCACAAGACCTCCCATGAGGTTCACAAGGTTCACAAGGTTCACAAGACCTCCCATGAGGTTCACAAGGTTCACAAGACATCTTATAATGGTTCACAAGGTTCACAAAGTTCACAATTGGTCAGAAGTTTGACAATTCCCTCAGACAAGGCATTCTCCTAAGCAGTGCATCCAAAACTAGGGTTTTGACTTTAATCAGGCTAAATGGACTTCCAAGACTTCAAGTGAGCTTCATAACATCTTATATGTGTTTAAGAATCCCCATTACAAGTTTTAAGACTTTTCTCAAAGGTTTGTTCAGTCAGATGATCAGATAAGTCAAAATCAGTCAAAGCAGTTAAAAAGTCAAACTGAGGTCAACTATGGTCAAACCAAAGTCAAACTTCATGATTTTTTGCCAACATCAATTATATGAAGTAAAATTCATCATTTGATCAAGGGTTGATCATGATTCATCAAGGAGATTTCAGATCATCAAGAATCAGGAGTTTCTAAATTAGGGTTTCCTCAGGAAAAGTCAACTGAACTTTGACCAGGCATAACTTTCACATGCTTCATCACATTTTTCCCATCCAAATCTCATTTTTAAGGAAATTGAATTCTCTACAACTTTGTGTCTCACAAGCCAAGCCCAAAAATGCTTCATTTGGAAGGTATGAGCTAAGACATTATAGGTTCTTTTAAAAGTCAACAAAAAGTCAACAACTTCAAAAGGGCATAACTTGAGAATGGTAAAAGATATGGACATGAAACCAATGGGGTTGTTTATAGGACTCTTCAAGCTTTCCAAAATGTCCCAGAACACACTCATAGCATTAAAATTGAAGGATATGTGCCCTTGCAAAGTTGGGAAATTTTTGAGTGGTGTATGAAGAAAATAGGGTCTTAAAACCATATTCTTCCAAATGGGCTTGCAATTTTGTGATCCAAACTTCAACATGACATCATGCACGACCCAATCCTCATTTATTCAGATTTTTATTTTATTTATTTTGATTTTATTCATTTAAAATCATTTAAAATCAAAATAAAATATGAAAATTGAATATTTAAAAGTGATTCTTCTTCTAGAAATTCTTAATGACCATTTAAGTTGATTCAAAACCATCCAAATTCGTGCTAAGGAATTATAGCATGAAAATATTTGATTTTTTGACTAATTTGGCAAGGAGATTTCTTCACACTCAAGGTATCCATCAAAGCCCATAAATCCATGTTATTTTGACCTAATTCCATTCTTCTATAAGTATACAAACTCATCACAATGCATAAGGACGATTTGCAGCCTCCCAAGAGTAAGTTCATATTTTCAAAAACCTCTCCAAAACTCAAATTCGGTTTCCCTTCTACAAGGCATTTGAAGGTATTTTGAGGACACAAGAATGTTCACTAAGCTTCATTGAGTCGAAACCACTGATCATTTGCATCCAAAACATCTCATATCACATAAACCGAATCCCTTTTGTTCTTGAAATTAATTTTTTCGATTTCGATTGTTTAGCCATTATAAATTAATTTTGTTTGTCGATTTGTGATTATTTGAAGCTTATGATGAATTCTGGATAGTTTAATTTGATTTTCATGAACTGAGACGAATTTCACCATGGCTAGGGTTTACGGCCTCCATTAGGGCACTCTCAAGCCAATATAAATCCATTCTAAAAACATAGATCAATTCCAATTTGTCTTTGGATCATGTTTGCACAATTAATTTGATGAAATTTTACAGCTTTCATGGTGTATGAGATTCATAGGTCTTGCTGCAAGTTTTGAATTCGCAGGAGATTTGGTAACAAAATTCGCAGCAAATATCCTAGGGCTGGAGGAAGAAGATGATGCCCTGCTGTTGCACCCCAAAATTTGCCCTCACAAATACGAGACTTTGTGTGCTAAGAAGGTTCACAAGATTCACAAGATTCACAAGATTCACAATACTTACAAGACCTTTCATGAGGTTCATGAAGTCTACAAGTCACTTTATGAGGTTCACAAGGTTCACAAGATTCACAATGCTTACAAAACCTTTCACGAGGTTCATGAAGTCAACAAGTCACTTTATGAGGTTCACAAGGTTCAAAATCCCTCCCATGAGGTTCACAAGACATCTTATGATGGTTCACAAGGTTCACAAAGTTCACAATTGGTCAGAAGAGTTGACAATTCCCTCAGACAATGCACCTCCTAAGCAGTGTATCCAAAACTAGGGTTTTGACTTTAATCAGGCTAAATGAACTTCCAAGACTTCAAGTGAGCTTCATAACATCTTATATGTGTGTAATAACCCCCATGACAAGTTTCAAGACTTTTCTCAAAAGTTTGCTCAGTCAGATGATCAGATAAGTCAAAATCAGTCAAAGTAGTTAAAAAGTCAAACTGAGGTCAACTGTGGTCAAACCAAAGTCAAACTTCATGATTTTTTTGCCAACATCAAGTATATGAAGTAAAATTCATCATTTGATCAAGGGTTGATCATGATTCATCAAGGAGATTTCAGATCATCAAGAATCAGGAGTTTCTAAATTAGGGTTTCCTCAGTAAAAGTCAACTAAACTTTGACCAGCCATAACTTTCACATTCTTCATCACCAAGTCTCCATCCAAAGCTCATTTTGAAGGAAATTGAATTCTCTACAACTTTGTGTCTCACAAGCCAAGCCCAAAAATGCTTCATTTGGAAGGTATGAGCTAAGACATTATAGGTCCTTTTGAAAGTCAACAAAAAGTCAACAACTTCAAAAGGGCATAACTTGAGAATGGTAAATGATATGGACATGAAACCAGTGGGGTTGGTTAGAGGACTCTTCAAGCTTTCCAAAATGTCCAAGAACACCTTCATAGCATTAAAACTGAAGGATGTGTGCCCTTGCAAAGTTGGGAAATTTTTGGTTGGTTTATGAAGAAAATGGAGGTCTAAAACCAATTTCTTCCAAATGGGCTTGCCAAATGATGACCCAATCCATACTATAACCTCATGCACGACCCAAGTCAACAAAAATCAGATTTTTTATCATTTTATTTTTATTTATTTTGATTTAATTCATTAAAAATCATTTTAAATTAAAATAAAATATAAAAGTCAAAGATTTAAATATGATTGAGCTTCTAGAAATTCATAAATTTGATTAGAATTGAAGTGGAAAGAAAATCATGAGGATTGGCCTAAAATAGCAAGTGTTCATACAAGGATATTTGATTTTTAAGGCCTAATATTTTTGAATCTTTTTAGATCAAATCTTCCACACAAATATCCAATTTTTTGACCTAAATTGATCACTCTATAAGTATAGAAGAGAACCCTAACACAAGGAGGAATTTTCTGCCTCCAAAGTGTAAGTTCCAAATTTCAAAAACCATACCAAACTTCAAATTCGGATTTTCAGATACAAGGCATTAGAAGGTAATTTGAGCACATAGCAATGATCCTTGGACATCATTGAGTGGAAACCAATACCTATTTGCATCCAAAACCATTCATATAGCATAACCCGAAGCATTCTTGATCATGAATAATTTTTTTTCGATTTCATTAATTCAATGCATTTTGATGAATTTTGTTTGGCTAATCATGTTTGTGATGTTGTATAGAACGTTTCTGGGCAAAGAAATCAAAGAAATCATGAATAACCCGTGAGATGCCATGTTAGGGTTTTGAGCTTGAAATTGGGGTTCTTCGATTTAGCCTATATAAATACCTTCTAAGGACATAAATAACATGAATGAACTGTACTGATCATGTTGGCATGATCAATTTGGCAAAATTGTATGTGTATCAAATATTATGAATTTCGTAGGTTTTTTTAAATGCAGGAAAAATCGCAGGTAAATCCGTAGCAATTTTCGCAGCAAATTCAAATATCCAGAGGTTGAGGATGATGCCCTGCGCGCGTGTTTTTATAATTCAAAATTTGTTTAAAAATATTATGAATTGTTTCTGTGTTTATTTCACAAGCAAACGCTTGTCCCAGTGGTGAAGGTATACGCGCAGGAAGGCAGGGGCTTGGGTTCGAATCCTGGCTTCCCAATGTTTTTTTCTTACTTTCCAGTTTATTCATTAGACATTATATATTATGTTTTATTGCCATTACATTGCCAGATGCGCTCACCCAGCAGGAATGGTAACGTGTTTGTGTGTTTGTTGGTAAGGTCCTGGGTTCGATTCCCCCAGGCCTTTTGCTTTTCTTTATTTTTTCTGATTTTTTAGGTTTGAGGAACAAAACCACTTTGACTCACTCTTCTCACACCAAGCGCAGCATAGCCCAGTGGTAGCTCTCCTTGCAGGTACAGGGGAGGTCCTGGGTTCAAATCCAGGCCTCCCCATTTTTTTTAACCTAATTGTTTTTTTATTTATTTTCTCTTTTCTTATTCTTTATTTTAATTAAATATTATATAATAAATTAATATGATTAAAATTAATATTCTCAAATATAATTTATTTGTATATCTATATTATTATCCTACATAATTTATTTTGTTAAAAAATTAACTTAGTAATGTAAATTAAAATATAAACCCTAATTTATTTTCTTAAAAAAATCTCTAATCTTGATATTTTTATTAAAACCCTAAAATTTAATTCTATTTTATTATTTACTTTAATTTTGTATATATTTCTATAATTTGTTTATAATCTAAATTTTGCATATGAATAATTTTTTAAATATATGTTTAGAAATAATTAAATCTATGCTAATTTAATTTTGTAATTATAATTTTTATAATATGTTTATAATTAATTTAGCTTTTATAATTTACAAATAATTTAAAACTTTATAATTAATACAATTGTTTATATTTTCTTAATTAATCTTAAATCATTGTTCATATAAAAATTTGATCTTTTAATTATTTTAATATTTTTGCTTATTTCATTATTATTTTTAATTATGATATTTATTTGATACTAACCCCATTTATTTTTAAATTGTTATTATTATTATTACTAACCCAATTATATTTGCTTATTTACTTTGTTTATTTATTTATTTAAATTGCTTCTATTATTATTTTGTAATTGCTCCTGGATGTAATATTTTTAAATGTTTAAATTATTTATGCCATGGTTAGTAAAAATAGGGAGTGTAACATGTATGTCATTTAAAATTAATTTAGATCACTTAATTCAAAAAATAAATATTAAATTGAACACTCACACACGTAAGTCGATCTTTGATCGCCATCTCACTTCCTTAGGGATACCTCTCATTGTTGCCTAATCAAAAGGTCAAGTAGGGTGTATAAAGCAAAAAGTCCCTCAAAATAAAGTCATCTAGTCCCTTAACAATAAAAGATCAAGTCCCTTAAACGGTTGCCTTCGTAATGATCTTGTCCCTTTCGAATAATGATGACAGTCCCTCCAAAAATGCTTAATACACCCTACAATTGCCTTCATTAAACAGATGTCCCTTCACTTGTCCCTCACATCCAAGGTAATGACTACCTATTCCTTAATAATAGGGATAGTCTTACCATTTAAAAGATTCAAGAACAGAAAGACTTAAACTTTAGGGTAGGTTCCTCGTAGTTACTGGCTCACTATTCAAAAACTTTTCAAACACTTCACAATTTCAAACACAAGTTTTTTACGCATCCGTACATGGATCATTATCAAACTCTTATGAAAATTTCTATTCACACACTTCACATTTCAAAACATTTTAAAGTGAGCTAAGTAACTAAGAGCCCATGGATAACCATGGATGTAAAGGGTGCTAACACCTTCCCTTTACATAACCTACCCCCCGGACCCAAAAATCTTTTAAAAAGGTCTTTCCTGTTCTTTTATGCCTTTCCTTTGGATAAAATAAAAGTCGGTGGCGACTCTTGCTATCCGCAACATAACTAAAGTCAGTTCTCCCACCGTGTTACAGAATTGGCGACTCTGCTGGGGATTTAATATTAAAGAGGGGTACCCTTAGGAATTAGATCACTTTAAACTTGTTTGCTTTGTTTGCTTTACTTTACTTGTTGGGTGCTCTTATGTGTGAAAGATCCTAACCCGAATCTAGTGTACCTTAGGTAAATGGCAATAGACCAAGGAAACTGTACGGCGTATACCGATATGGTTGATCTGGTGGCCATAGTTAGTGTGACTTCTTGGTTGGTGCTTATGTTCCCTAAGTCAAGTTGAGGATAATATGAGGCTGCCATATGTTGTCAATGCACTAACTAACTTTTAGAACCCTAGTTATCCCATCTTGGCCTTTAGAAAGTAGTGAGATAACCGGCTTTGGTGCAGACTGAAGTTGGTTGATACTCGATGCTACGCTCATTGAGATTCTAAACTTGAAGGGTTTTGGTTGGCAAGTAAGTTGCCTACTGAACAACCACCCTTGTGAAGGATCAATGATATTGAGATCCCTTAGAACCTGGTTACTTTTGTAGGACAGGATGAACCATCTAACTTCAGGGGAGGGTACTTACCTTTGAACCTCATGCAAGCCTTTAAACCTAGGGCTATGGTGTGACTTGTTTGTGTGTGCCACATGTTTGTGATTGAGCATAACATCATGACATCATCATGCATCATAAGCATAGAATTTTCACTAACCATTTCAAGGATTAAAGGATTTATCTTTGTTCTTTGTTGCAGGTCATGACTTCTGCTCGTAGAAACACCATCAGGATCAACTTTGTGGGGATACCTGCTAAGCTTAAAGAGTTGGTTTCTCAAGTGTCTGATCATTCCCAGTTCATCAAGAGACATGGTCACCTATTGGATCTGGTCACTTCAGGGTTCAATGAAGACATGATGAGTGTCCTATTTCAGTTCTTTGATCCTAAGCACCATTGCTTCACATTCCCTGACTATCAGCTGGTTCCTACAATGGAAGAGTTCTCTAAACTTCTGGGTATACCTGTTCTTGATCAAAGACCCTTCACAGGCTTGGAGAAGGAGCTTAAACCAGAGGTTATTGCTGCAGCTCTACATCTGAATAAGTCTGACATTGTTCTAGAAACAAGAAGTGGAGTCAAGGGTATTCTTGCTAAGGTGCTAATGGATAAAGCTCAAGTGTTCTTGAAGGCTATGAGCTATGATGCTTTTGAGGAGATCTTAGCCTTACTGATTTATGGCTTAGTGTTGTTCCCCAATCCTGATCAGTTCATAGACGTTCATGCCATCAACATATTCCTGAGTCACAATCCAGTACCTACATTGCTTGGAGACATCCTGCATTCTCTTCATACCCGTACTACAAGGGCAAGAGGAACTTTGATGTGCTGCATACCTTTGCTCTCTAGGTGGTTTATTTCTCACCTAACTCGCTCAGTAATGAAGAATGAGCAAGGGTTCAGGTGGTCCAAAAGGATCATGTCACTGTCTCACTCAGATATTCATTGGTGCTCCAGATCTATGGAGAATGTCACTATCATTGACCGTTGTGAGGAGTTTCCTAATGTGCCACTTCTAGGCATAAGAGGAGGCATCACCTACAACCCTTCTCTAGCTTTACGATAGTTTGGTTACACTCGGAGTGATGGCCCACATGACATGTTGATTCAGGGCATTGTGTTTGACTACGACAACGATCTTCAAGGTTACCGTCAGAGATTCATACGAGCATGGGGAAAAGTAAACAGGGTTGACAGCAAGACACTGGAGCCTAAGTACACTATTCCTATGGAAGCTTATCTCAGATGGGTACGATCTCGTGCTCAGACTCTCATGATGCCATATCCTGCTATCCTGCCAGTTACCATGGAACCTGTTGCTGAAGGAGATACTGCTTATACCATCCTTCACCCAGACATGCCTACTGATATGGAAGACTTACAGAGATCCTGGATCCAGTTGAAGGAGCAAAGGGATACTTTCGAGGCTCATTACAAAGCAAGCCAAGAAAGAATCCTGGAACTAACAAAGCAACTTCACGAGGAACAGAATCTCAACCCATACCTCAACACAAAGAGGAAACTTCCATGGGAGACTTAAAACCCCATCTCTTGTATTTATTTCATTTCATTTTCTGTAAGCCCAAGAGGCAAAACAAATTTACTACTAATAAAAGTTTACCTTCTTGTTTGTTTAAGCGAATTTAAATCCTGCGGTCCTTGAAAACATTGCATATGCATTCACATATCATTTCATTGCATCACAGGTTTATAATTGTGCACAGGATTCTCATCTTCTCGCTGTTTATTTCAGCAATGGCTCTTGAACAAACAGTTAAGGATCTCCAGACACAAAATGCACAGTTCCAAGAGTTGATCCTGAACCTGACCAAGGGGCAGGATGAATTAAAGACACTGCTGGCCAAGAAGACTAAGAAGACTAGAAGGTCAGGTGGCCTGATCAATATGTGAAGAAGGTTCAAAGGTCTTGCCAAGACCAAAGAACCAGTGGAAGACTATGAATCTGAAGAGTCTGAAAAAGAGGGAGGCAGTCTCCACAACACTATGGGGGACTCTGATTCTGAGGCCAATTACTACCATGAGCCTAATGAAGACAAATTCAAGATGCTGGTGGATAGGATGGATGCTATGGAGTTACAAAAATCTTATGGGCTGGATTTTGAAGATTTGAGTCTGATATCTGGGGTAGTCATACCCATTGGTTTCAAGGTTCCTACCTTTGTTGTTTATGATGGAGTCTCTTGTCCCAAGCTGCATCTGAGGTCTTATGTCAGAAGAATCCAACCTCACACTGCTGATAAAAAGTTGTGGATCCATTTTTTTCAAGAGAGCTTATCTGGAGCTCAATTGGAGTGGTATTATCAATTGGAGAGTGTCAACATCAGGGATTGGAATGATCTTGCTGAAGCTTTCTATAAGCAATATCAATACAATGCTGATTTAGCTCCCACTCGCATGCAGCTGCAAAGCATGTCTATGGGTGCCAAAGAAAGTTTCAAGGAGTATGCTCAGAAGTGGAGAGATTTAGCTGGAAGAGTTCAACCTCCTTTAACTGACAGGGAATTGGTTGATATGTTCATGTGTACACTGAATGGTCCTTTCTACAGCAATCTCATTGGAAGCTCATCATCTGGCTTCACTGATTTGATAATGACAGGAGAGCGCGTTGAAAATGGTATAAAGAATGGCAAGATCCAAATGGGTACTTCTTCATCAGGTGCTGCAAAGAAGCCTCCCACTGGGAAGAAAGAATCCAATGCTGTTTATGGTCAGCCTGATCGTAATAGAAGGCATCAGTCTGTGAGTGCAGTTCATATTTAAAATCCAACTCCTACAACACCAGAGCAGCCACAGGGCAACCAACAGAGGGCTAGAAGGCAGTTCACTAAGATCAACATGTCAATGGCTCAGGCATTGCAACACTTGTTGAAGGCTGAACTCATTACTCTGAAGGAGGCTCCTCAGAATCCTAATGTTACATCTCCCAGGTACAATCCCAATGCACGATGTGCATATCATTCAAACTGTCAGGGACATGATACTAATAGTTGCTGGGTCTTGAAGAACAAAATTCAAGATATGATTGAGGCTGGAGAAATTGAGTTTGACCCTCCGGGTACTCCAAATGTGATTACTGCTCCCATGCCAAATCACGAGAAGACTGTCAATGCCATTGATGAAGATTTACATATCTATTCAGTTGCAGATTTGGTTACACCATTGTCTATTATCAAGAAAAAGTTAGTACAAGCTGGGTTCTTCCCAGGTTGTCGTGAAGATTGTGTCTATTGTGAATATAATCCAGATAGTTGTTGGAGGTTGAAGGACGGAATTCAACGTCTCATGAATAACTATACCATAGTGTTTGAGAGGACTCCATCGTCTGTAGAGAGTATGGTGGATCATATTACTAAAGGTAGGAAGATTGAAGAGGTTGATATGGTTGACAAAGTGCCGGTAAGGATCACTTCAAAGGGACCCATTAAAATCACTCATAAGGGTCCAATCAAGATTACTGCTGAAGGCCCTGTAAAGGTTGTTGCTGAAGCCAGAGTGGATCATGTGATCATTACCACTCATGGTCCTATTCCGTATATGTCTGATAAAGCTGTGCCTTGGCATTATGGGTCTGACGTTTATATCCATGGTGTTAAGCAGGAACCACTAACTGATATGCCTGTTGATGTTGACAATATTGCTGGATCTAGTAAGATCACACGAAGTGGAAGAGTCTTCTCTCCTCCAGTGACTTCCAAGAATGCAGTTACTCCTGCTGCTACCTCTACCACTGATGCTCGGGGCAAAGGTCCTGTTATTGAACCTGCACCTACTGATGTGCCAGCTGCTGATGATCTCTCTAAGCAGATGGAAGAAGTATTGAAAATCATTCGCAAGAGTGATTATGACATTGTTGATCAGTTGGGACATACTCCCTCAAAGATTTCTATGTTGTCCTTGTTGTTATGTTCTGAGGCTCATGCCAAAGCTTTGATCAAGTTTCTGAATACTGATCATGTACCCAATGCAATTTCTGTTGACCAGTTTGAGAATTGTGTTGCCCACCTGACCTATGATAATGGGTTAGGGTTTTCTGATGCTGATTTGACCCCTGCCAAGAGGGATCATAACAGGGCTCTGCATATCTCAATTGAATGCAGGGGCACTACCCTGTCACATGTATTGATAGACAATGGTTCCTCTCTGAATGTATTGCCCAAGGAAGTCCTGAATAAGCTGAGTCCTGAAGATGCTGTGCTGAAGCCTAGTAGTATAGTGGTGAAGGCTTTTGATGGTTCTAGAAGAGTGGTGCATGGAGAAATTGATCTCCCAATTAAAGTTGGTTCTCAGGTTTTTAATGCTACATTTTATGTGATGGATATTCGTCCTTCGTACTCTTGTCTGCTTGGTCGTCCCTGGATCCATGGGGCAGGTGCTGTAACCTCTACCTTACATCAGAAGCTGTGGTATCCGGTGGAAGGAAAAGTTGTTACTGTCTATGGAGAGGAAGAGTATTTTGTTAGTCATGTGAACACTTTCAAGTATCTGGAAGTGGAAGGTGAATACGTTGAAACTCCGTGTCAGACATTTGAAGTGGTCCCTTGGATTGTTAATGATTATGTAGCTCCTCCGGTTGTCAAGAAAGTGCCTGTGGTCACCAGAGTACCTCCAACAATGGCCTCCCTCAAGGATGCTAGAGCTGTAGTGGATGAAGGTGGTTGTACTATTTGGGGTCAGCTTCCTGATATCCCATACAAGTATGACAAGTTTGGTTTGGGTTTCACTGCAGAGTCCCAGAAGGCTGTTCGTCGTGCTTGTGCTGTTCGTATCACCAATCAAGGGGTTATGAAAGATCAGATCAATGCTGTGGGAGACTATGATGAAGACTACAACCTGGATGCTTGGATTTTTCCTACTGTGGGTGCTGGACTCAATAATTGGAAACCTGAAGATGTTATCCCTATCTCCTTTAGTCAGGAGTAAATACTATTACTGTGTTGTTACTTTTTAAGTTTGTAATTTCTTGAACAATTGAACTCTTAAGCCTTGTGCCTTACTGTAACACGGTGGGAGAACTGACTTTAAGTAATGTTGCGGATAGCAAGAGTCGCCACCGACTTTTATTTTATCCATAAGGAAAGGTTATAAAAGAACAGGAAAGACCTTAAGAGAATATTTTGGGTCCGGGGGGTAAGTTATGAAAAGGGAAGGTATTAGCATCCTTTTCATCCATGGTTATCCATGGGCTAATAAAAAGTTACTTTCTTGTTTGTTTAAGCAAATTTAAATCCTGCGGTTCTTGAAAACATTGCATATGCATTCCCATATCATTTCATTGCATCACAGGTTTATAATTGTGCACAGGTTTCTCATCTTCTCGCTGTTTATTTCAGCAATGGCTCTTGAACAATCAGTTAAGGATCTTCAGGCACAGAATGCACAGTTCCAAGAGATGATCTTGAACCTATCCAAGGGGCAAGATGATTTGAAGGCACTGCTGGCCAAGAAGACTAAGAAGACTAGAAGGTCTGCTGGGTTGATCAACATGGGAAGAAGGTTCAAAGGTCTTGCCAAGACCAAGGAACCAGTTGAAGACTATGAATCTGAGGAATCTGAGCAAGAGGTAGGCAGTCTCCACCACACAATGGGGGACTCTGATTCTGAGGCTAACTACTACCATGAGTCTAATGAAGACAAATTCAAGATGCTGGTGGATAGGATGGATGCTATGGAGTTGCAGAAATCATCTGGGCTGGATTTTGAGGATTTGAGTCTGATATCTGGGGTGGTCATACCTGTGGGTTTCAAGGTTCCTACATTTGTTGTCTATGATGGGGTCTCTTGTCCCAAGCTGCATCTGAGGTCCTATGTCAGAAGAATTCAACCCCACACTGCTGATAAGAAGTTGTGGATCCATTTCTTTCAAGAGAGTTTATCCGGAGCTCAGCTGGAGTGGTATTATCAGTTGGAGAGTGTCAACATCAGAGACTGGAATGATCTTGCTGAAGCTTTCTATAAGCAGTATCAATACAATGCTGACTTAGCCCCCACTCGCATGCAGCTTCAGAGCATGTCTATGGGTGCTAAAGAAAGTTTTAAAGAGTATGCTCAGAAATGGAGAGATTTAGCTGGAAGAGTTCAACCCCCTTTGACTGATAGGGAATTGGTTGATATGTTCATGTGTACGCTGAATGGTCCGTTTTACAGTCATCTCATTGGAAGCTCATCATCTGGCTTCACTGAGTTGATCATGACAGGAGAGCGGGTAGAGAATGGTATCAAGAGTGGTAAGATCCAAGTGGGCACTTCTTCATCAGGTGCTGCAAAGAAGCCTCCCACTGGGAAGAAAGAATCCAATGCTGTTTATGGTCAACCTGATCGTAATAGAAGGCATCAGTCTGTTAGTGCAGTTCATATTTCAAATCCAACTCCTGCAACAACAGAGCAGCCTCAGGGCAACCAACAGAGGGCTAGAAGACAGTTCACGAAGATAAACATGTCAATGGCTCAGGCATTGCAACACTTGTTGAAGGCTGAACTTATTACCCTGAGGGAGGCTCCTCAGAATCCCAATGTTACCTCTCCCAAGTACAATCCCAATGCACGATGTGCATATCATTCAAACTGTCCAGGACATGATACTAATAACTGCTGGGTCTTGAAGAACAAAATTCAAGATATGATTGATGCTGGAGAAATTGAATTTGATCCACCAAATGTGATTACAGCACCACTGCCAAAATCACGAGAAGACTGTCAATGACATTGATGAAGACACTGAGGAAGATCTACATGTCTATTCAGTTATGGAGTTGAGCACACCATTGTCTGTTATCAAAAGGAGGTTAGTACAAGCTGGGATCTTTCCAGGTTGTCGTGAAGATTGTCTGTATTGTACCTATAAGCCAGATAGTTGCTTCATTCTGAGAGATGGAATTCAACGTCTCATGGATAAGTATACTATAGTGTTTGAAAGAAGACCAGCATCTGTAGAAAGTATGGTGGATCATCTGACTCGGGGTAAGAAGATTGAAGAGGTTGATATGGTTGACAAAGTACCACTAAGAATCACTTCAAAGGGTCCCATTAGAATCACTCATCAGGGTCCAATCAAAATTACTGTTGAAGGTCCTGTGAAAGTTGTTGCTGAAGCCAGGGTAGCTCCTGTGGTCATTACTACTCCTGGTCCCATCCCATATACGTCTGATAAAGCTGTGCCTTGGCATTATGGGTCTGATGTTTACATCCATGGTGTCAAGCAAGAGCCTGTAGCTGATGTGCCTGTTGACGTTGATAATATTGCTGGATCTAGTAAGATCACTCGTAGTGGAAGAGTCTTCTCTCCTCCAGTTGCTTCTAAGAATGCAGTTACTCCTGCTGCTACTTCCACCACTGATGCTCGGGGCAAAGGTCCTGTTATTGAGCCTGTATCTACTGATGTGCCAGCTGCTGATGACCTCTCTAAGCAGATGGAAGAAGTGTTGAAAATCATTCGCAAGAGTGATTATGATATTGTTGATCAGTTGGGGCATACTCCCTCAAAGATTTCTATGCTCTCCTTGTTATTATGTTCTGAAGCTCATGCCAAGTCATTGATCAAGTTTCTGAAGATGGCTCATGTACCCAGTGCAATTTCTGTGGACCAATTTGAAAACTGTGTTGCCCACCTGACCTATGACAATGGGTTAGGATTTTCTGATGCTGACTTGACCCCTGCCAAGAGGGATCATAACAGGGCCTTGCATATTTCAATTGAATGCAGGGGCACTACCCTGTCTCATGTGCTGATAGACAATGGTTCCTCTCTGAATGTGTTGCCTAAAGAAGTCCTGAACAAGCTGAGTCCTGAAGATACTGTGCTAAAGCCCAGTAATATTGTGGTAAAGGCTTTTGATGGTTCTAGAAGAGTAGTGCATGGGGAAATTGATCTTCCAATCCAAGTTGGTTCCCAGATGTTTACTGCTACATTTTATGTGATGGATATTCGTCCTTCATACTCTTGTCTGCTTGGTCGTCCCTGGATCCATGGGGCAGGAGCTGTGACCTCTACATTGCACCAAAAGTTGAGATATCCGGTGAATGGAAAGGTTGTTACTGTCTATGGAGAGGAAGAATACTTTGTCAGCCATGTCAATACCTTCAAGTATCTGGAAATGGAGGGTGAATACATTGAGACTCCGTGTCAGACATTTGAAGTGGTTCCTTGGGTTGTTAATGATTATGTAGCTCCTCCTGTAGTGAAGAAAGTTCCTGTGGTCACCAGAAAGCCTCCAACAATGGCAATGGCCTCCCTCAATGATGCTAGAGCTGTGGTGGATGAAGGTGGTTGTACTATTTGGGGTCAGCTTCCTGATATTCCATACAAGTCTGACAAGTTTGGTTTGGGTTTCACTGCAGAGTCCCAGAAGGCTGTTCGTCGTGCTCGTGCCGCCCGTGTCACTAATCAAGGGGTTGTGAAGGACCAGATTAATGTTGTGGGAGATCAAGATGAAGACTACAACTTGGATGCATGGATTTTTCCTACTGTGGGTGCTGGACTCAATAATTGGAAAGCTGAAGATGTTATCCCTATCTCCTTTAGTCAGGAGTAAATACTATTACTGTGTTGTTACTTTTTAAGTTTGTAATTTCTTGAACAATTGAACTCTTAAGCCTTGTGCCTTACTGTAACACGGTGGGAGAACTGACTTTAAGTAATGTTGCGGATAGCAAGAGTCGCCACCGACTTTTATTTTATCCATAAGGAAAGGTTATAAAAGAACAGGAAAGACCTTAAGAGAATATTTTGGGTCCGGGGGGTAAGTTATGAAAAGGGAAGGTATTAGCATCCTTTTCATCCATGGTTATCCATGGGCTCTTAGGTACTTAAGCTCACTTTAAATTGTTTTTGAAAGTGTAGTGTGTGAATAGAAAATTTTCAGAATAGTTAATAAATAATCCATGTACGGATGTGTAAAAACTTGTTTGAAAATTTGTTGGAAATTTGTTTAAGTGTGAAAAAGTTTTGAAGTGAGCAAGTACATAGGAGTAACCTACCCTAATGTTTAAAGTCTTTCTTGTTCTTTATCCTTTCCTTGGTAAGACTATCCCTACTATTAAGGAGTAGGTAGTCATTACTTTGGATGTAAAGGGACATATGAGGGACATTTTGTTTTATCAAGGCAACTGTGGGGTGTAATAAGCACATACGAGGGACTATCATCATTTTTCGAAAGGGACTCGATTCGTAAAGGCAACCATAAGGGACTTTGATGATTTTCTATTTTTAGGGACTTGCTTTATACACCCCACTTGACCATTATTCGTAGGCAACTTGAGGGATAACCTTAGGAATGTGAGACGGCGATTAAAAATCGACTTACGTGTGTGTGAGTGTTTATTTTAATTATCTTATATTAACATGATCTAAATTTATTTTAAATAACATGCATATTAGCACTCCCTAATTACTAACCATAGCAAAAATAATTAAAATAATTACAAAATTACATCCGGGAAACAATTACAAAATTATAATAATAATAAATAAAATAGCAAATTAAATAATAAGCAATAAATAATAAAAAATAAATAATAAGGGGTTAGTAACAATAAAATAATAATAATAATTTAGAAATAATGAACATGGTTAGAAACATAATAATAAAAATATAATAATAAATAATAATATGGTTAGTAAATATAATAATAAGAATAATTAGAAGGAATAAACAAGTTTAGAATAATAGAAATATAATATAATAATACATGACAATTTAGTTAGTAACAATAATTAAAATAAATGGAAACAATATTATAATGATATTAACATAAAGTCTAATTTCAAATATAAAAAATTTTTAAGCACATTATAATTATAAATTTTAATTATTTACAAAAATTTAATTATAAAAAAAATATTTAGACATTATATAAACTTTAAGTATCATAAGAACATATTTACAAAACTTTATATTGAATATTTGCATTTATAAGATTTAATTTTATTTACAAAAAGTTATAATATATACATGTTAACAATATTAAGAATTAGAAAAAATAAAAATTATTTGGAAAATAAAATTAGGTTAAAGTTCATTTAGAAAATATTTTAGGGTTTGGAAAATTAGGGTTTATATTTTTTAAGGTTTTATTAAAAAATAATCTTAGGATTTAATTTATAATACAAAATCACATACATATATAATTTAATTACAAGGTCAAACAAAAATTAATATATTTTTAGAAATTAAAAAAAACAACAAACATGCCATATTATCATTTTTTATTATTTATAAACATATATTCCAAAAATTGTATTTAATTTAAGATTATAATACATAAAATAAATAAAAGAAGAAAAAGTATAAAAAACTTACCTGACTGGGATTTGAACCCAGGTCAGTCTGTTTGCAACCAACAAGAAAAACCATCAGGCCACCACGCACGCAGGTGAGAAAGAGGAGAGCCCAATTGCTTTTGTTCCTTGCCTTTGAAAATCCAGAAAAAATAAATGAGCAAAAAGGCCTGGGGTGAGAATCGTACCCAGGACCTTTAGATTACCAACATGCGCGCACATCCACCTGGCTGGGAGAGCCTTCCTGGTTATTGAATGGCATTGAGCCATAATATATTAAGTCTTTCATTACCTGAAAAAAAAATAGAAAAAACAATGTACGAGTCCAAGACTCGAACCCAGGTCACGCTGGCTACACACACAAGCCTTTACCACTGGACCACATGCACGCGTGTGATTACAAAACAGCAAAACAACATAAAATAAATTAATCCTAATTTGAATTTGAATCTTGGCGCCAGGGGATCGTCTTCAACCTTGTGACCTTCAAAATTTGCTGCGGTTTCTTCTATGACTTTTCCTGCGAAAAACAAAACCCTAGCAAAACCTACGAAACACAATGGGCAACCAAACAGTGAAATTTTACAAAATTGAAAGCATAAATACAATCCAGAGGTCAATTCAAATCCAGCCATGGTCTTAGAAACCATTTATATTCAATGGATCATGAAACCCTAAGATGAAGGTCATAAACCCTAGAATGGCATTATACGATTCGGCCATGTTTTTTTCAATTAACCTGCCCAGAATTCATCACAAACCTTCCTTGAACACAAATCAATAAGCAAAATCCATTAATATCAAGTAAATTGTTATGAACGAAAAATAAAAAAAAAAACATGAAAAGAATGATTCGGGTTCATCCATATGCTATGTTATAAGGCCATGTAGTGATCTGGTTATGCTCAATGATCATCATAGAAGAGATTGGTGTGCTTGGAATGTGTTGAAACTACCTTCAATTCAAAATCCGATTATGAGTTTTGTTTGAAATTTTTGAAGTTGGAGAGTGTTATTTGAGGCTGCAAAATTCGTGAATGAGGGTTGCTTCATGTTGTCTTCTTATAGTAGACTCAATTAGGTCAAAAAGATTCATTGTTTTGGTGGAAGAATTGATATTTTGAGATTGAGAAAGATCATGCCATGAAAGTTCAATATTTTTATACCAAAGCTTTCTATTTCAAGCCACTCCATATAATTCTTGCATCAATTTGTTCCATATTGATTTTATGACTTTCTAGAATCAACAAATCACTTAAATCTTCTCATTTAATATTTTATTTAAATTTAAAATGATTTTAAGAATAAAAAAATCATAATAAATTAATTAAATAAAATAAAAATTATGAAAATATTATGGAAATTTCGTGCAAGATGTTATTGTATGGGTTGGGTCATAATTTGGCCAGCCCATTTGGAGAAAATTATTTTTAAGCCCCCATTTTCAATATAAACCATCACAAAATTGCCCAACTTTGCAAAGGCACATCTCCCTCAATTTTAAAGGTATGAGGGTGTTTTTTGACTTTTTGGAAATCTTGAAGAGTCCTCTAAACAACCCCATTGGTTTCAGGTCCATACCATTTACCAATCTCAAGTTATGCCCTTTTGAAGCTGTTGACTTTTTGTTGACTTTTGAAATGACCTATAATGTCTTAGATCATATCTTTCAAATGAAGCATTTTTGGGCTTAACTTTCAACATCAAAGTTGTAGAGAATTCAATTTCCTTCAAAATGAGCTTTGGATGGAGACTTGGTGATGAAGTATGTGAAAGTTATGGCTGGTCAAAGTTCAGTTGACTTTTATTGAGGGAACCCTAATTTAGAAACTCCTGATTATTGATGATCTGGAATCTCCTTGATGAATCATGATCAACCCTTGATCAAATGATTAATTTTACTTCATATACTTGATGTTGGCACAAAATCATGAAGTTTGACTTTGGTTTGACCACAACTGACCTCAGTTTGACTTTTTAACTGCATTGACTGATTTTGACTTATCTGATCATCTGACTGGGCAAACTTTTGACAAAAGTCTTGAAACTTGTCATGGGGGTTCTCATACACATATAAGATGTTATGAAACTCACTTGAGGTATTGGAAGTCCATTTAGCCTGATTAAAGTCAAAACCCTAGTTTTGGATGCCCTGCTTAGGAGGTGCATTGTTTGAGGGCATTGTCAACTTCTTTGACCCATTGTGAACTTTGTGAACCTTGTGAATCTTCATAAGATGTATTGTGATACTCATGGGAGGTATTGTGAAGCTTGTGAACCTTGTGAATCTTCATAAGATGTCTTTGTAGACCTCATGAACCTCAGGAAAGCTTTATAATCATTATGGAATTTGTGAACCTTGTGAACCTTCAAGAAATAACTTGTAGACTTCTTGAACCTCATGAAAGGTCTTGTAAATGTTGAGAAGCTTGTGAACCTTGTGAACCTTCAAGAAGTAACTTGTAGACTTCATGAACCTCATGAAAGGTTATGTAAGTGTTGAGAAATTTGTGAACCTTGTGAACCTTCTTAGAACACAAAGTCTTGTATTGTGAGGGCAAATTTTGGGGTGCAACAGCTGCCCCTGTTCAATTTTCTGAAACCTGAGGGGTTAGATTGGTATATTTGCCAGTCGTAACCTGGAAGGTTGAAGGGGATTGAACACAAAAGCCCAAAAATTTGCACTCACCAGTGCATAGAGTGATATTGGTTGGTTGAACATGATTGAGTGGGCTTAAAGATGCCACTAGGGGAAAATGCTTCAGCAGTATAATGAGAGCTGTCAGGAGTCTGGAGTAATACTGATGTAACAGCATGTCTTCATGAGGATAGAGCAATCAATAATGATAACCCTAAAGCAGTCTTGAAGAAATAATATGATTTCAGGAGGATAGAGCAATCAATAGCTCTAAAGCAGTCTTGAAATAATAATGTGATTTCAGGAGGATAAAGCAATCAATAGCTCTAAAGCAGTCTTGAAGTAATGATTTCAGGAGGATAGAGCAATCCATAATGATAACTCTAAAGCAGTCTTGAAATAATAATGTGATATGTCTTCAGGAGGATAGAGCAATCAATAGCTCTAAAGCAGTCTTGAAGTAATAATATGTTTTCAGGAGGATAGAGCAATGGATAGCTCTAAAGCAGTATTGAAGTAATGATTTCAGGAGGATAGAGCAATCCATAATGATAACTCTAAAGCAGTCTTGAAATAATAATGTGATATGTCTTCAGGAGGATAGAGCAATCAATAGCTCTAAAGCAGTCTTGAAGTCATGAGAATTTATCAGGAGGATAAAGTAACCCTGAGGTAACAATAAAGCAGTCCCAAAGTAATAAGAAGCTCATCAGGAGGATAAAGTAACCCTGAGGTTACAATAAAGCAGTCCCAAAGTAATAAGAAGCTCATCAGGAGGATAAAGTAACCCTGAGGTTACGATAAAGCAGTCCCAAAGACCATAAGTTTGCTTGTTGGATAATTAACCTGAAAACAAGGTAGCTTTTGTATAATAACATTAGTTTATGCCTTATGTATGCATGTATGATATGATGCACTTAGGTAATGTACTATATGTCTATGGATATATATGTTATGGTATGATGTAAATGATGTATGTATGTATGATACGGCCGGAAGCATCTGGATATCTTCGTATAACAACTGCTGGCCAGGGAAAATAAATCCCGATTCGTTGCTGAAGAATATATAACCCTTTGTCTGCTAGGGATAACAGGGTATAGATAACTTCCCGTATGCTGGGGATAACAGGGTATAGATAACTTCCCGTATGCTGGGGATAGTAAGGTATAGATAACTTCCCGTATGCTGGGGATAGTAAGGTATGGATATAACCTTCCGTTGTTGGGGATGGCAAGGTATATATAACCTTCGTCTTCGTTTGATGATAGGGTAGAGGTAGCATCCCGTCTTCGTTCGTCGTACCCTTATTGGAAAGTAAATTCTCGAATATCCGTATGAGGATAAAAGAGATGTACACAAATTCCAGGAGAGATGTGACTTTATGAAGATGGATTTGTCCTACTGAGGGTTTGTAACTGTCCTGTAAAGATGAACTGGTGAAGCTTCGTTGAAATCCTCCCCCGTTCGTCCTTAGTAAATACTATTACTGCATTTCCATGCATTTCTGGTAAACATCAATCATATTAAAAGCATACATGCATTTCTGGTAAACATCAATCATATTCAAAAGCATACATACATTCGAACACAACCAATGGACGTTCCGCTTATGTAAATAGGGTAAAAGTAAATCTGGATTCAAAAGATGGAATTTATTTATATCAAAAAGTGACCCATGCACGGGTAAATCTGTACAAAGAGACATAAACCCTGGTAAGAGGATTTTGCCATAAAGTTTTTACAAAACAGAGAATCAGCTATGTGGGAAACAATCCTATTGAGTTTCAATTCTACTATTGCCACTCAAGTATCTCATCTTCTTGCTGTTGAGACGGAAACGATTGAATTGAGCTTTTATCTGTTCGAGCTTGAATAAGTAGTACAACTGGTTGCAGTTTCATGGGTGATCCAAACGAGACATAGTCATACGCTTTAATCCCTAACTTTTGCCTGGATTGCCTTTTCAGGTTTTCAATCCACCGGGATACCCTTTTTTGCCCAAGCCGCCTTTTCAGGTTTTCAACTTGCCGGGTGTACATCTTTTTATATATATCCCTAATTTTTGCCCAAACCCTTTTGGTTTGCCAGGATGCCCTTATTTTTGCCTAGGCCTGTCAACCTAGCGGGTCTCTTTTTATGCGTAGTATTTTTTAACTATGTCTGCATTTACAGGCTGTGGGAAATCTTCACCATCCATTGTAGTCAGTGTCATGGCACCTCCTGAGAACACTGTCTTGACTACAAATGGTCCTTCATATGTTGGAGTCCACTTGCCCCTAGGATCACCCTGTGGTAATATGATACGCTTGATTACCAAGTCACCAGCCTGATATACCTTTGGCTTAACCTTCTTGTTAAAAGCTTTGATCATCCGTTTCTGGTACATCTGGCCATGACAAACTGCTGTTAACCTCTTCTCATCAATCAAATTTATCTGGTCAAGTCGAGTCTGAATCCACTCATCTTCATCCAAGCCTGCATCCTTCATAATTCTCAAGGAGGGGATCTGAACTTCAATGGGCAGAACTGCTTCCATACCATAGACCAAGGAGAATGGGGTTGCCCCTGTTGAAGTACGTATTGTAGTACGATAACCATGAAGAGCAAATGGCAACATCTCATGCCAATCCTTGTAAGTAACAGTCATCTTCTGTATAATCTTCTTAATGTTCTTATTAGCAGCCTCAACTGCCCCATTCATCTTTGGACGATACGGAGAAGAATTGTGATGCTTAATTTTGAACTGGGTGCAGAGATCAGTAATCATAGTGTTGTTCAGATTAGAGCCATTGTCAGTGATAATCCTTTCAGGAACGCCATACCTACATATGAGATTATTCTTAATGAACCGAGCCACAACATTTTTAGTCACAGATGCAAATGAAGCTGCCTCTACCCATTTCGTGAAATAATCAATAGCAACCAGGATGAAACGATGCCCATTAGAAGCAGTAGGCTTGATCTCACCAATCATATCAATGCCCCACATGGCAAAGGGCCAAGGAGCAGTCAACACGTTCAATGGAGATGGAGGTACATGAACCTTATCAGCATAAATTTGACATTTGTGACAAGTTCTGGAGTGTTGATAGCAATCAGCTTCCATGGTAGACCAATAGTAACCCGCTCTCAATATCTTCTTTGCCATAGTATGACCACTAGAATGAGTGCCAAAGGTCCCATCATGCATCTCTTCCATAATTTCTGTAGCTTCCTTCTTATCCACACAACGAAGCATAGTTGAATCATGATTACGCTTATACAGAATGCCATTACTCAGAAAGAACTTGGCGGAAAACCTTCTCAGAAACTTCCTATCTTTAACAGATGCCCCTTCAGGGAACTCCTGAGCTTCGAGATATCTTCTCACTTCATAGAACCAGGGCTTATCCTCTGCCCTTTCTGTGTCAATCTCATTGCAGTATGCAGGCTTTTCAAATCTATCAATAGTAATCTTGGGAGCTTCATCATCCCAGCTAATCTCAAACATAGATGCCATGGTGGCCAATGCATCTGCCAACTGATTCTCTCTTCGTGGAATATGCTCAAAGGTAATCTCTTTGAATTGTGGGATTAAAGATAACACATGCTCTCTGTAAGGAATGAGGTTATCATGCTTCGTATCCCAATCTCCTTTGATCTGACTTACTACCAATGCTGAATCTCCATATACGTCAAGGAACTGAATCTTCATATCAATAGCAGCTTTAATACCCAAGATACATGCCTCGTATTCAGCCATGTTATTGGTACAATGGAAACAAAGTCTGGCAGTAATCGGGGTATGACAACCTTCGGGGGAACTAATCACAACACCAACACCATTACCAAGTGCATTAGAGGCACCATCAAAAACCATAGTCCATCGGGATCCTTGTTCAGGTCCGTCATATTGTCCAGGTTCTTTGGTAATAATCATAATGTCTTCATCAGGGAACTCAAAATTCATTGACTGATAATCATCCACTGCTTGATGAGCCAAATGATCAGCAACAACACTTCCTTTAATGGCCTTCTGAGTAGTATACTGTATGTCATATTCCGTCAAGATCATTTGCCATCTTGCAATTCTTCCGGAGAGAGCAGGTTTCTCAAATATGTACTTGATTGGATCCATTTTTGAAATCAACAAGGTAGTATGGGTCAACATATACTGTCTTAGTCGGCGAGCAGCCCATGCCAAAGCGCAACAAGTTTTCTCGAGCAGTGAGTATCTTGTTTCACAGTCGGTAAACTTTTTGCTAAGGTAGTATATTGCCTGCTCTTTTCGACCAGACTCGTCATGTTGCCCCAATACACACCCCATTGAGTTGTCTAGCACTGTTAAGTACATAATCAAGGGTCTTCCATCAACTGGTGGCATCAAAATTGGAGGTTCCAGCAGGTATCTCTTGATTTCATCAAAGGCGGTCTGGCACTCATCATTCCATTCCATCACCTGATCTTTCTTCAACAACTTGAAGATTGGCTCACAGATGGTAGTTAACTGGGAAATAAATCTTGCAATGTAGTTCAATCGTCCTAAGAAACCTCTAACCTCCTTCTCAGTACGGGGAGCTGGCATCTCTCGTATAGCTTTCACTTTTGCAGGATCCACTTCAATACCTTTTCCACTGACAATGAAACCCAGGAGCTTTCCAGATCTAACTCCAAAAGTACACTTGTTTGGATTTAATCTCAACTTGTATTTCTTCAACCTCTCAAACAACTTGTGCAGATGATCAAGATGTTGCTCTTCATTCTGAGACCTGGCTATCATATCATCTACATATACCTCTATCTCATGATGAATCATATCATGAAACAAAGCCACCATAGCACGCTGATATGTTGCCCCTGCATTCTTCAAACCAAATGGCATTACCTTATAGCAAAAGGTGCCCCACTGTGTCACAAATGTTGTCTTCTCCATATCTTCAGGTGCCATCTTGATTTGATTGTAACCAGAGAAACCATCCATAAAAGAGAATACCTTATGCTGAGCAGTGTTGTCCACCATAATATCAATATGAGGAAGTGGAAAGTCATCTTTAGGGCTAGCCTTGTTCAAATCTCTGTAGTCTACACACATACGCACCTTACCATCTTTCTTAGGAACTGGTACCACATTTGCAACCCACTGAGGATAAGAAGTCACTGCTAAGAACCCTGCATTGAACTGTTTCATTACCTCTGCCTTGATCTTTTCTGACATTTCAGGACGCATACGACGAACCTTCTGCTTCTTTGGACGACAATCTTCTTTCACTGGCAAACGGTGAACCACAATGTCTGTATCCAACCCTGGCATATCTTCATAAGACCAAGCAAAGATCTCCACATAGTCACGTAACATCTGAATCAACCTGCTCTTGACACTGTCCTCTAAATCAGCCCCTACCTTGACCTCTTTTCTGTTTTCTTCAGTTCCCAGATTCACAACTTCGACTGGCTCTTCATGTGGCTGTATAGCTTTCTCTTCTTGTTGTAACAACCTAGCAAGCTCTACAGGTATTTCACAATCGTCCTCATTTCCGTCTTCAGTTTGATAGATCGGATTCTCAAAATCATAATTGGCAATAGTAGAACTGTTATCAACAGGATCCAGAGTGGATGAGGATCTACATTTTAGTGATGTGGGTGTGTGTAAGAACACATAGCTGATAAAGCAAAAATAAAGAAAAGAAAGACAAGGAACACAATATTTACGAAAACGAAACGTCCACTGATTTTTATTGAATGAAGTATGCAAATGAAATGACATCCCATAACAAGCACACCATTGTGCCCCGGGTAAGGCACAAGGCTTGAGAGTTTTAATTGTTCAAGAAATTACAAATTTAAAAACATAACACAGTAATAGTATTTACTCCTGACTAAAGGAGATAGGGATAACATCTTCAGCTTTCCAATTATTGAGTCCAGCACCCACAGTAGGAAAAATCCATGCATCCAAGTTGTAGTCTTCATCATAGTCTCCCACAGCATTGATAACCCCTTGATTAGTGACACGAGCAGCACGAGCACGACGAACAGCCTTCTGGGACTCTGCAGTGAAACCCAAACCAAACTTGTCAGACTTGTATGGAATATCAGGAAGCTGACCCCAAATAGTACAACCACCTTCATCCACCACAGCTCTAGCATCATTGAGGGAGGCCATTGCCATTGTTGGAGATTTTCTGGTGACCACAGGAACTTTCTTCACAGCAGGAGGAGCTACATTACCAACCCAGGGAATCACTTCAAATGACTGACACGGAGTCTCAATGTATTCACCTTCCACTTCCAGATACTTGAAAGTGTTTACATGGCTGACAAAGTATTCTTCCTCTCCAAAGACAGTAACAACTTTTCCATTCACCGGATATCTCAACTTTTGGTGCAATGTAGAGGTCACAGCACCTGCCCCATGGATCCAGGGACGACCAAGCAGACAAGAATATGAAGGACGAATATCCATCACATAAAATGTAGCAGTAAACACCTGAGAACCAACTTTGATTGGAAGATCAATTTCCCCATGCACTACTCTTCTGGAACCATCAAAAGCCTTTACCACAATATTACTGGGCTTCAGCACAGCATCTTCAGGACTCAACTTATTCAGGACTTCTTTAGGCAACACATTCAGAGAGGAACCATTGTCTATCAGCACATGAGACAGGGTAGTGCCCCTGCATTCAATTGAAATATGCAAGGCCCTGTTATGATCCCTCTTGGCAGGGGTCAAGTCAGCATCAGAAAATCCTAACCCATTGTCATAGGTCAGGTGGGCAACACAGTTTTCAAATTGGTCCACAGAAATTGCACTGGGTACATGAGCCATCTTCAGAAACTTGATCAATGACTTGGCATGAGCTTCAGAACATAATAATAGGGAGAGCATGGAAATCTTTGAGGGAGTATGCCCCAACTGATCAACAATGTCATAATCACTCTTGCGAATGATTTTCAATACTTCTTCCATCTGCTTAGAGAGATCATCAGCAGCTGGCACATCAGTAGATACGGGCTCAATAACAGGACCTTTGCCCCGAGCATCAGTGGTGGAAGTAGCAGCAGGAGTAACTGCATTCTTGGAAGTATCTGGAGGAGAGAAGACCCTTCCACTACGAGTGATCTTGCTAGATCCAGCAATATTATCAATGTCAACAGGCACATCAGGTAAATGCTCCTGCTTAACACCATGGATGTAAACATCAGACCCATAGTGCCAAGGCACAGCTTTGTCAGATGTATAAGGAATAGGACCAGGAGTAGTAATGATCAAAGGAGCCACTCTGGCTTCAGCAACAACTTTCACAGGACCTTCAGCAGTAATCTTGATTGGACCCTGATGAGTGATTTTAATGGGACCCTTTGAAGTGATTCTTACCGGTACTTTGTCAACCATATCAACCTCTTCAATCTTCTTACCCCGAGTCAGATGATCCACCATACTTTCTACAGAAGATGGCCTCCTTTCAAATACAATGGTGTAATTATCCATGAGATGCTGAATTCCATCCTTCAACCTGAAGCACTTCTCTGGATTATACTCACAATAAACACAATCTTCACGACAACCCGGAAAGAACCCAGCTTGCACTAACTTCTTTCTGATGACAGACAATGGTGTGGTCAACTCCGCAACTGAATAGACATGTAGGTCTTCATCAATGGCATTGACAGTCTTCTCGTGATTTGGCATTGGAGCTGTAATCACATTTGGAGTACCCGGAGGATCAAACTCAATTTCTCCAGCATCAATCATATCCTGAATTTTGTTCTTCAAGACCCAGCAGTTATTAGTGTCATGTCCTGGACAATTTGAATGATATGCACATCGTGCATTGGGATTGTACTTGGGAGAGGTAACATTGGGATTCTGAGGAGCCTCCCTCGGGGTAATAAGTTCAGCCTTCAACAAGTGTTGCAATGCCTGAGCCATTGACATGTTGATCTTCGTGAACTGTCTTCTAGCCCTCTGTTGGTTGCCTTGAGGCTGCTCTGTTGTTGCAGGAGTTGGATTTGAGATATGAACTACACTAACAGACTGATGCCTTCTGTTACGATCAGGTTGACCATAAACAGCATTGGATTCTTTCTTCCCAGTGGGAGGCTTCTTTGCAGCACCTGATGAAGAAGTGCCCACTTGGATCTTACCACTCTTGATACCATTCTCTACCCGCTCTCCTGTCATGATCAACTCAGTGAAGCCAGATGACGAGCTTCCAATGAGATGACTGTAGAACGGACCATTCAGCGTACACATGAACATATCAACCAGCTCCCTGTCAGTCAAAGGGGGTTGAACTCTTCCAGCTAAATCTCTCCACTTCTGAGCATACTCCTTAAAACTTTCTTTGGCACCCATAGACATGCTCTGAAGCTGCATGCGAGTGGGGGCTAAGTCAACATTGTATTGATACTGCTTATAGAAAGCTTCAGCAAGATCATTCCAGTCTCTGATATTGACACTCTCCAATTGATAATACCACTCCAGCTGAGCTCCGGATAAACTCTCTTGAAAGAAATGGATCCACAACTTCTTATCAGCAGTGTGGGGTTGAATTCTTCTGACATATGACCTCAGATGCAGCTTGGGACAAGAGACCCCATCATAAACAACAAAGGTAGGGACCTTGAAACCAATGGGTATCACAACCCCAGATATCAAACTCAAATCCTCAAAATCCAGCCCAGATGATTTCTGTAATTCCATAGCATCCATCCTATCCACCAGCATCTTGAATTTGTCTTCATTAGGCTCATGGTAGTAGTTAGCCTCAGAATCAGAGTCCCCCATTGTGTGGTGGAGAC
The DNA here is from genome assembly GCA_963966055.1 of Lathyrus aphaca. NCBI lineage: Eukaryota > Viridiplantae > Streptophyta > Magnoliopsida > Fabales > Fabaceae > Lathyrus > Lathyrus aphaca. Next base: position 506,413,520 of record OZ014522.1, on the reverse strand, counting down.
TGCCTACCTCTTGCTCAGATTCTTCAGATTCATAGTCTTCAGCTGGTTCTTTGGTCTTGGCAAGACCTTTGAACCTTCTTCCCATGTTAATCAACCCAGCAGACCTTCTAGTCTTCTTAGTCTTCTTGGCCAGCAGTGCCTTCAATTCATCTTGCCCCTTGGACAGGTTCAAGATCAGCTCTTGGAACTGTGCATTTTGTGCCTGAAGATCCTTAACTGATTGTTCAAGAGCCATTGCTGAAATAAACAGCGAGAAGATGAGAAACCTGTGCACAATTATAAACCTGTGATGCGATGAAATGATATGGTAATGCATATGCAATGTTTTCAAGGACCGCAGGATTTAAATTTGCTTAGACAAACAAGAAAGTAACTTTTTATTAGTAATAACTTGTTTTTCCTTTTAGGCTTACATCAATGAAATGAAATAAAATAAGTACAAAAGATGGGGTTTTAAGTCTCCCATGGACGTTTCCTCTTTATGTTGAGGTATGAATTGAGGTTTCGTTCCTCATGAAGTTGCTTTGTTAGCTCTAGGATTCTTGCTTGGCTTGCTTTGTAATGAGCCTCGAAAGTATCCCTTTGCTCCTTCAGTTGGATCCATGATCTCTGCAAGTCTTCCATATCAGTAGGCATGTCTGGGTGAAGGATGGTATAAGCTGTGTCTCCTTCAGCAACAGGTTCCATGGTAACTGGTAGGACGGCAGGATATGGCATCATGAGTGTCTGAGCACGAGATCGCACCCATCTGAGATAAGCCTCCATAGGAATAGTGTACTTAGGCTCCAGTGTCTTGCTGTCAATCCTGTTTACCTTTCCCCAAGCTCGCATGAATCTCTGACGGTAACCCTGAAGATCGTTGTCGTAATCAAACACAATGCCCTGAATCAACATGTCATGTGGACCATCGCTCCGGGCGTAACCAAACTGTCGTAAAGCTAGAGAGGGGTTGTAGGTGATGCCTCCTCTTATGCCTAGAAGTGGCACATTAGGAAACTCCCCACAACGGTCGATGATAGTGACATTCTCCATAGATCTGGAGCACCAATGGATGTCTGAGTGAGATAGTGACATGATCCTCTTGGACCATCTGAACCCTTGCTCATTCTTCATTACTGAGCGAGGAAGGTGAGAAATAAACCACCTAGAAAGCAAAGGTATGCAGCACATCAAAGTTCCTCTTGCCCTTGTAGTACGGGTGTGAAGAGAATGTAATATATCTCCAAGCAATGTAGGCACTGGATTGTGACTCAGGAAAATGTTGATGGCATGAACATCTATGAACTGATCTGGATTGGGGAACAATACTAAGCCATATATCAGCAAGGCTAAGATTTCCTCAAAAGCATCATAGCTCATGGCCTTCAAGAACATTTGAGCTTTCTCTATCAACACCTTGGCAAGAATACCCTTGACTCCGCTTCTCGTTTCTAGAACAATGTCAGACTTCTTCAGATGTAGAGCTGCAGCAATAACCTCTGGTTTGGGCTCCTTCTCCAAGCCTGTGAAGGGTCTTTGATCAAGAACAGGGATACCCAGAAGTTTAGAGAACTCCTCCATGGTAGGGACTAACTGATAGTCGGGGAATGTGAAGCAATGGTGCTTAGGGTCAAAGAACTGAAACAGGACACTCATCATGTCTTCATTGAACCCTGAAGTGACTAGATCCAATAGGTGACCATGTCTCTTGATGAACCGGGAGTGATCAGACACCTGAGAGACCAACTCTTTAAGCTTGGGAGGTATCCCCACAAAGTTGATCCTGATGGTGTTTCTACGAGCAGAAGCCATGACCTGCAACAAAGAACAAAGATAAATCCTTTGGTACTTGAAATGGTTAGTGAAAATGCTATGCTTATGATGCATGATGATGTCATGATGTTATGCTCAATCACAAACATGTGGCACACACAAACAAGTCACACAATTGCCCTAGGTTTAAAGGCTTGCATGAGGTTCAAAGGTAAGTACCCTCCCCTGAAGTTAGATGGTTCATCCTGTCCTACAAAGGTAACCAGGTTCTAAGGGATCTCAATATCATTGATCCTTCACAAGGGTGGTTGTTCAGAAGGCAACTTACTTGCCAACCAAAACCCTCCAAGTTTAAGATCTCAATGAGCGTAGTATCGAGTGTCAACCAACTTCAGTCTGCACCAAAGCCGGTTACCTCACTACTTTCTAAAGGCCAAGATGAGTTAACTAGGGTTCTAAAAGTTAGTTAGTGCATTGACAACATATGGCAGCCTCAATATTATCCTCAACTTGACTTAAGGAATATAAGCACCAACCAAGAAGTCGCACTAACTATGGCCACCAGATCAACCGTATCGATATACGTCGTACAGTTTCCTTGGTCTATTGCCATTTACCTAAGGTACACTAGATCCGGGTTAGGACCTTTCACACATAAGAGCACCCCAACAAGATAATATAAAGCAAACAAGGCAAACAATTTAAAGTGATCTTAATTCTTAAGGGTACCCCTCTTAAATTTAACTCCCCAGCAGAGTCGCCAGTTCTGTAACACGGTGGGAGAACTGACTTTAAGTAATGTTGCGGATAGCAAGAGTCGCCACCGACTTTTATTTTATCCATAAGGAAAGGTTATAAAAGAACAGGAAAGACCTTAAGAGAATATTTTGGGTCCGGGGGGTAAGTTATGAAAAGGGAAGGTATTAGCATCCTTTTCATCCATGGTTATCCATGGGCTCTTAGGTACTTAAGCTCACTTTAAATTGTTTTTGAAAGTGTAGTGTGTGAATAGAAAATTTTCAGAATAGTTAATAAATAATCCATGTACGGATGTGTAAAAACTTGTTTGAAAATTTGTTGGAAATTTGTTTAAGTGTGAAAAAGTTTTGAAGTGAGCAAGTACATAGGAGTAACCTACCCTAATGTTTAAAGTCTTTCTTGTTCTTTATCCTTTCCTTGGTAAGACTATCCCTACTATTAAGGAGTAGGTAGTCATTACTTTGGATGTAAAGGGACATATGAGGGACATTTTGTTTTATCAAGGCAACTGTGGGGTGTAATAAGCACATACGAGGGACTATCATCATTTTTCGAAAGGGACTCGATTCGTAAAGGCAACCATAAGGGACTTTGATGATTTTCTATTTTTAGGGACTTGCTTTATACACCCCACTTGACCATTATTCGTAGGCAACTTGAGGGATAACCTTAGGAATGTGAGACGGCGATTAAAAATCGACTTACGTGTGTGTGAGTGTTTATTTTAATTATCTTATATTAACATGATCTAAATTTATTTTAAATAACATGCATATTAGCACTCCCTAATTACTAACCATAGCAAAAATAATTAAAATAATTACAAAATTACATCCGGGAAACAATTACAAAATTATAATAATAATAAATAAAATAGCAAATTAAATAATAAGCAATAAATAATAAAAAATAAATAATAAGGGGTTAGTAACAATAAAATAATAATAATAATTTAGAAATAATGAACATGGTTAGAAACATAATAATAAAAATATAATAATAAATAATAATATGGTTAGTAAATATAATAATAAGAATAATTAGAAGGAATAAACAAGTTTAGAATAATAGAAATATAATATAATAATACATGACAATTTAGTTAGTAACAATAATTAAAATAAATGGAAACAATATTATAATGATATTAACATAAAGTCTAATTTCAAATATAAAAAATTTTTAAGCACATTATAATTATAAATTTTAATTATTTACAAAAATTTAATTATAAAAAAAATATTTAGACATTATATAAACTTTAAGTATCATAAGAACATATTTACAAAACTTTATATTGAATATTTGCATTTATAAGATTTAATTTTATTTACAAAAAGTTATAATATATACATGTTAACAATATTAAGAATTAGAAAAAATAAAAATTATTTGGAAAATAAAATTAGGTTAAAGTTCATTTAGAAAATATTTTAGGGTTTGGAAAATTAGGGTTTATATTTTTTAAGGTTTTATTAAAAAATAATCTTAGGATTTAATTTATAATACAAAATCACATACATATATAATTTAATTACAAGGTCAAACAAAAATTAATATATTTTTAGAAATTAAAAAAAACAACAAACATGCCATATTATCATTTTTTATTATTTATAAACATATATTCCAAAAATTGTATTTAATTTAAGATTATAATACATAAAATAAATAAAAGAAGAAAAAGTATAAAAAACTTACCTGACTGGGATTTGAACCCAGGTCAGTCTGTTTGCAACCAACAAGAAAAACCATCAGGCCACCACGCACGCAGGTGAGAAAGAGGAGAGCCCAATTGCTTTTGTTCCTTGCCTTTGAAAATCCAGAAAAAATAAATGAGCAAAAAGGCCTGGGGTGAGAATCGTACCCAGGACCTTTAGATTACCAACATGCGCGCACATCCACCTGGCTGGGAGAGCCTTCCTGGTTATTGAATGGCATTGAGCCATAATATATTAAGTCTTTCATTACCTGAAAAAAAAATAGAAAAAACAATGTACGAGTCCAAGACTCGAACCCAGGTCACGCTGGCTACACACACAAGCCTTTACCACTGGACCACATGCACGCGTGTGATTACAAAACAGCAAAACAACATAAAATAAATTAATCCTAATTTGAATTTGAATCTTGGCGCCAGGGGATCGTCTTCAACCTTGTGACCTTCAAAATTTGCTGCGGTTTCTTCTATGACTTTTCCTGCGAAAAACAAAACCCTAGCAAAACCTACGAAACACAATGGGCAACCAAACAGTGAAATTTTACAAAATTGAAAGCATAAATACAATCCAGAGGTCAATTCAAATCCAGCCATGGTCTTAGAAACCATTTATATTCAATGGATCATGAAACCCTAAGATGAAGGTCATAAACCCTAGAATGGCATTATACGATTCGGCCATGTTTTTTTCAATTAACCTGCCCAGAATTCATCACAAACCTTCCTTGAACACAAATCAATAAGCAAAATCCATTAATATCAAGTAAATTGTTATGAACGAAAAATAAAAAAAAAAAACATGAAAAGAATGATTCGGGTTCATCCATATGCTATGTTATAAGGCCATGTAGTGATCTGGTTATGCTCAATGATCATCATAGAAGAGATTGGTGTGCTTGGAATGTGTTGAAACTACCTTCAATTCAAAATCCGATTATGAGTTTTGTTTGAAATTTTTGAAGTTGGAGAGTGTTATTTGAGGCTGCAAAATTCGTGAATGAGGGTTGCTTCATGTTGTCTTCTTATAGTAGACTCAATTAGGTCAAAAAGATTCATTGTTTTGGTGGAAGAATTGATATTTTGAGATTGAGAAAGATCATGCCATGAAAGTTCAATATTTTTATACCAAAGCTTTCTATTTCAAGCCACTCCATATAATTCTTGCATCAATTTGTTCCATATTGATTTTATGACTTTCTAGAATCAACAAATCACTTAAATCTTCTCATTTAATATTTTATTTAAATTTAAAATGATTTTAAGAATAAAAAAATCATAATAAATTAATTAAATAAAATAAAAATTATGAAAATATTATGGAAATTTCGTGCAAGATGTTATTGTATGGGTTGGGTCATAATTTGGCCAGCCCATTTGGAGAAAATTATTTTTAAGCCCCCATTTTCAATATAAACCATCACAAAATTGCCCAACTTTGCAAAGGCACATCTCCCTCAATTTTAAAGGTATGAGGGTGTTTTTGGACTTTTTGGAAATCGTGAAGAGTCCTCTAAACAACCCCATTGGTTTCAGGTCCATACCATTTACCAATCTCAAGTTATGCCCTTTTGAAGCTGTTGACTTTTTGTTGACTTTTGAAATGACCTATAATGTCTTAGATCATATCTTTCAAATGAAGCATTTTTGGGCTTAACTTTCAACATCAAAGTTGTAGAGAATTCAATTTCCTTCAAAATGAGCTTTGGATGGAGACTTGGTGATGAAGTATGTGAAAGTTATGGCTGGTCAAAGTTCAGTTGACTTTTACTGAGGGAACCCTAATTTAGAAACTCCTGATTATTGATGATCTGGAATCTCCTTGATGAATCATGATCAACCCTTGATCAAATGATGAATTTTACTTCATATACTTGATGTTGGCACAAAATCATGAAGTTTGACTTTGGTTTGACCACAACTGACCTCAGTTTGACTTTTTAACTGCATTGACTGATTTTGACTTATCTGATCATCTGACTGGGCAAACTTTTGACAAAAGTCTTGAAACTTGTCATGGGGGTTCTCATACACATATAAGATGTTATGAAACTAACTTGAGGTATTGGAAGTCCATTTAGCCTGATTAAAGTCAAAACCCTAGTTTTGGATGCCCTGCTTAGGAGGTGCATTGTTTGAGGGCATTGTCAACTTCTTTGACCCATTGTGAACTTTGTGAACCTTGTGAATCTTCATAAGATGTCTTGTGATACTCATGGGAGGTATTGTGAAGCTTGTGAACCTTGTGAATCTTCATAATATGTCTTTGTAGACCTCATGAACCTCAGGAAAGCTTTGTAATCATTATGGAATTTGTGAACCTTGTGAACCTTCAAGAAATAACTTGTAGACTTCTTGAACCTCATGAAAGGTCTTGTAAATGTTGAGAAGCTTGTGAACCTTGTGAACCTTCAAGAAGTAACTTGTAGACTTCATGAACCTCATGAAAGGTTATGTAAGTGTTGAGAAATTTGTGAACCTTGTGAACCTTCTTAGAACACAAAGTCTTGTATTGTGAGGGCAAATTTTGGGGTGCAACACTTACCCGGGGCACAATGGTGTGCTTGTTACGGGATGTCATTTCATTTGCATACTTCATTCAATAAAAAATCAGTGGACGTTTCGTTTTCGTAAATATTGTGTTCCTTGTCTTTCTTTTCTTTTATTTTTGTTTTATCAGCTATGTGTTCTTACACACACCCACATCACTAAAATGCAGATCCTCATCCACTCTGGATCCTGTTGATAACAGTTCTACTATTGCCAATTATAATTTCGAGAATCCGATCTATCAAACTGAAGACGGAAATGAGGACGATTGTGAAGTACCTGTAGAGCTTGCTAGGTTGTTACAACAAGAAGAGAAAACTATACAGCCACATGAAGAGCCAGTCGAAGTTGTGAATCTGGGAACTGAAGAAAACAGGAAAAAAGTCAAGATAGGGGCTGATTTAGAAGATAGTGTCAAGAGCAGATTGATTCAGATGTTACGCGACTATGTGGAAATCTTTGCTTGGTCTTATTAGGATATGCCAGGGTTGGATACAGACATTGTGGTTCACCGTTTACCAGTGAAAGAAGATTGTCGTCCAAAGAAGCAGAAAGTTCGTCGTATGCGTCCTGAAATGTCAGAAAAGATCAAGGTAGAGGTAATGAAACAGTTTGATGCAAGGTTCTAAGCTGTGACTTCTTATCCTCAGTGGGTTGCAAATGTGGTGCCGGTACCTAAGAAAGATGGTAAGGTACGTATGTGTGTGGACTACAGAGATTTGAACAAGGCCAGCCCCAAAGATGACTTTCCACTTCCTCATATTGATGTTCTGGTAGACAACACTGCTCAGCATAAGGTATTCTCTTTTATGGATGGTTTCTCTGGTTATAATCAGATCAAGATGGCACCTGAAGATATGGAGAAAAAAACATTTGTTACACAGTGGGGCACCTTTTGCTATAAGGTGATGCCATTTGGTTTGAAGAATGCAGGGGCAACATATCAGCGTGCTATGGTGGCTTTGTTTCATGATATGATTCATCATGAGATAGAAGTGTATGTGGATGATATGATAGCCAGGTCTCAGAATGAAGAGCAACATCTTGATCATTTGCATAAGTTGTTTGAGAAGTTGAAGAAATACAAGTTGAGATTGAACCCAAACAAATGTACTTTTGGAGTTAGGTCTGGAAAACTCCTGGGTTTCATAGTTAGTGGAAAAGGTATTGAAGTGGATCCTGCAAAAGTAAAAGCTATACGAGAGATGCCAGCTCCCCGTACTGAGAAGGAGGTTAGAGGTTTCTTGGGACGACTGAATTACATTGCAAGATTTATTTCCCAATTAACTGCCATCTGTGAGCCAATCTTCAAGTTGTTGAAGAAAGATCAGGTGATGGAATGGAATGACGAGTGCCAGACTGCCTTTGATGAAATCAAAAGATATCTGCTAGAACCTCCAATTTTGATGCCACCAGTTGATGGAAGACCCTTGATCATGTACTTAACAATGTTAGACAACTCAATGGGGTGTGTGTTGGGGCAACATGACGAGTCTGGTCGAAAAGAGCAGGCAATATACTACCTTAGCAAAAAGTTTACCGACTGTGAAACAAGATACTCACTGCTCGAGAAAACTTGCTGCGCTTTGGTATGGGTTGCTCGCCGACTAAGACAGTATATGTTGAGTCATACTACCTTATTGATTTCGAAGACGGATCCAATCAAGTACATATTCGAGAAACCTGCTCTCTCCGGAAGAATAGCAAGATGGCAAATGATCTTAACAGAATATGATATACAGTATACTACTCAGAAGGCCATTAAAGGAAGTGTTGTGGCTGATCATTTGGCTCATCAAGCTGTGGATGATTACCAGTCAATGAGTTTTGAGTTCCCTGATGAAGACATTATGATTATTACCAAAGAACATGGACAATATGACGGACCTGAACAAGGATCCCGATGGACTATGGTTTTTGATGGTGCCTCTAATGCACTTGGTAATGGTGTTGGTGTTGTGATTAGTTCCCCTGAAGGTTGTCATACCCCGATTACTGCCAGACTTTGTTTCTATTGTACCAATAACATGGCTGAGTATGAGGCATGTATCCTGGGTATTAAAGCTGCTATTGATATGAAGATTCAGTTCCTTGACGTATATGGAGATTCAGCCCTGGTAGTTAGTCAGATTAAAGGAGATTGGGATACTAAGCATGATAACCTCATTCCTTACAGAGATCATGTTTTGTCTTTGATCCCACATTTTAAAGAGATCACCTTTGGACATATTCCACGAAGAGAGAATCAGTTGGCAGATGCATTAGCCACCATGGCATCCATGTTTGAGATCAGTTGGGATGATGAAGCTCCCAAGATTACTATTGATAGATTTGAGAAGCCTGCATACTGCAATGAGATTGACACTGAAGGGGCAGAGGAGAAACCTTGGTTCTATGAAGTGAAAAGATATCTTGAAGCTCAGGAGTTCCCTGAAGGGGCATCTGTCAAAGATAGGAAATTTCTGAGAAGGTTCTCTGCTAAGTTCTTTTTGAGTAATGGCATTTTGTACAAGCACAATCATGATTCAAATTTGCTTCGTTGTGTGGATAAGAAAGAAGCAACTGAGATTATGGAAGATATGCATGATGGGATCTTTGGCACTCATTCTAGTGGTCATACTATGGCAAAGAAAATATTGAGAGCAGGTTACTATTGGTCTACCATGGAAGCTTATTGCTATCAACACTCCAGAACATGTCACAAGTGTCAAATTTATGCTGATAAAGTACATATACCTCCATCACCATTGAATGTGTTGACTGCTCCTTGGCCATTTGCCATGTGGGGCATTGATATGATTGGTGAGATCAAGCCTACCGCTTCTAATGGGCATCGTTTCATCCTGGTTGCTATTGATTACTTCACAAAGTGGGTAGAGGCAGCTTCATTTGCATCTGTTACTAAGAATGTTGTGGCTCGATTCATTAAGAACAATCTCATATGTAGGTATGGCATCCCTGAAAGGATTATAACTGACAACGACTCTAATCTGAACAACACTATGATTACTGATCTCTGCACGCAGTTCAAGATTAAGCATCACAACTCTTCTCCGTATCGTCCAAAGATGAATGGGGCAGTTGAAGCTGCTAATAAGAACATTAAGAAGATTGTACAGAAGATGACTGTTACTTATAATGATTGGCATGAGATGTTACCATTTGCTCTTCATGGTTATCGTACCACAATACGTACTTCAACGGGGGCAACCCCATTCTCCTTGGTCTATGGTATGGAAGCAGTTCTGCCCATTGAAGTTCAGATTCCCTCTTTAAGAATCATGAAGGATGCAGGCTTGGATGAAGATGAGTGGATTCAGACTCGACTAGACCAGATAAATTTGATTGACGAGAAGAGGCTAGCAGCAGTTTGTCATGGCCAGATGTACCAGAAGCGAATGATCAAAGCTTTTAACAAGAAGGTTAAGCCAAAGGTATATCAGGTTGGTGACTTGGTAATTAAGCGTATCATATTACCACAGGGTGATCCTAGGGGCAAGTGGACTCCTACATATGAAGGACCATTTGTAGTCAAGACAATGTTTTCAGGAGGTGCTATGATACTCACTACAATGGATGGTGAAGACTTCCCACAGCCTGTAAACGCAGACATAGTTAAAAAATACTACGCATGAAAAGAGACCCGCTAGGTTGACAGGCCTAGGCAAAAATAAGGGCATCCCGGCAAACCAAAAGGGTTTGGGCAAAAATTAGGGATATATATAAAAAGATGTACACCCGGCAAGTCGAAAACCTGAAAAGGCGGCTTGGGCAAAAAAGGGTATCCCGGTGGATTGAAAACCTGAAAGGGCAATCCAGGCAAAAGTTAGGGATTAAAGCGTATGACTATGTCTCGTTTGGATCACTCATGAAACTGCAACCAGTTGTACTACTTACTCAAGCTCGAACAGATAAAGTTCAATCCAATCGTTTCCGTCTCAACAGCAGAAGATGAGATACTTGAAGATAATGGCAATAGTAGAATTGAAACTCAATAGGATTATTTCCCACATAGCTGATTCTCTTTGTATTATAAAATGTTATGACAAAATCCTCTTACTAGGACTTATGTCTCCTTGTACAAACTTACCCATGTATGGGTCACTCTTTGATATAAATAAAATTCCATTTTTGAATCCAGATTTACTTTTACCCTATTTACATAAGCGAAACGTCCATTGGTTGTGTTTGAATGTATGTATGCTTTTGAATATGATTGATGTTTACCAGAAATGCATGTATGCTTTTGAATATGATTGATGTTTACCAGAAATGCATGAAAATGCAGTAATAGTATTTACTAAGGACGAACGAGGGAAGGATTTCAACGAAGCTTCGCCGGTTTATCTCTACAAGACAGTTACAAACCCTCAGTAGGACAAATCCATCTTCATAAAGTCACATCTCCCCTGGAATTTATATCCATCTCTTTTATCCTCATATGGATATTCGGGAATTTACTTTCCAATAAGAGTATGACGAACGAATACGGGATGTTATATCTACCCTACTATCGAACGAAGATGAAGGTTATGTATACCATACTATCCCCAGCAGACGGGAGGTTATATATACTTTGCTATCCCCAGCAACGGGAGGTTATATATACTTTGCTATCCCCAGAAGACAGAGGTTATGTATACCTTCTTATCATACAAGACGGGAACAAATTCCCCATACTCTTCAGCAACAAACTGGGATTTATTTTCCCTGGCCAGCAGTTGTTATATGAAGATTATCCAGACGCTTCCGGCAGTATCATATCATACATACATCATTTACATCATACCATAATATACATATCCATAGATACATAATACATTACTTAAGTGCATCATATCATACATGCATACATAATGCATAAACTAATATTATCATACAGAAGGCTACTTTGTTTTCAGGTTAATTCTCCAACAAGCAAATTTCATCAACAAATTGTGATCATTGGGCCGTTGTTTATCTTCCCAAAGGTTATCATCACCTCAGGACTGCTTTATACTCCTGAAAGCTTCTTATACCTCAGGACTGCTTTATCCTCCTGAAAGCATATCACCACCTCAGGACTGCTTTATCCTCCTGAAAGCATATTCATACCTCAGAACGTTGTTCATCTTTCTAAAAGCATATCATCACTTCCTCAGGACGTTGTTATCCTCCTGAAAGCATATCATTACTTTGGGTCGTTGTTATCTTCCCAAAGATCATCAATTCCTCAGGACGTTGTTATCCTCCTGAAAGCATATTATTACTTTGGGCCGTTGTTATCTTCCCAAAGGTCACCAATTCCTCAGGACGTTGTTATCCTCCTGAAAGCATATTATCTCCTCGGGACGTTGTTTATCTTCCTGAAAGCTTTCACCCCTACTTCAGAACGTTGTTTATCTTTCTGAAAGCATATCATTACCTCAGGATTGCTTTATCCTCCTGAAAGCATATTACTACCTCGGGACGTTGTTTATCTTCTTGAAAGCTATCATTATACCTCCATATTTTGGACTGCTTTATCCCCCAAGAAGTGTATCTGAAGAATTTTCCTCCAAGTGGCATCTTTAAGCCCACTCAAGCATATTCAACTAGTCACCTGTATCACTCTATGCACTGGTGAGTGCAAATTTTTGGGCTTTTGTGTTCAATCCCCTTCAACCTTCCAGGTCACGACTGGCAAATACACCAATCTAACCCCTCAGGTTTCAGAAAATTGAACAGGGGCAGCTGTTGCACCCCAAAATTTTCCCTCACAAATACGAGACTTTGTGTGCTAAGAAGGTTCACAAGGTTCACAAGATTCACAATACTTACAAGACCTTTCATGAGGTTCATGAAGTCTACAAGTCACTTTATGAGGTTCACAAGGTTCACAAGATTCACAATGCTTACAAAACCTTTCATGAGGTTCATGAAGTCAACAAGTCACTTTATGAGGTTAACAAGGTTCACAAGCCCTCCCATGAGGTTCACAAGGTTCACAAGACATCTTATGATGGTTCACAAGGTTCACAAAGTTCACAATTGGTCAGAAGAGTTGACAATTCCCTCAGACAATGCACCTCCTAAGCAGTGTATCCAAAACTAGGGTTTTGACTTTAATCAGGCAAAATGAACTTCCAAGACTTCAAGTGAGATTCATAACATCTTATATGTGTGTAAGAACCCCCATGACAAGTTTCAAGACTTTTCTCAAAAGTTTGCTCAGTCAGATGATCAGATAAGTCAAAATCAGTCAAAGCAGTTAAAAAGTCAAACTGAGGTCAACTGTGGTCAAACCAAAGTCAAAATTCATGATTTTTTGCCAACATCAAGTATATGAAGTAAAATTCATCATTTGATCAAGGGTTGATCATGATTCATCAAGGAGATTTCATATCATCAAGAATCAGGAGTTTCTAAATTAGGGTTTCCTTAGTAAAAGTCAACTGAACTTTGACCAGCCATAACTTTCACATGCTTCATCACCAAGTCTCCATCCAAAGCTCATTTTGAAGGAAATTTAATTCTATACAACTTTGTGTCTCACAAGCCAAGCCCAAAAATGCTTCATTTGGAAGGTATGAGCTAAGACATTATAGGTCCTTTTGAAAGTCAACAAAAAGTCAACAACTTCAAAAGGGCATAACTTGAGAATGGTAAATGATATGGACATGAAACCAGTGGGGTTGGTTAGAGGACTCTTCAAGCTTTCCAAAATGTCCAAGAACACCTTCATAGCATTAAAATTGAAGGATGTGTGACCTTGCAAAGTTGGGAAATTTTTGGTTGGTTTATGAAGAAAATGGAGGTCTAAAACCAATTTCTTCCAAATGGGCTTGCCAAATGATGACCCAATCCATACTATAACCTCATGCACGACACAAGTCAACAAAAATCAGATTTTTTATCATTTTATTTTTATTTATTTTGATTTAATTCATTAAAAATCATTTTAAATTAAAATAAAATATAAAAGTCAAAGATTTAAATATGATTGAGCTTCTAGAAATTCATAAATTTGATTAGAATTGAAGTGGAAAGAAAATCATGAGGATTGGCCTAAAATAGCAAGTGTTCATACAAGGATATTTGATTTTTAAGGCCTAATATTTTTGAATCTTTTTAGATCAAATCTTCCACACAAATATCCAATTTTTTGACCTAAATTGATCACTCTATAAGTATAGAAGAGAACCCTAACACAAGGAGGAATTTTCTGCCTCCAAAGTGTAAGTTCCAAATTTCAAAAACCATACCAAACTTCAAATTCGGATTTTCAGATACAAGGCATTAGAAGGTAATTTGAGCACATAGCAATGATCCTTGGACATCATTGAGTGGAAACCAATACCTATTTGCATCCAAAACCATTCATATAGCATAACCCGAAGCATTCTTGATCATGAATAATTTTTTTTCGATTTCATTAATTCAATGCATTTTGATGAATTTTGTTTGGCTAATCATGTTTGTGATGTTGTATAGAACGTTTCTGGGCAAAGAAATCAAAGAAATCATGAATAACCCGTGAGATGCCATGTTAGGGTTTTGAGCTTGAAATTGGGGTTCTTCGATTTAGCCTATATAAATACCTTCTAAGGACATAAATAACATGAATGAACTGTACTGATCATGTTGGCATGATCAATTTGGCAAAATTGTATGTGTATCAAATATTATGAATTTCGTAGGTTTTTTTAAATGCAGGAAAAATCGCAGGTAAATCCGTAGCAATTTTCGCAGCAAATTCAAATATCCAGAGGTTGAGGATGATGCCCTGCGCGCGTGTTTTTATAATTCAAAATTTGTTTAAAAATATTATGAATTGTTTCTGTGTTTATTTCACAAGCAAACGCTTGTCCCAGTGGTGAAGGTATACGCGCAGGAAGGCAGGGGCTTGGGTTCGAATCCTGGCTTCCCAATGTTTTTTTCTTACTTTCCAGTTTATTCATTAGACATTATATATTATGTTTTATTGCCATTACATTGCCAGATGCGCTCACCCAGCAGGAATGGTAACGTGTTTGTGTGTTTGTTGGTAAGGTCCTGGGTTCGATTCCCCCAGGCCTTTTGCTTTTCTTTATTTTTTCTGATTTTTTAGGTTTGAGGAACAAAACCACTTTGACTCACTCTTCTCACACCAAGCGCAGCATAGCCCAGTGGTAGCTCTCCTTGCAGGTACAGGGGAGGTCCTGGGTTCAAATCCAGGCCTCCCCATTTTTTTTAACCTAATTGTTTTTTTATTTATTTTCTCTTTTCTTATTCTTTATTTTAATTAAATATTATATAATAAATTAATATGATTAAAATTAATATTCTCAAATATAATTTATTTGTATATCTATATTATTATCCTACATAATTTATTTTGTTAAAAAATTAACTTAGTAATGTAAATTAAAATATAAACCCTAATTTATTTTCTTAAAAAAATCTCTAATCTTGATATTTTTATTAAAACCCTAAAATTTAATTCTATTTTATTATTTACTTTAATTTTGTATATATTTCTATAATTTGTTTATAATCTAAATTTTGCATATGAATAATTTTTTAAATATATGTTTAGAAATAATTAAATCTATGCTAATTTAATTTTGTAATTATAATTTTTATAATATGTTTATAATTAATTTAGCTTTTATAATTTACAAATAATTTAAAACTTTATAATTAATACAATTGTTTATATTTTCTTAATTAATCTTAAATCATTGTTCATATAAAAATTTGATCTTTTAATTATTTTAATATTTTTGCTTATTTCATTATTATTTTTAATTATGATATTTATTTGATACTAACCCCATTTATTTTTAAATTGTTATTATTATTATTACTAACCCAATTATATTTGCTTATTTACTTTGTTTATTTATTTATTTAAATTGCTTATATTATTATTTTGTAATTGCTCCTGGATGTAATATTTTTAAATGTTTAAATTATTTATGCCATGGTTAGTAAAAATAGGGAGTGTAACATGTATGTCATTTAAAATTAATTTAGATCACTTAATTCAAAAAATAAATATTAAATTGAACACTCACACACGTAAGTCGATCTTTGATCGCCATCTCACTTCCTTAGGGATACCTCTCATTGTTGCCTAATGAAAAGGTCAAGTAGGGTGTATAAAGCAAAAAGTCCCTCAAAATAAAGTCATCTAGTCCCTTAACAATAAAAGATCAAGTCCCTTAAACGGTTGCCTTCGTAATGATCTTGTCCCTTTCGAATAATGATGACAGTCCCTCCAAAAATGCTTAATACACCCTACAATTGCCTTCATTAAACAGATGTCCCTTCACTTGTCCCTCACATCCAAGGTAATGACTACCTATTCCTTAATAATAGGGATAGTCTTACCATTTAAAAGATTCAAGAACAGAAAGACTTAAACTTTAGGGTAGGTTCTTCGTAGTTACTGGCTCACTATTCAAAAACTTTTCAAACACTTCACAATTTCAAACAATTTTCAAACACAAGTTTTTTACGCATCCGTACATGGATCATTATCAAACTCTTATGAAAATTTCTATTCACACACTTCACATTTCAAAACATTTTAAAGTGAGCTAAGTAACTAAGAGCCCATGGATAACCATGGATGTAAAGGGTGCTAACACCTTCCCTTTACATAACCTACCCCCCGGACCCAAAAATCTTTTAAAAAGGTCTTTCCTGTTCTTTTATGCATTTCCTTTGGATAAAATAAAAGTCGGTGGCGACTCTTGCTATCCGCAACATAACTAAAGTCAGTTCTCCCACCGTGTTACACCTGCGCGCGCATTCCAGGATTCAAAAATTGTGCATATTATTTTATGAATTGTTTTCTGTTTTATTTCACAGTTGATGGTTAGCTCAGTTGGCCAAAGTATGCGCGTGTATTGTTGGATGACTGGAGTTCGAATCCTGGCTGTGGCAATTTTTTCATGTTTTTCTCTTTTATTCATTAGACATAATATATTATGAATTATAGTTGTTATACGTACAGGCGCGCTCTCCCAGCTGGAATGGTTAATGTGTTTGTGTGTATTGTGAAGGTCCTGGGTTCGATCCCCCCAGGCCTTTTGTTTTTCTTTCTTTTTCTTTGATTTTCAGGATAGCCAACAAAACCAAGTGGAGTGGAATTGTTATCACGCGCGCGTCTGTAGCCCAGTGGCAACTCTTCATTCAGGTTCCAGGGAGGTCCTGGGTTCAAATCCAGGCCTCCTAATTTTTTTTAAAAAAACCTAGCAATTTTCTTTCTATTTTCCTTTTCTTATCTTATTCTTTAAATTTTAATTAATTATTATGTAAACTATATATATATTATTATTATGTATAACTTATTTATATAATTAAGTTAATATTTAATATTTAATATTTTTTTATATAAAACCTAATTTATTTTTATAAACCCTAAAAAACATATTTTTCTTCAAACCCTAATTTTTCTTCTTCTATTTGTTTAATATTATTATTTGTATATATTATATTTATAATGTAATTAAAATTCTTAATCTAATTTTTATTAATGTATAAATTGCCTATAATTTAAATTTTTGTACATAAATATGTTTAAAAATTAAAATTATTAATTTATTTTTATAATATGTAAATATTTTATAATTGTTTATAATTTAATTTTGTATGTAATATATGTTCATAATTAATTAAACAATTGCTAATTTAATTTTTGTAACTATAATTTTATTTTCATAATATTTTCATAATTAACTTAATTTCTATAATTTGCACATAACCTAAAACTTTATCATAATTAGTATAATTATTTATATTTTAATATTAAATGATAATTGTTTATAAAATTGAATTGTTTATCATAATATACTTGTTTATTTCATTATTATTAATTATATTCTTATGATATTCTTGTTTATTACTAACCCCATTTAATATTATTATTTTCACTAACCCAATTTTTATTATATTTTGCTTATTTATTTAAATTGCTTTTTATCATTATTATGTAATTGCTCCTTGGTGTAATATTTATTTATAATGTTAATTATTTATATTTTATGCTATGGTTAGTAAATAGGGAGTGCAAATATACTTGTAATATAAAATTAATTTAGATCATGTAAATTCAAAAGATAAATATTAAGAATTGAACACTCACACACGTAAGTCGATCTTTGATCGCCATCTCACTTCCTTAGGGATACCTCTCATGTTGCCTAAAATAAAAGGTCAAGTAGGGTGTATAAAGCAAAAGTCCCTCAAGATAAAGTCATCTAGTCCCTTAACAAATAAAATATCAAGTCCCTTTCGAATGTTTCCTTCGTAATGATCTTGTCCCTTTCGAATAAAGATGATAGTCCCTTCAAAATTGCTTATACATCCCACAGTTGCCTAAATAACAATGTCCCTTCACTTGTCCCTCACATCCAAGGTAATGACTACCTATTCCTTAATAATAGGGATAGTCTTACCATTTAAAGGATTCAAGAACAGAAAAGACTTAAGCTTAGGGTAGGTTCCTCTTAGATACTTGCTCACTCTTCAAAAACTTTTCAAACACTTCACATTTTCAAACAAATTTTCAAAACAAAGGTTTATACACATCCGTACATGGATCATTATAAACATTTAATAAAATTTCTATTCACACACTTCACATTTCAAAAAAAAAAACATTTTAAAGTGAGCTAAGTAACTAAGAGCCCATGGATAACCATGGATGTAAAGGGTGCTAACACCTTCCCTTTACATAACCTACCCCCCGGACCCAAAAATCTTTTAAAAGGTCTTTCCTGTTCTTTTATGCCTTTCCTTTGGATAAAATAAAAGTCGGTGGCGACTCTTGCTATCCGCAACATAACTAAAGTCAGTTCTCCCACCGTGTTACAGTTACTCGCTTAGCGAGACCTGCAGTGAATAAAATAAATTATTTTATGCTAAGAAATTCTCTAAAATCATTTATTTAATATATTAATGAATGAGGATTGATGTGGTGATGTTAGAGACATGCATGGAGGTGTTATGAGCTTGTTAAGAAGGATAATGAACATAACATAATAGAAACATGAGTTAGTATGTATATATGTTGTTGATGTTGTTATGTGTTGTTGTTGTTGTTACATGATGTTGATGTTGTTATATGTTGTTGTAGTTAATGATACATATTGTGGATGTTATTAGGTGTTGTCGTATTTGTCGTTATATGTTGTGGTTGATGTTGATTGCATGAAGTAATTGTTGTAGACATGCATATTGTCATTGATGGTGCATGACATGTACATAGTTGGGGATGATGTACCAAGGTAGGGTATATCCATCTGAATTCCAAAGGAAATCGTTGTGATGTTCGTACCGTCATGAAATAAGGATCGTAACGTGACCATGAAACAGGGGTCGAGGGTGTGATCATGAAATAGGGATCGTATTGGACCATGAAATAGGGGTCGAGAGTTCCGACGGGAACTAGATCATGAAACAGGGATCGATAAATGGTATCGAATGCATTGAGTCTGGTGGAGTCTCATTTGCATATGTTGTTGTTGTTTGTTTGCATAATATCATTATGTGTTTCAGTGTGTTTGTTTAGTTGTTGATTGAGGAGAAGTGGTGAATTATTTGATGATACTTGATTTTATTTGTATTATTTTTCCCTTTTGTTGGTGTAAGTATCTCACCCCTTATGTTTGAATGTTACCCCTATGTTGGTAACGCACAGGTGATCATGAATAGTTGAGTGCATGGTCGGGGAAGTCGGTGTACTTCACGTTAGAGGAGTCGACTCTGATACATACTTAGGGTGTCGGGACAACGATTAGTTTTCGTTTTTTATTCATTTAAGAAAAGCATGTGGCCACTTAACTATTTACTTTATGTTTCTTTTAATTTTACACTGCAAGTGAAACATTTATACTACATATCAGTTTAAGCCGTGTTTTGAAGTTGTATGTAACACTCTAAAATAAATTTTATATTTAATTACTCTAATTTTTACGTAATAACTCGTGGGGAGTATTTTGGGTGTTACAAAGTGGTATCAGAGCAGGTCGGTTCGTCTGACCAATTAGTTGAGTCGTCGAATTGTTATTGAGTGTTGTTGTAGAGTTCTTAATTGTTGTTTTGGTTGTTGTTGCGTGGCAGATTTAGAATGGATAGGAGGAATGTGTTGCACTTGCTGCCGCTATGCAGGCGATGGCTCAAGCTGTGCAAAATCTAATGAAAGTTGGGGATCATGAGAATGAAGAGTTTCAGAAGAATGGTCCACCTATGTTCAAAGGGAAGTAAGACCCGGATGGAGCACAAGAGTGGCTTAAGGAGATTGAGAGGATCTTCTGAATGATGGAATGTTCTAAAGGTCATAAAGTGCAGTTGGGTGCTCACAGGTTGGTGGGAGAAGTCGATGACTTGTGGGTTGGCACTCGTCAGCGGTTGGAAGCGTCTGGTGAGGCAATTATCTGGATTGTGTATAAAATGGAATTCTTGAGGAAGTACTTTCCTAAAGATGTTAGAGGAAAGAAAGAAATTGAGTTCTTGGAGTTGAAGCAAGGGAGTACGTCAGTTATAGAGTATGCTACCAAATTTTCTTACCTGAAAAAGTTTTATCCGCATTATAGTGAAATGACTGCTGAGTTCTTAAAGTGTGTTAAGTTTGAGAATGGTTTGAGGCATGATATCAAGCAGGTAATTGGTTATCAAAGGATTGGAAGATTCCCTTATTTAGTTGATTGTTGTAGAATCTTTAAAGAAGACAACAAGGCTCGATCATATCACTTTAAGAGTTTGGTTTAGAGAAGAGGAAAGCAACAAATGCATTGTGGGAAGCCTTATGCAGCTCCAGCTGATAAAGGTAAACAAGAACATGTTGAGGGTAAGAATCCAAGTGGGGAAGGTGCCCCTACTTCTCTGAAGTGTTATAGGTGTGGTGAACTGGATCATCGTATCAGTGAGTGTACGAGTGACGTGAATAAGTGTTTCAAATGTGGCCAATCTGGACATTAGATTGCAGAGTGCAAGACTAATTTGTTTACTTTCTACAATTGTGGAGAACAAGGTCATATCATCACTTATTGTCAGAAACCAAAGAAAGCCGCGACTAGAGAAAGTTGTTTGCTTTGACAGGAACACATACTTCCAGTGATGATCGACTGATCAAAGGTACTTGTTATATTCATAATACACATATGATTACTATGATAGATACAAGTGCTATGCATTTATTTATTTCTATTGATTGTGTGATAAGATTAAGTCTTTTTGTTCCCCCTATGAAAGTAGAAATGGTTATCGAGACTCCTGCTGATGGATCGTTAACTACTTCTCTAGTTTGTTTGAACTATCCTCTGTTGATATATGGTAAGGACTTCAATGTGGATCTGATTTGTTTGTCGTTGGGAGGTTTATATGTAATTCATGGAATGAGTTGGTTGGAGTTCAATCATGTTCACATTAATTGTTTCAGCAAGTCAGTTCAATTTCTTACTCCTGATGAAGAGGAAGTGGTTATCTATCTGCTAGAGAGTTGAAAGAACTTTTGAATGAAGAAGTACAAGTATTGGCATTGTTTGCATCTCTATTGGTGGAAACTGAAATAGCAATTGGCGAATTGTTAGTGGTAAGAGATTTTCTAAAAGTGTTTCCAGATGATATTGTGGATGTTCCGCCAGAGAGAGGTAGAATTCAGTATTGATCTTGTGCCCAGAATTAGACCTATTTCGATGGAACCATATCGTATGTCAGCTTTCGAGTTATCTGAATTGAAGAAACAGTTAGAGAAAATTTTAGAAAAGAAGTTTGTAAGGGCGAGTGTGTCGCTTGGGGAGCTCCGGTATTACTGGTGTAAAAGATAGACGGTAGTATGGGATTGTGTATTGATTATAGGCAACTGAATAAGGTGACAATTAAGAACAAATATCCACTTCCAAGGATAGATGATCTGATGGATCAGTTTTTTAGTGCTCGTTTGTTTAGTAAGATTGATCTGCGATCGAGTTACCATCAGATAAGGGTAAAGATGAAGATGTGCAGAAAACAACTTTTAGGACTCGGTATGGACACTATGAATAAGTAGTGATGTCGTTTGGAGTTACTAATGCACCCGAAGTATTCATGGAATATATGAATTATATTTTCCATGATTATTTGGATCAATTTGTTGTTGTCTTTATATATGATATCCTGGTTTACTCTAAGTCAGAAGAAGAGAACGCTAAACATCTGCGGATTGTGTTGAAAGAGAAGAAGTTGTATGCGAAACTATCGAAGTGCGAGTTTTGGTTGAAGGAGGTGAGTTTTCTTAGCCATATGATTTTGGTAAAATGGATTATTGTGGATCCATCTAAGGTAGATGCAGTTCTACAATGGGAGACTCTGAAGTCGGTGACAAAAATTAGAAGCTTTTTGGGGTTAGCTAGTTATTACCGAAGGTTTATTGAGGGTTTTTCAAAGTTGGCACTTCCATTGACTCAATTAACTTGTAAGGATAAGGCGTTTATGTGGGACGCCCAGTGTGAACAGAGTTTCATTAAGCTAAAGAAGAAGTTGACTACCGCTCTAATTTTAACTTTACCAAAACCAGATGAACCATTTGTGGTTTATTGCGATGCTTCTTTGATGGGTTTGGGTGGAGTGTTAATGCAAGACGGTCAAGTAGTGGCATATGCTTCGTGGCAGTTGATAATTTATGAGAGGAATTATCCTACCCATGATTTGGAACTAGTAGTCGTGGTATTTGTATTAAAGATTTGGAGGCATTATCTGTACGGTGATCATAAGAGTTTGAAGTATCTTTTTGACCAGAAAGAGTTAAATATGAGTTTGAGGCGTTGGTGGGAATTCTTGAAAGACTATGATTTTAGTTTGAATTATCACCCCCGGTAAAGCCAATGTTGTGGCTGATGCCTTAAGTCGGAAGACATTGCATATGTCGGTCATGATGGCTAGAGATTGGAGTTGATCGAACAGTTTAGAGATATGAGTTTGGATTGCGAGCAGACACCTCACAATGTAATGTTGGAAATGTTGAAGGTTAACAATGATTTTCTTGATCATATTGTTGCACCCTAAAATTTGCCCTCACAAAACAAAACTTTGTGTGCTAAGAGGTTCACAAGATTCACAAGACCTTTCATGAGGTTCATGAATTTTACAAGACACTTTATGAGGTTCACAAGGTTCACAAGACCTTTCATGAGGTTCATGAAGTTTACAAGACACTTTATGAGGTTCACAAGGTTCACAAGACATCTTATGAGGTTCACAAGGTTCGCAAGACCTTTCATGAGGTTCATGAAGTTTACAAGACACTTTATGAGGTTCACAAGGTTCACAAGACATTTCATGAGGTTCACAAGGTTCACAAGACATCTTATGAGGTTCACAAAGTTCACAAAGTTCATCATGGGTCAGAAGATTTGACAATTCCCTCAGACAATGCATCCTCCTAAGTAGTGCATCCAAAACTAGGGTTTTGACTTTAATCAGGATAAATGGATTTCCAATAATTCAAGTGAGATTCATAACATCTTATATGTGTTTAATAATCCCCATGACAAATTTCAGAAATTTTCTCAAAGGTTTGCTCAGTCAAATGATCAGATAAGTCAAAATCAGTCAAAGTAGTTAAAAAGTCAAACTGAGGTCAACTGTGGTCAAACCAAAGTCAAACTTCATGATTTTTTGCCAAAATCAATTATATGAAGTAAAATTCATCATTTGATCAAGGGTTGATCATGATTCATCAAGGAGATTTCAGATCATCAAGAATCAGAGGTTTCTAAATTAGGGTTTCCTTAGAAAAAGTCAACTGAACTTTGACCAGCCATAACTTTCACATGCTTCATCACATTTTTCCCATACAAAGCTCATTTTGAAGGAAATTGAATTCTCTACAACTTTGTGTCTCACAAGCCAA
Source organism: Lathyrus aphaca (assembly GCA_963966055.1). Lineage (NCBI taxonomy): Eukaryota > Viridiplantae > Streptophyta > Magnoliopsida > Fabales > Fabaceae > Lathyrus > Lathyrus aphaca. The sequence continues at coordinate 506,389,902 of OZ014522.1, read as the reverse complement.
GCCCAAAAATGCTTCATTTGGAAAGTATGAGCTAAGACATTATAGGTCCTTTTGAAAGTCAACAAAAAGTCAACAACTTCAAAAGGGCATAACTTGAGAATGGTGAATGATATGGACATGAAACCAATGGGGTTGGTTAGAGGACTCTTTAAGCTTTCCAAAATGTCCAAGAACACCCTCATAGAATTAAAATTGAAGGATGTGTGCCCTTGCAAAGTTGGGAGATTGTTTGGTGGTTTATGAAGCAAATAGGGCTTTAAAATCAATTTCTTCCAAATGGGCTTGCAATCTTGTAATCCAAACTTCAACATAACACCAAGCACGACCCAACCCATGTAATTTATGATTTTTTTATTTTATTTAATATTTATTTGAATTTTATTCATTTAAATACATATTAAATCAAAATAAAATCAAAAAATCAATATTTAATTGTGATTCTTCTTCTAGAAAATCATAAAAGACATTTAACATGAATCCACACTATCCAAATTCGTGATCACCCTTTGAGGCATGAAGAGATTTGATTTTTGGCCAAAATTGGAAAGGGATTTCTTCATCACTAAGGTATCCACAAAGCCCAAAGAGAGAGTCTATTTTTTGACCTAATTCAATCCACCATATATAGACAAAGAGAACACAAGCAGATGGGACGATTCTTGCAGCCATCAACCTCACTTTCAAACTTTCAAAATCATCAAATTTTTTCAAATTCGGATTCTAATTTTTTGTAACTTTTCAGGTGAATTAAGGACAGCAATCTTCTCCCTGAACATCATTGATCATGTCCCAATAATCATATGCATCAAAAACAGCATGGATGCCCTCAACTGAATCGAATTTTATGTGTGTTTTAAGTTTTTTCGAATTCATGGTTATACTTGATATAAACTGTTCTTGATGATTTAAGATTGTTCATAATGTATCATAGAACGGTTCTGGATGTTTGGTTTTGAGCTTTCGTACAAGAATCACATTCGACCATGGCTAGGGTTTCAAACCCTCATTTGGGATTTTTCTTATTTAATAAGTTTAAAGACTTATGGATGATGCCATTAGAATGTACAGGTCATAAGGAATCGAATGGTATAATTAATTTTGATTATTGGTACAGCTTTCATGGTGTTCTAACAACCTAGGGTTAGCTGCAAACATATTTTTCGCAGGAAAATTGGCAAAGGAATTCGTAGGAAATTCCGCAGCGCTAGAGGAAGAAGATGACCCTGCGCGCGAATTTCAGTTTTTGAATTTTGAATTATTATTTAATTAATGTTTCGTATCTTATATCAGTTGGAAGCAAGTGGCGTAGCGGCAAGCGTATACGCGTATAAGGCAAACGACCTGGGTTCGATCCCCAGGTTATCTTTTTTGCTTAAAATTCCTTCTATTTTGCAGGTTAATTACAAAAGGATTGCCATCCAAATATCATCACCAGCGCGCATCTGGCCTGGTGGCAGCCTTGCTGGTCCAAGGGTGGAAAGACCTAGGGCGTGGGTTCGATCCCTGCCCCAGGTAAGTTTTAATTTCCAGTTTTTTTAATTATTCTGTTTTATTATTATTATTATTTAATTAATCTTAATTATTTGCCTTATAATAAAATATATTCAAATAATTATATATAAATATTTATATTAATGTCATATTTTCAAAAAAAGACCTCTAATTTATTTTCTATAAATTTAAATTCTAATTTATATTTAAATTAAAATATGTATATATTATTATATGTTTATTTTTTTTATAGTCAAATTAATATTGTAAATTAAACCATAAATCCTAATTTTATTTTCTAAAGTTCATAACCCTAATTTAATACAATTAATTTTAATAATATTTTCTAAAACCCTAAAATATTTTCATAAAACCTAATTTTCTATAAACCCTAATTGTAAATATTAGTTTGTTTGTTTATTTTAATTCTTGTTTATATTTTAATTAATAAATAAATCTTAATGTTTTTTTAATAATCAAACCCTAATTTTCTTTTACCTAAAATTTAATTCTATTATAATTTTTTTTTAATCATGTACATATTTTATAATTTGTTTATAATTTAATTCTTGTATATAAATATGCTTAAAATAATTAAAATTCTTAATTTAATTTTATAAATTTAATAGTATGATTATTTAATTATAATTAATCCTATTTTCATAATATGTATGTATTCTATAACTTGTTTATAATTTAATTTTTATATGTAAATAATTTTTAATATATGCTTAAAAATAATTAAAACTTGTTAATTTAATTTTGTAAAATATAATTTATTTTCATAATATGTTTATAATTAACTTAATTTTTATAGCATGTATATAATTTAAAACTTTATGATAATTAATTGTTTATATTTTCTTATTAATCTTAAATAATAATTGTTTATAAAAAATTGATCTTTTAATTATTATGCTAATATTTTTGTTTATATTATTAACTATGTTTATATGATATTTATTTTATTATTACTAACCCCATTTATCTTTGTATTATTTTTATAATTATTATTTTTACTAACCCAATTATATTATTATTATTATTTATTTTTGCTTATTTATTTAATTTGCTTTAATTATTATTATTATGTAATTGTTTCCTTTATGTAATATTGTAATAGTAATATTTAATATTTATTTTTAAATGCTATGGTTAGTAAAATAGGGAGTGTAAACATGTTTGTATCTTAAAATTGAATTTAGATCACTAATTTAAAAGATAAATATTTAAAATTGTACACTCACACACGTAAGTCGATCTTTGATCGCCATCTCACTTCCTTAAGGATACCTCTCATGTTGCCTATTACAAAAAGGTCAAGTAGGGTGTATAAAGCAAAAGTCCTTCATCTCACATCATCTAGTCCCTTAAACAGATAAAAAGATCAAGTCCCTTCGAATGTTGCCTTCGTAATGATCTTGTCCCTTTCGAATAAAGATGATAAGTCCCTTCGAATTGCTTATACACCCCACAGTTGCCTAAATAACAGATGACCCTTCACTTGTCCCTTACATCCAAGGTAATGACTACCTATTCCTTAATAATAGGGATAGTCTTACCATTTAAAGGATTCAAGAACAGAAAAGACTTAAACTTAGGGTAGGTTCCTCTTAGATACTTGCTCACTCTTCAAAAACATCTCAAACACTTCACATTTTTGTAATAGCAAGCTTCTCAATCAAATGATTTTGATGAAGACAACATGATGATCCATCTATCAAAAAAAAAGGATGTGCAAAAAGTGTTGAATATTGAAGAATTATTGAAGATCTTATGGACTGAAATAATTCTCAAGGTATATGTTTCAATTCCTTAATCATGCATATAAGTGTTCAAGATTTTCTCATAAAAAGCATAAAAATATCATTGTGTGTTTAAAATTGAAATTCTGTTTTTGGCTGCAGGAACCGGTTCCTCCCCATGTGGGAACCGGGTTCCACTTTCCTGAAAAGAACGTGATTCTGGTTTTAAGACTAGGAACCGGGTTGTCCCCCTCTGGGAACCGGTTCCCCTTTGTTAAAAATTCAAATTTTTTATAACGTTCAGCAGGAACCGGGTTGTCCCATGTGGGAACCGATTCCTACTGTAGAAATTTGAAAAATACTTTATTTTTTTCATCAGCACTTTTCATGATAATCTTTCATTGGATCATGGCATCTTTTCATGATACAATACTCTTTTGAAAGGGTGTTTTACACACTATAAATTCTGCATTTTTTAAATAAACCCACACCTTCTTCATTAACAATTCATTTTTATAAATATTTTATTCTTTCAATATTTTCAAGTGTTTTCATATCATTTTTAAGTGAAACTTTCTGCACTTAATTTTCATTGAAAATTATTGTAAGTTTCATATCATTCATTGAACACTTGTATACATTGTTGAGAATTGTTTCATTTGAAGAGGAAGATCAATTATCAAGATTGATATCAACATTCTTTCAAGACAAAATCTCATTATCAAGAATTACTTTCTGTTTTACCTTGTTGTCCAAGTTTGTCGGAAACAAGTGTGTGTTTGAAGAGGATTGTTCTTCATTCACTTGATTACCTATAGTGTAGATAGTAAGCATAAGCTGTACAATAATTCTAACTATAGTGAAATCTCTTTCGAGTCGAAAGAGGAGTGGAGTACCTTCGAAGTGTGAAGGGAACCACTATAAATTTCCGGTGTTCATTTTACTTTCAGCACTTTATTTTTCAGCACTTAACGAAAAATAATCAACAACCGGAAACACGATCAAAGAATTGTCGACTACCTAATTCACCCCCCCCTCTTAGGCGCACTCTTATATCTTACAGTTGGCATCAGAGCAAGTTCTAGGTAACTTGTTCCTATAGATTCAGATGGCTTCCGCAAACAATGATCGTGTTTTCAAAGATGGTGGTAGTAGCAACAAGCCTCCATTATTTTCCGGTCAATATTTCGACTTTTGGAAACTCCGTATGAAGGCACACTTAGAAGCACAAGGAAGTGATATATGGGAGGCTGTTCTAAATGGTCCTTTCATTCCTATAACAGTTGTCAATGGTGCTAGTTCATCTAAGCCACAAGTGTCATGGGATGATGATGATAAGAAAAAAGTTCTTTATGACAAAAAGGCTATCAACATCTTACAAAGTGCACTTGGAATGGATGAATTCTTCCGCGTCTCAACATGTACAACGGCAAAAGAAATATGGGACACTCTTGTAGAAACTCACGAAGGAACGGCTGAAGTAAAAAGATCTAGGTTGAATACGCTAAGTCAAGAGTACGAATTATTCCGAATGCAACCGGGAGAATCAATCCTCGACTTGCAGAAAAGATTCGTGCATTTGACAAATCACTTGAAAGCACTTGGTAAGACACTATCAAATGATGAACTTAATCTTAAAGTGCTTAGGTCTTTAACAAGAGAATGGCAACCCAAAGTGACGGCGATCTCCGAAAAGAAAAGCTTAGCAACAATGACATCCGCTACTTTATTCGGAAAGCTTCAAGAATATGAGACGGAACTTGGACTATTGGAGAAACATGAGAACCAAGAAAAGAAATCCAAGAGCATTGCTTTAAAAGTTGATTCCAAAGTTGCAAAGAAAGAAGACAATCCGGAAGATGACGAAAATTTTATGCTTCTTGTAAAAAGACTAGGAAAATTTTTTGGTGCAAAAAATAACAATGGAAACTCTAGTTACACAAGAAGAAAGAAGTTCTCAAAGAACAAAGAAAAGGAAACATCAACATCTAACGAAGATATTACATGCTATGAATGTGGAAAGAAAGGCCACATTAGACCGGAATGTTCTAAACTCGCAAAGAACCATGACAACAAAGGAAAGAAGGATTTCAAAAAGAAAGCCTACATTGCTTGGGATGACAACGAAATAAGTTCTTCATCGGACTCCGATAGTGATCAAAGCGCAAATCTAGCATTGATGGCATCACATCATTCCGACAATGAAGACGATGAGGTTAGTAGTAATAACTTTTCAATTTTTGATAATGACACTCAAGGAGCAATTGATGAACTTTTAAGTGAGTGCAAAATTCTGTACAAAACCATTTCATCTCAAAAGAAACAAATCTCAACATTAGAAGAAAATATTGAGAAAATAGAAAATGGTTTTAAGCTTGAAAAAGAAAAATTGATTAGTGAACAAAAACAGAATTTTGTATGCACTAAATGTGAGTCACTCTCTTTTCAAATAGTCCAATTAAAAAGAGTTCTAGAGAGATATGAAAAAGGACAAATTGGATTGGAAAATGTTCTTAGCAATCAAAGATATTCAAATGATAAAAGTGGTCTTGGTTACTCAAAATTCTCAAAACCAACTTCAAACAAGACCATCTTTGTGAAAGCTAAAGAACAAAATCCTATGAAAGAAAGTGACAAGCATAAAGTAGTTCATCAATATGCTAGAAAGAAAAGAAATAATAAGAATAAATCCTTTTCTAAGAAGAAATCTTATCCTCCTAGATATAGAAGCAATTTTGAACCTACTTGTTTTTATTGTGGTATTATTGGCCATACACCTAATGCTTGCTATGTAAGAAATTTTAGTGTTCCAAGTGGGCATTATGTGTGGATCAAGAAAGGTGCTAACTATGAAGGACCCAAAGCTGTTTGGGTACCTAACAAAACTTAATTTGTTTTGTAGGTATGCTTGAAGACCTCCTCAAGTCAATGGTATCTTGATAGTGGGTGTTCGAGGCATATGACGGGTGACCTAAGCAATTTTTCACATCTAACGCTTAAGGCCAAAGGATATGTTACTTATGGTGACAACAATAAAGGAAGAATCCTTGGCATAGGCATCATTGGTTCACCGCCTTCAACAACTATAGAAGATGTCCTATATGTGGAAGGTCTAAAGCATAGTCTCCTTAGCATTAGCCAATTGTGTGACCGAGGTTTCAAAGTCAACTTCACTAAAGATGAATGCTTGATTGAAAATGAGGTTACTCATGAGGTTATGCTTAAAGGTAAAAGGGTTAATAATATTTTTCAAATTTCTTTAGATAACTTGTCTTTGAATGTTAGGTGTCTCTTGGCAAACAACAATGAATCATGGTTATGGCATAAGAGATTTGCTCATATTCATATGGAGCATTTGAATAAATTGATCAAGCATGACTTAGTCATTGGATTGCCAAAGATCAAATTCATCAAAGATAGGTTGTGTGGTGCTTGCCAAAAAGGAAAGCAAACTAAATCAACTTTCATTTCCAAGAATGTGGTGTCTACTTCAAGACCACTACAATTGTTGCACATGGATCTTTTTGGTCCATCGAGAACAAAAAGCTTCGGAGGTAATGTTTATGCATTAGTTATCGTTGATGATTTCTCTAGATATACTTGGACATTGTTTTTAGTGCAGAAAAGTGATGCTTTCAAAGCATTCAAGAAGTATGCCAAGCAAATTCAAAATGAGAAGTCTCTTACAATTATCTCCATTCGAAGCGACCATGGTGGAGAATTCCAAAATGCTTCTTTCGAAGATTTTTGTGAAGAACATGGAATCTCACACAACTTCTCCGCACCAAGAACTCCACAACAAAATGGTGTCGTAGAAAGGAAGAATAGGTCTTTGATAGAACTTGCAAGGACAATGCTAAGTGATTCAAATCTTCCTAAGTATTTTTGGGCGGATGCGGTGAGCACGGCATGTTTTGTAAGTAACCGTGTTAATATTCGGCCTATTCTCAAGAAAACCCCTTATGAACTCTTCAAAGGGAGAAAACCTAATATCTCTTTCTTTCACATATTCGGGTGTAAGTGCTTTGTTCTCAACAACGACAAAGACAACATTGGTAAGTTTGACGAAAAATCCGATGAAGGTATTTTTCTCGGCTACTCTCTCTCTAGTAAAGCTTTTAGAATTTACAATAAAAGAACTCTAACTATAGAAGAATCTATGCATGTTAAATTTGATGAATCTAACCCCTCGAAAGAGGATATTGTTTTGTGTGATGATGATGATGAAATTGTAGAAGTTCCTAAAGAAGATGCTTCTAAAGACCTCATTGGAAATCTAGAAGAAAAACAAGAAGAACATCATGATGAATCAACTCAACAAGAGTCAATCAACAATGATCTTCCCAAAGAATGGAGAACACATAGAGATCATCCTATTGACAAAGTTATCGGAGACATAAGTCAAGGTGTAGCAACAAGATTGAATCTCAAAGATGCTTGCTTGAACATGGCATTTGTTTCACAAATTGAACCTTCTAAAATCAATGAAGCCTTGAATGACGACCAATGGATACTTGCGATGCAAGAAGAATTGAATCAATTTGAAAGAAATCAAGTTTGGGAACTTGTTCCAAGACCAAGTAACAAGCACATCATTGGTACAAGATGGGTGTTCAAGAACAAACTTGATGAAAATGGAATCATAGTTCGCAACAAAGCAAGATTGGTGGCACAAGGCTACAATCAAGAAGAAGGCATTGATTTTGAAGAAACCTTCGCTCCGGTTGCAAGGTTAGAGGCTATACGCTTATTGCTTGCTTACGCTTGTTCAATGAATTTTCAGCTTTTTCAAATGGACGTTAAAAGCGCCTTCCTTAATGGATATATCAACGAAGAAGTCTACGTCAAACAACCTCCGGGTTTTGAAGACTTCAAGCACCCTTCACATGTATACAAGTTGAAGAAAGCACTCTATGGTCTAAAACAAGCACCAAGGGCATGGTACGATCGTCTAAGTAATTTTCTATGCGAAAAAGGTTTTGAAAAAGGCAAGGTAGATAAGACTTTGTTTATTAAACGAACAAAGAATGATACCTTACTTGTTCAAGTGTACGTGGACGATATTATCTTTGGCTCAACCAACAATCAACTATGTGAAGAGTTTGCTTCAATGATGCAAGGCGAATTTGAAATGTCGATGATGGGAAAGATGAATTACTTTCTTGGACTTCAAATCAAGCAACAAAAGGACGGAATCTTCATAAATCAATCCAAATATTGCAAGGAACTCTTGAAAAGATTTGATATGGATAGTTGTAAAGCAATGTCTACACCAATGGGCTCCGGTACCTACGTTGATCAAGATGAAATGGGAACATCGGTTGATATCACAAAATATCGAGGTATGATTGGTTCATTATTATATTTGACGGCAAGCCGTCCTGACATTATGTTCAGTGTTTGTTTGTGTGCTCGCTTTCAAGCAAACCCTAAGGAGTCACATTTCACGGCGGTCAAACGAATCATGAAGTATCTCAAGGGAACGACAAATGTTGGTCTATGGTATCCTAAAGGTAGTAGCTGCACTTTAATTGGTTATTCTGACGCAGATTATGCAGGATGTAAAACTGATAGAAAAAGCACAAGTGGAACATGTCACATCCTCGGAAATGCTCTAGTTTCGTGGTCTTGCAAGAAACAAGCGTGCGTTGCTCTTAGTACAGCCGAAGCAGAGTACATAGCGGCAGGAAGTTGTTGTGCACAAAATCTTTGGATAAAGCAACAACTAAGTGACTACGGAATTGATCTTGGTTGCATTCCTCTCCGGTGCGATAACACAAGTGCAATCAACATCACGAAGAATCCCGTCATGCATTCTCGAACCAAACATATTGACATTCGTCATCACTTTCTCCGGGATCATGTACTTAAAGGAGATGTCGAAGTAACTTTTGTGGATACTCATAACCAACTTGCGGATATCTTCACCAAGCCTCTTGCAAAAGAACCTTTCTACAAAATTCGAAGAGAGCTTGGAATTTTAGATGAAGGTGATGTTTAATTAATTTTTTTTTTTTTTATCTTGAATCAAGGTACACCTCTCTAAAAATTTATTTATTTATTTCAATATGCTTTATTTATTTAGTTAATTGTTTGAATGAAAATGTTTAGGTTAATTATATGTTCTAGTTTCGTTTAGTTTCTTGTTCAGTTTTCTATGTTTGTGATGTTTAGGCTTATGTCCTATTTTAATGTTTTCAACTAAGTGAAATTTCATGTTTTTAAGTTTAAAACTTGTTCGCTTTAACGATATGCTATGAATTTCTTTATTTCATCTTTTCCCCATCCTTTTTGATTATAACAAAGGGGGAGAAGATTTGGTGTATGTTGTTTTGCTCCATTTGTTTTGCAGGCCTTTAATACTTGTCAAATAAACTCACTCCAATAATTCAAGCAACTTATGGACTTAGGGGGAGTCATCAACATAGGGGGAGTCTTGCAAAAACAACATTCCAAGTTTTGGTTGTCATCATCAAAAAGGGGGAGAATGTAATAGCAAGCTTCTCAATCAAATGATTTTGATGAAGACAACATGATGATCCATCTATCAAAAAAAAAGGATGTGCAAAAAGTGTTGAATATTGAAGAATTATTGAAGATCTTATGGACTGAAATAATTCTCAAGGTATATGTTTCAATTCCTTAATCATGCATATAAGTGTTCAAGATTTTCTCATAAAAAGCATAAAAATATCATTGTGTGTTTAAAATTGAAATTCTGTTTTTGGCTGCAGGAACCGGTTCCTCCCCATGTGGGAACCGGGTTCCACTTTCCTGAAAAGAACGTGATTCTGGTTTTAAGACTAGGAACCGGGTTGTCCCCCTCTGGGAACCGGTTCCCCTTTGTTAAAAATTCAAATTTTTTATAACGTTCAGCAGGAACCGGGTTGTCCCATGTGGGAACCGATTCCTACTGTAGAAATTTGAAAAATACTTTATTTTTTTCATCAGCACTTTTCATGATAATCTTTCATTGGATCATGGCATCTTTTCATGATACAATACTCTTTTGAAAGGGTGTTTTACACACTATAAATTCTGCATTTTTTAAATAAACCCACACCTTCTTCATTAACAATTCATTTTTATAAATATTTTATTCTTTCAATATTTTCAAGTGTTTTCATATCATTTTTAAGTGAAACTTTCTGCACTTAATTTTCATTGAAAATTATTGTAAGTTTCATATCATTCATTGAACACTTGTATACATTGTTGAGAATTGTTTCATTTGAAGAGGAAGATCAATTATCAAGATTGATATCAACATTCTTTCAAGACAAAATCTCATTATCAAGAATTACTTTCTGTTTTACCTTGTTGTCCAAGTTTGTCGGAAACAAGTGTGTGTTTGAAGAGGATTGTTCTTCATTCACTTGATTACCTATAGTGTAGATAGTAAGCATAAGCTGTACAATAATTCTAACTATAGTGAAATCTCTTTCGAGTCGAAAGAGGAGTGGAGTACCTTCGAAGTGTGAAGGGAACCACTATAAATTTCCGGTGTTCATTTTACTTTCAGCACTTTATTTTTCAGCACTTAACGAAAAATAATCAACAACCGGAAACACGATCAAAGAATTGTCGACTACCTAATTCACCCCCCCCTCTTAGGCGCACTCTTATATCTTACAATTTTCAAACAAATTTTCAAAACAAAGATTTTATACGCATCCGTACATGGATCATTATAAAACACTTAAGAAAATTTCTATTCACACACTTCACATTTCAAAAAAAAACATTTTAAAGTGAGCTAAGTAACTAAGAGCCCATGGATAACCATGGATGTAAAGGATGCTAACACCTTCCCTTTACATAACCTACCCCCCGGACCCAAAAATCTTTTAAAAGGTCTTTCCTGTTCTTTTATGCCTTTCCTTTGGATAAAATAAAAGTTGGTGGCGACTCTTGCTATCCGCAACATAACTAAAAGTCAGTTCTCCCACCGTGTTACACATATACAGGAGAGTCAGAAGTTGGATGTGAAATTTGTGGACTTGATGGTCAGTGATGAACGGACTGGAGGTAATGAATTCTGAGTCGATGAACAGGGAATACTAAGGTTTTGGGAGCATATTTGTATTCCTGATGATCTCAAATTAAAGAGGATGATTCTTGAAGAGGTACATAGAAGTAGTATGAGTATTCACCCAGGAGCTACAAAAATGTATCAAGATTTAAAAAAAAGATATTTTGGTGGCCTGGGATGAAGAGGGATGTGGCTCAGTTTGTTTAAGCTTGTTTGACTTGTCAGAAGTCGAAAGTAGAACATCAAAAACCTGCAGGTTTGATGCAACTGTTGGATATTCCAGAGTGGAAATGGGATAGTATCTCGATGGATTTCGTTACAGGGTTACTTAACACTCCGAGAGGGCATGCTGCCATTTAGGTAGTTATTGACAGATTGACAAAGTCAACACATTTTATTCTGATTGGTATTACTTTTTCTTTGCAGAGATTGGCAGAGATATATGACAGTGTGATTATGAAGTTGCATGGGATTCCTTTTAGTATCATGTCGAATAGAGATCCAAGATTTACTTCTAGATTTTGGGAGAGTTTGCAAGAAGTATTGGGTTCGAAATTGGAGTATCTTATTTACCAGAAAGAGTTAAATATGAGGCTGAGACGTTGGTGGGAATTCTTGAAAGACTAAGATTTTAGTTTGAATTATCACCCCCGGTAAAGCCAATGTTGTGGCTGATGCCTTAAGTCGGAAGACATTGCATATGTCGATCATGATGGCTAGATAATTGGAGTTGATCGAACAGTTTAAAGATATGAGTTTGGATTGCGAGCAGACACCTCACAATGTAATGTTGGAAATGTTGAAGGTTAACAATGATTTTTTTGATCATATACGGGAGAGTCATAAGTTGGATGTGAAATTTGTGGACTTGATGGTCAGTGATGAACGGACTGGAGGTAATGAATTCTGAGTCGATGAACAGGGAATACTAAGGTTTTGGGAGCATATTTGTATTCCTGATGATCTCGAATTAAAGAGGATGATTCTTAAAGAGGAACATAGAAGTAGTATGAGTATTCACCCAAGGGCTACAAAAATGTATCAAGATTTAAAAAAAAGATATTTTGGTGGCCTGGGATGAAGAGGTATGAGGCTCAGTTTGTTTAAGCTTGTTTGACTTGTCAGAATTCGAAAGTAGAACATCAGAAACCTACAAGTTTGATGCAACCGTTGGATATTCCAGAGTGGAAATGAGATAGTATCTCGATGGATTTCGTTACAGGGTTACTTAACACTCTGAGAGGGCATGCTGCCATTTGGGTAGTTATTGGCAGATTGACAAAGTCAACACATTTTATTCTGATTGGTATTACTTTTTCTTTGCAGAGATTGGCAGAGATATATGTCAGTGTGATTGTGAAGTTTCATGGGATTCCTTTGAGTATCATGTCGAATAGATATCCAAGATTTACTTCTAGATTTTGGGAGAGTTTGCAAGAAGTATTGGGTTCGAAATTGAAGTTGAGTTCAACTTATCATCCACAGACTGATGGGAAGACAGAGAGGACTATACTATCTTTGGAAGATTTGTTAAGGGTTTGTGTGCTTGAACAAAGAGGTACTTGGGATAGTCACTTGTCGTTGATCGAGTTTACTTATAATAATAATTATCATTCCAGTGTCGAAATGGCTCCTTTTGAAGCACTTTATGGTAGAAAATGTAAAACACCTTTATGTTGGCATGAGTCCAGTGAGAGTGTTGTACTTGGACCTAATATCGTACAATAGACTACTGAGATGGTGAAGTTGATTCGAGGCAAGATGAGAACTTCACAGAGCAGGTAGAAGAGTTATAATGACAAGAGAAGGAAGGATCTTGAATTTCAAAAAGGAGATCACGTGCTTTTGGGGGTTACTCCGGTGACCGGTGTTGGGCGAGCTTTGAAGTTGAGAAAGCTTACTTCTCAGTTTATTGGTCCGTACTAGATTTTTGCAAGAGTTGGGCCTGTTGCTTATAGAGTGGCGTTGCCACCGTGATTATCAAATTTGCATGATGTATTCCATATTTCGCAACTTCGGAAGTATGTTCTGGATCCGTCACATGTGATACCCATGGATGAAGTTGAAGTAAGAGATAATCTTACGGTTAAAGCACTACCAGAATGTATCGATGATCGCAAGGTGAAGCAATTGAGAGGAAGAGATATTGTTCTCGTAAAGGTGGTATGGGGAGGAGATGCATGTGGGACATGACTTGGGAGTTGCAGAGTAAGATGAACGAGTCTTATCTGATTTTATTCACATGAGGTAAGTTTTTTAGGCCGAAAACATTCTAAATAGGGAGAGATGTAACACCCAGATTATTTATTTAATTATTTAATTTAAATAATTTGAGTTGTTGTGTATTGTGTGTGGTGTGAAGTTGGTAGTATGTGGAAGGAAGAATAATATTATTGAATATTATATGAATTGAGATAAATTATATTATATTGAATAAATAAAAATAGTGAATATGAAGGGAAATGGTAAGTTGATAATTGTACAAGAGGATAGTGAAGGCAAGATATGAAATCCTTAGTTGGGGTCTAAGGGTTATGTTTGGAATTCAGGAAAAAAGGAATCAGTTCGTGAAAACTGATCGTGAGAAGTGTGAACGGAGATGAAGGAAGAAGAAGGAGACAAGGCAAGAGCGTGTAGAGGGAAATTCTGGCTAGGAGAAGGAAATCGTCCGTCAAATTAAGGTAAGGATGGGATTTCTTTCATCTCCAAAGGATTTCATAACACGAATAGTAGGCATATGATCGTTGAGTAGGAATCCATAAGGTTGGAGGGATTTTTTATGAAAAGCATGTTAGAACGATTATGATTTGTTGAAATTATGATAATTGTATGAATTAGGTGTTTGATTGTAGGAATAATGGGTGAAATTCTGAGTTTTCTGGCCTTAAGAATGGTTTTGGAGTGTGGAGATCGTAGCAGGGTCGGACTGGTTCGCAGAGGAAAATCTGTGAAAATCACAGTTCTCGCTTAGCGAGCTACAACTCGCTTAGCAAGCTTGTGGAAATTTTGGAATCTTCTTAGCAGAAAGTTAATCGTTTAGCGAGTATGTGGTCTCTTAGCGAGACCTGTAGTGAAAAAAATAACTTATAATATTCTGAAAAATTCTCTAAAATCCTTTATTTAATATATTAATGAATGAAGATTGATGTGGTGATGTTAGAGGCATGTATGAGGTGTTATGAGCTTGTTTAGAAGGATAATGAACATAACATAATAGAAACATGAGTTAGTATGTATATATGTTGTTGTTGTTACTATATGTTGTTGTTGTTACATGACATTGATATTGTTATAAGTTATTGTAGTTGACAATACATATTGTGGATGTTGTTAGGTGTTGTCGTAATTATTGTTATATCTTGTGGTTGATGTTGATTGCATGAAGTAATTGTTGTAGACATGCATATTGTCATTGATGGTGAATGTCCTGTGCATTTTTGGGGATGATGTACCAAGGTAGGGTATATCCATCCAAATTCCAAAGGGAATCATTGTGATGTTGGTGCGGTCATGAAATAAGGATCGTACGTGACCATGAAACAGGGGTCGGAGTGTGATCATGAAATAAGGATCATACTGGACCATGAAATAGGGTTCGAGAGTTCCGACTGGAATTATATTATGAAACAGGGATCGATAAATGGTTTCGCATGCATTGAATCTGGTGGAGTCTCATTTGCATATGTTGTTGTTGTTGTTTGTGAGCATAATATTATTATGTGTTTAGGTGTGTTTGTTTAGTTATTAATTGAGGATAAATGGTAAATTATTTGACGATACTTTCTTTTATTTTTATTATTTTTCCCTTTTGTTGGTGTAAGTATCTCACTCCTTCTATTTGAATGTTACCCCTATGTTGGTAACGTGCATGTGATCAGGAATAGTTGAGTGCATGGTTGGTGAAGTCGGTGTATTTCACGTTAGAGGAGTCGACTCTAATACGTACTTGGGGTGTCGGGAAGACAATTGTTTTTCTGGTGTTTATTAATTTAAGAAAAGCATGTGTCCACTTAACTATTTACTTTATGTTTCTTTTGATTTCCGCTGCAAATGAAACATTTATACTACCTATCAGTTTAAGCCGTTTTTTGAAGTTGTATGTAACACTCAAAAATAATTTTTATATTTAATTACTCTGATTTTTAATTAATAACTCATGGGGAGTATTTTGGGTGTTATAACATCGATCTCAACCGGGCTTTCCCGAAAGATTCTTACCCTTTGCCTAACATAGACAAACTGGAAGATAGTTCTGCAGGTTTTAAGCTCTTGTCATTCATGGACGCTTATTCTGGGTACAATCAGATACCCATGGACGAAAAAGATAAGAGGCATACCGCCCTCATGACCCCGACGGGCAATTATTACTACAATGTAATGTCCTTCGGGCTGAAAAACACGGGAGCCACATATCAACACATGATGAACAAGGTCTTCCAATCACATATTGGGTACATGCTCGAAGTTTATGGACGACATGATCGTCAAGTCCACCCAAAAGTCCGATCAGACGTCCCATCTTCAAAAAGTCTTCGACCAAGCGAGGAAGTGCATAATGCTCTTTAACCCCGAAAAATGCACCTTTGGGTTAAGGGCGGAGAAATTCGTCGGTTTTTATCTTACAAAAAGAGGAATTTAGGCCAATCCCGACAAGTGTCGCGCTTTCTCAGAATTTTCTACGCCTAACTCGAAGAAGTCAATTCAGTCCCTAAACGACATGCTCACCTCGTTATTATGCTTTATGGAAAAATTTGCACAACACGCCTCACCTTTTTCAAATTACTCTACAAGGAAGCAACGTTTGAATGGACGGAGGAATGCAAGCAGGCCCTACATCACCTCAAATGAGCATTGTTAGAACCTCCGGTTTTATCCAGACCAACAGTTGGGGAGGTTCTCTATTTGTATCTTTCTGTTAATACCGAGGCCATTAGTGCAACTCTCATTAGAGAAAATTCAGAGGGCAAAAGCTTGTATATTTTATGACTAAAGCCCTGCTAGGACCAAAACTCATATACAATCAAATAGATAAGGTTGTCCTTGCCCTTGTAAACGCAACCAGAAGGCTAAGACACTATTTCCTGGCACACATTGTGGTCGTACAAACTGACCAACCTATCAAGCAGCTACTTACTCGACCAGATATGGCTGACAGAATGCTGAGGTGGTCACTAGAACTGTAAAAATTTAATATACACTACGAAAGCAGAAAAACTCTAAAAGTTCAAGCCTTGGTTGGTTTCATGGACGAGATGACCCCCGTGGAGACTACACCTGAATGTGCCCATAAATGGGTCATTTACATCAACGGAGCATCTAGTCCATCAGGCAGTGGAACATGGATCATCCTCGAAAACAAAGAGGGGCTCGTGGTTGAAGTATCCTTAGTGTAACACCCTAATTTTTACCCTAAGATTTCTTCGCATTTCATCTGCATTTTGCATACAAACAAGATCGCACTGGCTTTCAGGTTTCTCCTCAGGGGAAGGGTCTATGCTTCGCAGGGGATCACCATTGTTATTACTTCTTTATATTTGTTTATATTTACTGACTTCTAACCAAAATACCAAAAATAGGTTGCAGTGTTCTTCTTCTTCTCTGTGTTGCAGGTTTGCTAAGATAAGACAATAACTTCATTCAGATGCGTTTGTTCAGTCACATTCGATCCAAATGGATGTTTGACCTAATTTGGTCAAACTATCAAATAAATTGTTTTGACTGCAAATTATGTGTGCCAGTGGTTTATTTCTCAGTGTGTGTTCGAAGATTTAAGTTGTGCTGTGTACAAAAGTCATCAGATTATCAAGAAGTGTTGCGAGTGAAGTCTGGTTTGATTCATCAGTTCACCAGTGATCCATCTGAGGATTTATTTTCCTCAGTATGGATTCAGTTTATCAGGGAAGTAATCAAACAAATTTCAGACGGTGGTTGTGGCTTGAGTTGTGGATTTATTCAGCGATTCAGGAGTTGGTTGTATTCCTCATTATCTGTGGCTGATAAAAATCAAGAATTTGTTGTGGGCTTAAGACCAAGTTTCATCCATCATTCATTTTTTTTCTCTCGATTAAACCATTCCTTATTTTTTTCCAATTTTCTAATACCCATTTTATTCAATAATTTTTGTTTCCCATTTTTTCTCGATTATCCATTATCCATTTACGATCATTACCCAAATTTTCCTATCCCATTTTTTTTTCTTAGCCCATTGTTCATTAAAAAAAATTAATCAATTTCCATAAATCAAATTCCAAATTCTATTCTCATTTTTTATTATTCCAATTTTTTTTTGTTCTTATTTTTTCATTATAATACCAAAAATTCTAAAAAACAATTCTATTTTAAAGCTCTTTCTTTTATATAATCCATCCTTTTTTGTTTTTTATTTTATTTCTCATAATAAAAAAAGGCCTTTGACATTGCCTCACATCAAACACGTGAGAGCTAGCTTCCAAGCACAACATCCAAAGCAAGCCTTTCACAAATCTTCATGCCAACAGCTTCTTTCAAGCCCAGCTAATCCGTACGCACAGCTTTCAAGCCTTCCACAATTCCAAAGCCTAAACAAGCTTCAGCTCACACATCCAAGCCAAACCTCTTTCCGCAAGCTAAACAACAGTAGGCCCAAACAAACAAAACGATAAGCACAAGCCCGCATACCGCACGAGAACAACAAGCAATAGCCCCAAGCTTTCACGTCCAACAAAACAAACAGCCAAGCCAGCTTCACAGCATCCCGCAGCTCACGTTGGCTTTCCGTACGCATCACAAGCCTTTCCCACAAGCCCAAAACACACGAAATACACCTGAAAACACAATCAAAACACAACACCTGAAGCATGAGATTCACCTTGTCAAAACGCAAGCAAGTAAGGCATAAAACGCGAACATCATCAACCAAAAACGCAGCAAACTCAAAATCAAAAAACGCAAATGAACACGGGATTTTCTTGAGGAACCAAAACACATACAAACCTGTACAAAACGACAATCAAAATTCCTCTCCTCTTTCTATAAATTGAGGCCTTCACTCCTTCAAACCTCAAGCTTCAAAAGCCCTCTAAAGCTCTGCCAAATTCAATCCTGAAACAAAATCCCCAATTCTTCCCACCTTCAATCTTTATAATCCTTCATCAATTTTTCATGTAAATGAAAAACAACAACAATTGAAAGTGAGAGAAGAGGAATCGCATCAAGAAGAAGAAAGAAAGAGAGAGTTCCGCGAAATTGAAGAAGAAGAGGAAGAAGAAACCGATTTGAAATAGGAGAAGAGAGAGAGATTTTCGACTTGTTGTTGTGTTGAAATCGGAAGTTGAACGGTGAGGACGATTTAAGTTTTGTTTCGCCGCTGTGAAAGATGGTTTTGCTTTGCGTTTTTGTTTTCCGCCACCATTGATGTTCATGAGTGGAAGAGGAAGCTCTGTTTGCTTCAGCTTGTCTTATGTTTTCGTTTTTTTAATTTCCAACATTTTTTTGATTTCCTTTTTAATAATAAGCGTATATGGTTTGGGCTTAGATCCAAGTGGATCGTTTGCTGATCCACCCCTGTCCGCAGCTTTCCCCTCCCCCTTCCATTTCTTCATTTTTTTAATTCTTTAGTTTTATTCCTTTTTTCATTATTGTTATTATCTCAATTTTTTTTAGGATATGAAAGAATTCTATAAAGCATATTTTAGAAAAAAGATTTGAAAAAAGGATTTTAAAAACAATTTAGAAAAAGAGGTTTTAAGAAAAGAATTTAAAAAAATATTTTAATTCTTTTATGGATCTACTTTTAGATCCATTTTTCTTCATCTTTTATTTTTGGTCGATGACAATCTCCGATTCGTGATTGTTGAATTTCGAATAGGTTTAATCTTCATTATTTCAAATCTATGGATGAATGATCATTTGGATCATTCTCCATACTTTGAGATCGTGATAGGTTGCTTTCGATAACTTCAACGGAAATCTCGATTAAGATTAGACCGTTCTTTTTCTTTTAGTGTGGCATGTTTTCGGAGAACGATCCATAATATCGTTTCTCTAACATGTATTAGCACGAATATTTTCCACTTTAATTAGTGGTGGCCGGCCTCATTTGTAGGGTAATTACTTCGTAAATTACTCAGCGATTGCTTAACATAGACCTAAAGTTGTCCCGATTCGGAATAAGATCCACTTGGATCCGGTTGCCTCGATTTTGTTATTCTTTTCGTGGTTGTGCTTGATTAAGTTCATCATACCACTTATTATGTAAATATTATAATAATGTGAATATAATCCATTTAAATTCAATCTCTCGCACCTTATCCTTTTATTTCAATTTCTCGCTCCTTATCTCTTTATTATGCTTTATCATATTATATCATATATCATATTGTTTATGTTTATATTGTTGCTTGTGATTTTTCTTTTGTCCATTTGGACATCAAAACACTAATAAAGGATTAAACACCTAAAAGACTTGTGACTTTAATTTCGGACTATGGTTACTATCCTTAGCATTGGAGTTTGCACTTAGATTTTAGGATCTCTCCCTTTGCTCAAGTTGTGATGGATTGGAAACCTTGGCCTCGAATTTAGTTCATTTGTCTTTGAAGATGGAATTCCAGTTACCTTGAAGATATGTTCATAATATGGTTTGATCGCTATTCCCTTAACTTTTAATTCAAGTCTTAGGATAGTCACTTTATCTCCTCCCTATTCTTAAATTTTCAAAACTTCTCCCTATTTCAAAAATCTTTTTTGTTTTCAAACTTCAAATGCTTTCGCAATCAAACCTTGACTTAGGTCAAGCGATTTTAATCTTTTCACTTTATCTTTCTTAAATAAATGTTAATCCATGTAAATATATCGAAATTCCTTTCTTACATACCTTAAAAAATCCTAAACTCATTCAATTGTTTTTGTGCCTTTTGTGCACCTTTTCTTTTCATATGTTTAGATATGATTCATTCTTTCTAGCGGAATTATTCGCTAAAGAATGACGACTTATCTCTACATTTTAAAATTAATACAACTCATTGTTTCTTTTCAAATTTTGTACCACGAACTACGAGGTTTTGATCTCGCATTGCACTTTGTGGGTACGTAGGCATGAGGTGTTAAAACCTCATCAAACACAAAATCTTAAAAAACATTCTTCTCCTCATCTCTTCAATCATTTTCAAGCAAACCAATTTCAGACCAAAAAGCAATAAATATGTCAAAGGGCTCCCGTGGAGTACCACGGACGAGTCATGTGCGTAAAACCTTCCCGATTTTTAACCAATCCCCTTACCCGTTCTCTGTTTGTTTCTTTTAGCTTTTGCTTTTAGATTCCTAGGTTTTTATTCGTTCTTTTACCTTTTTCCTTCTGGAAATAAATAAAAGCGCAGTGGCGACTCTGTGTACCTTGAGTTAAGTTAATCAATAGCTTACACTCACGATTTTACCGCTACAGAAAAGTGGCGACTCTGCTGGGGAGTAATCTCTAAGCGGATTCAGCCTACTTTGATTTATTTATTGCTTTGGTTTGATTTGTTTGTTATTTGATTGTTCTGTTTTGGTTTTGGTGATCCTCTGTTTGAGATAGATTCTAACCCAGATCTGAGTTGAAACTTATGATAGGACGACGATATTCGAAGCGATACGCGATGGAGTAGTCCAACGCGATATCAATTTGATAATCTCCACTCGGTTAGGCTCTCTTGGACTATCAATGTCATGACGAGTAATCGTACGTGGCATTATTTTCCGACCTTGAGCTGATCATACTGAGGACCGTAAAACCCTTAACCCATCCAAGCCAATTTAGGAACGTAGTGCGGAAACTGTCTGGGTGTAAACCTAAGGCTGTTGTCACACGATACTACACTCGGACGAGGTCTATTTTAAGAATATTATCGGTTGGGGAGTAATCAAACGTACCGATGATATTCTAAAGATGGCTGTTAACTCCGGGCACCTCTGTTAGCACCCTTTTGGTTTTCTGCAGGTACAATAAAGACAAAACCTTAGTACTACCTGTGTGGGTTGGTGTTCTGTTACCTTGACTTCATGCTCGTGACTCGGAACCTAAGCCTGTGTGCCTTGTGTGATCTTGTTTGTGGTTGTTGCATACATGCCATCATACATTCATGAGCATTTTTTTGTAAGATTTCAAAGGACTTATAAGGAACTTTTGCAAAATTTCAGATGTCCATGGCTATGACTTTTGAAAGGAGGAACACAAAGAAGTACACCTTCAAGAATCCTAATGTAGTAGAGTTGAGAAAGATAGGAGCTTTTGTTGTTTATACCCAAGAGTTCTGAAGATGTCATGGGAAGCTTTTGTATATGTTGGATACCGATGTACCTGAGGGGATTCTCCCTACTTTAGCTCAGTTTTATGATCCGTTGCATCATTGTTTCACTTTTCCGGATTATCAGCTTGTGCCGACTTTGGAGGAGTATTCTCATTGGTTAGGTTTGCCTATTCTGGACAAGGAGTTTCTTTTCACTGGGTTAGAGAAGGAGCTTACTATCAAGGTCATCGCCAAAGCACTTTTTCTTAAGGAGTCCAATCTTAATGGGAAGTTTCTTCCAAAGGGGAGTGTTCGTGGTATTAATGCTAAGTTCTTGATGGGAAAGGCTTCTACTTCACTTACTTTGGGTCATAAGGATGCATTTGAGGCTATTCTTGCTTTTCTTATTTACAGGATTGTCTTGTTTCCGAACTTGGATGGTATTGTGGATGAGAATGCTATTCAGATCTTCTTGAAGAAGAACCCGGTGCCTACTTTGCTTGGAGATATGTATCATGCTTTTCATTATAGGACCTCCAAAGGTGACAGAGAGATTGTATGTTGTGCGCCTCTTCTTTATAGGTGGTTTATTTCGCACCTACCGAAGTCGAATGTCTTCAAGGACAACAGAGAGAATCGAAGATGGTCTCAAAGGTTGATGTCACTTTCTCATAAGGACATGACATGGTATAGTTCTCATTATGACACTGGAGTTCTTATTGATAGTTGTGGAGAATTTCCTAATGTACCTCTTCTTGGTACACGTGGAGGAATTAGCTACAACTCCATTTTAGCTAGACGACAGTTCGGATATTGTTTGAAGGACATACCAAACAATCTCTCCTTATCCCGTTTCTTCTTTCTTAATGGTGCTGATCATATAGAGATGAAGAAAAAGATTGCTCATTCTTGGCATGCGGTTCATCGGAAAGAGAAGGGTCAATTGGGAAGACAACACCTTCCTCCTTCTGAATGTTATATTCAGTGGGTTCGATCTAGGGCTTCCAAGCTCAAGATGCCTTATCCACCTGAGGAGCCGATGTTTCCCATATTGCCATTGTCTGCTTTTCTTCCTCCCGTTGATGAGAAGGTGGCTCTTCAAGAAGAATTAGACAAGATGAAGAAAGAGAAAGAAGAATGGATACTTGAGAAGACTACGATGCAGGAGCAGCTGAAGGAGAAGGATGATCTCATTGAGCTACTTGAGCGGCGTGTCACGAAGAGGCCGAGAGAGGATTTATCTTCCTCTAGTACTCCATCTACCATTCCTCCTGCTTCCGGTGCTTGGAAGGCCATTGTTGACAAGTTGGTGAAGGATAAGGAAGATATGGAAGATCGGTACAAGAAAGAGATCAAGAGGATTTGCATGAAGTATCAGCCAGGATTCGGAACTTCTTCGAATATGATTCCCTAGGCCTAGTTTACTTTTGCTCTCATGTATTAGGATTATTGATGTTTGTACTTCACTTGTAATCCTCACTTTGATCTTAATGAGAATGAGTTTTTAAGTATTTCAAAAGCGTTTCTTTATAAATATTGCAAGTTATCTTATAGTTCTTTGAAATCTTTGCATTTGCATACGCATACCATGCATCATACTCGCATTTGTCTTGCTTTTTGAGTGTTCTTCAGGGATCTTATGTTGTTTCTTGGTCTTCATTCAGTTCTCCTGTCAAGCTGACTCACCGATTCGATACTCGAGCTAATCGGAGAAGGGTGATGGAAACTTTACAACAAGAGAATCGCGAGCTGCGCAAAGAGGTTACTTATCTGAGGGAAAGCTTGGAAAGAGTTTCTACTATGATGGAAAATTTGGTGGCTGCTCAGAATCAACCACCTCCTAATTCTCCTGTTCAGAATACTGTCATCTCCGAGGTTGTTACCGCATCAATTCCTGTTGAGACTGTAATTTCTCCTCGCTATCGTATGCTTGCTAGCACACCTTGGGGCATGCCAGTTGATTTTATTCCTGCTGGTTATCGTCCTCCTCATCATCCTGAGACTGTTGCATTTAATACTCTCCCACCAGTGTGGACTACTCTTCCTCCAGTTGTGACGACTGCACCGCCTGTGGTGCACACTATTCCGCACCATGATGAAATGATTTATGTCACACCCCAAATTTTACCCCTAACTGCTCGCATCATACATTCATCGCATTTAGCGGGGATTTTTCCCGATTTTATTTTCTGTTACTTTCTTCTCATTTTCTAGTTATTTATAATTTTTAATTCTTAATTTCTTTTCACCTATAAGCTTCCATTTTAATTTAATTTCTTTTTCTTATTTATAACTTTTTTAATTCATTTTCGTATTTTTTTAATTTTAATTTCTATTTTCATTTCTATTTGTAAGTTCCTATTTTAAAATTTTATTTCAATTTCTACCTTTAATTGTTAGTTCGTTTTCAAATTTTTTCTAAAAAACTTATTTGTTATTTCTTTTCATTTTCAAGTTCGCATTTTTAAATTAATTTTCATTTCATTTTCAAGTTTCATTTTTGAATTTATTTTCTGTTCTTCAATTTTTAATTTTATTTCATTTTCGAGTTATTATTTTTAAATTTAATGTCAATTCCTAATTCATGTATTTATTTTCTAAATTCCAAATTTGTTTCTTTAGTTCTAAGTCATTTCAATTCCAAGTTTAATTATTTAAGTTTACAAGTTATTTTCAATTTTAAGTTTAATTCCTTTTTTATTCACTTCTAATTCAAGTTTTAGTTTTTAACCATTTTTTCCATTTCAATTCATATCCACATGTTTATTTTCTAAATTCCAAATTTATTTCACAAACTCTAAGTTAATTTTAATTTCAAGTTTAATTATTTAAGTTTACAAGTTATTTTCAATTTTAAGTTTAATTCTTTTTTAATTCACTTCTAATTTAAGTTTATATTTAGATTCTAATTTAAAGTTCTCATTTTCAATATTAAGTGTCAATTTCAAGTTATAATCATAATGTAAATAATCAACTTTATTCCCAAATATTTTGTTTATATTACAATCACAAAAATTGTACAATACAAAAAGCCAAAATGCAGCAACAATTCAGCAACATAGCAGCCCCATACAGCCCCCAATCAGCCACCCACAGCAGGTCTGCAGCCACCAACAACCTGCATTTCCTGCTCCACTTCCTCCACAAAAACTCAGATTGGTTCCCTCTCTCAAAACACCCTTCACCTACAAGTTTCACAGTACAAAAAAAATCAGAACAGCTATCAAAAATTACATCCAAAACAGCTATATAAACACCACAATTTCAGCTACAAAACCACACAAAAACAACCCCAAACACTACTGAAAAACACCCAGAAAACACTACAAAATTCAGCCCTAAAACAACACAATTCAGCCCTTAGAACACTACAAATTCAGCTCTACAAACACAACCCAAACAGCTACAAAAACTACAAAAAATTCAGTCAAACATAACCAAAATCAGCCCTGTTTCATACCACAGAATAGCCACCAAAATCACCACAAAAACTCAAACTACAAAAAAATTCAGCAAGCATTCCACAACCAAAAACCACAAAAAAAAAAGAAGAGGAAGAAAGGAGAAAACAAAAGATTCAGCAACAACAAGGAGTAGCCTTACCGTCGTGGATTCGTCACCCCGATAACATTCGGGTCGGTACGTTCCTCTTCTCCTTCATTTCTTTTTAGCATTTGTCCATAGTTTAGTTTTCTTTCTCATCTTTATTTTAAGTCTACATACAAAACAAACTCCATGTTAAAACTCCAAAAATACTTAAAACCATTTTCATTTTTTTTTTTAAATCAACAACAGTACTTGTAAATAAAGAGAACACAGAACCAAATACTGCAAAACTGTCTCACCTCATTCACGATCTTGACTTTGGAATGCTTCCAATCAGTGTTCTCTTCAATAACCCTTTTCAAACCATCTTCAACCTTACAAAAACTCTGCTCATAAACACATCTAAAAACCTTCAGTCAACACCTTAACTGTCACAACAGCAAACCCGAAACCGCCTTACATCCACCATGAGTACAACTTAGAAACCAAAATCCTTTGTTCATAACCGACACAACCTAAAACAATTCTCCAACAAAATCCACCATCAATTACACATCAATATCTCTTAAACCACAAACCGAACCAAACACTATGAGTCAACACAGCACCTTCGAATCGCTAGCCTTCACCTTCTTCAAACTCGAATCACCATCATCATCAGCACAAACCCCCATTTTCATCACTGTCCCATTCCCAGCCATCATTTCAAATCATCACCACTTCAAAAAAACCGCAACCTCCAATCCTCTTAACCACTGCGGCTTAAGCCCTGTCTCAGAAACAAGTAATTGTCTCCCTGAACTGCACCCGGAAAACACTCAGACCTGAAATCAAAACAGAACAAAGAAAAACTCAGAATGAGAAAACCAGAGAAACAAATCCCCACCTCAAAACTGTCTCACCTCATTCACGACCTTTTCTTCTTCAATGACCCTCACCAATACAGCCGCAAAAACCCATCACCAACCTCAGACCAGCCACCGCCAAACCGAGGCTTCAGCTACCGCACCATCATCACCATGTTCGCACCTCATAAACAATAACTCGCTGAACCACCCCTGTTTTCTCCACCTTCAATGAATCCGCCACCCTCTGCTCAAACCTCAAAACCGTGACCGAGAAACAGACCCGAAACCATCGTGCCATTCACCTCCAAATCGCGAACCACAAACAAAAAGACAAAATCTGAAAAAAGAGACGAGGAGAAATCCAAAAACAAAAACCCATACCCTCTCAAATCAAATCGAAACACACAAACCAAGCTCCACAACAAATCTGCCAAACCTGTGAAAACCGTCGAAAACACCTCAAATCTGAAATCTTTCCCAAATCCATCAGCCACCAACCCCAAACCGCCGGCGGCGCCACCACTCAGACACCTTGAAATTAACCCTCAATCTATCATCACCTCTCATAATCTGAAACAGAGTCCATCGCTCACACAAATTCCAAATCGCAAAGCTGAAGGAAATCCGCCTAAACCCTTTTTCATCGCCGCCGTGCAAAATCAAACCGCAAACTGTTAAACCGCAGGAACACAACCACCATCCGAAAATTCCGTGAGGAACCGTCGAGAACTGTGAGTTGCATCGAGCGAGGGAGAGATATGAGAGTACGGAAACAAAACGGAAGAAATCGGATTTTTTTTGTGAGATATGCATTTGAACATAAACGTGGTTGAGGGAGATGACACGGATCGAAAAGTGTTTGGGTGGGTCTGTGGTTTCAACTCACCGTTCCTTTTTTTCTTTAGCTTTTAATATGAGTTTTTTATTTATTTTGTTCTAAATAACACAATTTCTTATTTATTTTGTTTAATTTTAGTAGCTTGTTGGGTTTCTTAAGCCCATCCAGATTTTACTAAACCCACACCTCAGATCCATCGATCCCCCCTCTCCACATATGTTTCTTTCTTCTTCTTTTTTTTGGTGGGCTTAGCCCATGTTTCTACTCACTACACCCACTAAAACCAGCGGATATTCTCCCTTTTTTATTTTATTTTTAGGTAAAATAATTACAAATATTTTCTAATTTTTTTTTTTATTTATTTTATTTATTCAATTGTTTCATTTCATTTTAATTCCACTTTATTTGAGTTATTTATATTTCTCTCTATTGGGGCCGATGATATGACAAAGGTCACGATAAATCGTTTCCGATTAATCGTGACCCATATGAGGCCATGCATTTATTTATTTCTATTTCATGCATTTATTTATTTTTCAATTCATTTATTTTTATTCTATTCCATTTATTTATTTAATCTATTTCTATTTCATAATTTATTTCACTTTACTATTTATTATTTATTTCTCGCGCTTTTACACCATATTAAATTTAATTTTCAAGATAAGAATTCTTTGGTCCAACGCCAAGTGAACTTCACATACACTTCACTCACACACGTAAGTCGGTCGTTTACGATCGCCATCTGCACAGTTCCTTACACTGCACAGCTTTTTTAACTTAAGCAAATTGGCGCACCACGCTTGTTTTCCACCCCCGCATTCTCGATCCATATATCGAGCCATAGCCAGTTACTAAGCCTTTGTCTTTGTATTTCCTGTTTACTTCATTCAATTTATTTTTGCAAGTAGCAACCTATGCCTTAGACTTAGGAGCTTGCAGCCTCATTTGTTTACTTTTTGTTTATGCTTTTCAATCCAAAAGGGAAAGACCTCCTGCAGTTGACTCAATGTCATAGGAAGTTTAGCCATCCCTAGCTACCATTTTGACCTTAGCAATTAGGTCCTTTTTTTCTTTGACCTTAGCAATTAGGTCCCTCATCCTTAGGTCCTTAGCCATTAGGTCCTTAGTGTTTTATTTTACAACTTTTTGTGACTTTCCAAAAGTCACGTGAGTGTTTGCCATAACACTTACCTTCCCCCGCGAACCTTGAGCGTAACCAAGTGTTCGTTAATCCTTAGGAGAACTACGAGTGCTCTGATTCTATACCCGATACGTAGGCATCGATGCGATGTTGTGCGAGCACCATTAGAAATAAAAACCTTAGGTTCCCTTAATTTTAACAAGCAATAAACAACAATAATACAAATATTAACAAGAGGTTCCCGTAGGATACTGCGGATACTTAGGATGCTAACACCTTCCCTAAGTATAATCAACCCCCGAACCTAGTTTCTCCTCATTTAGGGTTTTTACGATCTTTTTCCCTTTTCCCTTTGGATTAAATTAAAGTCGGTGGTGAACATAAAAGTTTTGCGATTCAAGCTCACTTAATAGCTTGGTATCCGATTCTCACCGCAACAGAAAATGGCGACTTCACTGGGGAGATCTATTTTTGAGGGTTAAGCCCACCTTGTATATTTGTATATTTGTTGTTGTATTGCTTGTTATTATTTTGGATTTTTTTGTTGGGTGTTCCATGTGTGGTGAGATAAGTCCTAACCCGGACTTGAGTGCAAAATAAGATAGGACGGTGGTATATTCAAGAAAGCTTGTAGGGAGTTGAGTCCCGACCAAGTTGACTTGAGACACCACCACTCAGCGGAGGCCTCCTCAGATGTAGTTTTGTTGATCGAGTTCAGTCGTGAAAGCATTACTATATTCGACCTGAGAGCCATTAATGCTGAGGACCGTAGAACATTTACCCCCACTTGGCCTTTTTAGGGATGTAGTGCGATGACTATGAGGGTGCAAATCCGAAATAGTTGATACGCGATACTTCACTCGGATGAGACTCTCTTGAGAATATTACTGATTACCAAGTTGAGTTGGGAAGTCGGTAATATCCGAAAGATGGGACAATGATTCTGGGAACTTTTAGAACCCGTTGTACAGGTACAAATAAACTCATAGTACATACCTTTTGGGAGGGTTGAACCTTCGACCTCATGCAAGCTTTGAACCTAATCCTTGTTTGTGTTTGTTGCATTCACGCATCATGAAGCATCATTTTTACCAATTTATTCAAGGAACTCAGAAACTCTATCTTTGCAAATATCATAGGTATCATCATGGACTTTGGAAGAAGATAGACTGTCAAGTACACATTCAAAACTCCCAAACTCGAAGACCTAAGGAAATTAAGAGATTTGGTTTTGGATCAAGAAGCCTTCATGGATAAGCATAGGAGACTTTTAGCCTTACTTAAGACTGAGTGGGACGGAAGGTTGCTCTCTGTAATGCTCCAGTTTTATGATCCTCTCTACCATTGTTTTACGTTCCCTGATTACCAACTGGCGCCTACTTTGGAAGAGTATTCATTTCTGGTGGGATCACGTGTTAAGGATGAGTTTCCATTCCCCGTTCTAGAGAAGGACCCTGAAGAAGCGGAGATTGCAAAGGCGACATATTTGAGTGTTCCTGAGGTTAAGGCAAATATGACCTATAAAGGAAAGATTTTTGGATTCCCTACAAAGTTTCTGATAGAAAAGGCCAAGAATTTTGTTAGTGTGAAGGATATGAAAGCTTTTGAGGCGACCTTTATTCTGCTAATATATGGAGTGTTACTTTTCCCATGTTTTGAAGACTTTGTCGACCTGAACGCCATCAAGATCTTTCTGAAGAAGAACCCGGTCCCTACTTTGCTCGGAGACACTTACCATTCCATCCATCTGAGGAATCACCATAAGGGAGGGATGATTACTTGTTGTGCATCATTGTTGTACGAGTGGTTTATTTCGCACTTGCCTAAGTCAGCTTCATTTTGGAATCTTAAGGATGGTTTGTGGTGGTCACAAAGGATCATGTCTCTTACCCACTCCGACATTAGTTGGTACAATCGTGTTTATGATGGAGCATTGATTATTGATAGCTGTGGTGATTTTTCTAATGTGCCTCTTCTTGGCACTAAGGGAGGAATCAGCTATAATCCAGTTTTGGCTCGCCGCCAACTCGGATATCCGTTGAAGGACAAACCTAAGAGTGTTGAAGTGGAAGGAATTTTCTTTAAGGATGACGAAGAACCAGAGCTCAAGAAACAGATTGTGCAAGCTTGGAAGTACATCCATAGGAAGGGGAGGAGTAGCTTGGGAAAGCCGAATTGTGTTTCTATGGAACCCTATCTCCAATGGGTACGAGATAGGGCAATCAGTCTGAAGATGCCTTACCCTCGCCAGGACCCTATGACCTTCAAGAAACCCATTCTAATCTTTATGGATGATGCAGAGAAGCTGAAGATTGATTTGGAGAAAGAGATTCGAGAGAAGAATGCATGGAAGAATCGTCATCAGATCATCAGTAGTGAGAATGAGGAACTTAGAAGACAGCTGAAGATGAAGGAAGAAGAAGCGCTCTCCAACAAGAAAAGGAAAGCGCAAGAGGATTTATTTTCCTCCAGCACTCAAGGGGACAATTCTTGGAAGTCGATCGTGGATCAACTTATGCTTGAAAGGGCTCAGATGAAGGTACACATCGAGAAGCTCAACTTGAGGCTTTTAGGAGAATCTCCTTAGGACTTTGTCTTTGTCTTTATTAAGCTTTGTTTGGGATTTTTGAAAGTGTACTCAAGACTTTGTATCACTTTTTGAATTTAATGAAGTCATGTCCTTTGATTATTATGTTTTCCTTGGTATTTGCAAATTGTTTCTTAAGTTCCTTGAATAAAATTTATTTTCGCATTGCATTCATACATTTGGCATTTCATTTGCATTTTTTTCATATAAAACTCATTCCCGTCATCTGCTCTCAATTCAGCTTTCACACTGAGGCTCTCACGCAAATACTACACTCGAGCTCAAGCCAGAAAGAGGATGGCTGAAAGAGACCTAGAGATGGACAGCGTTAACGAAGAGCTTTCTGATATTCGTGGAGATATGGGTCAGATGATGGAAATGTTGCAAGTCATTCGAGCGAAGTTGGATACCCAGCAGACTGTGGTGTCAGAAATTGTCACTGCAACGACTGAAATTGTCACTGCGACGACCGAGCCTACGTCATCAGTCACTACCCCTGTGACCTGGTCTCCTTTTGGGTTTCCTCCTGGATTTTTCCCTCCTTCTCAAGGTTTTGCTTCTCAGAGTGTTATTCCCTCTTCTTCAGGATTTGCTGCTCAGGGTTTTTTCCCTCCTTCTCAAGGTTTTGCTGCTCAAAGTTTTATTCCTTCCTCCCAAGGATTTGCTGCTCAGGGTTTTATTCCTTCTTCCCAAGGATTTGCTGCTCAGGGTTTTATTCCTTCCTCCCAAGATTTTGCTGCTCAGGGTTTTATTCCTTCTTCCCAAGGATTTGCCGCTCAGGGTTTATTCCCCCCGTCCCAAGGTCTAGATTCTCAAAGTTTTGCACCTCCTTCTCAAGGCATGGTATTTCCTTCCCAAGGTTTTGTGCCTCCTCCTCATGTATTTGCTGCTCAACAGACTGTTCCTATGACTAATGAAGAGAATCATGCAGTTGCTAATTTTACACAAGACATTGTGCACACCCGTGCTCAACCGTACTTCAATGACCATCAGGGGTATGAAGCGCCAGATATGTCTGAAAACGGAGATGAGAAACATGTGAAGATGCAAGAGAATCTTGATACACTTGAAAAAAGGTTAAGAGCGATTGAAGGTGACCAGATCTTTGGAGCTGCTGCCAGAGAGATGTGTCTGGTGTCTGGATTGGTAATACCTCCAAAGTTCAAGATACCCACTTTTGATATGTATGAGGGTGCAACTTGTCCTAAGAACCATCTTTTGATGTACTATCGAAGAATGGCTGCGCAGGTGGACAATGATAAGTTAATGATCCACTGCTTTCAAGACAGTCTGAAGGGAATCTCCTCTAAATGGTATCTGACGCTTGACCAGTCGAAGATTCGCAGTTTCCAAGACTTGGCAGATGCTTTCATCCAGCAATACAAATACAACATGGACCTTGCTCCCGATAGGAGGCAATTGCTAAGCATGTCCCAGAAAGAGTCTGAATCCTTTAAAGAGTATGCTCAGAGGTGGAGAGGGTCCGCTTCTCAAGTAGAGCCCCCATTGACTGAAAAAGAATTAGCTGACTGGTTTGTTGACACTGTGCGACCAGAATTCTATGAGAGAATGGTGGGGAGCATAACCGCTAGTTTCTCTGATTTAGTGGCTGTGGGAATCAAGGTAGAACTCGGTTTGAAAAGTGGAAAGATGAGTGGTGCATCTGGCAGTTCCAGCAATGGTAGTGGAAATATTGGCAAGAAATTTACCAGTAATTTCCACAAGAAGAAGGAAGGTGAGACGAATGCCATAATGACAAGTCAAAGAAGAAATCCGCTTTGGCAGAGACCTCCACCTATGGCTCAACGGCAGTATGCTCATCAACAACAGTATGCCCAACATCCTTATGTAGCGGCGGTTCAACCGTCATTTAATCCACAAGTCCAGATGTATCGGCCAACTCAAGCAGTACCGATGTATCAACAAGCGGCTCCAATGATTCAACCTTATCAACCAATACTCAACAATCCAGGCTATCAACAAGCGCCCAATGCTTCAGCCTACCAGCAGGGGACTCCAGCTCCTCATCCAAATCCCAATTTTCAGAATAGAAGACCAGGTGGAAGGCCTCCTAATCCTCGAATCCCTATAACTTATACTGAGTTATATCCTTCACTGCTGAAGAAGGGTTTGGTTACTCCAAGGCCTTTGGGTCCTCCACCAAATCCGCTTCCACCAAATTACAACCCAAATGCCCACTGTTTATTCCATGAAGGTGCCCCGGGGCACGATTTGGAGGGTTGTTATGCTTTGAAGTACATCGTGAAAGATTTGATGGAGAAGAACATTCTGTCATTTGGGAATACTGGTCCGAATGTCAAAGATAATCCTTTACCCAAGCATGGGTCCATAAATGCTATTGTTGAAGAGTCTGAAGAAGGTTTGATTTTCAAAGCCACGGAGATCAAGACCCCGCTTCGAGACTTCCATGCAAAATTAGTGGGGGCAGGTATTCTGAAGAGCTGTCACGAGAATTGTGAAGGTTGTGTTGATAGTCCAAGGGGATGTGAACTGATCTTAAAAGATGTTCAAGATTTGATTGATGAAGGTGTCTTACAAGTGAGCAGTCATACGAAGAGGAATGAATTGGCAGTGATTGAACCCATTTTCAACTTGCCGGAATCTGATTCTACCTGGGTGCCAGTGTTCAACCTGCCTGAATCTTCAGGAGTTCAACCTATCTTCAATACTCCAGAATCTGTGGTGCCAATTTTCAATATACCTGAGCCAAGATTTGAACAAAGGAGTAACCCTTTCCTTTATGAAGACACTAAAGCAGTTCCATGGAAGTATGATACAGGGAAAGTTCATCAGAAGATTGATAAAGCTAGTCGCCAGGAAGGTTCAAAAGTTGCAAGTGCTGACATAGCGGGTGCAGGTCGTCTGACTCGCAGTGGCTGTGTTTATACCCAGCAAGCCAATACGGCTCCGCCTAAAGAAGTCATTCCAGCTGTTGTCAACAAAGATAAAGAGGTAGTCTTGGGAGAAGAGGATGCAGAATTTCTCCGAATCATTAAGAAGAGTGATTATAAGGTTATTGATCAGCTACATCAAACGCCTTCCAAAATATCTATCCTATCACTTCTTATGCATTCTCCGGCTCATCGAAGTGCGCTTCAGAAGTTGCTAGCTCAAGCACATGTTACACATGATATAACAGTGAATCAGTTTGATGGAGTCATTGCCAATATCACTGCATGTAACAACCTCAGTTTCAGTATGGAGGATCTTCCAAAGGAGGGCTTGGACCACAACCGTGCTCTCCACATATCAGTGAAATGTCAAGAGGATACTTTAGCAAGAGTTCTAGTGGATACAGGATCTTCATTGAATGTTTTGCCGAAAAGAACACTGGCTAAGTTATCTTATCAAGGGGCAGAGATGAGGCCCAGTGCACTGATTGTAAAAGCTTTTGATGGGTCAAGAAGGACTGTTATTGGAGAAGTAGACTTACCGATCTTGATTGGGCCGCAGGTGTTCAAAATCACTTTCCAGGTTATGGACATCAATCATAATTACAGTTGCTTGCTCGGAAGACCTTGGATCCATGCTGCTGGGGCAGTCACTTCTACCCTACATCAAAAGATGAAGTTTGTGGTCGATAACAAGCTGGTAACCGTATCTGGGGAAGAAGATCTCATGGTTAGAAACCTTTCATCCTTTAGCTATATTGAGGCTGATGAAGATGCTTTGGAAACTTCTTTCCAAGCTCTTGAGATAGCCAATGCTGTCCTTCTGGAAGT
The DNA here is from genome assembly GCA_963966055.1 of Lathyrus aphaca. Lineage (NCBI taxonomy): Eukaryota > Viridiplantae > Streptophyta > Magnoliopsida > Fabales > Fabaceae > Lathyrus > Lathyrus aphaca. Next base: position 506,355,684 of record OZ014522.1, on the reverse strand, counting down.
AGAGGAACCAAAAGGGAAGGGTATCCCATCTTTTGCATCGCTGAAGAGTACCATTTCCACCATTGAAGAAAGAAGCTATGAAGGTTGGGGTGATGTCATCGAAGTCAAGCAGAAGCTAGATCGTTGCGGGTTGGGTTACAAACCAACTCATGTGAAGGAAGGAGCGTCAACCTCCGTTAAAGGACGTCTGAAGACCATTCAAGAGGTGTTTTCCAGTGCTGGTTATCAGGTCAATGCAATTGATGGAGTTTCTGAAGATGAAGATGTGAATCATCTGGTGTATCAGTGTGAAGAAGCCTTGGACAATTGGGAGGCAGTCGAGATCCCAGAGTTTTTTCCATTGTCAAAGTAATTTGTTGTTCTTTCAATGTTTTCAAAGTTCCCTAGCTCTGCCCAAGGCTATGGGAGTATTTTGTAGGGCCCCTTCTCATTTTTAAAGTTATTATCAATGAAGGCATTTTGTTAAGCTCTTATTTTGATCATTTACTGTTTTTCTCTCTTTTCACTTTTAAAAGAAAATGGCAATCTTTCAAAACCAATAAAAAAGCTTTTTTCTCTTGCATTTCTCTATCTTCCACTTTTAATAAAAGCAAATAATTATCATATGCAGAATAAGCGAAAACCCTGTTGAATCCAATGACTCTACATTCTCTCCTAACTTTGATTCGCCCATCTACCAAGCGGAAGATGAAAGTGAGGAAGATTGTGACATTCCCGAAGAACTGGCAAGATTAGTTGAGTACGAGCACGCAGATCTTCAGCCACATAAGGAGCAGGTTGAGACCATCAACCTTGGCACTGATGAAGATGAGAAGGAAGTCAAGATTGGTACAACACTTGGGGCAGACATCAGAGAAAGATTGGTCAAGCTTCTCAGAGAGTATGTAGATGTGTTTGCATGGTCGTATCAAGATATGCCCGGGTTAGACACAGACATAGTGGTCCACAAGTTACCTCTTCGACCAGATTGTCCTCTTGTAAAGCAAAAGCTTCGAAGAACAAGACCAGACATGGCTTTGAAGATTCGAGAAGAGGTCAAAAGGCAGTTTGATGCGGGATTCCTCGCAGTTGCAAAGTACCCTGAGTGGGTAGCTAATATTGTGCCAGTCCCCAAAAAGGATGGCAAAGTCAGAATGTGTGTGGACTATAGGGATTTGAACAAAGTCAGTCCGAAGGACGATTTCCCTCTCCCGCATATTGATACTTTGGTTGACAACACTGCTAAATTTGCTGTTTTCTCCTTCATGGATGGGTTTTCAGGATACAACCAGATCAAGATGGATCCTGACGATATGGAAAAGACTACATTCATCACACCATGGGGCACTTATTGTTACAAGGTTATGCCATTCGGCCTCAGAAATGCAGGAGCCACTTATCAGAGGGCAATGGTCACCCTTTTCCATGATATGATGCATAAAGAGATAGAAGTTTATGTGGATGATATGATTGCCAAATCACAGAGTGAGGAGGATCATTTGAATCATCTCTTGAAGTTATTTGAGCGCCTCAGAAAGTTCCAACTGCGTCTGAATCCAGCTAAGTGTACTTTTGGTGTCCGATCAGGAAAGTTACTTGGTTTTATTGTTAGTCAGCAAGGAATTGAAGTAGATCCAGATAAGGTCAGAGCAATTCAAGAGATGCCAGCTCCCAAGACAGAAAAGCAAGTCAGAGGCTTCCTCGGAAGATTGAACTACATCTCCAGATTCATTTCCAACATGACTGCTACTTGTGAGCCTCTATTCAAGTTACTCCGGAAGAATCAAGCAATTGAGTGGAGTCCTGATTGTCAACTGGATTTTGAGAAGATTAAGGTTTATCTGCAGGAACCTCCTATCTTGATCCCACCTACTCCGGGGAAGCCTCTTTTCATGTATCTGACTGTGCTCGAGGGATCTATGGGTTGCGTATTGGGCCAACAGGACGAAACTGGTCGTAAGGAGCATGCCATTTATTACTTAAGCAAGAAGTTCACAGACTGTGAAAGCAGATATTCGCTTTTAGAGAAAACTTGCTGTGCCTTGGCATGGGCGGCCAGACGCCTCAGGCAGTACATGATTTGTCACACTACTTTGTTGATCTCGAAAATGGATCCAATAAAGTACATCTTTGAGAAGCCTGCTTTGACTGGGAGACTCGCCCGTTGGCACATGTTGTTATCCGAATACGACATCCAACATGTAACCCAGAAGTCTATCAAGGGCAGTGTTTTGTCTGAATACCTTGCTGATCATCCTGTCGAAGATTATGAACCTTTGAAATTCGATTTCCCAGACGAGGACATCATGTTGATAAAGGACTATGAAGTTCCAGGTCCAGATGAAGGTCCCGAGCCAGGTTCTCGTTGGAAGATGATGTTTGATGGTTCCTCTAACTACATGGGGCATGGTGTAGGAGTGGTTTTGATGAATCCTGATGGTGGGTATACTCCTTTCACAGCCAGATTATGTTTCGAATGTACAAACAACATTGCTGAGTATGAAGCGTGTGTTTTGGGTATCGAAGCTGCAATCGATACTAGGATCAAGATCCTTGATGTATATGGAGACTCAGCTTTAGTAATTTACCAAGTCAAAGGTGAATGGGAGACCCGTGATGAGAAGTTGGTCCCATACCGTGCCCACATTGTGGAATTGATCAAATACTTTGATGAAGTTACTTTTCATCACGTTCCAAGGGCAGAAAATCAAATTGCAGATGCTTTGGCTATGTTGGCCTCTATGTTTCAAGTCAGATTTCTTAATGAAGCTCCACTCATTACAATCGAGCGAAGAACTGCACCAACCTACTGTCTACTGGTCGAAGAAGAAACTGATGAGAAACCATGGTTCTACGACATCAAGAACTACTTGCAAAATCAGGAGTACCCAGCAGATGCAACAACTCTGGACAAGAAGACTTTAAGAAGATTGGCGTCCAAATTCTTCCTCAGCAACAATGTGCTTTACAAGAGAAATCATGATATGGTTCTGCTCAGATGTGTGGACAAGCGCGAAGCAGACCTATTGATCAGGGAAATCCATGAAGGATCATTTGGAACACATGCCAATGGACATGCCATGTCCAGGAAGATTTTGAGAGCTGGATATTTCTGGTTGACCATGGAATCAGATTGTTTCAAATATGCCAGGAAGTGTCATAAATGCCAGATTTATGCCGACAAGGTGCACGTACCTCCAACACTTTTGAATGTTCTGTCATCGCCTTGGCCTTTCTCAATGTGGGGCATTGACATGATAGGGGCAATTGAGCCTAAAGCTTCCAATGGTCATCGGTTTATCTTGGTCGCAATTGATTACTTCACCAAATGGGTAGAAGCAGCTTCCTACGCCAATGTGATAAAGCAAGTGGTTGTCCGTTTCATCAAGAACCAAATTATCTGCCGCTATGGGATCCCAAGCCGAATCATAACAGATAATGGGACCAATTTGAACAACAAAAAGATGAAAGAGTTGTGTGAGACATTCAAGATCGAACATCATAACTCTTCTCCGTATCGTCCGAAGATGAATGGAGCTGTTGAAGCTGCAAACAAGAACATCAAAAAGATTCTGCAGAAGATGGTAAAAACTTACAAAGAATGGCACGAGATGTTACCGTATGCTTTACACGGATTCAGAACGTCAGTCCGCACTTCAACAGGGGCAACCCCTTTCTCTCTGGTGTATGGGATGGATGCAGTTCTCCCTATTGAAGTAGAGATACCATCTTTGAGAATCTTAATGGAAACCAAACTGGAGGAAGCTGAGTGGGTCCAGAGCAGGTTTGACCAACTGAACCTCATTGATGAGAAGAGAATGACCGCCATGTGCCATGGCCAGTTGTACCAAAAGCGCATCAAGAGAGCATTTGACAAGAAAGTCCGTCTCCGAGAATTCAAAGAAGGAGATCTTGTACTCAAGAAAATCTTGCCAGTCCATAAAGACATGCGTGGAAAATGGAGTCCTAACTATGAAGGCCCATATGTTGTGAAGGTGGCATTCTCCGGAGGTTCCTTAATCCTTACAACTATGGATGGTGAACAGCTGAAACACCCGGTGAATTCTGATGCAGTCAAAAAATATTATGCCTAAATAACCCGATAGGTCGAAAACCAGAAATGGCGACCTAGGCAAAAATGGGTATCCCGGTGGATCAAAACCTATGAAGGAGATCCAGGCAAAAGTTAGGGATAAAAATGAAAAAATAAGAGCTCGCTAAGTTGAAAACCCGAAAGGGCGGCTTAGGCAAAAAAGAGCGTCCCGGTGGATTGAAAACCCGAAAGGGCGATCCAGGCAAAAGTTAGGGACAAAGGCATTTGACTGTGTCAGATGGTGTTTACCATTACTGAAGAATCATAATGAAAGATCGATCCATTTGCTCTTGTCAGAAGCAAGATGTCGGGCAGTCTTAGTTATTAGGGATTGTAGTGGTCGTTGGATTCAATGTAGCCCTTTCCCCATTGCCATTTTCAAATTGTAATTTCCCATGGAGTTTTTGCCATTGGCAAGCTACCATTCTTGAATAAAATACAAACTTTGCCTATGAATTTTTTTTTTTTTTTTTTTTTTTTTGTTCAGCTTCTTATTTTCTTTTGTTATGCAAAATGCCATCACTTGATTACAATTTAACTCTGAAAATGACAAGTTTTTTAAAGGAAATGTTTTTGAAAACATATTGAAAAACTTTCAAGTTTCTTTGACTTTGGGAAAATTGGAAAAAACTTCTGCTTCCCCAAGAAGTCCTGGTTTGCAACAACACTTTTATACTATTGTTACAGAAATCCCCATCGAAGATCAAAACTGATAACACTCTTGGATGGATCCTTGGACCAAGCATGATTTCCAAGTTCGAAGACATCTCCCCAATGTTTTTCATGTTGCTCATTTGAGTATTAGTGTTGAGAGCCTACTCCTCTTTGAGTCTTGTCAGAACTCTTTGTCTCTTTTGAGTCAACATTTGCATATCATGATCATTCGCATCATGCTCAATCATGCGCATTTGACATTAGCATTTGTCTTTCCCCAGTTGGCGTCTGTCTAACTCCAAGTCCAGATATCATTAGTGTTCAATTTGAGAATTCATTGTTGTTGGTACCCGAAGTTTGGTTTACCAATGTTTTTGTCCCCAGTAATTGCTAGTGTCCCCCGTGGAATTCTAATTGTGGTTAGTATTTGTCTTTATGACCACCAATATCTCCTTGAAGTCCAATTGTCATTGGCACAAGTCTGTTAAGCAGGTCCTGAAACCTTTTGCTTAAAATCCAAGTCCATTTGATTTTGGCACATACCTGTGCCTTTCTCCTGATGGTTCCTGAAGGAATTTCCAGTGGTCGGGTGTTTTATCTTATTTGGAAACTCTAGCATATTTTGTTGTTACTTCTTTGCGTTAGCCGGTCTCTTAGAGCCGTTGATCTATCTTTGGGTGATCTGCATTCTATCCCCAATGCTAGCTGGTCGCATGGAGCCGCTACTAAATCATTGTGATTTCCTTCCTTATCCTTGGTGTCGGCAGTTACATTTGAACCTGCTATTTTACCATTTTGAATACTTTGACTACTTTGTCTGTATCATTCTTAGTGTCAACCGGTTTTTTAACTTGTTGCGCATTCACTTTGAGTGTATCTTGGCTTTCTTTTAGTGTCACTAGGTTTCGAACCTATTGTACATTCCCTTCGAGTATTTTTTGTTGTTATTCATGGTGTCAGTTGGTCGCATCGAGCCGCTGCGCATTCACCTTGAATAAGCTTGTTGTCATTCTCAGTGACAGTTGGTCGCATCGAGCTACTGTGCATTCACTTTGAATGAATATTTTTGTTGATTATTCTTAGTGTCAGTTGGTCGCATCGAGCCGCTGCGCATTCACTTTGAATATCGTGTCATTTCTATTTTTAGTATCAGTGGTCGCATCGAGCCGCTGCACTTTCCCTTTGAATGTTTATTTTGTTGTATTCTTAGTGTCAGTTGGTCGCATCGAGCCGCTGCGCATTCACTTTGAATATGTTGCATTTTACTTCTCAAAGTCTTTTGGTCGCATAGAGCCATTGTTCTACCACTTCGATTTATTTCCTTGTCTTATTTGTATGCTTGGTGTCAGTTGGTCGCATTGAGCCACTGCGCATTCTTTTCGAATGTTTATTTTGTTGTATTCTTAGTGTCAGTTGGTCGCATCGAGCCGCTGCGCATTCACTTCGAATATGTTGCTGCTTTTATTTCTCAAAGTCAATTTGGTCGCATAGAGCCATTGACCTACCATTTCGATTTATTTCTTTGTCTTGTTGTACTCTTGGTGTCAGTTGGTCGCATCGAGCCGCTGCGCATTCATTTTGAATATGTTGTTGTTTCCTTTTATTTCTCAAAGTCAATTTGGTCGCATAGAGCCATTGGTCAACCATTTCGATCTATTTCCTTGCTTTATTTGTATTCTTGGTGTTAGTTGGTCGCATCGAGCCACTGTGCAGTCACTCTGGATTTTATTTTGTCTGTGTTCGTTGATCCAACACTTTGGATTTCCTTTTGTTCCCGTCTTTTGTTATTCTTAGTGTCAACAGTTACACTTGAACCTGTTGATCTATCACTTTGAATATGTCCCATTTTTGTTTATTTATCCCCAGTGTCTGTCGTCCCCAGTGTATGTCATCCCCAGTGATTCTCGGCTTGTGGTCGTCGACATTCTCATTCTTGTCATTCATACCATAATCATCATTCATTGCATAAGATTTGCAGAATTAGATAGATTTGTAGTCCAGCATAACATTGCATTTAGGGGCAAAATTTCCGGTTATTTCTGTATTTAAATACCTTTCACCCGGATCGCCTGAGTGTCCTTCGTCATTCACGCCATCTGGTAAAGTTATTTAAATAGGGGCAACTGTCACACCCCAAATTTTACCCCTAACTGCTCGCATCATACATTCATCGCATTTAGCGGGGATTTTTCCCGATTTTATTTTCTGTTACTTTCTTCTCATTTTCTAGTTATTTATAATTTTTAATTCTTAATTTCTTTTCACCTATAAGCTTCCATTTTAATTTAATTTCTTTTTCTTATTTATAACTTTTTTAATTCATTTTCGTATTTTTTTAATTTTAATTTCTATTTTCATTTCTATTTGTAAGTTCCTATTTTAAAATTTTATTTCAATTTCTACCTTTAATTGTTAGTTCGTTTTCAAATTTTTTCTAAAAAACTTATTTGTTATTTCTTTTCATTTTCAAGTTCGCATTTTTAAATTAATTTTCATTTCATTTTCAAGTTTCATTTTTGAATTTATTTTCTGTTCTTCAATTTTTAATTTTATTTCATTTTCGAGTTATTATTTTTAAATTTAATGTCAATTCCTAATTCATGTATTTATTTTCTAAATTCCAAATTTGTTTCTTTAGTTCTAAGTCATTTCAATTCCAAGTTTAATTATTTAAGTTTACAAGTTATTTTCAATTTTAAGTTTAATTCCTTTTTTATTCACTTCTAATTCAAGTTTTAGTTTTTAACCATTTTTTCCATTTCAATTCATATCCACATGTTTATTTTCTAAATTCCAAATTTATTTCACAAACTCTAAGTTAATTTTAATTTCAAGTTTAATTATTTAAGTTTACAAGTTATTTTCAATTTTAAGTTTAATTCTTTTTTAATTCACTTCTAATTTAAGTTTATATTTAGATTCTAATTTAAAGTTCTCATTTTCAATATTAAGTGTCAATTTCAAGTTATAATCATAATGTAAATAATCAACTTTATTCCCAAATATTTTGTTTATATTACAATCACAAAAATTGTACAATACAAAAAGCCAAAATGCAGCAACAATTCAGCAACATAGCAGCCCCATACAGCCCCCAATCAGCCACCCACAGCAAGTCTGCAGCCACCAACAACCTGCATTTCCTGCTCCACTTCCTCCACAAAAACTCAGATTGGTTCCCTCTCTCAAAACACCCTTCACCTACAAGTTTCACAGTACAAAAAAAATCAGAACAACTATCAAAAATTACATCCAAAACAGCTATATAAACACCACAATTTCAGCTACAAAACCACACAAAAACAGCCCCAAACACTACTGAAAAACACCCAGAAAACACTACAAAATTCAGCCCTAAAACAACACAATTCAGCCCTTAGAACACTACAAATTCAGCTCTACAAACACAACCCAAACAGCTACAAAAACTACAAAAAATTCAGTCAAACATAACCAAAATCAGCCCTGTTTCATACCACAGAATAGCCACCAAAATCACCACAAAAACTCAAACTACAAAAAAATTCAGCAAGCATTCCACAACCAAAAACCACAAAAAAAAAAAAGAAGAGGAAGAAAGGAGAAAACAAAAGATTCAGCAACAACAAGGAGTAGCCTTACCGTCGTGGATTCGTCACCCCGATAACATTCGGGTCGGTACGTTCCTCTTCTCCTTCATTTCTTTTTAGCATTTGTCCATAGTTTAGTTTTCTTTCTCATCTTTATTTTAAGTCTGCATACAAAACAAACTCCATGTTAAAACTCCAAAAATACTTAAAACCATTTTCATTTTTTTTTAAATCAACAACAGTACTTGTAAATAAAGAGAACACAGAACCAAATACTGCAAAACTGTCTCACCTCATTCACGATCTTGACTTTGGAATGCTTCCAATCAGTGTTATCTTCAATAACCCTTTTCAAACCATCTTCAACCTTACAAAAACTCTGCTCATAAACACATCTAAAAACCTTCAGTCAACACCTTAACTGTCACAACAGCAAACCCGAAACCGCCTTACATCCACCGTGAGTACAACTTAGAAACCAAAATCCTTTGTTCATAACCGACACAACCTAAAACAATTCTCCAACAAAACCCACCATCAATTACACATCAATATCTCTTAAACCACAAACCGAACCAAACACTATGAGTCAACACAGCACCTTCGAATCGCTAGCCTTCACCTTCTTCAAACTCGAATCACCATCATCATCAGCACAAACCCCCATTTTCATCACTGTCCCATTCCCAGCCATCATTTCAAATCATCACCACTTCAAAAAAACCGCAACCTCCAATCCTCTTAACCACTGCGGCTTAAGCCCTGTCTCAGAAACAAGTAATTGTCTCCCTGAACTGCACCCGGAAAACACTCAGACCTGAAATCAAAACAGAACAAAGAAAAACTCAGAATGAGAAAACCAGAGAAACAAATCCCCACCTCAAAACTATCTCACCTCATTCACGACCTTTTCTTCTTCAATGACCCTCACCAATACAGCCGCAAAAACCCATCACCAACCTCAGACCAGCCACCGCCAAACCGAGGCTTCAGCTACCGCACCATCATCACCATGTTCGCACCTCATAAACAATAACTCGCTGAACCACCCCTGTTTTCTCCACCTTCAATGAATCCGCCACCCTCTGCTCAAACCTCAAAACCGTGACCGAGAAACAGACCCGAAACCATCGTGCCATTCACCTCCAAATCGCGAACCACAAACAGAAAGACAAAATCTGAAAAAAGAGACGAGGAGAAATCCAAAAACAAAAACCCATACCCTCTCAAATCAAATCGAAACACACAAACCAAGCTCCACAACAAATCTGCCAAACCTGTGAAAACCGTCGAAAACACCTCAAATCTGAAATCTTTCCCAAATCCATCAGCCACCAACCCCAAACCGCCGGCGGCGCCACCACTCAGACACCTTGAAATTAACCCTCAATCTATCATCACCTCTCATAATCTGAAACAGAGTCCATCGCTCACACAAATTCCAAATCGCAAAGCTGAAGGAAATCCGCCTAAACCCTTTCTCATCGCCGCCGTGCAAAATCAAACCGCAAACTGTTAAACCGCAGGAACACAACCACCATCCGAAAATTCCGTGAGGAACCGTCGAGAACTGTGAGTTGCATCGAGCGAGGGAGAGATATGAGAGTACGGAAACAAAACGGAAGAAATCGGATTTTTTTTTGTGAGATATGCATTTGAACATAAACGTGGTTGAGGGAGATGACACGGATCGAAAAGTGTTTGGGTGGGTCTGTGGTTTCAACTCACCGTTCCTTTTTTTCTTTAGCTTTTAATATGAGTTTTTTATTTATTTTGTTCTAAATAACACAATTTCTTATTTATTTTGTTTAATTTTAGTAGCTTGTTGGGTTTCTTAAGCCCATCCAGATTTTACTAAACCCACACCTCAGATCCATCGATCCCCCCCTCTCCACATATGTTTCTTTCTTCTTCTTTTTTTTGGTGGGCTTAGCCCATGTTTCTACTCACTACACCCACTAAAACCAGCGGATATTCTCCCTTTTTTATTTTATTTTTAGGTAAAATAATTACAAATATTTTCTAATTTTTTTATTTATTTATTTTATTTATTCAATTGTTTCATTTCATTTTAATTCCACTTTATTTGAGTTATTTATATTTCTCTCTATTGGGGCCGATGATATGACAAAGGTCACGATAAATCGTTTCCGATTAATCGTGACCCATATGAGGCCATGCATTTATTTATTTCTATTTCATGCATTTATTTATTTTTCAATTCATTTATTTTTATTCTATTCCATTTATTTATTTAATCTATTTCTATTTCATAATTTATTTCACTTTACTATTTATTATTTATTTCTCGCGCTTTTACACCATATTAAATTTAATTTTCAAGATAAGAATTCTTTGGTCCAACGCCAAGTGAACTTCACATACACTTCACTCACACACGTAAGTCGGTCGTTTACGATCGCCATCTGCACAGTTCCTTACACTGCACAGCTTTTTTAACTTAAGCAAATTGGCGCACCACGCTTGTTTTCCACCCCCGCATTCTCGATCCATATATCGAGCCATAGCCAGTTACTAAGCCTTTGTCTTTGTATTTCCTGTTTACTTCATTCAATTTATTTTTGCAAGTAGCAACCTATGCCTTAGACTTAGGAGCTTGCAGCCTCATTTGTTTACTTTTTGTTTATGCTTTTCAATCCAAAAGGGAAAGACCTCCTGCAGTTGACTCAATGTCATAGGAAGTTTAGCCATCCCTAGCTACCATTTTGACCTTAGCAATTAGGTCCTTTTTTTCTTTGACCTTAGCAATTAGGTCCCTCATCCTTAGGTCCTTAGCCATTAGGTCCTTAGTGTTTTATTTTACAACTTTTTGTGACTTTCCAAAAGTCACGTGAGTGTTTGCCATAACACTTACCTTCCCCCGCGAACCTTGAGCGTAACCAAGTGTTCGTTAATCCTTAGGAGAACTACGAGTGCTCTGATTCTATACCCGATACGTAGGCATCGATGCGATGTTGTGCGAGCACCATTAGAAATAAAAACCTTAGGTTCCCTTAATTTTAACAAGCAATAAACAACAATAATACAAATATTAACAAGAGGTTCCCGTAGGATACTGCGGATACTTAGGATGCTAACACCTTCCCTAAGTATAATCAACCCCCGAACCTAGTTTCTCCTCATTTAGGGTTTTTACGATCTTTTTCCCTTTTCCCTTTGGATTAAATTAAAGTCGGTGGTGAACATAAAAGTTTTGCGATTCAAGCTCACTTAATAGCTTGGTATCCGATTCTCACCGCAACAATTTACCATGCTGAGCCCAGTGAAGACGCTGGAGTGGCTGAAAGACTTGATGATTTCCAGGGACGCTTTGTTGAGATACAGAGGGAGATGAGAGCCTTAAAGCATAAGGTTTTGTTCGGAAAAGATGCCTATGATCTTTGTCTGGTCCCTAATGTTAAAGTTCCGTACAAATTCAAGCTGCCTGAGTTTGCGAAGTACAAAGGCAACACTTGTCCGTTGAGCCATTTGACTATGTATGCCAGAAAGATGTCTGCTCAGACAGATAATGATAAGCTGCTGATTCACTATTTCCAGGACAGTTTGACCGGTGCACCCATGAGGTGGTATATGAGTCTGGATAATAGCCAAATCAAGACCTTCAATGATTTGGGAGAAGCTTTTGTGAGGCAGTACAAGTATAACATTGATATGGCTCCAGATAGAGATCAACTTCGTGCTATGTCCCAAAAGGACAAGGAGACTTTTAAAGAATATGCGCAGAGATGGCGCGAGCTGGCAGCCCAGATTGTCCCTCCGCTGGAAGAAAAAGAAATGACGAAGATCTTCTTGAAGACTTTGGGTTCTTTTTATTATGAGAGGATGATAGCAAGCGCTCCTTCTGATTTCACTGAAATGGTGAGTATGGGGATGCGTTTAGAAGAAGGTGTCCGTGAGGGACGGTTAAGTCAAGAGAATAGCAATGGCTCAAGCTCTAGAAGGTTCAACTTTGGAAAAAAGAAAGAAAATGAAACTAATGCAGTATCCCGTGAAAGTTATAGAAGACCTCACAGTCGTGGGAATCACCATTCGCAGCATGTAGCTTCTGTAACACCGATGATTAACGTGGCTCCAACTATGCCAACAGTTCCAAAGTACCAACCTCGTTATCAGCAACCTTCTGTGCAACAAAGTGGTAATCAACAAGCTCGGGCTAAGCCAAGTTTTGATCATATCCCAATGTCGTATGCGGACTTGCTTCCATCTTTGATTGCAAAGAATCTTGTGCAAACCCGTCCTCCACCTCCAGTTCCAGAGACTATTCCATGGTGGTATAAGCCAGAGGCTCGCTGTGCTTTTCATCAAGGTGCCTCGGGGTATGATGTTGAGAATTGTTATCCATTGAAGTTTGAGGTACAGAAATTGATGAGGAACAATGTTCTGTATTTTAATGATGTTAATCCAAATGTGCAGAAAAATCCGTTGCCGAAGCATGGTAATGCGTCTGTGAATATGGTTGATGGTTGTCCTGGCTTATTCAAGATCTATGAGGTCCGTCATATTCGAAGGTCTTTAGTTGAGATGCATGCTTTCTTAAGTGAATATCACGATATTGATCACGATTATGCTGGATATTGTATTTGCTCGGTGAATCCCTGTGGTTGCGTGATTGTTAAGAGAGATATTCAAAAGATGATGGATGATAAGTTGATTGAAGCGACAACAAAAAGAGATGAATATGAAAACGAAGTGAATGTTATTATGCCTCAGTTCAATCTTCCTGAGAGGGTTGTTCCTGAGAGGGTGGTTATTTCTTTTGATAGTCGCAAAAATGTTGTTACTCCATTGGTGATTAATTTGCCTGGTCCAATGCCATATGAGTCTGAAAAGCTGTTCCGTACCGGTATAATACTACAATGATTGAAAATGGTAGAGAAGTTCCTATTACTACTCCAAAGTCTGTGGTTAGCATTGCTGATGTGATGAAGGTTACTCGAAGTGGTAGAGTGTATGCTTCAGATCCTCCGAAGAGAGTTGAAGATACAAGTGTGAATAAGCAGATTATAGATGTTGTTGCCCAATTAGGCCAATCTGGTAATAGTGAAGATGAGGTGTTAAAATTGATAAAGAAGAGTGAGTAAAACATTACGGAGCAATTGTTGCATACTCCGTCGAAGATATCAGTTTTATCGCTCTTGATGTGCTCTGAGGCTCATAGGCAGTCTTTGCAGAAGATTCTTGATCAAGCTTATGTTGACCATGATGTGACTGTTGATCAGTTTGATAGTATTGTGGCTAATATCACATCTTGCAATAATTTAAGCTTCTGTGATGATGATTTGCCTGAAGAAGGAAGGAATCATAACTTGGCTTTGCATATTTCAGTCAATTGTCAGGAAGATGCTATGTCCAAGGTGCTAGTTGATACTGGATCGTCTCTGAATGTTATGCCAAAGTCGACTTTGTCAAAGCTTGCGTATCAAGGTGCTCCCATGAGACATAGTGGGATTATTGTGAAGGCGTTTGACGGGTCGAAGAAGACAGTGATTGGTGAAGTGGATCTTCCTATACTTATTGGACCGTTTATATTCAAAATTACTTTTTAAGTAATGGATATACATCCCGCTTACAGTTGTCTCCTCGGAAGACCCTGGATCCATGAGGCAGGAGCTGTGACATCCACTCTTCATCAGAAGTAGAAGTTTGTGAAAGAAGGGAAATTGGTGACCATTGAAGGTGAAAGGGCGATGCTTGTGAGCGATTTGTCTTCTTTCTCCTATATTGATGCTGAGGAAGAGGTGGGAACTTCGTTTCAAGCTCTTTCTGTTATGGATAATGCTACTAAGAAGAATGCCATGCCCATGTCTTCTTTCAAGGATGCTCTGCGAGTGCTGGAAGCTGGTCAGTCTGATGGTTGGGGGCGAGTTATTGATGTTGTCGACAACAAGGAAGGTTTTGGTATCGGCTTTGCACCAGGTGCAGTTCTCAATGACCTAAAGACTATTCAAGAAGGTTTCCGAAGTGCTGGATTTATCAACGATCATTCCGCTGCAGCCATCATTGAAGATGATGAAGATGAAGAAATGCCTGACTTCGTTACGCATGGAAAGATTTGCCAGAACTGGATTGCTGTTGATGTTCCTTTTATTGTTCATTCTTCAAAGTAATTTGTTTTATTTTCTTTCAAAAATTCTTTCACTTTGCCCAAGGTGAAAGTGATGTTTGTTGGGCTTTGTTTCAAATTTTATCATCATCAATAAAATGTTATTTTGTTATTTCCATATGTGTTTTTCCTTTTTGCTTTGTTCTGAAAAATGGTAACATAAAAAACCCAAAATAATAATGATTGTTTATTTGTATAATGTTTGCACTTTTGTTCATACTCTAAAATAAAAATAAAATCATTGTGCAGATTGATTGATAAACCCATTGAAAACAATGATCCTATGCCCTCTCCCAACTTTGAATTCCCTGTGTTTGAAGCTGAGGAAGAGGATGTTGAAGAGATTCCCGATGAAATTTCTCGGTTGCTTGAGCACGAGGAGAAGGTTATTCAGCCTCATGAAGAGTCTATAGAGATGGTCAACTTGGGTTCTGAAGATGAAAAGAAAGAAGTCAAAGTTGGAGCATTGCTTGGTCCTGATGTTAAGAAGAGGATTGTAGAGCTTCTCAGAGAGTATGTTGATGTATTCGCTTGGTCTTATCAAGACATGCCAGGTCTTGATACTGATATTGTGGAGCATAAATTGCCGTTGAAACCTGAATGTCCACCTGTAAAGCAGAAGCTAAGAAGAACACATCCTGACATGGCAGTAAAGATCAAAGAGGAGGTTCAAAAGCAGATTGATGCAGGTTTTCTTGTGACGTCAACTTATCCTGAATGGGTGGCCAATATTGTTCCTGTTCCGAAGAAAGACGGAAAAGTTCGAATGTGCGTTGATTACAGAGATTTGAACAAAGCCAGCCCGAAAGATGATTTTCCATTGCCACACATTGATATGTTGGTAGATAATACGGCTAAGTTTGATGTGTTCTCTTTTATGGACGAATTTTCCGGTTATAATCAAATAAAGATGGCACCCGAGGACATGGAAAAGACCACATTTATTACACCATGGGGAACATTCTGTTACAGAGTGATGCCCTTTGGATTGAAGAATGCTGGTGCGACGTACCAAAGAGCTATGACTACACTTTTCCATGATATGATGCATAAAGAAATCGAGGTATATGTTGATGATATGATCGCTAAGTCGAAGACTGAAGAGGATCATGTTGAACATTTGCTGAAGTTGTTTCAAAGGTTAAGGAAGTTTAAGCTTCGTTTGAATCCGAACAAGTGCACCTTTGGTGTACGTTCTGGAAAGTTGTTAGGTTTCATTGTCAGCCAAAGAGGCATTGAAGTTGATCCTGATAAAGTGAAAGTTATTCAGGAAATGCCTGCTCCAAGAACCGAAAAGCAAGTAAGAGAATTCTTGGGCCGTTTGAATTATATTTCGAGGTTTATCTCTCACATGACTGCCACATGTGCTCCGATCTTCAAGCTGCTTTGAAAAGACAAAGGTTGTGTCTGGACAGATGATTGTCAGAAGGCGTTTGAAAGTATCAAAGAATATTTGCTTGAACCTCCTATCTTGTCTCCTCCGGTGGAAGGTAGACCGATGATCATGTATTTGACTGTGTTGGAAAATTCCATGGGTTGTGTGCTTGGTCAGCAAGATGAATCTGGAAGAAAAGAATATGCAATTTACTACTTGAGTAAGAAATTCACTGATTGTGAGTATCGGTACTCCATGCTTGAAAAAACTTGTTGTGCCTTAGCTTGGGCTGCAAAGCGTCTTCGCCAGTATATGATGAATCATACAACTTGGTTGATCTCTAAAATGGATCCAATCAAGTATATCTTTGAAAAGCCTGCTTTGACTGGGAGGATTGCTCGTTGGCAAATGTTATTGTCAGAATATGATATCGAGTACCGAACTCAAAAAGCTATAAAAGGTAGTATCTTGGCTGACCATTTGGCACATCAACCGATTGATGATTACATACCAATCAAGTTTGATTTTCCAGATGAGGATGTGATGTTTTTGAAAGTGAAAGATTGTGATGAACCTTTGATTGAGGAAGGGCCGGAGCCTGGATCTCGATGGGGTTTAGTTTTTGATGGTGTCGTGAATGTACGTGGAAGAGGAATTGGGGCAATGATCATTACTCCCCATGGTTCACATATTCCTTTTGCCGCGAGGTTGACTTTTCCTTGTACCAATAATGAAGCTGAGTATGAAGCCTGCATTATGGGTCTTGAAGAAGCCATTGATCTGAGGATTAAGCATCTTGATGTGTATGGAGATTCCGCCTTGGTAATCAATCATATCCAGGGTACGTGGGTAACTCATCAACCCCACTTGATCCCTTATAGAGATTATGCCAGGAAGATATCAACTTTCTTCACTAAAGTTGAGTTTCATTATGTACCTCGTGATGAGAATCAGATGGCAGATGCTTTAGCAACCATAGCTTCTATGATAAAGGTGCACCAGTGGAATGGTGTTCCCATGATCAGTGTGATGCGACTTGAAAGACCAACTCATGTGTTTGCAGTTGAAGAAGTTCATGATGACAAGCCTTGGTATCATGATATTAAATGTATCCTCTAGAGTCAAGAATACCCACTTGGGGCATCCGATAAAGATAAGAGAACTTTGAGGAGATTTGAGGAAATGTGCTTTATAAGAGAAATTTCGACATGGTCTTGCTCAGATGCGTGGATAGACACGAAGCAGACATGTTAATGAAAGAAATTCATGAAGGATCTTTTGGCACTCATGCCAATGGGCATGCAATGGCTAAAAAGATGTTGAGAGCAGGTTACTATTGGCTGACAATGGAATCTGATTGTTGTAAGTATGTGAAAAAGTGCCATAAGTGTCAAGTGTATGCTGATAAGATTCATGTGCCACCAGCTTATCTCAATGTGATTTCTTCCCCATGGCCTTTCTCTATGTGGGGAATTGATATGATTGGTATGATTGAACCCAAGGCTTCGAATGGACATCGTTTTATTCTCGTGGCAATTGACTACTTCACCAAGTGGGTGGAAGCGGCATCGTATGTTAATGTGACCAAGCAATTTGTGGTTCGGTTTATCAAGAATAACATTATCTGCAGATATGGTGTTCCGAATAGAATCATTACTGATAACGGTTCGAACTTGAATAATAAGATGATGAAAGAGCTTTGTGAAGAATTCAAGATTCAACACCATAATTCCTCTCCTTATAGACCGAAGATGAATGGGGCTGTTGAAGCTGCGAATAAGAATATTAAGAAGATCATTCAGAAGATGGTTGTGACGTACAAGGACTGGCATGAGATGCTCCCTTTTGCTTTGCATGGGTATCGTACATCTGTCTGCACTTCAACAGGGGCAACCCCTTTCTCACTTGTTTATGGTACAGAAGCAGTGCTCCCCGTCGAAGTTGAGATCCCATCAATGAGAGTTCTGATGGAAGCCAAGTTGACTGAGGCTGAATGATGTCAGAGTAGATTTGATCAGTTGAATTTGATTGAGGAAAAGAGAATAACAGCTTTGTGTCATGGTCGGTTGTACCAGCAAAGAATGAAGAAAGCTTTTGACAAGAAGGTCAAACCTCGTGTATTCAGAGAAGGCGACCTCGTGCTCAAAAAGATTCAGTCTTTCCTTAAATATTCTCGGGGCAAGTGGACTCCGAACTATGATGGCCCATATGTTGTTAAGAAAGCCTTCTCTGGTGGTTCATTAATTCTTGCAACTATGGATGGTGAGGAGATCACTCGCCCTGTGAATGCGGATGCAGTCAAGAAATACTTCGCCTAAAAAAAAATAAAAGAACAACTCGCTAAGTTGAAAACCCGAAAGGGCGACTTAGGCAAAAATGAGCGTCTCGGTGGATTGAAAACCCGAAAGGGCGGTCCAGGCAAAAATTAGAGACATAAACAGAAATAATTATCCCGGTAGATTGAAAACCCGAAAGGGCAATCTAGGCAAAAGTTAGGGATCATGGCAAGTAACTGCGTCGACAGACTGGATCACTTGTAGCAACCGAGGATTTCAGATTCTATCCCTCAGAAGAATTTCCCATCAAAGATTCTTATTCACTCATCCTTGACTGAAGTTTCGGACACAGTGGAGTTCAAAGTTGATAGAGAGAATAGTGATCATTGTATCTCAATGTAGCCCCTTTCCATGTATTTACCATTTTTCAAACTTGTAATGATCCATGGAGTCATGCCATTTGCTGACTACCATTCTATCAATGAATTTGAGCTTTTATCCAATTGTTTGCAATTCTTTATATTGTTTCTGTTTACAAAATTTCAATTTATTGTTGATGATGATTTTTGAAACAAATTTAATAAATTTAATCTTTGAAGATTTTAAAAACATTTTTCTTTTGATATATGAACAAAGAAAGGATATCAATAGTGATTCCAAGAATGGTAAAGTCTGGATGTGTGTAACTCGTCTCTCCCAAAGCAGGGTTTGATTCGGTTGTGTCCATGCGAAGTTCCTGGATAGTCTTGACAGGTTGATGTTAATGATGTTTTGTTCCCCAACAATAATCATGAACGGAGATTGTATGTATTCCCCAGAAGAGTTGTTGGAAAGGATATTTTTAAGAATCCCTAGCTGAGTTTTGATTTCTTCCTCAGCAGGTTATCTTTAAATCAAGAAGCATTGAGAATCTCCATCTGAGCTCTTGTTCCTCAGCTTGAATTGTTTGCATCCTTGAATATAGAAGTATTGATATATCAGTCAGTTTAGAGGTTTTATTTTACCCGATGGTGGGTGTTGATTTAAAATCCCTCGTAATTGTGTTTTGGCTATGATGTTAACTTCTGATATCCCTATATGGATCCCCAGTAGGTCTGCATGTGCTGGTTTCCAGCAAGTTCCTATGTGATTTTCAATAGGTCTTGCACTCTATCCCCAAGTGGAGCAGGAGTGGTATGACAATTATTCCTCGTGAAGTGTGATTTTTATCAAGAATACTTCTATCCTCAGCAGATTATTACCTTTCCTCAGCAGGATGATATCCCTAGCAGATGTTGTCTCTTCATGATTTAAGCCTTGTAGTAGGATTTTACTCCTTTGATGGCTTATGACAGTCCCCTGCAAGAGTGCAAGTTGAATCTCCAGCATGTTTCCCTGCATTTTTTCCTTGGGATTAGCCGAGTATCTGATTGTTGTGGTGTTCATGTCACCCGTTTCTTATCTTTATGTCTGTTTTGTCAGCATATTCATAAGCATATTCATACGCATAAGCATAACATTGTTTGCTTGCATTCTTGCGTTTATCATTGTTATCTGCTCTTTGGTGTGGAGTTTCCCCACAGAGTGTGTGTGTGTGTCGTCTTCTTCTCAAGTTTAGAGTGTCGACCATTAAGCAGAAAGTGTCAATCCTTTCTAATTCCCCACTGAGTTTGTTTCTCGTGGATGATTTTGATTCAGCTTCCTCCCCAGTTTATTATCTGGATGAAATTTTCCCCAATTGAGATATTTCCTCCTCGGGATGAGTCTTGTTTGACCGTTTCTCTCCAATTTGTTCTTGGATTGAACTTTGGTCCCCTGTTGTGAGTAATTGTTGCTTTGGAATTAAGCTATCATTGTTTGATAGTGGGCAACATTTTCTCCAGCTTGAGTATATTACTTTGGAATTAAGCTATCAGTAATCGATAGTGGGTAATATTACCAAAATTGATCAAGCTCTTTTACTTGTACTCCTACCCAGTAAATTCGGTAGTCGAGATTTTATCCTCTTACCCAGTAAAAAGGTAATAGAGTTTGTTTTCCTTGATTGAGCTCCTACCCAGTAAATCAGGTAGTCGAGAATTTTCCTACCCAGTAAATCAGGTAGTCGAGATTTTTTCTACCCAGTAAATCCGGTAGTCGAGATATTTTCCTCTTACCCAGTAAAAAGGTAATAGAATCAGATATTTTCCTCTTACCCAGTAAAAAGGTAACAGAAGTTGTTTCCCTTTGATTGAGTTCCTACCCAGTAAATCAGGTAGTTGATCATGCTCCTATCTAGTAAATCGATAGTCGAGTCCTTTATATTTTCTACCCAGTAAATCAGGTAGTTGAGAATTTTGCTGCCCAGTAAAAAGGTAGTGGAGGTTATCCCTCAGTATCTTTACTCCTATCCAATAAATCGATAGTCGAGTCCTTTATATTTTTCTACCCAGTAAATCAGGTAGTTGAGATTTTTCTGCCCAGTAAAAAGGTCATTGAGGTTATCCCTCTGTATTTTGCTCCTATCCAGTAAATTGATAGTCGAGTCCTTATATTTCCTACCCAGTAAACAGGTAGTGGATGATTCTTATCCAACTCAGTATTTCTCCATTCTTGGATTCAAATATTTTGTTTGATTGATAGTTCCTGGCAGGGTGTTTACTTTCCCTCGGTTGAATCTGTTCTTTGATTATATCATATCTTCTCCCAAGTGGAGTCGGTTATCCAGTGATTTATTTTCCTGGTAACTCTTTCGTTGTTATTGTTTCCCCAGCGGGATTTTCTTCTGTGTCCCCAAGTTTTGCTCTTCTCTGGTGGTCATATTTTCCCCACAGAGATCTTTTTTTTGCATATCATATTCATATCATATCAGGTTCTCTTAGGACAAAAATTGGGTATTCTGTATTTAAGTCTCTCCCATCTTGTAGAGACGAAGATGCCAATCTTCATATCTCCGGATTGAAGAAACTTAAATAGGGGCAGCTGTAACACCCTAATTTTTTCCCTAAGATTTCTTCGCATTTCATCTGCATTTTGCATACAAACAAGATCGCACTGGCTTTCAGGTTTCTCCTCAGGGGAAGGGTCTATGCTTCGCAGGGGATCACCATTGTTTTTACTTCTTTATATTTGTTTATATTTACTGACTTATAACCAAAATACCAAAAATAGGTTGCAGTGTTCTTCTTCTTCTCAGTGTTGCAGGTTTGCGAAGATAAGACAGTAACTTCATTCAAATGCGTTTGTTCAGTCACAATTCGATCCAAATGGATGTTTGACCTAATTTGGTCAAACTATCAAATAAATTTTTTCGACTGCAAATTATGTGTGCCAGTGGTTTATTTCTCAGTGTGTGTTCGAAGATTCAAGTTGTGCTATGTACAAAAGTCATCAGATTATCAAGAAGTGTTGCGAGTGAAGTTTGGTTTGATTCATCAGTTCACCAGTGATCCATCTGAGGATTTATTTTCCTTAGTATGGATTCAGTTTATCAGGGAAGTAATCAGACAAATTTCAGACGGTGGTTGTGGCTTGAGTTGTGGATTTATTCAGCGATTCAGGAGTTGGTTGTATTCCTCATTATCTGTGGCTGATAAAAATCAAGAATTTGTTGTGGGCTTAAGACCAAGTTTCATCCATCATTCATTTTTTTTTCTCGATTAAACCATTCCTTATTTTTTCCAATTTTCTAATACCCATTTTATTCAATAATTTTTGTTTCCCATTTTTTCTCGATTATCCATTATCCATTTACGATCATTACCCAAATTTTCCTATCCCATTTTTTTTCTTAGCCCATTGTTCATTAAAAAAAAAATTAATCAATTTCCATAAATCAAATTCCAAATTTTATTCTCATTTTTTATTATTCCAATTTTTTTTTTGTTCTTATTTTTTCATTATATAATACCAAAAATTCTAAAAAACAATTCTATTTTAAAGCCCTTTCTTTTATATAATCCATCCTTTTTTTGTTTTTTATTTTATTTCTCATAATAAAAAAAGGCCTTTGACATTGCCTCACATCAAACACGTGAGAGCCAGCTTCCAAGCACAACATCCAAAGCAAGCCTTTCACAAATCTTCATGCCGACAGCTTCTTTCAAGCCCAGCTAATCCGTACGCACAGCTTTCAAGCCTTCCACAATTCCAAAGCCTAAACAAGCTTCAGCTCACACATCCAAGCCAAACCTCCTTCCGCAAGCTAAACAACAGTAGACCCAAACAAACAAAACGATAAGCACAAGCCCGCATACCGCACGAGAACAACAAGCAATAGCCCCAAGCTTTCACGTCCAACAAAACAAACAGCCAAGCCAGCTTCACAGCATCCCGCAGCTCACGTTGGCTTTCCGTACGCATCACAAGCCTTTACCACAAGCCCAAAACGCACGAAATACACCTGAAAACACAATCAAAACGCAGCACCTGAAGCATGAGATTCACCTTGTCAAAACGCAAGCAAGTAAGGCATAAAACGTGAACATCATCAACCAAAAACGCAGCAAACTCAAAATCAAAAAACGCAAATGAACACGGGATTTTCGTGAGGAACCAAAACGCATACAAACCTGTACAAAACGACAATCAAAATTCCTCTCCTCTTTCTATAAATTGAGGCCTTCACTCCTTCAAACCTCAAGCTTCAAAAGCCCTCTAAAGCTCTGCCAAATTCAATCCTGAAACAAAATCCCCAATTCTTCCCACCTTCAATCTTTATAATCCTTCATCAATTTTTCATGTAAATGAAAAACAGCAACAATTGAAAGTGAGAGAAGAGTAATCGTATCAAGAAGAAGAAAAAAAGAGAGAGTTCCGCGAAATTGAAGAAGAAGAGGAAGAAGAAACAGATTTGAAATAGGAGAAGAGAGAGAGATTTTCGACTTGTTGTTGTGTTGAAATCGGAAGTTGAACGGTGAGGACGATTTAAGTTTTGTTTCGCCGCTGTGAAAGATGGTTTTGCTTTGCGTTTTTGTTTTCCGCCGCCATTGATGTTCATGAGTGGAAGAGGAAGCTCTGTTTGCTTCAGCTTGTCTTATGTTTTCGTTTTTTTAATTTCCAGCATTTTTTTGATTTCCTTTTTAATAATAAGCGTATATGGTTTGGGCCTAGATCCAAGTGGATCGTTTGCTGATCCACCCCTGTCCGCAACTTTCCCCTCCCCCTTCCATTTCTTCATTTTTTTAATTCTTTAGTTTTATTCCTTTTTTCATTATTGTTATTATCTCAATTGTTTTTAGGATATGAAAGAATTCTATAAAGCATATTTTAGAAAAAAGATTTGAAAAAAGGATTTTAAAAACAATTTAGAAAAAGAGGTTTTAAGAAAAGAATTTAAAAAAATATTTTAATTCTTTTATGGATCTACTTTTAGATCCATTTTTCTTCATCTTTTATTTTTGGTCGATGACAATCTCCGATTCGTGATTGTTGAATTTCGAATAGGTTTAATCTTCATTATTTCAAATCTATGGATGAATGATCATTTGGATCATTCTCCATACTTTGAGATCGTGATAGGTTGCTTTCGATAACTTCAACGGAAATCTCGATTAAGATTAGACCGTTCTTTTTCTTTTAGTGTGGCATGTTTTCGGAGAACGATCCATAATATCGTTTCTCTAACATGTATTAGCACGGATATTTTCCACTTTAATTAGTGGTGGCCGGCCTCATTTGTAGGGTAATTACTTCTTAAATTACTCGGCGATTGCTTAACATAGACCTAAAGTTGTCCCGATTCGGAATAAGATCCACTTGGATCCGGTTGCCTCGATTTTGTTATTCTTTTCGTGGTTGTGCTTGATTAAGTTCATCATACCACTTATTATGTAAATATTATAATAATGTGAATATAATCCATTTAAATTCAATCTCTCGCACCTTATCCTTTTATTTCAATTTCTCGCTCCTTATCTCTTTATTATGTTTTATCATATTATATCATATATCATATTGTTTATGTTTATATTGTTGCTTGTGATTTTTCTTTTGTCCATTTGGACATCAAAACACTAATAAAGGATTAAACACCTAAAAGACTTGTGACTTTAATTTCGGACTATGGTTACTATCCTTAGCATTGGAGTTTGTACTTAGATTTTAGGATCTCTCCCTTTGCTAAAGTTGTGATGGATTGGAAACCTTGGCCTCGAATTTAGTTCATTTGTCTTTGAAGATGGAATTCCGGTTACCTTGAAGATATGTTCATAATATGGTTTGATCTCTCTTCCCTTAACTTTTAATTCAAGTCTTAGGATAGTCACTTCATCTCCTCGCCATTCTTAAATTTTCAAAACTTCTCCCTATTTCAAAAATCTTCTTTGTTTTCAAACTTCAAATGCTTTCGCAATCAAACCTTGACTTAGGTCAAGCGATTTTAATCTTTTCACTTTATCTTTCTTAAATAAATGTTAATCCATGTAAATATATCGAAATTCCTTTCTTACATACCTTAAAAAATCCTAAACTCATTCAATTGTTTTTGTGCCTTTTGTGCACCTTTTCTTTTCATATGTTTAGATATGATTCATTCTTTCTAGCGGAATTATTCGCTAAAGAATGACGACTTATCTCTACATTTTAAAATTAATACAACTCATTGTTTCTTTTCAAATTTTGTACCACGAACTACGAGGTTTTGATCTCGCATTGCACTTTGTGGGTACGTAGGCATGAGGCGTTAAAACCTCATCAAACACAAAATCTTAAAAAAAATTCTTCTCCTCATCTCTTCAATCATTTTCAAGCAAACAATTTCAGACCAAAAAGCAATAAATATGTCAAAGGGCTTCCGTGGAGTACCACGGACGAGTAGGGTGTGTAAAACCTTCCCGATTTGTAACCAATCCCCTTACCCGTTCTCTGTTTGTTTCTTTTAGCTTTTGTTTTTAGATTCCTAGTTTTTTATTCATTATTTTACCTTTTTCCTTCTGGAAATAAATAAAAGCGCGGTGGCGACTCTGTGTACCTTGAGTTAAGTTAATCAATAGCTTACACTCACAATTTTACCGCTACACTTAGTATTTTCCTTCCCAACATCTAATAACCAGGTTGAATATGAAGCTATCTTGGCAGGACTCCTCTTGGCCAAAGACATGGGTGCACAGGAAATTAAAATCTACATTGATTCCCAGCTCGTAGCATTGTAGGTCAAAGGAGAGTACCAGGCAAAAAACAATCATTTAGTCGAGTACCTGGGATTGGTACAACAAAAGCTGGAACAATTCAAGTCATGAAACATCCAACACATCCCCCACAAACATAATTCTCGGGTGGATGTCTTGTTAAAATTGGCAAGCACGCAAAAGAAATGGGGAAACAAGTCTGTCATCCAGGAAACACTTCTCCACCATAGCATCGAGAAATCCTCCTAAATCATCGACGTCAACGTCATAGGTGACAATAATTGTTGGATGACTTCAATATACCACTACTTAATAACAGGCGAGTTACCCAAAGATAGCAAGGAAGCCAGCGCCACCAGACGTCACACATCTTCCTACATCCTGATAGACAACAAGCTATACCGTCGAGGATTTTCCATCCCACTTCTCAAGTGCGTCAAGGAAGAAAGCATGTCCAACATCTTGCATGAAATACGCGAAGGCATAAACGCACAACACTTGGGCGGCCAATCCTTAGCCCAAATGTATTTAAGGACAGGATACTATTGGCCAACCATACAGAACGACGACAAAGAGCTCGTGAAGAAGTGCGACAAATGCCAATGTCACAGGGAGATGCACCTCGCGCCTCCAGATGCACTCAAAACAATGTTGTCGCCATGGTTGTTTGCACAATGAGGCATGGACATCCTTGGACCATTCACAATAGGTTCATTTCAAAACAAATATCTGATTGTGGTCGTCAATTATTTCACCAAATGAATAGAAGCCGAGGCTTTGGACAGAATCACTGCATTCAACATTTTGAAATTTTATAAGAGAAACATCCTAGCCAGGTTTGGCGTACCTAAATACCTAATCACGGACAACGACACACAATTCACCGACAAAAACATCCAAGACTTCGTTGCTAAGACATGCACCAAACAACACTTCACGTGAGTCAAGCACCCTAGGACTAATGGGCTAGCCGAAGCCGCTAACAGAGTTATTTTGTGAGGCCTTAGACGAAGACTGGGCGAGGCAAAGAAAAGATGGGTCGAGGAACTCCACAGTGTACTCTGGACCTACCAGACGACTCCACATTCGACCATCGGGGAAACTCCATTCTGAATGACATATGAAACAAAATTAGTCATCCTCGTAGAAATTAGAGTGCCTTCTAGACGGACATAGTCTCCTATGGAAGAAGAACCACACGATGAAGCATTGATGGAAGAGCTTGACTTAGTCGATGAGATTCACTCAGGGGAAGCTCTCCTCGAAGAATCCCTAAAACAAAAGATCGCATTACGCTACGATGCGAAGATCATCAGACGAGAATTCCAGGTAGGCAGTCTTATCCTACAAAGAAATCAGAAAGATTCACGTGAGGGAAAACTCGTAGTGAACTGGGAGGGCCCATATCGGGTTAAGTCAAAAACTGGCATAGGGGCCTACTACCTCGTAGAACTAAATGGAGAACTATTTACTTGACAATGGAATGCTGAAAAGCTTAAACAGTATTACAACTAAGTCAACCAAAGCGCGAAATTGATGCTGACGGATCTACCTCGGTAACAAAGGGGAAATGACTGACCACATGTATGTATCGTGGTATAAGTACAACCATTAAACATAATGTAAGCGAACTCTTGCCTAGTTAACAAACATGTGATTCGCCCGACGGGGACACGTCGAACGAGCTCCTTCGTTGCCATACCAACGTGGCAGACTCCTAACTCGTGATGGGAAAGGTCTAAGCCTTAAAGGAATGAGGAACTCAACCGAGTCCTTGACCTCCTTCAGCGATAACAAATATCGCTCCTCAACAAGTTCCATACATTGTTGAGTTCATCATAACACGTCGAACATATCCCCATTTATATAAATTAAACATTTAAAGCATACATATGATTATAATAACAATGCACAAACAAGATAAAAGGGCAATAATTATATATTTAAAACCGACCAACTGGCTGGACACTATCATAAGTTATACAAAAGTGGGACTAAGTCCCATAAACCAAAATACATAAAAAAAAGGCACACAGACCAAGATAAACACGTCACACAGGCCAAAAAGCTTCACTCCTCGTCGGGACGGATGACCACACCCTTATCCACACGATGAAGAAGACCAGTTCCCTCCATAATCAATTCCACCCCAAGGTTCTTCACCTTTAATTGCTCAATAGCGTTGTGGAAGTCGAACGAAGCCATTGCGAAGCTGTCTTGTGAAGCAAGCGGATTCGAGCAATCAATTCGGCCCTCGAAGTCATCGCAACTTCCTTTTCAGTTTCATTATCCCCGGCGAAAAACTTACTCTCTGCCTCCGCTGTCTGCTTCTTCAGACACTTGTTATCGGTGGACAAGCCCACCATCTTGTCTCTGATCTCAGTGACTTCCCTCATCAGCTCGAGCTTACTCTCATAATTCCCTTTTTCTTGGAGAAAGTCGTTCTCAAGCTTGGCATTTTCGATTTCCAGCTCGACAAGTCTATTTTTAACAGTTTGGAGATCCAAGAGAGGGACAATCTCTCTGTCATTCAAGGTGAGGGCGACTTTGAAGATCTACATCATCCCCACAACATCCCAACACAACCCTAATCTCAGAGTCATGCAATCAGAAGTCAGAATGGTCATTGCATCCAAGTCAGGAACCCGAACAAATGATCCTTTATCAAATAGTGACCTCTAAGTCATACACTGGGGAAAGATTAATTTTCCCGAATGCATAACAACAGTCTTTGGAGGGGAGGATTTCTCTTCGACCCTTGGCATTTTTCCTAGTAGCGAGCTGCCCGCCGAAGTGCTTCCCGGAGTGGGGGTGCCCGAGGCAACAAACCCATCGAGGGTGAACCGATCTTTAACGACCTCGACCCTACCTTTGGGCCCCTTCTTCAGGTTTCCATTGTTAGCCTTCATAAGACGCTCACACATCTCAGCCATTTTATCTGCAAAACAAAAATAAATAAGTCAGTTACCGATTAAATCCTTGAACATAAAACAACAAAACTAACCTCCACCTAAGCGTCGCATCGCAACATCATCGTTCGGGCAACTGAGCAGCACCTTGACATTGATCAACCTAGCCTGGATGGCCGGCGTTCCATCAGATTTCAGAAGTATATGCCTGTCTGAATCCACAAGGTCCAGAGGGCGAAAGCTAGAGACAAAGTTAATAAGCATGATGTACGATGATGTATCATCAGTGCTGAGATCCTCAGACTTTGTTATGTAGTAATCACTGGCATGTTGAAAGTGGTCGTCCACCCACTCCAACGGAAAGTAAGCCATCAGCCTCTCCCTATCGTCGACGATCTCTTTGTAGTATAGCGAATCCTTGGCCATCTGCGTGCACGGTTGGATGACATAAAATCTATACTTGAAATCACAAACAGAGTCCAAGTATGCTTCGAAGAGTCTGCTCGCCTGCTTGAACAACACCCAGCTATGTTAACCCTCTTGAGACTTCCTCTAGAGATGGAAGATAATGAAGAACAGACTAACAGTCGTACCTATCTGCAGGTAATGACACACCAACTCAAAGGCCCTAATGAATGCCAGGGAATTAGGGTGCAATTGAGAGGGTGCGAGCTCGAGATGTGTGAAAATAGTCTCCTGAAAGTCTGTGAAGGGAAAATGGTACCCGGCTTCGCAAAATGTGAACTTGTACATAGGGAATTGAATAGAGGCATAATGCGAGCATATCTTCTGATCAGGTTTCGGAGGCAGGGCCCGCTGGTTCACGGGATCCCCCATTCTTCCTCCTCTCGATTCGGTTCCATGCATCCGAATTGTTCACAGTGAACTGAGAGGTTTTTTCTTAAGGTTCCTCCATGATCCATTACTTATCAGCTTTAGGGACATCTGTGACACCTCGAGTTCCATCCAAAAAGTTGTCCTCTAGTCCATAGTCGGCTTTTGACTCCCTTCACCTGAAAAGCAGAGGAAATATAGTGAATTCGACGATTTCAAATCCACCCTTCCACTGCAAGACAAGTGAAAGGGCAACGATTAGGATCGAGGAGGTGTCTCCGTCTCGACCCCTTTTTTCTAGTTAAAAGCTGAAGGGAACGAGTCTGACATGTTAGAGCCATCCTCGTAAAAATAACATCATCCTTAACTAGTGAGGAACCTACAAGGAAACATTCCCTTTACACGATCATCATCTACAACGGCCTAATACCCGGTCACTAACACTAAATATTCCTAACCATAATCTAACAAGAATCAAACATCAGTCCATTCATCTTCTAAAAATCTAACCCTAGTTCATCATGACATTCATACACTCTTGATGAACATTCATCAGGTTTCCAGAAATTCATGGAAATTCCCAAAAATTTTAAAGGTCCCCATGAACTTCATAAGAAACCTGATGAATGTTCATAACTCAGGCAACAAGTTGAAGGGAAGAAGATGAAGATTACCTTGGTCCATTGCAGAATCCATTGAAGATTAATGGCGACGTCGATGAAATTTCCGACAAAAAGTTGCAGAGCGAAGATTTCACGATGAGAGGAAAAGTTTGTATGTAATGACCAAATAAACACCTTTTCCTCCCCCTTTTATAATGTCCTAAGCTCGCATGGGGAAACGCAAAAGCCAAGTAATTATGACCTAGGGCAAGCCACCAGGTGTCATAAATAAATTATTGTGCATTTCAACACGTGTCAATAAAGTAGAAATGTTTTATCTTCTCAAAACAAAATCTTTTCCTTATTGTCTATGGAACTTCTTCACATACCAGTTATCCGCTACTTTAACTAGAGCTTTAGGGACGCTCACTTGCTCGCGACTTCCTAGGTAAAGAGTTCGTCGATCTGAATCCTCGCTACTAGATCACCTTAAGTCACTGTTCTCGCTCAAGCACAACGACTTGGGGGCTCCTATTCTGGACTGACCTAATAGGTGCCCTACGTCCAATTGAGGCCCAATCTAGTTTAGGTCTGGGCATAAGCCAAACAAGAGATTCGCGACCTCGTGACCGTTGAGAAATAGAGTCGTTAGAGTATAGTCGTTGGGGACTTCCTCCATACGCGCTCTAACGCCTTTCACGTGACCAACTGCCCTCCAAAACTTCTGGAAGTAGCTATACCTAGTCAAGGGTCACTCACCCGCAATTCACGGCCAGATGCCCTTTTAAATACAATCCATCTTTGGAGGGTCAGATATTCAATTATAATCACTCGCATTCTTTCTTAACGCTTTAGTTTGCTTCACCCTGAAACTTACTTGAGCGTCAGAGTATCTTGCAAGTACACCACCCCCTCTTCTACAAACTTCGTTGCAGTCCCAACTGAAGACCACAAGGACTTGTCCAAATTATTTATGTACATATATCAATAATTTTTTTATTAATTAAATATAAATTAATTTAACTAACATCAATTTTATAAAATAAATTTATTCAAATGAAATTTTATTACATTTGTTTAACAATGTATTGCCATAAAAACAAAGTACTTAATAATTAGTCCTTGTCAAAGGCAAACATCCAACAACAGTCACTGAGTTTTTCCACTTGCACATGGTGGGGAGAACTTGTTTGAATGATCTACTTCTAGAGGGAAATTGCACGCCAATAGACTATAGTATATAGCCCCACATTCTGATGTAATATTTTCTTCAACTTCCTTATTCAACTTGCTCTTTTCCACTTGGAAAAGTAGTCAATCTAACTTTGATTTTTCCCTATTATGTGAATATCATATTTCATTTTTAAAATAATTAATGATAATTTTAAATTTGAGTAGGATTGAGTCTGTAGACTCGTAATAGAGAAGAATTTCAAAACGTATTCTAATCTTATCCCAATATAGCATCCACAAATTTCATTTTTCTGGTCCAAATATAATAGTTTAGTTGATACTTAATGCATGCAGTATGGACAATAATTTCCAATGTAAACACGAGATACGACTCAATCTCATATGGATAACAACTTATTTGTATGCTACCAGGACTATTAGTATGCAACTCTGACTCATGTGGATTCCCATATGTGATGTTGATGATGCCAATTTTTTAATCACATTATTAAATATATAAAGAATGTTGTTAGGGTTATTTCTGAGTTAAATAAATGAGAAGTGCTACACTTTGATTAGGGTTTGACTTTATCACAAGAGTATGAATCTTAAATCTCAAAATATATGTGTGAATTTTTATTAATTATTCCTTTTAAATATTTTTTCTGTCTCATCAAAATACAGTATTTGAGCAATCCGCAGTTCTTATAAAAATATTAGTTAAATGTATTGATTTTAATGATAAAATTAATATTATTTATTATAATATTTTTATTAATTCTAGTTAATAGAGTAGTTGAGTAAAGTGAAAGCTAATAATAAATATGAGTATAATAGTGATAATTTAATAATAAATGTTGTATTGATATTGTAGAAGAATAAATTTTTTTAGATAGAAAAAAATATAAATGAGACAGTTTTTATAAGACGAATATAATATATAATTGAAAAAGATCAAGAACGATCATGGGTTCAAACACATTTATGCCCACCCACACTTAATTATTTAATTATGTGGGAGCCCTTTGGGTGAGATTTCATTGGATTGTCGAAGACTCGCGTTGTAACCACTTTTTGTAGTGGACTCAAAAATTGGAAAGCCTTTGTCACAAAAGGGATGTAGGTTTGATATGATTTGCGATTTTTTGATGTATTTGACGGTCAAGGAACCAAATCATGTTTAATGACGAGATCGGGGAATCCATGGTTATCGTTGAGAGAACTATTTCTTTTTCGTGGTGGTGGTTGTCATTTAAAATCTTCATAGGTTCAAGATCAGCCCGTATTAAAATCTCACAGGTTATTGGTTATCCCGTGTAAAACCAAGGTTTAAGGTTGTGAGCTCAGCCAGTGTAAATGCTTGTAAGATTTAAGGAAATTGAAGACTAATCGCTCCAAGATCCTTGTTTATAGAGAAAGGATTAACCACATGGTTCACTGTTGGGAAGAGAAATCTTAAACTATCTTATTCTGAAGTCTTGTATTATTTGGTTAGAGGTCAACCATTATTTCCTTGTATAAGGGGTTCGTGATTCTTTCCTACTAAAAGTTCTCAACGTTTATTGGATACTCTCGAGATCAATTCTTGGGAAGAGGACTATGTCATTTTATTGTTTGACTAAACCTCTATACTTCATGGTGGTCATCTCTTTCCCTTTACTCTTTTAAATTCTGCATATTACTTTCCACTGCTAAGTGTTTAAAAAATGTTTTTAAACTGTGATTTTATTTCCCAAAGATTTTCAAAATCAAAGTTTTCCAAACCCCACAATCCACCCCCCTCTTGTGTGTGAAGTCTCAAGTCTAATAGATAGCACTGAACCATTATATGTATATATGTATTCTTCTTCTTCCTTATTTATCTTTAATTTTATGCATTTGTCTAGTAAATGTCACATCATAACATTATTTGTATGTCATCTAGGTTAGATCATGCTTATAAAGGTTTCTTGTATAAGCATAGGTCTGTGTTACATCAAACCTATTGAATCGTCTCTAAGTCAATTGTGATAAAATGCATGACTATTTTGGGATATTAAATTGATTTGATCAAGCAACTTGAATTATAATATTTTTTTTATTTCCTTAAGAGGATCATGTTTTTAGTGACACCATTGAAATACATTGGTTATGTTGTACCTAAAAAAATGAGAGCACAACCTCGCAAATTGCAATCGCATGCTCACGTGATGGAATTAATAGTGTCACCACCGAACTTTATTTATTCCCAAAGAGGGAAAGGGGAAATATTAATAAAATCCCTAAAATAAGGACTAAGATATTGGTCATCACAATTAAATCAGGGTTTAGGAGTCGATTACGCGAGGGAAAGGTATTAACATGTCTCACGTTCGTAGTACTTAATGGGAACCATTTGGGTAGTTGTGTGCATTAATGTTAGTTTTGAAATGTTAGGGTTCTCAAGTTATTAAGAGGGAAAATAATAGGAAAAAATGTTTCTTTTTTATTAGGGTGGCTGACGAAACTTTGAATCTCGCTCCTACGTATCTCCGGGTGCGATTGAGAACTCAAAATTTACATAGTTCAGGGTAGAAAATCTTTGTTTATTGGTCGATTTTAGAGAAAGGTACTTAGTTCAAAAAGATTAGACATTGAAGAGAATCTGACATTAGGTTCTGGTAATGTTTCTTCTTGCTTTCAGATCTGGGAAATCAGTTGAAATACATGCATTTCAGAAGCTTTTGAAGTTACTACTCTGTTAAAAAATATCACAATCTCTTCATCCAGTATGGAAGTTCTTCTAATAAGAAACCTAAGTTTCTTATCATCATTCATTCGAAAGAACTGAGTTAAATTGATAAAGTGATCTGTTGAATAGTCTTTCATCATCTAACTTTATTTCTTTCCTTTGAAGACTGCAACATAAACCTCCATAACTCAACATACCCAAGAAGTAAACTTCCTGAATTACTGTGACTTTAGATTTAAGTCAGAGAGAAATATTCACAGAATTTTCTTGAAAGAATAGATGAAATGAAACTACTTAAACTTCAAAAGGGATCCCCATAATATGAGCACAAGAATTCAAAGATGGTCCAATCATCAGATACATCAATGATGTTGATATACTCAGAAGTGAGATATAACATTTACCACAATGCAACTATCTTAGAAGATTTTCAATAAGCTTCTTCTGAGTTGGTGACAAATATTTTCAAACCGATCCTCTCTACACCATCAACTTCTATAGAAATACCTTACTAGGATATTTTATAGACCTCCATAAACCCTTTATCAAGACCAATGAGCTAAAAAAAGTTTAGCTTTTCCATCATTTATATCTAGTGGTATCACCCTTTAGATATGTTAGGAAAAGTCGTATGCTATTTTTCATGAGGTACTTGATTCCTTCTTGAAAAAGAAATATAATTTTCATATTGGATCAATATCTGCAGCACTATTAAGTGTTAAGCACATACCATGCTTTGATACTAATTGAATGTGTGAAAAGTACACAAGAAGGGGTTGAATTGTGTTTCTCTTTTACTTAAATTAACTTCTGATTAGACTTTAGAATCAAAATTGATATTTAGATTCTATTTAATTCATTAGGCAGCAAATATTAATAGAAGTAAATAAATAACAACATAAGACACAAAAAATTTATCTTGGTTCCTCCCCTAACTTAGAGCACATTCAGAATGCTTGCCTCATAATATATTTTCATTATAATCAACCCGATTACAATCTCTTGCCCTTTTGCACATGACTCTTACAATTGCTCAGACCTACTGTCTGAGACTTTCTTTGCTTAGAGCACATGTCTAAGACTTACCCTCTGCTCACACCCTCTGACCAAGCCACCTTATCCAAGGTTCTTAAGATGAGACTTACCCTTACTTAAATCACATGTTTAAGAATTCTTACTCACGCCCTTTGATCGTTCCACCTACTCCAAAGGTTATCCAGACTGAGACTTTCCCTTGCTTAAGCTGCACTTGAGACTTCTTTCTCATGCCCCTCGGGAAGAGTTTTCACCCTTGCTCAATCAAACTAGTTGATAAGACTTTCACAACTCAAACACTTTAGTAATTAGACTTACATGGCTTAAGAATTTTGGCTCAAAACTTGTTTCTTGAATCCCAATGAGATAAGACTTTTGCTCAAGTACATAGCTAGAGACTTAATCTAAAACACTAAAGGCTCATGAAAATAGAGAACAAGGTGTACATGATACAACTATCATAGGTATGGTAAATAACCATAACAAAGCCTTAAAACACTTAATATCTTGAGTCTACGCCAAGCCACGCTAGCAATTGTTAGTCCATTGATTTCGTTCTAATCATGGAAATCAACCAAAGGCAGTCCTATGAGTCTTATTAGTCCATTGATTTCGTGTAAAATCGCCTCTATGCAAAGTTCCCAAAATCCAACCTTTAAACCCTAAATATGGCGGATCACAATACCTGCACAAAAAACACAATTAACCAGTCCAGAAACGTTCTAATCATTATTCTAAACAACATTGCATAATCAAATTGAAGTTAAAATGCATGTATAATCAAAATCGACATCCAAGAAAAAACAAGAAAAAACGCAATCGGTTTGTGCGATTTTGGATGAATTTGATGATGCTCATGATTGGGACATGTTTGAGGGACCTCAAAGATTCAATGACAACCTTCAAATTTCTTGAAAACAGCTTGAAACCAAGAATCCGAATATCAAGTTTTCTTGAATTTTTTTGAAGTTTGAAAGCTCTCTCTTGGTCTGAATTTTCGTCCCCTCTCATTGTAATATTGTCATGTACTTATAATAGAGTGAATTAGGTCATATTTTGGGCTTTTCTATGATGGATTTGTGTTACTTGTGAATGAAGAAATCACCATGCCAAATTTGTCCAAAAATCAAATGTAAACATGCTATATTGGTCTTGCACGAATTTGGAAGAGTTCAATCATCTTAATCACAAAAATATTTGGTCCAAAAATAAGTCTTAGATCAAATATTTGATTTTTCATAATTTATTTTAATAAAAATTGAATTTTAATGATTAAAATCCAATATAATATAAAATAAATAATTAAAATCATAACAATTGATCATTGGGTCGTACATGACCTCATCTTCAAGTTTGTGTTAAAATATTATAGGCCCATTTGGAAAAATCTTGAGTTTAGACCCTTTTTGCTTCATATACCTCCTCAAAATTGTCAAACTTCCACAATGCATAACCCCCTCAATTTTTATCCCATTAAGGTGTTATAGGACTTTTTAGAAAGCTTAGAGTATCAAATCAGTAACAGAAATTATGCTGGGAAATCTATAAGGGGAGAAATTCCTAAGCCTTGCATTTAACTTTAATACATGTCTAGTTTCATTCCAAATATCCTAAATGATTGTTTCTATTTATGCCTAAAATAACTATTCTAGTGAATATTCCCATCCTACTATTTTCAATCACATTTATCATGATTTCTACTTGTTGATGGATTTCTCACACCAACAAGCTTTTATCATTTCCTATGATGATCATCCAAAGAATTAGATTTATGACAACATAATGCATGATAAAATCATTCACTAACATTACATTAAATGACATAAAAGATTACTTCATATTAAATTCATATAGCTCAACATAAAAGGGTTTAGCTCATGATGAGCTCAGTAGATACATCAACATTGGTTCCTAAGATAAGCATTCTTAAACACGCAATGAAAAAATGAAAACAAAAGAGTAACTTCTTCGTCTTCTTGCAATCTTCAATCAACAAGAGACAAGTCCTATCATGCCAAATACTAATGCTTGTTACTTGGGAAAAGAGAAGAGAAAATCTCCAACGTGGCTCAGCTTAATCTCCTACAAATTCTATCAAATGTTCTCTCTGAGTCTGAACCTTTTTGCAATTCTTTCAAGTCATGCTTTTATAGCCAGCCTCCTCTGTTTTTTTAGGCATTGGATTCTGAGATTCTGATTTCCATTGCTTTTGGCCCATGAAAATCAACATATTCCCTTTATTTCTTCCTTTTTGTACCAGTACTAGATGAGGTACACATTGCATGCTAGGGAAAAATCATCTTGTGGAAGACCTGGTGTGCAGAGGAGACAAATCACACACACACACACACACACACACACACACACACACACACACACACACACACTGTACTAGTTGTACTATTTTGTAGTCTTTTGTCTTCTAGCACTTTGATTTTATCTTATTTACTTTCTCACTCAAATTCAACTCCAATATTTTGATTGATGCCACATATGCCCTTATATCCATTAACATCCATTATTTATAACCTCTATTGCATTTTATGCTTAGTTAAAAATTGGGGCTAAAGTGGTGCTTTAGTTCCGTCGTGCTAGAATTTATCAGAAGTGAATCCTACATATGTAACAAACTTTTAAAAACTCACAAATGAGAGCACATATTGTTCTTTTGAAAAACTTACTTAAGACAACAAAAATGAACTCAAATTATTCAATACAAAGATACAATTAAATATTTAGGGCTAAAATACCTCACACATAATGAGTTATCACACCCCAAACTTGAACTATTATCTGTTCTCAAGTGATGCGACAAATAATATCAGAACTTTTTTACTTCCTTCCATATCTTACTCTAGCTGCACATTTCATATATAACTTAGAATTTATCTAAGGGCCACCACATCCAAAAATGGGCACAACTCAATCTTTTTACAAAGTAATCTTATTAGTGTGTGTGTGTGTGTGTGCGCGCGCGTGCGTGCATGTCCTAATGCTGCCTGTCATGCTAGAAGTCTTCGGTCAAGAAATTTAGTCTAAATCCTAGTTTGGTTATTCTATCCCATGTTGAAAGATTTCATTTTTTTCCAGTTTCAGCAGGGGGTCAACTAACTTGCTTTTGTTGACTTTTTTATTTCATTTAGAACTTGAGGCTTCTACTCGCGTCATTGTTTTCTTAGTAAGTTTTGCTAGATGTTACACATTTTCACATGATTAAATCTAACTTGTAACGAGTCAAACCAATTACAAATGGTGAATACATACAATGCTCCTCCAGTTTCGAACACAAGAGCTTTATTTATAATGTTTTGTTTTGGATTTTTTTCATTCTTTTTTAACACTTTTGTGTGTTTATTTGTAAATGCAAAAGATCCATGTGCTTAGAGGTGGCAAAATGGGTCGGGACCCGCTGGGTTGGCCCGCCACCCACCAAAAAATGGCGGACTGGGTTGGGATTTTGGGCACACCCACCCGTTTCGCCCGCCACGCCAAAGCGAAAAACCCCGCGGGCGAAAGATATAATGGGGCAGGGTTGGTCCGCCAGCCCGTTAAAATAAATTTTAAAATAAAACTAGTTAAAAAATATTAATGATGGCCCAGTAAAAAAAGCAAATGAAATGAGGCATTTTTATGGTATCGTGAAAAAGAATTCGTGAGTCAATCTCATTCTCACTATTGTGACCTAGATTTCTTTTCATTTACCTATATCTTCTTCTCACTCTCATCATTCTCACGGTACAATCAGAAAGAGAAAGAACTCGCCGATCCAAAGGTTCAATCTTACCCTTTTCATTTTTCATTTTTTTTCTTTAGTCCCTTTCAATTGAAATATGTTATGGTTTGTCTTTTTCTTGTTAATGTTTCGATTTTTGAAATATGGGTTTAAGTTTTTAAACTATGTTGATGTCCTTGTTGAGTAAATGTATTGGAGGTTGATTTCAGTTTGTGTTTAGAAATTATTGGAGGTTAAACTATGGGTTTTATTTTAGAAATTATAGTTTGTGTTTTATGTAGATTTTCTTGGCATTGATGAGTTTAACGAGCATGCTCAAAAATTATTTTCGTCTGCAGACTATAGAGGTTGTCATGAGGTTCTTGTTTTATTTAGGTTCAGATTAATCAGTAATAAAAAGCATTGAAACTAAACAAATTAAGAAAATTTAATGGGTGTTTTGCTGTGATCTCTCTAAATTCTTTCATGGCTTTATGTATTAATAGTAAGAAACAAGTTTTTAATTCATTTTTTCTTTACTCTCTGTTCAGCTTCTGCTATGTATTAATAGTAAGAAACGAGTTTAGAAACAAGTTTAGTAAGAAACAAGTTTAGTAAGAAACAAGTTTAGAAGATAATTTTTAAGATAATTTTTATTTCTTTAGTCTCTGTTTAGAAATAATTCATTCTTTTACTATTTTTTTCTTTACTCTCTGTTTTAAGAAACAAGTTTTGAAATAGAAGGAGATAAATAACTATTAATAGAAGGATAATAAATAACTATTAACTATAAGTTGTATTTTTACCTTGAAATAATCATAACTGAATATTGTATTTTTCTTTACTCTCTGATTTAAGAAACAAGTTTAGAAATAATCATAATTTTGGATTTAATTTTTTACCTTAAAATAACTACTAACTGGAGATAGATAACTATTGGTTGAATATTTAATTTTGTGTTTATTGTGTTTAGGACTTATTTGGATATTTGGAGAGTGATGATGTAGATTTGGATCTAACTGTTGAACAAGATTGTGAGTCGGTGGAACCTAATAGTAATGTGTTAGAGGAAGCTAGTAAAACGAAGAACCCTAAGAGAAAGCTGAAATCTCAAGTGTGGAAGTTTTTTACTATGATGGAAGGGTTGGATAATGAGGGAAGACAAAGATAAAAATGAAATGCATGTGGTACATCATATGCATGTGGAGGAAAACGATATGGGACAACTTCGCTAAAACGTTATCTTGAAGTTTGTAAGAAAGTTAATTTTAGAGATGTTGGTCAATTGATGTTAGACATGCAAGGAAAGCTAAAATCATCAAAGGTTGATAATTTGGTATCTCGTGAAATATGTGCTCGACTAATTATCAAGCAGGATCTTCCTTTTAAATTTGTTGAGTTTGAAGAGCTTACGACTTGGCTTCAGTACATGAATCCTGATTACATTCATATCACTAGAAATACCGCCAAAGCTGATGTTGTGAGAATATACAAAAGGGAAAAGGAAAAGATTAAGATAGAAATGGCCAACACTCCTTGTAGGATTTCTTTAATTTCTGATTTATGGACATCAATTAATACAGAGGGTTATATTACTTTAACTGCTCATTATGTTGATAAAAGTTGGAAGTTAAATAGTAAAATCCTCAACTTTTGTCACATGCCTCCTCCTCACACTGGTTTTGAGTTGTGTAAGAGAATATTTGAGTTTTTGACTGATTGGGGAATAGATAAGAAAGTTTTTACCATTAATTTGGATAATGCTTCTGCAAATGATGTCATATAACAAACTTTGAAGAGTCATCTAGCCTTGCAACATTGGTTGTTATGTGAAAGAGAGTTCTTTCATGTCCGTTGTTATGCACATATCTTAAATCTAATTATGCAAGAGGGTCTTAAAGTAGCTTACTATGCTTTGCAAAAGATTAGAGAAATCATCAAACGTGTGAAGGGTTCAAAGAATAGGATGGTAAAATTTAAGCAATGCATTGATATGGTTGGAAACATTGATGTATCAAGTGGGTTGGTTACATATGTGCCTACAAGATGGAATTAAACATATTTGATGCTTAAAAGTGCTCTTAAATATCAATGTGTATTTGAAAACCTTCATTATTGTGATGCAAATTATACAAGTAATCCTTCAAAGGAAGAGTGGGTGAGACTTGAAAAAATGAGTAGGTTCTTGTTGCCATTTTATGAAATTACCACTTTGATGTACGAAACAACCTATCCCACTTCCAATTTGTACTTCTTGAAAATTTAGAAAATTCAACGTCTTTTGATAGACAACCAAAAAGAGGTAGATGAAGTTATAAAAAAATGGCTGAAAGTATGATTTTGAAATTTGAGAAGTATTGGGCTGAATATAGTGTTGTTCTTGCATTTGGGGCTGTCTTAGATCCAAGAATGAAGTTGGACTCATTGGGCTATTGTTATAAAGTGATTGATCCACTAAATTGGGAATTGAAGTTGGAAAACATAAAGCTGAAATTGTACAAGCTATTTACAGAATATTCTATTTCTTCTTCCAATGCTTCATGTACTCCTCTTACTACCTCTTCAACTATGTCAAATGAGCCAAGCCTATTTGATGTAAGTTTGTCGTTCATGATTTACTAATTGGTTTTTTCTAAATAATGTGAAAGCATGATTTACTAATTGGTTTTATTTATCTTTATGTTATTTTTCAATGTCATAATTTTAGGAAATTAGATTGGGTAGACAACAATCTAGTAAGGCTAAAAGAAATGGTCAAA
The DNA here is from genome assembly GCA_963966055.1 of Lathyrus aphaca. Taxonomy (NCBI): domain Eukaryota; kingdom Viridiplantae; phylum Streptophyta; class Magnoliopsida; order Fabales; family Fabaceae; genus Lathyrus; species Lathyrus aphaca. The sequence goes on along the minus strand of OZ014522.1, from coordinate 506,314,795 downwards.
GTCAACTTGACATGTATTTGGAAGAGCCAACATTGGATTTTGATTACACAGAACATTTGGATGTAATACAATGGTGGAAGAACACTAGACAAAAGTTTCCCGAACTTTCGGTAATGGCCCGAGACTTGTTAAGCATTTCTATTACCACTGTTGCATCAAAATCTTCCTTTAGTATTGGTTCTAGAGTGCTTAACAAGTATAGAAATCAACTATTGTTTGAAAATGTTGAAGCATTGTTTTTTTCTCGCAATTGGTTGCATGCCTTTGATGATGGTAATATTTTTAGTATGAATATAGTTATCTAATATTTTTTAAATATATTGTTTATTAACCATTGAGTTTATTTCATTGTTTTGAAATGTAGATGGAAATGATGATGGCAATGAAGATGAAAAAGAGGGTCCAACTTGTTTTAAAAGTTCATCTAATATTCTTGACCTTGATTAGGATTTAAATTTTAGAATACTTCACTCTTGTTTTGTTAGGCAATATTAATATTATTATGGTTTTGGTTAGTTGAACTTAAACTTTGATGTTGTACTTAATACTTATTATTATTTTGGTTGGTTGAACATAAACTTTGGTTGCTTGATGGTAAAGTTCTTGGTTGCTTGAAGGTTGAACTTGATATTTATTTTGGTTGGTTGGAATTGGAATGTAAAAAAACAAAGCATTTTAATTTAGTTGGTTGGTTGGAATTGGAATTAAACTTGATATTTCTTGATGCTTTCTTATTGAAATAATGTAAAAAAAAAATCAAAAAATTTTAATTTATTTAAAAAAATGAAGAAAAAAAGCGGATCGGCCCACCGCCCGCCAACCCGCCACCTTGGCGGGGCGGGCTAGAATTTCATGCCCATTTTACCTTGGCGGGCAAGCCCACCCCGCTCTTTTTTTTGTTGACTTTTGGCGGGGCGGGCGACCTGTTTTGACACCCCTACTTGTGCTAGACTTATTTATTAATTTTTTCATCCTCTAAACTAAGTCTTATAATGAATCTTATTCCATACTTCAGAAAAATTAAAACTTCATAAGAGGCTAACTACTTTTCTAACTACTTCAAGCATGACAGGGTTTATCAGAAAGTCACAATTAGGTGCATTAATTTTGGTCAAGACTCTGTTTTCAATATTGTCAGCATTCCAATTAGAAGTCTCCTAAATTCTTAGAAAGTATGTTATTTTTTAGATGAAGTTGGTTAGTTTTCCTTGTATAACTCATCATTTTCGTATGAGAATAATTCGTGTTCTTCTAATTTATTGAGTTGGAGCATTCTTGCTAGCCCAACAATTGACAAGTTAAAGTTAAAACGTTTTGTAGCCCATAATGCCTTGTGTTCTAATTCAGTAGGTTGCTGGCAAACATCACCATAAACTAACCTATAGGGAAACATTCCTGAAGAGGTTTTATAAGTTGTCATATATGCCCGCAATGTATCATCAAGATGTTTGGACCAATCCTTCCTTGTAAGATTAACCACCTTTTCCAATATTATTTTTATCTCCTTATTAGATAACTCGGCCCACCCATTACTTTGTGGATGATAGGATGTAGAAACCTTGAGTTTGACTTTATATTTTTCCATTAGGTTTTCAAACACTTTATTGAAAAAATGGGTACCCTCATAACTGATGATAGCTTTAGGTGTGCCATGTCTAGAAAATATGTTTTAAATTAAATATTTGGTCATAAACTTAGCCTCATTAGTGAGGGTTTCTATTGCATTTATCCATTTAGATATATAATCCTAAAGGATTATGCAAATGGTCCCATAAAGTCTCTTCCCACACATAAAAAAGTTCAATTTCCAAAATATTTGTGAGTGACATTTCTTGCCTTATAAAAATATTTCCTACCCTTTATCATATATCACAAGCCTTGACAAATGCACTAGCATATTTAAACAGAGAGGGAAAAAATAACCTGATTGCAACACTTTTGCAGTTGTTCTGGTTCCTCTAATGTGTACTCCATAAGGTGCACATTGGCAAGGTGTCAAGATCTGGCATATCTCTGGATGGTCCACATATCACATCAACAATTGGTCATCATATTTATTGTACAAAAAAGGGTTCCTCCTTGAAATAACTCTTGGACATATGGAAGAACCTCTTTCTTTTTTGGGAATTTAATTCTGGTGAGACACACCCACTGACAAAATAGTTTACAATATATGCATACCATGGTATCACGCCAAAAGTGATCATGAGTAGCTGCTCATTAGGAAATTTCTCTTTGGTGTTCTTTAATGTCATGCCTCTAGACTTCATCAATGAGTCTTGACAAGTGATTAGTAAGTAAGCTTTCCACTCCCTTCTTGTCCCTGATTCCAAGTCAAATTCTTTCAACAATAGCACCCATCCTATCATTCTTGGCTTTGCATCTTTCTTAGCAATGAGCTACTTGATTCTTGCATGGTCAGTATATACTTCCACCTTGGTGCCCACCAAGTATGATCTAAACTTGTCAAATGTAAACACAATTGCCATCTTTTTCACTAGTGATGTAGTTTATTTGAGCTTCAATGAATGTTCTACTAGCAAAATCACTAGGGTGGTACATAAGCTCAAATAACTTAGTATAGTCAGGAGTCTTCATAATGGATGCTAAAATCAAAGTTTATTTCAATAATCTAAATGCCTTATCACACTCCTCACTTAAGACGTATGATACGTCATGCTACAATAGTTGGTACAATGGTTTTGTGATATTTTTGAGAAGTCCTTGATGAATCTTTCATAAAATCATGTGTGGCCAAGGAAACTTCATATTCTTTTTAGGATTAAATATGTTTTTGGTCCTCCTAAATATCAAAATTTTCACTTTTAGTTCATAAATAATTTCTTTCAAAGAATGGTCCTCCTAAAAATTTTCCATCCACACTTTTGGTCCCTATTGCTAAAATTGTCGCTAATTCAGTCGCTGTGTAGTAAATCGTCGCTAAAACTGTCACTACTTTTGTTGCTAAATTCTAAAATTCTTCACTAAGTTGCAGGAGAGACTAAAAATATGGATGAAAAATTTTAGGAGGACTATTCTTTAAAGAATTTTTTTAAGGATTAAAAAAAAAATATGAAATATTTAAGAGGACCATAACTTTTCTAACAACATAACCTTTGATAAGTAGTTTATGATGAGATGTTCTATAAGAAAACTTTCAAATTTTTCTAGAAAAAAAATAATTTTCAGAATTTTATCCATTTCAGGAGGGTTTGCCCCTAGGGATGACAATGGGCAGGGTATGGACAGAGTATGGGCAGGGTACTATAGTACCCGTCCCCATACCCACCGTTTAAAAAATGTCCGTACCCGAGCCCATACCTGCATGTGCATCAATATTTTTACCCGTACCCATACCCTACGGGTACCTAAGTACCCGAACTTATACATGTTTACCCGTATTTCTAATAAAAATAATTGATAAACTATTATTTATCATGTAAGATTACGTTTTTAATAACACAATTTTTTTTTAATAATGTTATTGTTGAATTAAGAAATAAACAAACATTTATATAAAAATGCATACAAGTTTAATAGTGATGTATTTAATAAAATTGATAAATTAACTTGTATAAATAATTATATAAAAAAATACATAAATATATATTGCGTGGGTATGAGGCGGACTGAGTACTAAGGTACCCGTACCCACGCCCATACCCGCTTATATTAATGGGTAGTTGCTCGTGCCCGAGCCCGTACCCATTTTGCGAGTTTTTACCCTACCCGTTATGGATAAATTTTGAGGGTATCCGCTTGGGATGAGTCCAATTGTCATCCCTATTTGCCCCACTAAAACAACTTTTTTTAAACAATGCTATTTAGTAAGAAATAATTTGAAAAAGAAATGCAAGAATGTACATATGTCACTATTTTAGAGGTGAATTTAAAATTAATTTGAAATTTAACTTTCTTTTTTAATAGATATTATGGGGTAGTGGTGATTAGGGGTGAGAATAGGCTGAACCGAGTTAGGTTTTGCCAAGTCTGAGTCTGATCTGCTAAAAATTTCCAAGTCTAAGCCTGACTTGTAGCCTATCAAAGACTTATGTTTTGACCTAAGTCTGACTTTTTCGAAGGCCTGATTGACCTATTAGCCTACTTAAAAAGCCTATACCATATAAATATGTGTAAATAAGAAATTCAATAAATAATTAAATAGACTAGAGAATCAAAAGTATATGTGTAAATTTTTGTGAGATGATTTGTTTGAGAGAACTTATGAAAACATCATATAACATTATTCATATGATTTCTTTCAACTTATTTTTATAAGTTCTTAAATATAACTAAGTTTTACTTTTGTATTTAAATAAAAAAAATAAAATAAAATATGAAAACAATAAATTCATTCATATTTAATAAATAAACCGACCTAATAAATTTATAAGATTTTTTCTATGGTTTGCGACCTAGCTTATTTAACTAAGTAGACATATAAAAAAACATAGGCTTTTTCTATTTAAAAAAAAAAAAAAAACTGATCTGACTTTGGTCTATGTAGGTTAGACCTTAGGTTGCTGTTAGTTGGTAATGACATATTCCCATCCTTAGTGGTGATAAAAGATGATTAAGATTTATTTTTGTATTTCTTGTTTTTCTCTTTTCTTACTAATATGCATTTTCCAAATTTAAATATGAAAATACTACATTTTGAAACGATGGTTGTATTAAGATTGATAGTATGTATATTATGTGAGTTAAACAGACTAATTAATTTTTTTCTTATATAATATAATAAAATAACTTTAAAAGTTTTACAAATTTAATTCAATTGTTTTACCGAATTATTAATAATAAATATCAATCATTTATTTATACTAATACATATCAATTGAATTATCAGATTCACTCTATAAATTTAACTCACTTGTTTGTTATAAAAATGTTAATAATATATATCTAAAATAAAAAGAATCTTGATATATTAAAATTTGAAACAAGTATTATTATTAAAACAAGTATTGCACATTTAAGTGGGTGGTGCATAATATTAAAACAAGTATTATTATTTATTTATTTTTGGATTCATTTGAGTCGACCCTTTAAGATGAAGTTAAAACAGAATTCAATATTGTCCAATAAATAATACTCTTAGAAAATGGGATATGAGAAGCGTGTGAGATTATGGCAACTATATTAATTATTTGTCTTACAAATTTCAATCATTTAAGAGCAGAGAACAAAATGTGCCAATAATTGATTGTAAAAATAAATGGTGCCCACTTAGATATTTTAGAATTCGGTTGAGATAATATCACGTAATATCATCTTATTTTTTAATATATTAATTTTTTTTAATTATTTTTTAAATAAATTTTGAATAGAGATGTACCAACCAAAAAATCAAGGGTGCTTATGAATTTATTAAGATATATATCTTGGATATCGAGATGCTAGGTTCTCCTTTTATAATAATTTTGGAAATATATATATATATATATATATATATATATATATATATATATATATATATATATATATATATATATATATATATATATATATATATATATATATATATATATATATATATCTACAAATTTTATATGCATGTAATTTTAGTCTATGTTGTTTTCTAAAAATTTAAAAACTGTTTAATGATCCTTAAACTTTTAAATTTTTGAATAATTTTTGCATCCATGTTTAGAATACTATAAAATATTTCTTTACCAAATTTTAGAATTTTTTAAAATTAGAAGAATTAAATATAGATTTTTAAAAATTTCAAAATATAATGATAAAAGTAATCAAAATTTCGATTTATAAATTAAATTTTGAATTTTTTTTTGAGAAACTTTTTATAACATTCTAAAAATATCTATAAAATAATTATTTTACATACACATTGATTTATCATAAAAAAACTAAAATTATATGTATAATAATTTTATAGGGATTAAAATATATTATTTTTTTAATAAAAACTCAAAATAAAAATTAAAATATTTATAAAAATTAAAAATACTTTTAACCCTATTTTGTATATTTGGTATTAACAATAAGCACTCGTAAACATATAATATATAACTGTGAAGTTTTAATAATAGTGTCCAGTTTAATAATACCCATATATAACATTTGAGTAGGAGGTTACATACATGTCTTCTTTATATTTGAATTTACACATAATTTTTTTCCATAATTTTTATTTTAAATTAAAACATAATATCATAAACTATTTTTTTTTTAAATTTTAGACAAAATGATTATAATCACTAAAAACTCACATAGTGAATATTAAAGTTTGAACTCTAATAATGACGTTGAACCTAACAATATCGATTTTTAATAATTAAGTTTGAATTTATGGACATTTTAAACATTTGTGAATTGCCTCCATAAACATTTTTATATTGCAAATCAACTTTAAATTTTAAATTATAAAAAAATTAACTTTAATTTAATTTAATTTAATATACAGGAATTGTTAAAAATAGTAGAGTCACTTGGCTGAAGATTAACTTGAAGCGGGAGAATATAAGAGAACACCACCTTTAATATCATCTCATGAATCAATATTTCCAAAACCATAAAGTCTTCATTATTTTCTATTTAATAACTAGAAAATTTGATGAACCTTTGTTAAGAAAATAGAGACAGAAAACCATATTAGAAACTATGAAGAAAAATGAGAAAGAAAGTCTAGAAATCAATCCAGTTCCAAATATTAACTATGGAGGATGGAAGGTCATGCCCTTCATAGTTGGTAACCAAGATTAATTCACTCTGTAATTAACTAATTATTATTGTTGAACATGAATTTTGAGTGACACATTAATTAATTATTTTGTATATGATGCAGGAAATGAAACATTTGAGAAGCTAGGAACCACTGGTACCTTATCAAACCTGTTAGTCTATCTTACAACAGTCTTCAACCTTAGCAGTATTGAAGCCACAAATATTGTCAATATCTTCAATGGTAGTGCTAGTTTAGCTACTTTGCCAGGAGCTTTTCTTTCTGACACTTATTTTGGTCGCTACAAAACACTTGGATTCTCCACATTTGCTTCCTTTCTGGTAATATTTTTATTTTATCGTTTCGTGTGTCTGGTGTCAGTGTCTGTGTTATATGCGTCATATAACTTTATGATTTTGAAACAGGGGTTACTTGTTATACAATTAACAGCATGGATAAAAAAAATGCATCCAGCAGAATGTGGAAATGAGAAAAGTACATGTACACAACCAAGTACAGGACAAATGGCATTTCTGTTGCTTGGATTTGGGTTTCTGATAATAGGAGCTGCAGGGATTAGGCCATGTAACTTAGCATTTGGAGCTGATCAGTTTAACCCAAACACTGAATCAGGAAAGAAAGGAATCAATAGTTTCTTCAATTGGTACTTTTTTACATACACTTTTGCTGTGATGGTGTCTTTAACACTAATTGTGTATGTACAATCAGATGTGAGTTGGGCACTTGGTCTTGGAATTCCTGCTGCTTTGATGTTGTTTTCATGTATTGTTTATTTCTTAGGAAGTAAATATTATGTCAAAGTTCCAGCTACTGGTAGTCCTGTCACAAGTATTCTTCAAGTTGTTTCTGTCGCTATAAAGAAAAGGAAACTCAATCTACAAGAGAATGAGTATTCATTGGTTTCACTTTTTACCTATATATCTCCTCACTCTATCAATTGCAAGCTTCCTCTTACACCTCAATTCAGGTAACCATTTTTACAAACGAAGAACACATGTACATCAAATATGACACTGATACTGACATTTGATATTCATAATAATTTGAAAAAATAAATAAATTAAATGTAATCACAAATATAAATATGGATACTGACACGTGTCAGATAATATACACATTTTTGTTCTAAAGTACACGCGTCAGATAATAATAGACAGATCTTTATTAAGAGATGTCAGTGTTGAAAACTGATACATATCAGACACTAGACACGTCTTTGTTCTGAAATGTCCGTGTTAGACACGTGTCAGATAATAGACATATCTTTGTTAAAAGGCGTCGATGTTGGATACTGACACATGTCAGACATTAGACACGTCTTTGTTCAGAAGTGTTTGCGTTGGACACGTGTTAAATAATAGACACATCTTTATTCAGAGGTGTCGATATTGGAAACTGAGACATATCAGACACTAAACACGTCTTTGTTCTGAAATGTCCGTATTAGACACGTGTCAGATAATAGACATATCTTTGTTAAAAGGCGTCAATGTTGGACACTGACACATGTCAGACATTAAACACGTCTTTGTTCTGAAGTGTCTGTGTTAGACATGTGTCAGATAATACACACATCTTTATTCAGAGGTGTCGGTATTAGACATTAACACATATCAGACACTATACACATCTTTATTCTGAAGTGTATGTATTAAACACGTGTCAGATGATAGACATATCTTTGTTAAAAGGCGTCAATGGTGGACACTGACACATGTCAGACACTAAACATGTCTTTGTTCTGAAGTGTTTCTGTTAGACATGTGTCAGATAATACACACATCTTTATTTAGAAGTGTCGGTATTAGACATTAACACATATCAGATACTATACACATCTTTATTCTGAAGTGTATGTATTAAACACGTGTCAGATGATAGACACGTCTTTGTTCAGAGATGTCAGTCGGGTCTTTGCTCAATGAGATGTGGTGCTACAAAATGAAATGCTCTAAAATGTTTACATGAATTTACAGGTTTCTGGACAAAGCAGCTATTATAACTCCAGAAGACACCATAAACCCTGATGGTTCTGCATCTGATCCATGGAATCTATGCAGTATACAACAACTCGAAGAAGTGAAATGCTTACTAAGAGTTCTACCAGTTTGGGTTTCAGGCATACTCTACTACGTTGCATTAGTCCAACAAAACACAATATTAGTCTTCCAAGCACTTCAATCCGACCGAACCGTTTTCAACACAAATTTCAGGATCCCCGCGGCATCTTTCACAATCTTCACCATGTTAAGCCTAACAATATGGCTACCAATCTACGACCGAATAATCGTGCCAAGAATCAGAAGATTCACCGGAAAAGAAGGCGGGATCAGTCTTCTACAAAGAATGGGAATTGGAATGTTCATCTCTATACTATGCATGCTAGTATCTGGTGTAGTAGAATGGAAAAGAAGAACTATGGCTATTACAAATCCTATAGGATTTGAGCCAAGAAAAGGCGCAATTTCTTCTATGTCTGCAATGTGGTTGATTCCTCAGTTAACACTAGCTGGTTTCTCTGATGCATTTACTTTGGTAGGACAGGTTGAATTTTACTACAAACAGTTTCCTGAGAACATGAGAAGTCTTGCAGGATCATTTTTTTTCTGTGGTTTGGCAGTGTCAAGTTATCTTAGTAGTTTCTTGATTTCGATTATTCATCGGTTGTCGGATAAATCGGCAAATGGGAATTGGTTGCCACAGGATTTGAACAAAGGAAGATTGGATTACTTTTATTACATGATTACTGTTTTGGAAGTTGTTAATTTGGGTTACTTTGTTTTGTGTTCAAGGTGGTATAGGTACAAAGGGGAGGATGGTAATGGAGGTAGTGGTCTTGAACTTGATCAAATGTCTAAACAATCTGAAACAAAGATTAATGGTGTTTAGTTATTTGGCTTTTAGTTGATGATGTTTGAACTTTGAAATGGAGGTTATAGATTAAGTACTACTGTATTTTTTAGAAAGAAATAAGGTAGTTTTTCTTGGAAAAGTAGAAAAATTGAATATGAATTTTGCTATTTTTATGCTTGTGTATATATATTGAAATAATTTTAGGATAAGTTATTTATAGTGTACACAATGCACATCAAATGCTCTAATGAGTAGATTTGTATAAACTTTTTAACAAATGTTAGATAAGAAAAATAATTTATCATATATAAAGATAAGAGATTGTGTAAACAACACAAAACTTAAATCTATATTTATTTTCTATTCTTGTAATACATTACAAAGATTGTTTCAATGTTTTCATTATCAATGTTTGTGATTCACAACGTAGTATCCAAGATATATAGTGTAGTGTTTGCATTCTTATTGATTGTCGGAGGGGTTTCATGCGAATCACTAATATTTCTCGTGAATTAATGTGTTGGTGGTGTCTTAAACGTTGATACTCAATAAATAGACGATAAAGATTTGTTTATGAACAAAATTGTGACACTTCTTCCCTTGTTTATTTATAACAAATGAGATAAAAGATTATTTATTTTTTAAATAAAAAATAGAATAAAATAATAACATTTTTGCTCAATTTTCATATCAGCCGAGAGAATAGATTAAAGAAAATGGTGTACTCTAAGATATATCATTATTTTTACCATACACCAGTTTGTTTGAGTTACAATATTTCTAAGTATGATTAGAAATTATTGTCAGCCAAGGAAAGAACAATAATGTCATTCCATGAGATGGATCACAACAACATAAAAATGTTTTGTTTAAGGTCGGTAAACAACAACAACAAAAACAACAACAATACACAACCTTGAAATATTTTCTAACTAATTAAGAAATCATAAATATTTTTCTATCTTGCAATCCATCTAAGAGAATGATATTTATGAGTTTGAACGATAACAAATATGTTAGGTTAGAGCAAACATAGTGAACAAATTCTTTTATAAAAAAATGAGTAATATGTCCCTCGGTTGTCAGAATAGTGAAAGGAATAGATTGATTAATATTAAAATAGAAAATAATGATAACATTATAAAATAAATAAAACATAAAATGCAATCGTTAAGATTTGAACTGTGCCTCATAGTTACTTTACCCTTTGGTTGTGATTGTAACTGAGGAAATAAATTATAATTTTTTAATAAAAAATATGGTGAGCAAAGAATTTATACCTCAATTATTTATTGGATGAATTAAAAGTTTTGTCATAAAATATGTTATTTATAGGATAAGTGTAAGTAGTTAATTACAAATATTTTTTGTTCCTCACATTTTTAGGAAAAATGAACCATTGTGCAAATAGTTTAACAAACTTGAGTTTGAACTTACCTAATCATGCATTTTGGCGCTGGATAGGGTGAGAGGTCTCAATAGGTTTCTCACAGGTCTCTCACCGTGAGCAATGTCTCACTAAATGTTACTGTTTATTTTAGCGACGATTTTTATCGTCACTAAGAATTTACTGTCCATTTTGTGACGGAAAAAATTGTCACTAAATGAACAATAAAAATGAATAGTAAATTTATAGTGACGAAAAAAACGTCATGAAAATGAACAGTAACATTTAGTGATAGATAAAGTTGAAGAATGATGGATATTTTGTGATCAATGATGTTTTGTTTATTCCGGAAATTAAGTGTAATCTCTTAAGTATTGGTCAATTGCTTGAGAGGGGTTACAAAATTCGTTTAGAAGACAAAGTCTTGCGCGTTATGGATGTTAACTGAATGTTAATTCTCAAAGCTCTTATGGCTTCCAATAAAACTTTCAAGGTTGAGTTGAAAGTGATTGAGCATAGGTGTTTAGCTACATCGGCAATTTGAGAAGAGTAGTTATGACACTACCGTCTTGGATATCTCAATTTTCGGGATCTTGATGCGTTACAAAGGAATTGTATGGTTACCAGGCTGCCACACATCAATATTCCAGCTGAGATATGTAAAGAATGTGTGCAAAGGAAGATTCACAAGAGGAGTTTCAGCAAGGATGCAAGTCATATGACCAAGGTTCATCTTGAGGTGGTGTACTCCGATGTGTGCAGACCAATGCAAGTTAACTCGTATGGTGGAAATAGGTACTTTGTCACATTTATCGATGATTTTAGTAGGAAACTATAGGTTTACCATATCAAGAGAAAGGATGAGGTGTTTGATGTGTTCAAGAAGTTTAAATCCATGGTGGAGAGGCAATGCGGTCACAAGCTCAAAATTCTCAAAATGGATGGTGGAAATGAGTATACCTCGAATGAGTTTGGGAATTATTGTGATGAATAAGGTGTAGTGCATGAGGTTGTGCCACCTTATACACCACAACAAAATGGTACTTCCGAGAGGAAAAATCGTTCGATAACGAACATGGTTTGCAGTATGTTAAAGGGTAAAGACTTGTCGGAGGAACTATGAGGTGAAGTCGTTTCAACAGCTGCATATTTGTTGAATAGATGCCTTACAAAGAGGGTTGATAAAGTAACTCCAGAAGAGGTGTGGTCTGGAATTAAACCAAGCTTGAATCATTTAAAGGTTTTCGATTCGATAGCATTTCGACACGTTCTAGGACAACTTCGCAAGAAGTTGGACGACAAAGGTGAAATGATGTTGCTCGTTGGTTATCATCCCACTAGTGGTTATAAGTTGTTTGATGTTTCAAACAAGAGGATCGTAATAAGTCGAGATTTTGTGATCGACGAGCTACGGAAGTTTGACAGCAGCAGAATTTTTACCGGTGCAGGTGGCGTAATCGATTATGCTAAAAATGGTAATCGATTACCAAGTGAAGTTTTGGATTCTGCAGGTTCTGGAACTGGTGTAGCAGAAGGCGTAATCGATTACCAAGATCCTGTAATCGATTATGGCCACATAATTCTAATTTTTAGCCTGTTTGAGGTACAGAACAATAGCAGATTCGAACCAAAAGCGGGGAAAATAGTAGACAACCACCAATGCAAATTGGTTTGTCTTAGAGACTCCAAGAGGTTTGCGCTTATGGATGAATCTGAACCGATGAACACGGAAGAAGCTCTAAGCGATCCAAAGTGGATTTGTGCAATGAAGGAGGGACTGTACATATTGAGAAGAATGGTACTTGGGAGTTGGTCGATTTACCGCTTGGAAAGAAGCCAATAGGTGTGTGATGGGTCTATACAATGAAGGAAAACCCCAAAGACGAGGTAATCAAGCATAAGACTCGATTGGTAGAGAAAGGATTTTTACAACGTAAAGACATAAACTTTGAAGAAGTGTTTGCACCCGTGGCTAGTCTTGAAACCATCTGATTGATTGTTACGATTGCAAACAACAACAATTGGAAGATATTTCAAATGGACATTAAATCTGCTTTTTTGAACGGTCCACTTGATGAAGACGTTTATGTTGAGCAGTCGCCAGATTTGTAGTGCAGAACTAAGAAATGAAGTACTACAAATTGCATAAAGCATTATATGGTTTGAAACAAGCTCCAAGAGCTTGGAACAAATGTATTGATGGCTTTCTTGTTGACATTGGTTTCTAGCGGTGTGTCGGAACAAAGTGTTTATGTGAGATCGAATACGATTGATGGTATGATCATCCTTTTCTTATATGTGGATGATTTGTTGATTACCGAAAACTCTGAGAAGAGCATATCAAAGTTCAAGAGTGGACTTATGGTTGAGTTTGAGATGACAAATCTTGGCATAGTGACGTATCCCCTTGGCATAGAGTTCTAAAAGTAAAAAATAGGATTGCACATGCATCAAAGGAGATATGCTCTTGAGATCTTGAAGAATTGTGGAATGGAACATATTGTAATACTTCCATTACACCATGTGAAGCAAGACTACAATTGTCCAAAAATGAAGATGAGCAAGATGTGGATCCAACTCAATATAGGGGGTTGATTGGATCATTGCGGTATTTGTGAAATACACGAACAGACTTGCCATTTAGTGTCAGTATTGCTAGTAGATTCATGGAGAAACCAAAGGTATCTCACTTGACATCAGTTAAGAGAATCCTTCGTTATGTTAAAGGGACTTTTGGTTGTAGAATTTTCTTTCCCGCATCGGATACGTGGTAAAAATACAATTTACTTGGTTTCACCGATTCCAATTGGTGTGGTGATAAAGATGATAGAAATTCAACAGTTGTATACATCTTTATGTTTGGTTGAACACTAATCTCTTGGTGTTCGAAGAAGGAACCATTGATATCACTCTCATCTTATGAGGTCGAGTACATTGCAGCTTTGTTGTGTGTGTGTGTCAAGTGACGTGGCTTGTAAATCTATAGAAGGAGTTAGGTAGAAATGAGGGTGAGGCTACTACACTTATAGTGGATAATATTTCTGCATTTAATCTTGTGAAGAATCTGATTGCACCTTGAAGGAACAAACATATAAAGATGTAATTTTACTATTTGAGAAAGCTAGTGAGTGAAGGCAAGTTACGTTTGAGATATTGTCAAAGCAAAGACCAAATAGCGAATTTATTGACCAAGGGGGTGATAAATGAGGTGTTCAAGAGGTTGAGGAAAAATTTGAGCATGCTGGACTTGGAGCAACTGAAATGAGGTTATGTGTTGAAATTTTATTTTTGCCATTTCAGTTGTGGTAATCGATTACCACATGGTATTTTAGTCAGGAAATGCAAGCACAGACGCATAATTGATTCCAACATTTGGTGTAATCGATTACCACGTGGTAATTTGGCCAGGAAGTGCAAACACAGAAGCATAGTTGATTCTAGCATTTGGTGTAATTGATTACGAAAGTATTTTTCTGTTTTTTAGTTGTGCTTCAGTTTCAGCTTATAGAAATAAGATGTTTTGTAATATCCTTTGTTAGTTGGACTTGTCTTGTATGTAAGGCCTTGTAATGCTCCCAATTATGGTTAATGCAAATTCTTACTCACCCTCAATATCTCTCTAATCTCTCTCGATTCTCATCTTCATCTTCTCCAATTCATCTTTTTCGATTATTCACCAATTTATTTTTATGTATGTTCTAACAAAGATTTTAAACTCATACTCTTTAATGTGTCCGTCCCGCCCCATTTTTTGTTTGGAATTTTGCGGACACATATTCTTACATACAATTTTATAATTTTTAGTCTTAAAAATTCCAATATCTACAGCCCCATCAACCTGACCCTCACTTTTATATAGGACGAACAAAATTTATGCTAGCATATTCAAATATGTCTGTCTCACCTCACTCACCTCCCGGAGTCATTAGTTAATATTTCCTTTAATTTTTCTGCCATATCAAATACTCTCACCATTCCATATCAATTTTGACTTCAAAAGAGTTTCATCTACTTTCATTAATTTTGGTGTGCGAGATAATTTTAAGTTCTTGTCCACCGTGGACCATTACATTAGAACTCACCTTATTCTATAAGGCAAAAGAGGGACTTCAAACTCTATAAGTCGTTGAGAATCTTGTAGTTCGCAACCGCTTCTATGTCCATGTTCCTCCTTCCGCACCAAACTCTCTCCTATTTCAGGTACTGTTTCCTACCATTTTTCTCCATTCTTTCCTCTCAATTTTCACGTAATTCCATTTCTCTATATCCTTGTTCGACGCATCATCTTAACAACTACATAGTTGACTTATCTTTTGAATTTCTAATCAAGTTTACAATCACAATTTGCGCTTTTAGGTTGAATTTTATAGTGTTTTGTACGGTGTATGAATTAATTTGTGTTTTGTGATCTTGTTTAGGTTTTGATTTTGGTTTTCTATTGTACAATAGAGTGATTTGGGGGAAAAAAATTATGTTTTTAGGGATTGAAGAGTCAAGACCCCTAAAAAAATTGTACATTTCGAGTTTGGAAAACTGCATACATACATAGGGTTGACCCCCTTTAGGACCAATATACATGTTGAGTTTTTCTATGTTAAACTGATACAGCATATATATGCCAGTCAGCAACATAGGGTTATGGTTGTGATGGTGGTGGTATATGTTGTGGCTTTTATTGTTTGAATTCCATATCTCAATTTTCCTTCTTTCCCTCGAGAAGGTAGGACTTCGAGTATATGATCATGAAACAAATTGCAATTGGAGAACAAATGACAAATGGTGAGAGTGTGGATAACGAAGAAGAAAGTTTGCTGAAGAATGAAAATAGTGGCGGAGATGATGACACTAAGATTAACTACAGGGGGTGGAAGGTCATGCCCTTCATTATAGGTGAGCGAGACTGCAACCACAAGATATATTGTTTTTATTTTTCTTGTTTTCTCATGTTAGTTTTTCTTAAATCTGAGTAATTCATTTGTGTGATTGGCAGGAAATGAGATTTTTGAGAAGCTAGGAGCCATTGGCACTTTATCCAATCTCTTGGTTTATCTCACTACGGTATTCAACTTGGAAAACATCGCAGCTACAAATATTATCAACATCTTCAATGGCAGTACCAATTTTGCTACGTTGATAGGAGCCTTTTCCTCTGATGCCTATTTTGGTCGCTACAAGACATTGGCATTCTGCACCATGGCTTCCTTTCTGGTAAAGTGCTACTTCCTGATGCATTCATTACTCTATTCCATTCCATTTATTTTGTTTATAAACACAATAACGTTAGGGATATCTGAATTTGGAAATACCATTGGTACTATTGGCAAGTATGAAACAAAATTTGAAATCTTCAACAATTGAAGTCATTCCATTTAAAAGAGCTTAACATGGAACTATCAATTCTTGTTCTTTGACATGCTTAGCACATTTGAGCCGTGTCTCTGATTCTTTGAATTCGCTGCTAACTTCAGGGTTTGCTTGTAATACAACTTACCGCAGCAGTCGAGAAGCTGCATCCCCATCCATGTGAAGGATTAGAATTTTCCACATGCCATGGGCCAACAGAGTGGCAAATGACAGTTCTAAAGACTGGGTTAGGATTATTGATGATAGGAGCTGCGGGGATCCGACCATGTAACTTAGCATTTGGAGCTGATCAGTTTAATCCTAACACAGATTCAGGGAAAAAGGGGATCAATAGCTTTTTCACTTGGTACTATTTTACTTTCACTCTTGCTCAGTTGATATCCTTAACAATTATTGTCTACATACAGTCAAATGTAAGCTGGGCCATCGGTTTGGGAATTCCTGCAGCTTTGATGCTTTTGTCTTCGGTAATATTCTTTTCGGGGGCCAAAATGTATGTGAAAGTTAAACCAAGTGGTAGTCCCATTACTAGTATAGTGCAAGTTATTGTGGTTTCCGCAAAGAAAAGGAAGCAGAAGCTCCCAGAATATCTATACCCATCACTCTTCAATTATGTGCCTCCCAAGTCAATGAATTCTAAACTTCCTTATACTTATCAATTCAGGTAAACAACAAGAAATTAGCATTTGGTGGTAGATATGATTATTTTCAATAGCGGTTTAAAGGATGGCTTATATCAACAGGTTCCTTGACAAAGCGGCAATCATGACTCCACAAGATCAACTAAATCCTAATGGATCTGCTTCTGATCCCTGGAATCTATGCAGTATGCAACAAGTGGAAGAGGTAAAATGCTTGTTGAGAGTATTACCCATTTGGGCTTCAGCCGTTTTGTACTATGTTGTTATTGTCCAACAACACACTATTTTAGTGTTCCAAGCCCTTCTATCCGACAGACGTATTGGGCAAAGCAAGTTCATGATCCCAGGAGCATCCTACTATGTCTTTCTGATGATAAGTGTTGCAATTTGGTTGCCCATTTACGACAGGAAAGTTGTTCCTTTTCTCCAAAGGATCACTCGAAAAGAGGGCGGCATCACACTCCTTCAGAGGATGGGCATTGGCATATTTTTGGGTATACTCAGCATGCTAGTATCTGCCATAGTTGAAGAGCACCGTAGAACTCTGGCTTTGACTAAACCACTAGACGTGGAAACGAGAAAAGGGGCAATTTCATCAATGTCAGGTCTGTGGCTGATTCCTCAGCTGGCATTGGCTGGACTAGCTGAAGCATTCATGTCTGTTGCACAGATTGAATTTTACTACAAACAATTTCCTGAGAACATGAGAAGCATTGCGGGTTCTCTTTACTACGCGGCCCATGCAGGGTCAAGTTATTTGAGTAGTATGCTTATTGCAGTTACCCATCATATCACCACCAGATCTGAATCCAGGAGTTGGTTGCCGGAGGATCTCAACAAGGGGAGATTGGATAACTTCTATCTCATCATTGCTGCTATACAAATTGTTAATTTAGGCTACTTTGTGATATGTGCACAGTGGTACAGGTACAAAGAAACAGACAACAGTTCAATCGAACTCGATAAAGTTACAAAACAATCCGAAAGAAGTGGCAATGATTTGAGTCTCTAGCTATAGGTTGCAACAATATTTCACTCATCTATGGCCCAAAATTGAAATCTGATTTTCATCAAATGGGTCACAAGTAACACAGATCATTATCAAATAGAACACAGCAACAAAACACAGTTTATGCATTTTCAATCTGATATAGAGTTTTTTAGTATAGTGGTAAATGAGGTACAATATTCATACGGAAGGGTAGCTTCATCTAAGGTTTTTGTCTTGTAACTTTTGAATGACGAAAAAAGAAATATTAAATATTGACATGGTGGTTTAATTTTTCTTTGCTATGCTCTGCTTCCTACTTATTGAGTTTTAATTTTTCTTAACAAACTTCTTTAGGATGTTTATTTAACCTTTAAAGGTATACACTCCTTATATAATGTCTCATATAAATGTTGTACATTAAATGATTATGAAGTTAATCTGTATACACATGTCACAAAAGAAAATATGTATTTAGTTATATTTCAATATGTAAATTTTTGCAGTCATTTTTTAATTAGAACAACAAAGTGATGTTATAATGTGATTTGATTTAATCTATCTGTTAAATAATTTTATATTGTTAGGTATTAGATATTAATCTAAAAGTCTATCAAAGATATTTGATAAGAAAGAAAAGAAATTAATCTGAAAACTTATTATTATTTATTTGACCCTTTGCCGTTGCAAAGAGACCACTTCAGTGGTAAGGTACTAAGGTACTTGGACAGTGAAGTTATATGTGTAGGGATTTTCTACTCTTCATTCTTCTATATTTTGTATGTGTAGGGATTTTCTACTCTTCAATCTTGTATATTTTCTATGGGGCTGCTCTTCGCACTTTGTGGTGAAGAATTCCTCTTATGGAACTTGAAATGTCCTTAAAATAATATGGTTTCTATGGGGTTGCTCTTCGCACTTTGTGGTGAAGAGTTCCTCTTACGAAACTTGAAATATCCTTAAAATAATATAGAAGTTAACTTTTGGACGTCTTCTATGTATATTAAAACACTTTGTTAATGAGTCAAATCTATTTTGCTAAAAAAACAATAGTACGAAAGTCTATTTCTATGGTTGGAATGGCGAGTCTATAGATTAAGTTCAAGATTAACTATTTGACACATTTTGAACTCATGATAGTGTGTTTATTTGACAATTCAGTGCAGTGGCGGAGTTAGAAGTTATAAAGTCTGGGTAAGTTTCCATTAACTTTGTCACTGACTTCATAATTTTCTAGCAAGACAGTACAATGTTAATCGCAAAGAAACTATTTCTTTGAATTGCAATTGCCTCTTCAATTTGTATGATTTTAGATTCTAAAGTATATACACGTTCAAGTATCACAAGTGTGATCACAAAACGAACAAACTTATAAAAGTCAAGAAAATTAGTTCATCACGCTCGTTTTTACGAAATTAAATGTTGCCCAAAAAGACAAAAGTTTGGAAATAATTCAATATTTTAAAATTCATTGAAATTTAGTGTTATGTTAAGCAATTGTAAAGCGATTCAAGAGAGTAAGGCAGACACATTAATGAGAGAGTGTTTTTTCTTTGAATTTTTCAAACTCCATAAAATCTCCACTCAAGCTGCGACATGTGGCAGTGGAAAAGAAAAATAAAAAACAACTCAAAGCTTCAGCTCCCTCTTTCTCTTATTCCAACAGACCAACAACAACATTCTCAATTTTTTTCTTTTTTCATTATTTTTCTAAAATACTCCTTCACTGTATACAACCCCATGGAAGTGATATGTGGCGGGAGCCTGGGCAGCGGTCCTACCTGGCCGCATGCTGGCTCCGCCTATGACTCAGTGGATAATACGGAATTTAAATTCCATACTAACCCTTAGGACAATAAGTTCCCTCTTGAATAATAAGTTTGTTAGATATTTGAAATATTTTAATAAAACATATATTTTAAGTCATTTATACAAAGTATGCATAACTTTTATTCAATTAAACTATACACTTATTTAATTCAATCAAAATACCATATATTAAGTCAAAATGCAAACTAGACATTGTTCACAAAAAACAAACAAATATACAAATAATCAAAATACAAAGAAAAAGTCAACTAAGGGGTATATTTGACCCCTAGTTTCTCCTCTGCCTCATGTATTGCAAGACATTCAGTGCATCGGCTGTCATGACCTGTGGCCCTATGGAGTAGTTTTATGATACTCTTCTCTCTCTCTCTCTCTCTCTCCATGTCTATGCTCCCAATCACCATAATGTGTTGAAAGATCGATAATACATCAATGACATTGTTGGGCCTATCATGCTCCTCTTTTAATAGCCTTTGATGAGATGGCCTAGGTGGCTCTCTCTGCATCCAATATCATGTAAGGAAGTGACACTCTATAGAATTATTGGATCCAGTCATATACAACACTCCATGGTTGAAGATCTGATACATTACGTGCATCCTGTAAGACCAGATGATCATAACTCTCTGCAATCCCTAAAAGTTAAAAGGATATAAAATGTCACCTTGAAGAAATGAAAGATGGTTCAAAAGTAGAGAAACTTGAGAAATAACTTAGAAAAATACACTCAGTGTGGAGAAGAAGAAGTATAAGTGTTATGCTTAAGTTTTCATTTTCTTTCTATTATTGTTTTAAAATGTTAATTTTAAGAACTTGTGTTGTTGTATTTCTCTTGCTCACTATGAGCTAAAAAAATCATGTTGAGTAATGTAAAATTTAATGAAATTAGTCTTTTGTGTTAAATGGTGTGATTTTATCATGTAATATATATATATATATATATATATATATATATATATATATATATATATATATATATATATATATATATATATATATATATATATATATATATGTGTGTGTGTGTGTGTGTATGTGTGTGTGTGTGTGTGTGTGTGTGTGTTTCTTTGTCTGATTATCTTAGAAATAGGTAAAAAATTGTTAATGTTGAGACATATTTTAACAAGTGGAACCCATAATAAATATGGTTGAAAATAGTATGATAAACATATTCACTAGATTAGTTATTTTAGACATAAATAACTATAACCATGGGGGAAATCATAATTCATACAATATATGCATCAGTGTTATTGTGAGACTTAAGTACTTGTTCCCTAACCTAGTGTATATGCTTTGATGTTGTAGACATACAACACTAGATCATTTTCTAACCCCATTTGTAACGATAGATCCCATAATTTGCACATACAAGATGAAACTAATTAAATGTATCATTGTCCAACATACATCGCATTATTGATTTAACTTCTTCACTTTTATTGATTACTGCTTAACTTGAATATGAGATAACCGATCATTATTATTATATTTTGCTTATAACTATTCACAAAGTTTTACCTTGAGAATTAGTTTAAGTTAATACAATCTCTATGAGATCAATAATTATCCTTGCATAAATAAACAACACACCGACGACATTGACATAGTATGCACTTTTGTCCATACATATGGACATATAAATCAGTTACACGAGGTATGACCTCAATGCACATACTCAAGGATACATAACATGTGGATAGTCACTGTTAACCTCAACTGCCACATTTAGGTGGTATCTATACAACTTCTCCGAAAAATTAAATCAGACATGAAATCCTCTGGTGTCATCTATCTCCTACCAAAAATCACTTAGTGCAATAAGTCTATTGATTCTAGAATAGTTTAATAATATTCCTGTGGTTTTAAGATGTAAGAGGGGTGACACGTTATCAAGTGTGATAATAAACATATCACTGACCCAAAGGTGAAATGATGACGTCTTTATGTGCCATCTCACCATGAAAGTAGACAATAAACCATGGTTAATAAAAGTATACATATTCCTACATAAATATTGCAACCCAGATAGGTGAATGACATTTTGAAACCATGTTTCATCAGGCTGTGACAACTTCACAATCTTCATACCATGGTTGATACATTTTAATGACACATGGTGCTGTAAAAAATACATCATTGTCCAAATTTTCAAATCATAAAACACATGTTTAAAAAAATAAATTAATATTTATTTTACCTCTCCATGCTACACATGCCTAGTAGCATGATTTGCATACATATAAAATAATGAGGTGACTAAGGGGCCTCCGGGGAAAAATTCAAGAACGGAAGCAACAAGTTGGACTTCTGGGGCAACAAGTTGGACTTCTGGGGCAGTAGGTTGGACTTTTGAGGATTCTGGAGTAGCAACAAGGGTCACATGCCTCTGGGAAGACGATTCTAGAGACACATGAACTCGGGAAAATGATGCTTCTGCATCAAATGAAGTGGCACCAACGACTAGACACGAGGGTCTACCTTTTTTTCTCCTAATAGAAGCATTATGATAAACTCTACAATGTTTCAATATTTCTTGGTTGTTATACATTTTTGCTACAATTAAACCAATAAAAGCATATCATAATCAAATAAGTAAGCCCTAAGGGACGAAATAGGCAAAATCAAACAAGTCATGCATATTAAGAAAATTCAGAAGTTAACTTTCATACCAAGTGCTAGTACATTTGGATTGACTTATTTTTATAGGAAAAATGAAATGCAAGATGTCGCGTAATTTTTTGAATATTTGGCTCTTTGGATTCTGTGTTGGATTCCATACGTTATTACATGATTTGGTTTAGGTTTATTCAGTCCAAGATTATGCTGAAGTTTCCTTGAAAGGAATATTTGATTGGTAAATTGTGTGAACAACTTGTTGAGCCAGATGGTGTTAGCTATCAGAAAATTACACAAATCAAATCAAAGTATTGTCTTAGTACAGATGACATAACTCAAAGAGAAATTAAAGACTTCTCATAGAACTGTCTTTTACAACTTCCATGACGATCCTCAATTAAGAAGCAATGAAGTTTCTTTAGATATCACCTTAAGTAACAAACTCCACACTATCAAATATTTTGAAGCAAGATAGATTATGACACCATCTATTACTTTTCAATACTTTATTTTTATTTCAGAACTCATATGCTTCTTTTCATCTGAATCCTGCACTAATACCAACCTGAAAAGCATCTGACATTAGGTTTTGGTAGTGTTTCTTCTTGCTTTCAAATATGGAAAATCAGATGAAATATACGTATTTCATAAGATTCTGAAGTTACTCTTCTATCAACAGATTCACAATCCCTTAAGCCAGTATGAAAGTTCTTTTGACAAGAAACCTAAGTTTCTTATCATCACTAAGTCCAAAGAACAGAGCTAAATAGATAAAGTGATTCTTTGAATAGTCTTTCATCATCTAACTCACTTTCTTTCCTTTGAAGACTACAAGACAAAACTTCAAAACACAGTAGATTCAAGTAGCAAACTTCCTGAATTACTGTGACTTTAGATTATGTCAGAGAGCAATATTCTCAAAATTTTCTTAGAAGAATAGATGAAGTGTAACCTCTTAAGCTTCAAAACGGATCCCCACAAATCTGAGCACAAGAATTCAAAGATAGTCCAAGCATCAGACACATCAATGATGTTGATATACTCAGAAGTGAGATAGAGCACCTACTAGAATGCAACTATCTCAGAAAATTTTCAATAAGCTTCTTCTGAGTTGGTGAAAGAGATTTTAAAGTTATCCTCTCTACACCATCAACTTCTATAGTAATGCCTTTCACAAGGATATTCTATAGGCCTTCAACAACCTTTTATTAAGAGCAATGAGTTGAAAATATGTTTAGATTTTCCATCATTTAAATCCAGTGGTATTACCCTTTGGATATGGTAGGAAAATCCGTATGATATTTTTCATGTGGAACTTGATTCCTTTTTGAAGAAGAGATATACTTTTCCTTATTGGATCATTATTTGCAGCACTGTTAAGTGTTAAGCACATACCAAGCTCTGATACCAATTGAAGGTGAGAAAATTATACAAGAAGGGGGTTGAATTGTGTTTTGCTTTGACTTAAATTAACTTTTGGTCAGAGTTCAGAATCAAAACTGATGTTAAGATTCTATTTAGTTCATTAGCCAGTGGATGTTAACAGAAGTAAATAAATGACAATAGAAGACACAAAACATTTATCCTGGTTCCTCCCCTAATTGCGACTACTTTCAGTCCCATTGCCTCACAAGAGATTTTCATTATAATCAACCTGATTACAATCGCTTGTGCTTCTACACAAGTCTTTTAAAATTGCTCAGACCCACTGCCAAGACTTTATTTGCTTAAAGCACATGTCTAAGACTTACCCTCTGCTCATACCCTATGACTGAGGCACCTTCTCCAAGGTCCTCTAGTTGAGACTTACCCTTGCTTAGAGTAAGACTTCTTGCTCACACCCTCTGACCGAGCCACCTGATCCAAAGGTCATCCATACTAAGACTTTCCCTTGCTTAAGATGCACTCGAGAATTCTTTCTCATGCCCCTTAGACGGAGTCTTTACCCTTGCTCAATCAGACTAGCTGAATAAGACTTCCACATCTCAAGCACTTAAGCAATGAGACTTATGTGGCTTAATCATCTTGGCTCAAAACTTTTGCTCAATCAACCTTGCTGATTAAGACTCTTACAACTCAGACATATAGCAGGAGACTTACGTGGCTCAAGCATCTTGGCTCGAGAGTTGTTGCTTGAATCCCAATGAGGCAAGCTTCTGCTTAAACATATATCAACAAAATTGATCTAAACTAATGAAGGCTCAGAAAAATAGAGAACAAGGTGTACATGATACAAGTATCAGAGGTACAAGATATCACCATAACAAAGACTTAAAGTGCTTAAGATTTCCAAGATATTCAATGGTAAGAAATCTTAAGGCTTTTACAATTACAACCTATAATAGAAAATATGCATATTAGAATAGAGTTGATAATTACTTGATCTTGTTACTCCTTCTTACGAATAACCCTTTTTAAGATTCAAATTTGAATCTTCACCGATATTTATAACCTTTACAGAAACTAGTCGTTGAAGAGGTAACTTGATCAAGTGTCTTTACCTTTCCTCTATAGTACAAGAGCAGTTGAAGATGGATACACAACAGATTATGAATCCAGTGTGTAACTTATTTAGCTTTTGAGTCTTCACGAGATTCTATACTAATAAAGTTGTTGAGAATAGTCATCCATAGATCATGTCAATCTTTATTGAGCCTTGCATCTTGTAGACTCTAGCTTACAAGCTGATAAGACAGTACGTCTTACTTTCTGCAATACAGACATCCACCCCACCAACTCTGAATGGTACCAGATGCTGATATAAAATTACCAAGTGTAGTAACTCGTCTGAATACTGAGGCCTTCAGGTCATAGTCTGTGCTAAGCCATACTAGCAATTGTTCTTTAGAATCTACCACTAGAAGCTAACAATGAAACAACTCTCAAGTGTGTTCATGTAAAACAAATTATGATTATTTATGTACATTGATGTAGAACCTGTATAAATAAAACACACATCAAATAAACCATTGTTCTTTCAATACTTTGTTATCATCAAAATCAAAGGAGAATATATCAAGAACATATCTTGTTCTAACAATCTCCCATTTTTTTATGATAAAAAACACAAGTATTTAAAGGACAATTTTGGGCATTTAATTTTCTATGCAACAACAGGGTATGAGGTTTGTATGATCCCCCTGAGTGTGATAGTCCATAGCTGAGTTCTAATGACTATAACACCAAGAACTACTTTTCAAGAAAAAATAAATTAGTCTTCTAAGTAACATCAGGATCTGAGGTTTGTAAGCTCCTCCTAAGTCAAACAGTTCCAAGGTTGAGATCTGTAATCTCCCCATTAGTTCCATATTTAAGAAAAACAAAATAACAACATTTTAACTTCCTTTTGAAACACCATAATACAAGGTTTGTAAGCTCCTTCTGGGTCTGATAGGCTAAGTCAGAGGTTTGTAAGCTCCTACTTAACACTACATACAAGAGAGTTAAAATATGTTGCCCTTTTAACATTCTTTGGTAACACCGGAATATAAGGTTTGTAAGCTTCTTTTGGGTCTGATAGGCTAAGTTAAGGTTTGTAAGTTCTTACTTAACACTATGTACAAGAAAGTTAAAATACGACCAGGGCAAGGTAACCATAAAAACAGAAAATAAATACCAAGAAAATAAATGACTAATATGTACAACTGAATAGGTACTCAATGGATTCAGTTTCCACTTAATACTTGCCATTATTTATCCCCCTTTTGTCACATCAAAAATAATAAAATGAAAAGAAAAGAATAAGAAAGGTACCACTAATAAATGTATCCCAAATCATCATTACATATCACTTTCCAAAGAGGAAAAATAATCAAGTAACAAGAATCATTAAGGTTTGTCTATTGCATGCTTTAAATTCTTTAGTGATTGTTACTATTCCAAGAACTAAACAAGAATTAATTTCGGACTCTTGATATGCACATAAGTCATTATAAAAGCACCCAACTTCTAACTCATTATCATCAACATCTTCCTAGAGATATGGAGTCATCAACTACGAGTCATGGCACATTCGTCATAACAGATGTTATAGATAGCTCTATAAGTTTAGAAGTCGAATCTCCTCAGAGGCGAGTTGCATTTGAATCATCTATGACTGAGTCATTGTCATCTGAAACACTTACTTCTGAAGGGGCAACATCAATAGTTTTTGAACAACCTTCAGAAGAAAGTCCATATGTAGCTGCTCTGAAACCAAAGAGAAGAAGTATGAAGAGGTCAAAGAAGAGAAATGTCAACAAACGGTTCAACCAGACACTTCCAGTCATAGAAAAGGAAGAAGAGATTGAATATAGATACAAAGAAGTGGATTATGGCAACAATTGACATTGATCATCATCTGAGTGTTGATGGCAACAATATGTTCATGTGAACTTCAAGTATCATTTTTTATGGCAAGGGTGGTTTGAAGTTCTTTGATACTTGAGACCCTAATTATCATCTAAGAGAGGGTATGTATCTAGGATCTCGTCTTCTACATGTAAATATTTATGGTGTTACTCTTAGAGAGTTGAGGCACTTACCTTCACACCTTGGTTGGAGCAACACAGTTCATCCATAACATCCTGCATCTCTACTAAGGTTTTCTTGTCACTGCTTTTAGTGCTGCTATTTGTGATAGCGCCTCGTTGTGTCACCATGTTGAAGAAGATGACTGAGGCGATTGAAATCAAATGTGAGTGTGACCTAAGTTAGTTTTACTGAGATCCACGTTGGGCGACAATTCTACTTGTGAAATACAATAAGGGTGATGATCCTTCTAACGTGTGTGATCGCAAAAGGGTGATTATGATTTGATTATGTGAAATTAGTGAATGAATATCCAACTCTTAGGGCTAAAATATCAATAGATGGCTTCTTGGGTCGGCTAATAGGGAGAAAATATATTTTCTTACTTTTCCAACAAGTACGTGAGACTAGGGTAGGATTGGTTCTTCCTCCTAAGTTGGGTGACCCAAGTCGGAGTTTCATGTATGTATGAGATGAATTAGTTGATTATCACCCGTTTAAGTTGGGCAACCCAAGTCAGAGTTAAGTGACTTGAAATAACGTTTGTCCGATCTTTCCATACATTTGGACTGCTTCTTTTCATCCTAATAAAATTATCAAAGTCCAGAACTAACCTTCTCTATTTAAAAAAAATGGAGAGCTTTGTTACTTAGATCTTGGTGTAAAATGTTAGATATGCGGGTATGATAATCCTGGATAACTTCGAAGAATCGTGTTCGTACACTTTCCGAACAAAGTATTTCGACCCTATTCTTGCCTGAGTTCACGAAATCTTTGTGGGAATAATTCTTGAAGAACGATTTATTTCTGGCAAAAGAAAATTGTTCAGGAATGTAGAGAGAAAGTTTTCGGTTTTGTTATGTGTGTTCAAACTGAGGCCCCGGACCCCGCCAGGGGCTTCGCCCCTTGGAACCCCGTTTCAATTATTCACATTCAATTATACGTTGTCTCGACGAGCGTGCACTCCGCACTACCCTAACTCGTTTCCAAACTTTAACGCATAATTGTATCGGCCTGTAGTAAATCACATTACTACTAAAATACATTGATGATACTAAAATCACCAACATAAAATAAATATATTCTTGACATTTGTAACATTTATTTTGTATGATTTAATTTTAGACGTATTATATACCATCCCAAAAAAGAGGACATGTCATATACTTCTTCCATTTAAAATAATAATGTTTTTATCAAACAATCAATGTCTATCAAAAGTATACATGTGCATATTTGAGACTTCAATCATGAAAAAGTTGAGACGATACCCATTACCAAAAGTCTCAAATGAAAATTTCCTTAAAAACTAACAAAGGCAAAAAAAATAATATCACTACATTTGTTCTAACTTGCTATATCCAAACAAGTGGTACAAAAAGAAATTTATGGTGTTTCAGTTAAAAAGGTAGAAAAGTTTCCAGCAAGAGGCAACGAAATATGAGGTCACCAACGATCCACCAAAACACCCATCTAGTGCGTTTGGTTCACATTTCACATCAAATTCATTCAAAAATTGACCCAACATGAAAATTGGGCAACTAACAGTCACACTAAAACACCAAAACATTTTTTATTTTATTTTATTACTTTGGTTATAAAAAAAAGGAAAATGCATAGATTGATAGGAAGTTGTTCAAGTTAGGAAACTCTAACTAAATTTGGTCATAAAATCAACATCTTACTTGACTTTGGAGACCAGTAGGATCCTCTTCATAAAATGTTGGTTTAATGAAATCTCATCTCCAACTTAAATGTGGAATAGAAAATAAAAAGTATAGGGAAAGATGTGGACTTAAAGATGAGATGATAGCAGATTCTATATGCACAAGAAACTTATTCAAAAACTTATTTAGATAAAGGATTGAATCTCTATTAGTTTTGGTGGTTGCTCATCACACTTTAAATATTTCTTCCAAACCCTTTAAATATCTGAAAATACCCTTTTTTGGAAGTTAATTTTTTGATGCATCATGTATCACATTATTGATATAATTTTATTCAGAAAATAACTAAAGGGGTCCGGCAAAAAGTTAACATCAAGATACTATTATGTGCAGAAAAAATCGTAGGTATATCTATAAAAATATGGTAAATTTAGGGTATTTTTGCGAAATTTGATGCAAAATAAAAATACACAGGAAATTATAGATTAATTTTGCATGAAACTCCGCGTGAAATCCTGATGTGTGTTAGTTTTCAAACACACTCGACTGCATTTTAATTTTTGTATACTATTACATGCGAAAAATACAACAAGTATATTCGGAGGAAATGTTAAATATTAGCAAAATCAATGTAATTTGATGCGGAAAATTTATGGTGTGGTCAGAAGATAACATGTCAAAAAGGTATTTTCGAATTTTCATAGGGTTTTAGAAAATATATAGGGTGTGTTGAGCAACCCCTTAGCTTTTGTTATTTATTTTCAATTGTATTCAAGTGGGCTTGACTCAATAGTTTTAAGATCCATTAGGGTTGGTGGGATATTTAAAGTGTAGTTTGTCTCATTAATACATATGAATAGTCATATTGTCATTTTATGTTTCATTATTTTCTCTTTTTTAGTATAATGGTTAATTCGTAAATAGTGGTAGCTGCATAATTCACAATCATTGGTGCTTTCATCTTTGTCGTCAATGTCTTTCAAATCCATAAACCTTATCCTAAAAGACCTTGATGATTTTCTTCAAGCAAGAAATCATCATCTTGATGAACTTATCAACCACAACCACAATCTTGAAACAAATATGGAAACTAACAATCAAAATAATCTTTATGTAATTGGATTAGCTAGAAAACACCAACCAAAACCTCTATACACAGTTGGATCAACTGGATAGCATTATTGATGCCCCTTGAAACCTATTTTTGGGTATGTTCTAGGGTTCTTATTATGTTCAAGATGGAGAATGTCGAAAAATGACGAGCAGTTCATCGTCCAAAGATTCTTAATGATATTAAGAATCCTTCACATATTGTAGTCAAAGGCAATTATGAAGATTGTGAAGGCCAAGTAGATTATGATTCTGAAGAAAATCTAACACTTTCTAAGATATTTAGTACATTCATGAGAAAACTAGACAAGACATTTGAGAATATTGTCCCTACCAATGTCAAGAACATTGAGCATAAAAAAACATGGTGAAAAACAAAATCTCAACTATTCTTGCATGTGAAAAGGATCTAATGTCTTAAATGAAAATATTTTGAATATATTCAAGCTGTATGCTCAAGTTTTCCAAGAAAACAAAGAAGAATCTACAATTTCACTAAAGATGAGGAAGGTGAATCTAGTTAAGAATAAAATGTTGTGACATTCAAAGACATGAAATTTTTTATACATACTAGTGAGCCATCAAATTCAAAGAAAAGGTGTGCCTATTCATAAAACAAATTACAGAATGTCAGACAAAAAGTCTTAACATCTTGTCAAACATGTTTACCAGAAAACATAATGCAGAAGGGCAGGTAACATGTCTCAACATTTGGTAAAAAAAGATTACCAATGCATTAATTTTGTCTCCTCCATTCTCTTGTACTATTGTAAGTTGTATGGTAGACAACAACATCATCAACATGTGTATCTCAAGTGGAATAAAAAGTCTCACAACTACGGAAAACGCAATTAACAACGGTTGGAAAAAGGATACCATCACGCCAGTCCAACCGTTGTGACGTAAGGTATGATTGTATGCATGATGTTTTCCACCACAGACATATGACTATAATTGTATCCAAGTAGTGCACTTCCTACCATAACGGTTACTACAAACAATTGTTGTGGTATATAATATGTAACATTTTTAACAACGGTTGTGCTAGACAACCGTTGTTAAATATAGTCCTGAGTTTATTATAAATTATGTGGAATGCTTATTTCTTCAATGCTCACTAAACATATTACCTTCCAATATGTACTAGAACATTATAATATGAAAAATTAAATTATATTAGAAAATAAGTATATGTCCAATTCTTGAGAAGTTATTTTCAATTCCTTATCCATATTTTGTTCTTTGACCTTTAGAACCTGATTTAATGATTCTAGATCTTCAACAACCACCGCCTGCACCTATAATTAGTTTTGTAAACAAAATTAGAGGTGGAGTGAGGGGTGATTGAAGATATATAATCACTGAATCAGGTTATAATGGCGAAAGAATAACATGTATTTAAAAGTATATGAAGAAAACTTGTCAAGAATTGAATGTGTATTTATTTTCTAATGTAATTTCTTCTATCATATCATAATTTTCTAATGTAGTTTGGAAAGTTATATATTCGGTAAGTTATTGGAAAATCACCCAAACCACATAATATATAATAAACTCATGTTCTAAACAAACATTAATCAACAATAACCAATAAACAACAAATACAACAAACATATCAAGTCATAGAATGCTTCAGAAACGTACCATACATGACCCATAATGGTGTGTTAACAATGAAATAAGGATGAAGCTAAAGTTAGATCCGCAAACTTATCATCCATACCTACAAGTTTTCAACACTAACTTTAGCTTCGTCCTCTTTATTGTAACAAGTTTGAAATGCGAAATCTAGCTTCTTCCTCTTTGTTGAAAGAAACACACATATTAATATAATCATCCATATACTTACAAGTAAAAAAAAAGTTCAAAGATAATGAAAAAAGTTGTTGAAATAGATTTTGAAATATAAAAGTATTGAGAAAACGAACATGTAAATACCCATTGGTTAAGATTTGTTGTTATGGTTTCGTGTTGGGGTTTCCATATAAGATAAGAGAGATGAGTGACAGAGTTGTTAGGGTTTCATTTTGAGAGAGACGAGTAAAAGAGTTATTAGGGTTTTGAGAAATGGCTTTTATGTACTAAAGCGTAAGATAATTTCGCTTATATATAAATAAAGTATTACCTTTCATCATGGGTGGTTATAAAAACCATGGTTATACACAAGTGCAATAAATTTTTTATCACGATAAATGGATGATTGTTGGTATTGGGAATCAAACCATTTCACTTCATGTACTTTTTCACCACGGTTGGTACATTTGACCGTTGTGAATTAGGTGTTACGAAAAATAAATGTGCCTAGATATAGGTGTTACCATGGTTATCAATATGTCTGTTGTAAAATAGGTGTTATGAAAGGTATATTTAAAGGAATCGTCAACAAGTTCGGCATGGCAAGTATAATATTATTGTTCATATTACTTGTTCCTCCCAAATGATATTTTCTTGAGAAGATTGTTATTTTGAAAGTAGTTGCAATAGAAAATTGATAGGAGAGAGAGAAACTACGTTAATTTTGTGATAGCAATAAGAGAAAGAAATTTTTAATGATGAAGATGGTTGTTGCCATTATAGAGAAGAATGTTGAAGATCATGTTTCCGACATCATGGATGACATGTCAGAAACAAAAACTAAGAAATCTGTCATATCTATGTCTAACCTCAATATTGAAGAAGGTAATATTTATGGGGAAAGTCAATTTGGGAAGTAAAAATAAAGATGTATTACAAGATGTTTCAACATCTTACTCATGTTTTTGAATTACCAATTATAGACTTTATGAGACTCTTGCAAGGAGTTGTCATTGAAGGAAAGGTTGATGGTCAGACTTGAGGTCTTCCCAATATTGAACAACCAGGAGTGGTTCAGAAGAAAAATCTAAAGAAAAATAGTGAGTATGGTATAACTCTCCCTATTAGATTTCCTTATCATATTTATGGAGTTTTGATTAATCAAAAACATGATATTGTGTTTGGTGAAGCTGGAATTAGTGTTCCTCTCAATGTGTCAAATTTATCTATATGTTGTATGTCAAGAAACATGTACCAGACATTGCTCTCCAAAATATTCCACATTTTGACAAGTAAGATCTATTTGTTGGTGGAAACGTGCTTAATGTCTCACTCGTGTATGAGCTTATAAGAAACCACCATCTCATTCAAAAGTTGTTTGCCGATGAGACCCAAAAAACCAATATGGAAAATTAAGATATTGATAAATATGTGCCAAACATCATGTCCGAAATGTTGACAGAGTCTCAAATTCATAAGGAGTTGATAATGTTATAACCTATGTTGGCGTTGTTAATAACCATAATGAGAAAAAAAAATTGCATCAAAAAGGAAAGAAGCTTGTGGTGGATTTCCACCATCTCTTACCTTTGTTTCTCTCTCTCTCTCTCTCTCTCTCTCTCTCTCTCTCACACACACACACACACACACAATAACTTATTTTTCTCTTTCTCTCAAATCTCACCATCTCTCACGCTTGTATCTTCCACTCATATTTGTCAGTCTTTCATTTTCATTCACCAATTTTTTCACTTGGTTTGGTTGCATTTACTTATGGGTGATTGAAAATCAAAGGTGAAGTGAATATTTCAATTTTTCCTTATTATTTTCTCCTTTTTATGATGAACCCTAAAACCCCAATTTGTTAAGAAAAAAAATAATTTTCTCAATTTCTCATAAATGGTTTTCTTTATAATCAATTGATTTGACTGTTCTCTTTATAGGTATGAAATTTTTTTTCTTGTGCTTTCTAGAGACAAATATACTTCTTCGGTAAATCTAGAAGCATCAAAAACTCAACATCCAAGTGAGAGTCTTAAAGTTATTGATTATGAATTGTTGGAAAATGATCCAGGAATTAGGCCTCCAATTCCAAGTTATCATCCTGACATCCAAAATGAGGTAAGGAAAGCTTATTTAAAAATAATTCATCATCAATCTCCTCACAATACGTTTACCCTTGGTTTGTTCAAGGTAAACAAAGACATTAATTTTGCAAAAATTGGTTTGATTTGTATGAATGATTGATTATAGTGAATCTAAGGACCTATCATTTTGTTTTCCATATTTTTTGTTTTAAAATGTCTCTAAATAAAGGGGGAGATCGCGTTGTGGGAGAGGGTTTTGGTTATTGGAAGTATGTTCAAAGATTGGCTAATCATGCTTCTTATTCCAATAGTCATGTTGACTGTATGCATATGAGTTACGCTCTCATGAACCTAAACCAAAGTATCATGATTGTGTAAACATATCTCTTATAAATATTAAGTTTCTTTGGAGACATGGTATTCCATTTATAGGGAGTGATGAGTTCATTAACTCCTTATTTAAGGGGCCATTTCTTGAGTTGGTGGACACTCTATTGGAATTTAACCCAGAGATCGCTAGTGTAATAGATTGTGTTCCGGGAAATAACCTTATGATTGTCTCTATGATTCAAAAGGATATTGATGCTTCTTGTGCATGTGAAATAACTCAATAAATTATATGTGATATTACAAATGATGTGTTTTGTGTTTTGATTGATGAATCTGGTGACGTTGCTGATAAAGAAAAAAATGGTTGTTGTTGCTCACTATGTTAATAGTGAATGTTTAGTAAGAGAAAGGTTTCTTGGCATTGTAAGTGTTAAAGAAACAAGTGTTAAGTCACTTAAGGATGCACTTGAGAAGTTGTTGTATATTAATGGCTTGAGTTTATCTAGCATTAGGGGGAAATGATATGATGGATCTAGCAATATGTGAGGTGAGTTTGGTAGTTTGTGAACTTTAATCCAAAATGATATCCATTTGCTTATTATGTGCACTATTTTGCCCATCAACTTCAATTGGTACTACTGGCATGTGCTAAGACTCATAAAGATATTAGTGGTTTTTTTGTAAGGTCAATATTCTTGTAATTTCATATTATCTCCTAACAATAGACAAGAATTGCTTCGGGATAAACAAGTAACTAAGTTTGATAAATTGATTTAAGAGGGCCAAATAAAGACTGGTAATGGATTAATCAAGAAACATCTATTGCTAGAGCAGGGGAAACTCGTTGGGGTTCCTACTTTAGGACTCTCACTAGTTTGACGACTTTGTTCGGTGCCATTATTGTGGTACTTAAAGAAGTCGGGAAGTATACATCATTAGAAAAATATGGTGAAACTATATCATTTTGCTAGATGTGCTTCAGTTTTTTATTTTAACTTCATGTTATATATGATAGTTGAGATTTTAGGATTTACAAATTATTTGAGTGTAGCACTACAAAAGCGTGATCAAGATCTTTGGAATGCTTTGTCACTTGTCAATGCTACCAAACAAGAATTACAAGAAATGAGGAATGATGGATGAGAAGAACTTATCTCTAAGGTTATGAAAATTTGCAATAAGCATGATATTGATGTTCCTAGTATGGATGCACCATATGTGCAAGGGAAGAAACCTAGACGACAAATTATAATTTCTAGTGTTTCTAATTTGTATCATTATAAGCATGATTGTTTGTTTAGTGTTTTAGATTTGCTATTGCATGAGCTCAATGCTAGGTTTGATGAAGAGAATACTGAACTCTTACAATGTGTTTCATGTTTGAGTCCCTCATCATCATTTGCAGCTTTTGATGTGTAAATTTTTTTAAGGATGATTAAGCTTTATCCAAATGATTTTTTAGATGTGTCAAAAGTTGTGGTGCAACATCAACTTCAGAATTATGTTAGAAATGTTTGGTATGACCCAAAATTTACAAATTTAAAAAGAATTTCATATCTTTATGCAAAACTTGTTGAAACAAATAAGTGCAACACATTTGATATGGTTTATAAGCTTATGAAGTTGGCTTTAGTCTTACTTTTACCAACTGCGAACGTGAAATGTGTTTTTTCAACTAAGTTTGTGAAGAGTCAGCTATGTAACAAAATGAGTGATCAATGATTAAATGATCATTTTGTAACCTTTATAGAAAGAGATGTTCTTGGAACGACTAACAATGATGTTATTTTAGCTCATTTTCAAGAAATTGATAGTAGACGATTTTCATTGTAAATGTACTTTATTAAACAATATTATTTCTCATTCTTCTGTATATAATTTAGTTCATATTTTCTTGTGTTTAACTACATTAATATATAATGTCAAGATTTGTCCCAGACTCCACGATAATAATAAAAGAAATAAAATGTATTTAGCAGTTATTTTTGTAATATACACTTTTTGCCTTACAATAAATGAAATATTTGCAAAACAAATTTTAAACTACGTTTTATTATTATTCTGAACAAAAAAAATAAACTTGTATGTATATCACCAGTGGCGTTGACGATTTTTTGTTGAAGTCTGGGCAAAAATTTAAAAACCGTAAAAATTTGCATGAAATATGGCGGTTTTAAAATGACGTTTAATAAAATCGCCACTATTTACAGTAAAATATGGCGGTTTTATAAACTCATGTAGTGTTAATAGAAAAATGATAGTTTTGACCGTCTTTATTTTGACACATCAGTTACTTTACAGTGAAATTTGTTTTTATTATTTTTTTTAAATCGAATATTTTCTTTATAATTGTGAAAATTAATCATTAAAATTGTATAGAGTCCTAATATATATTTTATATAATTTGAGGATAGAATTTATTCATTTTTTCTTCTTTTTTTACAACACTGCATATGTTTTTTTTTTTATAATTTTAATAATTGCTTCTTTTATGCTAATTTTTATTTCTTCTAAGTATTCATTTTTAATTTTTGGTTAATTTGATCCTAAATTATAACTTTATTCTTTATTTCAATTCTTGCACTTTTTGTAATGTAGTTGAATCTAAATATTATAATATCAAAAAAATTGATGTAATGTATGCTTAATTGCATAAAAATATATTTTTTTTGTGTGCATAATTTATAAATTTTTGGTTTAAAGTTGTATTTTTATGCATAAAAATATATTTTGTTTTTGGTTTAAATCATAATTTACAACATTATACATGTATGTTTTTCTTAATTTATAATTTATAATGTAATTTTTGGTTTAAATTTATATTTTTCCTTTACTTTAGTTAATTATGGCGTTTTAAACCGATGTAGTAGCACTTTAGTAATTTAATTTTTGATTTAAATTTGTATTTTTTTTGCATATTCGTTATTTGTGGCGATTTAAACTGCCGTAATAGTATTTTTATAATTTTAATTTTTTGTTTAAATTTGTATTTTTCTGTATTTTTGGGGTAGGGTCTAGGCATATGTCCATCCTGACCGGGCCTTAAAACCATCCATGTATATAAAAAAATGTTTCATATATATTTTTAGTATGTGACAATTGATTAATTATGTGTAAAAATATAGTTAATTCAATAGAATAAAATGTAGATGAATTAAGAATCCTAAGCCACAAGAGAAATTAAGTAGTACTACAAGAAATATTTGACTCATATCCCATTTAAAAAACAAACAATGTCCCCTATCTAGATTCCCCTGAGTAGCACTCTATACAAGAAGTATAGACTTAAGTCATAACTATCATAAATGTCTTTTAAAAGTCATATCATTATTAGTATCTCAAACTAAATTATTTGCTTATAATAAATATCGTTTTGAATTTATATATATATATATATATATATATATATATATATATATATATATATATATATATATATATATATATATATATATATATATATATATATATATATATATAATTAATGGCTAAATTAATGTTGTGATAGGTTGATTAAACTTAGCTAAAACTAAGTAGGTAACTTTTTTTCATAACCTTTTATTAACAAGCAAACAACCTTTTCAAAGTGTTTTTAAAAAACTAAAAAATGTTTTAAGTGTTTTCTGTTAAGTTCATCTTGTTTATCTCAGGGAAGGGAGTTGTTGATGATTTTAAAAAGAAATTTTTTGCTAAAAACATTTTGACATCTTTGATTTGGGAGAAATCCTTCTATCCCTTCGGGTTGATAGTTAAACAATTTGTTTTTTGTTTAGACGACTTTTAATTGGTTGTTGTTTCTGTTAATATTATATTATGAGTCCAAGTTATCTATTTAGATTTAGCTTTGTGTATCAACCAATCACAACATTCTTAGTCTGTTCCTTTTATGGATTCTGATGATGATAATTGTTCCGGCAAGCCCAACTTCCAGAGTTGGGCCAGACAAATTGACAACCTGGCACGCTCATCGTCGAGCACCACGCTGAGGGGAATGGTCTTTGTCGACCAAGGTTGTGTCGACCAGAATGAAATCCCCTAACGACTAGTTTTGACCGTTGCCTATTCGTGCGGATTCCACGATCCGCGCCAAACGGTTTGAACCAATAACCATCCAATAACGACAATATATAAACCCTCTCAGATGAGAGGGCCAGGTATTCAATTCTCTCACCTTAATTCTCGTACTTGCACGCTCTTTGCTCAGTCTCTTACTTTAGCATCGGAGTGCCTTGCAGGTACACCCCCTCTTCTCCTTATCAACCGTCCTTCAACAACGCTCGACACCAGCCATTTCAGATCCTGATCTCCAGGTACGATCAGGTGGCGTCGTCTGTGGGAATCACTGATTTTCCCGTTCTTCTCCCTCAAGATCTTCAAGAACCAAATTCTCTTACCAAGATCCATGGCTGCTCGAGACAATAATCCAGATAATCGGTCGAACGACGGTATGCTCCTCACGCAACGTGAGAGCAATGCTAATAATCCTTCGCAAGAAGAAACCGTGCAAGACCGCCCAGATGGGAAGACAACTTCACCTTCCCCCGATCGCGACCAGCCTCTAGAAAGTTGCCCAGAGGTCCCCCTTCCTCCAACACCTTCAGGATCTGACTTTGGAGCGCTGGCTGAGATTCTCAACCAGACAAATTTGTTACTCCTCGCCCACAGTAAGAAGATTTCCCGTCTCGAGGACAATAACCGTCGACCGTCCCGGTCTTCCGTGAGACATCAAAGAAGACGTAGTCCCTCCCCTCCTAAGAGGAAGAGGAAAGGACGCAATGATGAATCCACTTGTAACAAATGTCCCGCCCATATCCTCCTCGGTCTTCCCCTCCAAGAAGGCGATCTCGGTCACCAAGAAAGTTAAGAAAGAGCAGATCAAGATCCGCGTCACCCCGACGAACCAAGAAGCACGCGCCCAGGTCTCCTTCATTAAATTCCAGCGATGATGAAGACACCAGGGGCCCCCTCTCATCGGAAATCATGGCTGCTAAACTCCCACGGGGTTTAGAGAAACCTCCACCCTTAGGCTCGTATGATGGGACCACCGATCCTGACGAGCATATCGAGAATATTGATGCTTTGCTCGATTACCGAGGGGTGCGAGGGGAAATCAAATGTCGCCTCTTTCCTACAACTCTGAGGAAAGGTGCGATGACGTGGTACAAAAGCCTCGAAGCAGAGTCCATCACTTCCTGGAAACAGCTCGGACGCACGTTATCCAGGAACTTTACCGCTTCTAGACACCACCCGAAGACAGAAGCATCGCTCGAAGCAATCATCCAGGGGAAAGACGAGCCTCTGCGAACCTATATCGAGAGGTTCAACAAAGAAGTGGTCCAGGTATCCACAACGGACGACATGAAGAAATACTTGCTGGAGCAAGGTATGCGCCCGTCGACCGATTTCCACCGTGCGGTTGGCATCGAGACCCCGACCACTCTTGGCGCTTTCTTGTTAAAAGCCCAAGCTTACATCCAATACGAGGAAAAGCAAGTTGCTAGCTCCGTCCGAGACGCCCGATGTCATGAGGACGCAAAGCCCCCCAGGGTCGATAAACCCTCGACATCTCGTCGGGGAGGAGAGAAAAGAAAGGAGGATCGCCCCCGTGAACCGCGGGAGCACAGAGGACCCGTCGGTCGGTTTCATGAATATAACCCTCTCCTGGTCTCTAGAGAACAGATCCTATCTGAATGTGCCAACTCGGAGTTCAGGCAAGCAGGAGTACGCTTCCCAAAGCAGCTGCCTAGTAAATCGGGCACGAACAAGACGAAGTACTGTAGATTCCACAAGAGTCACGATCATAATACCGAAGACTGAATCCATCTAAAAGATGCAATCGAGATAATTATTAAAGACGGGCACCTCAAGCAGTTTACTAAATCAAGAGACACCTCTTGCCAAGAGGCGCAGGAGGCTCAGAAGATCGAAGAGGATGTACCCATACCATCAGATGCGAACATGCAAGTTGCCCTGAGCATCTACCTCCCGAAGGACTTCTTCTTGCCCGACCACACGGAGAGCCCATGATATTTTTCCTCCCACATCCCGTGGGAGACCTTTCCCTCTGCAATGGTCATCTCGGGGGGAGGATTTAACAAAATCACGATCGGATCCGTAAAGAGGAAATTTGACCAATTGATCGCGAAAGGCCCTGCTCAGAACGCAACCCTGGACTCCCCAAGAGAGGGCTCAATACCCCTTGCCTTTTACCGAGAGGAACTCTTGGGAGGAGCACCGAATGCCAGCATCCCATTACTCATCCGTGCACGGATGGCAAATTTTGATGTCAGAAGAATCCTGGTGGACCAGGGTAGCTCATGCGACATCATGTACTCCCAATTATTTTCAACACTCCAGTTTAATGAAACAGACCTGACTCCATACGTCGGATCAGACTTACAGGGCTTTAACGGAGCAGTCTCCCGACCGTGGGGTTACGTCGATCTCTTCGTCACCTTCGGGGTGTCCGAAACCGCCAGATCTGTTCGCGTCAAATTCCTAGTCGTGGATTGTCCTTCGTTGTACCAATGCATTTTGGGACGACCAACATTGGCCGAGTTGATCGCTGTTCCA
The DNA here is from genome assembly GCA_963966055.1 of Lathyrus aphaca. Taxonomy (NCBI): domain Eukaryota; kingdom Viridiplantae; phylum Streptophyta; class Magnoliopsida; order Fabales; family Fabaceae; genus Lathyrus; species Lathyrus aphaca. Next base: position 506,274,337 of record OZ014522.1, on the reverse strand, counting down.
TCCACTGTTCACCTAAAAATGAAGTATTATACTACTTCAGGCAAAGTCGCTACACTACACGGTGACGTCGAAGCTGTTCGCCGATGCTTTGAAGCAGCTTCCAGGGGTCTCAACTCGATATCTTACCAACCAAACGCATCAGCCCTAACATCTTCAGATACTCCGCAAACATCCAAGGCTTTTCCTCAGGTTGACTCAATCGATCTGGATTGCAGGTTCTCAGATGAAGACGAGGGCGTTCGGAGGCTGGCCGATCCACTGTCTCGGCCAATTCCTGACGGAGAGTTCGAGCTAATTCCTTTGGGGGATGATCCATCTCGGTGCGTTAAGATCGGAGCCCATCTGCCCGACTTGGTGAAACGACAATTGGAGGCATCCCTCAAGGGAAACGCCGATCTGTTTGCTTGGAGCGCCGTAGAAATGCCAGGGCTCGACCCCGAGACGGCCTGTCGTCACCTCTCCATCGACCCAACACACAAAGAGGTCGCCCAACGTAGGAGGAAGTAGTCGACCGAGAAAACCAAAGCGGTCGAGTCAGCTGTTAAAGACCTCCTAGAGGAAAATTTTGTAACTGAAGCCAGGTATACAACCTGGCTCTCAAATGTTGTACTTGTTAAAAAGTCTAATGGAAAATGGAGAATATGTGTTGACTATACCGATCTTAACCAGCTTGCCCTAAAGACGCATATCCTTTGCCCAACATTGACAAATTGGTCGACAATTCGGCCAGTTTCAAACTGTTGTCCTTTATGGACGCCTACTCAGGGTACAATCAAATTCCTATGGCCGTGTCCGACAAAAAATACACGGTCTTCATGACCGAATCGGGCAACTATTATTATAACGTTATGCCCTTTGGTTTAAAAAACGCAGACGCTACCTATCAGCGTATGATGAACAAGGTATTTCAAATAGAAATCGGGGACATGCTTGAAGTATACATGGACAACATGATCGTCAAATCTCAGCAAGAGACGGACCACGCGTCCCACTTACGAAAAGTATTCAATCAAGCCCGGAAATGCAAAATGCGTTTCAATCCCGAGAAGTGCACGTTTGGGGTCCGAGCAGGGAAGTTCCTCGGATTCTATTTAACCGAACGAGGTATTGAAGCCAACCCTGACAAATGTCGGGCATTCACGGAACTTCCTACCCCTGATTCTAAGAAGTCCATACAATCGTTAAACGGGGTCCTCGCTTCCCTTGCCCGGTTTGTGGCAAAATCCGCTCAGCACGCCCTCCCCTTTTGCAAAATCCTCCGCAAAGAGGCTACCTTTGAATGGACGGAGGAGTGCGAGCAGGCCTTGTCCCACTTGAAAAAGGAATTGTCTAAGCCCCCAATCTTGTCCAGGCCCAACGAAGGGGAGACGTTTTACCTCTATCTCGCTATAGCGAACGAGGCCGTAAGCGCAGCCCTCGTACGCGACCTACCCAAGGGGCAGAAACCTATTTACTTTACAAGCAAGGTGCTGCACAGCCCCGAGCTTCGGTACCTCTAGTAGAAAAGGTGGCCTTGGCCCTCCTTTTTGCAACCATAAGACTACGACATTATTTCTTAGCCCACACCATTATCATAAGAACAGACCAACCCATAAGACAATTACTCAAAAGGCCAGACATGGCCGGGCGAATGTTAAAATGATCGTTGGAACTGTCCGAGTTAGATATCAGATTTGAAGGGAGACAAGCTCTCAAGGCTCAAGCACTAGCCGACTTTGTGGCAGAACTCACTTTCACCGAGCAGGAGCCAAAATCTCCGTCCAAATGGACCATCTTCGTAGACGGAGCATCCGGCCCGGCGGGTAGTGGAGATGGAATTATCCTGGAAAACAAAGAAGGAAACATCATCGAAGTATCTTTAACTTTGTCCTTCCCCACATCCAACAACCAGGAGGAGTATGAGGCCTTCCTGGCCGGCATGCGGCTCGCGACCAACCTGGAGGCGGAAGAAATCTTAATATGCACGAATTGTCAGTTGGTCGCCAACCAAGTCCGAGGAGATTTCCAGGCCAAAAACGACAATATGCCCGAATATCTAGCCCTTGTCAGGGACAAGCTAAAACGATTCACAAGCATAGAGGTCAAACACGTCCCACGAGAGAATAATACCCGAGCTGATATCCTTTCCAAGTTGGAAATCACTAAAAGAAAGGGAAACAACAAGTCCTTCATACAAGAAGTGCTCCCCCGACCAAGCATCGGATAATCTTCAACCCACCTTGACGTTAATCTCGTGGGCGACGCCAACTGCTGGATGACACTAATGTTTAACTACCTGACCTAGGATGAATTACCAACAGACCCGAAAGCGGCCAGTACCTTGCATCGAAGGTCATGCTCGTACACTTTAGTCGGTGGACGTATGTATCGTCGAGGTTTCTCCACGCCACTCCTCAGGTGCGTAGAGGAAGAAAACATCTCACACGTACTAAGAGAAGTCCATGAAGGAATCAATGCACAACACCCGGGCGGACGATCGTTAGCCCGAAAGATCCTCCGGGCAGGATACTATTGGCCGACACTCCAACACGACGCGAAAGAGCACGTAAAAAGATGCGACAAATGCCAACGACATCGGGACATGCATGTAGCACCCCCTACCGAGCTAAAATCGCTATCTTCCCCATGGCCATTCGCATGGTGGGGGATGGACATCTTAGGGCCATTCGTCGTCGGATCCGGCCAAAGTAAATACCTTATTGTGGGCGTCGATTATTTCACCAAATGGATAGAAGCTGAGGACTTAGCCAAGATTACTGCACTCAACATACTGCGCTTCTTTAAGAGGAGCATTCTCGCTTGGTTCGGAGTACCACTTGCCATTGTAACAGATAACGGAACCCAATTCACCGATAGACATTTCAAGGAATTTGTTGCTTCGGTAGGAACAAAACATCATTTCGCTTCGGTTGAGCATCCCCAAACCAATGGACAAACGGAAGCTACAAATATGGTAATCCTAAGAGGTCTAAAGCGAAGATTGGATAAGCACAAGAAACACTGGGTCGAGGAGTTACACAGCGTACTTTGGGCATATAGAACCACTCCTCACTCAACGACCGATGAATATCCGTTCCGGTTGGAATATGGGACCGAAGCAGTAATTCCTGTAGAAATGCACATCCGATCCAGACGAACAGAGTCCCCAATGGACCAGGACACCAACTCCGAAACTCTAAGAGACGAGCTTGATCTGGTCGAAGAAATCCGATCAGAAGTTACTCTCCGAGAGGCCACTCTTAAATAGAAAATAGTAGCTCGACATGACTCTAAAGTCATAAGATGAGCATTCGAGGTGGGCAGTCTTGTTCTAAGAAGGAATCACAGAGATTCCCGCGAAGGAAAACTGACGCCAAATTGGGAGGGCCCGTATCATGTCCGGGCAAAGACCGAAAACGGGGCCTATTATTTAGAAAATCTTCACGGGGAAGAACTCGCTCGGCCGTGGAACGCCGAGAAGCTCAAACAATATTATAGTTAATTACAAAGTCACCTTGCTCGGCTACCAAGCGAGGAGCAATAGGTCTGACTAAACCTGCGTGCCCAGGTACAAGCAAAGCAGCCCAAATAACATGGTTATCAGGATCTTCTTCGGGAAGAAGAAGGTGACTGTTGCACGGGCGGATACTTAACCGAGTCCAACGTCGTCTATGTACCACGACCAGGAAGAACCCCAGCTCGCGATGGGACGTTCAAGCCTCGGGGCCCGAGTCATTATCTTGGCCCGAGCACCGACCAGGAGTCAGCCTCCAACATCTGATTGGTCCTCCAAACCGACGGATTACAAACACATACCCCGTATTTTCCCAATTACATCTGACCCTCGTAACAGTCACACGAACATCAAACACTTAACGTTTATAGAAACATAAAAGGAAGGAAGTCCTCCGACAGACACACAGTTACGAATACTTGAAAATAAAAACATTATAAAGTAACAAACGACCACCAAGGTCAGACTATTTTATCAAAAGGTTGCGACCCCGAAGGGCCGACTTGTTCAAGATTACATTCAAAGGGGACCACGTCCCCGAACAAAACAAAAACATGATAAATTACAAGTTACGGCACCCAGGCCAGACTAGTTTCACTCCCCCTCTGGGGCATCAGGTTGACCTTCACTCTGGGGCAGCTGCATCTCAGGTTGTTCAGGCTGAGCAATAACCCCAGGCTGAGAGTCTTCCACGACCAAGTCTGCAGGGACAACTATCTGGCCGTTTTCAAATTTGTAAAGATAGATGATGCGGCCGGTATCCAGAGCCAGTTCGGGATGAAGGGCTTGTATCTGATCTACAACATTTTGGAAATTAAGCTCAATCGACGAGTTCAGATCTTCCATATCCTGGTCAATCCGAGCAAGAAACTGGGCCCTGGTCACCAAATCCTTGGTATCAGCCTCCTCCTCATCCTTCGGGCAAAAGGCGTCCTTCATCTTTTTGTTATGGTCCAAGGCCCTCCTTTTGTCGACCTCCAGTTTGGCAATAATGTTCCCTCGCTCAATCAACTCCCTAGAAGAGGCAGCAGCTTCCTCGGAGGCCTTGGTCAGCTTTCCTTCAGCAGCAGCCAGGAGCTCTTTCAACTTTATCACCTCCCTTTCCTGCCCGGGATTTCCTTCGACCGTCAGCCAATCCATGGATAATACCCGCATGACCGCACTCGTGTCCTGTGCCATTGATAAACGCCGGGCAGGGCGATCCATTGCCTCGACAAACAAGGAGTCCGCCCAATCGACCTCCATGCTTGTCCCTACGAAGAAGTTCCGCTTCACAAAGTAGGGCGGCAATACGTACTTCGGTTTGGGAGGAGCGTTGACCGTCAAATCCACGATTGCTGCAGATTTTTGCCTCTTCATGTGCGAGCCAGTGGATGCACTAGGAGACCCTTGGACCAGGGGGCCCGACCCTGAGCCGCTCGTTTCGGTCAGCTTGGTTTGAACAACCTTCGACCTCTTTTTTTGGTTTTCGTGCATTCGTTCCTGGATTTTTCTAAAGGATTCGCCATGGAGCCTGCAAAGAAAAGAGACCAAATTAGTCACGAACGCCAAGATTATTGAAACAGAATAACAAACAGAAATGAAAGCAAATACCAAAGAACTCGGACACTTCTTGCCCGATGTTACACGCAAGGAGATCTGTGACGTCTATCAAAGGACGCTCTACAGCCTCTCCCCCGTCCTGGTCCAACATTATCTTACCCTCCCCGTCCAGCAGAGGGGTTGGAGTAAAAGAGGCCACCAGCTTCCGAAACTCCTCGAAGCTAGCTACATCGTCCTCGTTCAGGAAATCCCCTACTTGGACGAACTCACTAACCGGACGCCCATAATGTGAGTAATTCCATGAGAAGGGAAACAACCAGAGCCTCCTGGGAATCACCTGCCCTCGATCGTCAAGTCTGGGCTCATCATTTTCATCAGTATCTACCCCCAAGAAACTCGGCGCTCTCACGGCTTCCTCGCTCGCCGGCTTTACCAGAAAGTAGTCGGTCTTAAAAGCCCGGATAGATTCTGAGTGAGCCTTGAATATCTTGGTCCGCTGCTTGAAAGAAATAAAACCCTTTCGGTCAGTTCCCCGTCCTACCTGGCGCTGCAGCGAGAACAATCGGAAGAATAGAGGAAGCATGGCCCTAACACCCAGATGAGCGCACGTCACCTCGAACGCTCTCAGGAACGCGTAAGAGTTAGGGTGCAGTTGAGACAGTGCTACACCCAAAAGCCCAAGCGCGACACAAACCAGATCACTAAAGGGCAATGTTACCTCTAGAGTCGATGTCGCGTACTCGTACATTGAGAACTTTCGACCGCCAAAATCTGAGAATATCCGATCATCATCCCCCGGGCAGGTGACGACCCAATCCTCAGGATCACCAACAGTGGGAAAAGACTCTGTATGAGGTCTTGAAAAGGACGACACCTTGTCGAGCAGGTCCTCCACTACCTATTCCTCGGGCGCGATTATTTTATCCTCACCCCGAGGAGTATCGGCCGTTTCTCCAGAGTCAGGGGCCACATCCTCCGTCGTGGTCGCGTCTGATTCATCCGACGAGCTTCCAGAGTCAGAAGGGATTGATGCTGTAGAGCCGGAATCTTCCGAGGACACCTCATCCGAGGAAATCTCGAGCGGGTCGATAAGCGCAGTTTCACCTGAAAAGCAGAGGAAAGGCATCAGTGAATTCGATTATAATATCAAATCCACCCTTCCACCGCTCAACAAGTGAAATGGCGCGTACCGACCCAGGAGTAGGATCCCGGGCCATAGCCCTCGGTTAACCATCGCTCAAGGCGATGGCCAGCGCCCGACAACAGCGAGGGTATGATCAAATCCTAGCTGCTTATCAGGTCCCGGATCAAGGTCGACCGGGACCATCGCCGACCACAAATTAGGGTTCGCAGTCGACGAACAACGATAACAGAAGGTCTATAATCTACTTATTCTAGTCTAAACTACCGGAAAATTTATCCTAAACCACGTGCATTGCTAAGATATAAAACATATGACTAAGAAAGACGCGAAAAGAGCCATACCTTGAGCTTGAGAGGTCATTAAAGAAGAATTTGGCTTGAAAATGTGGTGGTCAACAGGTAAATGCGGTGGTCGGCGGCTGAGAACTGTGGCTGAGCTACGAGCAATACGACAGAGAGGAAGACGAAGCGAAAAATCTTACAGAATACCTTGGGTTCCTATTTATAAGGAAGGGAGAACGTGCAGAAACATGTGACCCCTATCCCTAGGTAATGATTACCTACGCTCTAGCCCCCAGGCTAGCCGTCAGAACATTGAATGGGGCGCGAATTCCCAAACATGCCAACTTTTCGTTTCATCTCCCTCCTTCGTCGAGCAACCGAATAATTGCTGCCTGTCGTGGGTTATCGAATGATCATTGCCTGGTCCACGCACAAAAAACATCGGACTTAATGCGTACGCCTTAGACAGAAAACCATCACTAAGTCATTGCTCCTCCCCAGAAGAAACGACTTGGGGGGCTCCTGTTTTGGGAAAGCCCAACTTCCAGAGTTGGGCCAGAAAAATTGACAATCTGGCATGCTCATCGTCGAGCACCACGCTGAGGGGAACGGTCCTTGTCGACCAAGGCTGTGTCGACCATAATGAAATCCCCTAACGGCTAGTTTTGACCGTTGCCTATTCGTGCGGATTCCACGATTCGCGCCAAACGGTTTGAACCAATAACCATCCACTAACGACAGTATATAAAACCTTTCAGATGAGAGGGCCAGGTATTCAATTCTCTCACCTTAATTATCGTACTTGCACGCTCTTTGCCCAGTCTCTTACTTTAGCACCGGAGTGCCTTGCAGGTACACCGCCTCCTCTCCTTATCAACCGTCCTTCAACAACGCTCGACACCATCCATTTCGAATCCTGATCTCCAGGTATGATCACTTGACATAACATGTCATAAATGTGGCAAATATGGCCATTACGCCAACCAATGTTGGACTAAAAAAGCTCTTAATGAGATAGAAGACGAATAATTGCGTTCTCAATTAGAAAAGTCTTACTTCTCAATTCTGATTCTGAAAATTATTCTTCAGAAGAAGATATCAATATGATTTATAAATCCCCTACTGAATCCTCTTCTGAATATTATGACAATAATGATTGTCAATGTAATCAATTAAATTACTGGAAATCAATTGTTGATATGAATGGGTTAAATGTTTTAACCTCAAAACATGATGAAGCTATAAAAGTTATAAAATCCATTTATAATAAAAATTAAAAAGAAAAATGCTTGAGGTCTTAATTCAAGAAAACTCAAAAAGGATTTTCCTATTATTATAGAAGCACCTTACCAATTAAGTGAGGTTTTGTCTAGATTTCGACAACGTAACATCCGTGAAACTCCAGTTTCTATTATGGATTTATGTAGAGAAATAAATCTCTTAAAGAATGAAATATCTCAGATTATAAGAGAAAACTATGGTTTATCTCAAAGACTCACTTTTTTAGAATCTAGTGATTCAAAGGTTGAAGAGATATCTTCAACTAGTAATCCTTCACATAGTAATGAATTTATTTCTCTCATTGATAGAGAGTAACATCTCAAAAATGGGTTGTTAGAGTAACATCTCAAAAATGATTTTTTTTTTTTTTGAAAATGAAGTTTCCCTTTATTGAAAGTGGTGTTGATGTAAATTGCCTTTAAGAAGGAATTATTCCCACTAAATATTTTGATATAACTACACAATCTCTTACCCAAGCTGGAGGAGATAAACTCACGGTTAATTATAAACTGTCTAATGCTTATGTTTGTAACAAAGATATATATTTACCTACTCATTTTAATCTTGTAAAAAATTTAACTCATAGAATTATACCAGGAACTCCTTTTCTGCAAAAAATTATGCCTCTGGTTAATGTTGACCAAAAGGGAATTACATCTATTATCAATAATAAAAGAATTACTTTTGAATTTATTATTGATCCTCATACTAGGATGATTAATGAAGTTAAATATATTCTTCTTAAAAAAAAAGACAAATTTTTTTCTTAAGGAAGAAGTGGATTTATTAAACATCACTTCTCAGCTTAAAAAACCTGAAATTCAAAATCAAATTAAATTAATTGATCAATAGTTTAGAGATGAAATTTGTAATGATTTACCTAATGCTTTTTGGGATAGAAAGAAACATGTTATTTCTTTACCTTATCTTGATGACTTTAATGAAAGTCAGATTCTCACTAAAGCTAGGCCTGCTCAAATGAACCATGAGTATTTGGATTTATACAAAAAAGAAATAGAATCTCTTTTAGAGAAAAAATTAATTAAAAAATTCAAATCTTCTTGGAGTTGCACAACTTTTTATGTCAATAATGCTGCTTAAAAGGAAAGAGGGGTCCCTATACTTGTTATAAATTACAAACCTCTTAATAAAGTGTTAAAATGGATTATGTATCCTATTCCTAATAAAAAAGATCTTTTAGATAAATTAAACAATGCTTTAATCTTCTCTAAGTTTGATGTGAAATCTGGTTATTGGAAAATTTAGATTAATGAATTTGATAAGCATAAAACAACCTTTATTGTACCTTTTGGACATTATGAATGGAATGTCCTTCTTTTTGGCCTTAAAAATGCCCCTTCAGAATTTCAAAATATTATGAATGATATTTTTAATCCTTATACAAAATTTATAATTGTTTATATTGATGATGTCTTAGTTTTTCTAAAACTATAGATCAACATGTTAAACATTTAAAAATATTCAAAAGATTAGTTAATTATAATGGATTAGTTATATCTGCTCCTAAGATGAAACTTTTTCAAACAAAAGTTAGATTTTTAGGTTATAAAATTGACCAAGGAACTATAATTCCTACACAAAGAAGTATCAAATTTGCTTCTAAATTCCCCAATATTATTACAAATAAGAAACAATTACAAAGGTTTCTTGGTAGTCTCAACTACATAACATATTATTATGAAAATCTTGCTAAAGATACTGCCATATTACATGTTAGGCTTAAAAAAACCCGGCCCTTGGACAAATGAACATTCTCAGGCAGTCCAAAGAATTAAAAATAAAGTTAAATGTTTGCCTTGTTTATCTCTTGCTAACCCTAAGTATTTCGAAATTGTTGAAACTGGTGCTTCAGACTTAGGTTTATGGAGGAATCCTCAAACAAATAATATCTGATACATCAAAAAAAGTTTTGGTCAGATTTACTTCTGAAAAATGGAATCCTACCTAGGCAAAATATTCTACTATTAAGAAAGAGATGCTTTCTATTATAAAATGCATTTCAAAATTTTAAGATGATCTTCTTAATAAGAAATTTTTATTAAAAATTGATTGTAGCTCAACTAAATCAATTATTGAAAAAGATGTTAAAAATCTTGTTGCTAAGAAAATCTTTGCTAGCTGGAAATCTCAATTATCTGTGTTTGAATTTGACGTTCAACACATTAAAGGTGAAACTAATTCACTTCCCGATTATCTAACTCGTGAATTTTTGCAGGGGAAAATGTTGACCTCATATAGGGGAAAAGGACGCGGTTATGGCCATTATGGAAAAGGGAGTAACAATATGTTACCCCATCCATAATCAAACATTCCTCTAATAGGGGATTGGACTACAGTCTACAAAGGTAGAAAAATGCAGCAATTACCTACATCTTCATCAAAAAAGGAAGACATTATTTCCTCCTCATCTAATAAAATTACTTCCTACAAGAAAGTTGCGGTTAATAACCCACCTCAAGAACAAATGGATTATTTTGAAAATCCAATAACTGAAAAAAATAATGTATATTGATGATGAAGATATTAAGATCAATCCAAATGATGGATGGTCTATCAAAATTAGATACCTCGAATCAAGAGGATATCCAGGTCTTCATGGAAAGTCTAGACCTCACCTAGAAATTCTTTTGACTGTTACCAAATCGGTAATGTTTACTCACCACTACCAGAACAATAATTCTGAAAATTTTATAAACTTCGGTAAATGTCATATTAACAAAATCTTGTTACCAAGAGAATGGGGTCTTAACCCAAATGGTGAAAAGGCAATAAAAATTGCAGATGGAAAGTATATTTACTTAATTATTGGGACTATGTCCAAGCTTTTACTCAAGCTTTTTATTATCAAAATCCCAAGAATAAGCATTCTTGGATTTTATCAATAAATCCAGAGATAGTTAATAAACCTATACCAAATTGATTTTATGAATAGTGAACTAAATTTGGTCCGTATTTGGAAATATTACCCAATTAATTACTTGATTTATACAATCCATGGTGTGACAATAGCCCACTTATTATAAATTTTATCTAATAATTTAATCACCGGACAATGTCCATTTTTGTTCTTTGCTAAATTTCAGATTCCTTTGATATGGAGATGGTCAATCACCATATCTCAAGATAAATTCAACATTCCCATTTTAGAAAGAAATTTCTTCTATAAATGGTGTAACATGATGAGTTCCGAAGAGGTCCAGAATAAATTAATTTTAATTCAAACAGCTATAGTTGAAGACTAAAATAATAAGGTCAAGGAGCAAAGTTCCCAACAAATGTCTATGGGAAATTTAAAGAACTTCTTCCAGAGAAAATATCCAAATGAATCAGAAGATGAAATCATGATTAGATCATTGGATTATATGAAGAACCAATTCTTCTCCACTTTTCCAACAAAAGCAACAAAAGATGAGGATTTATCTGTGAAAACCAGTTCTTTCATGGGATCAATTGATTCCCACAACTTTGACTGCTTGGCAGGAGAAGCCCAAGCAGATGACCCCAGTGCAGAGGATTTCTGGGACACAATGATTCAATCCATGACCCAAAATGCAAAAGACAAAGCAAAGAAATAAGAATCAAAAGACAAACAAAAGAAGACAAGAAAAAGAATCTTATATTGTCTAAAGAATCAAAAACAAAAATATGAAGACAAAAAAGAATCTCAAGACAAAGAAATAAAGACAAGAAGGAATCTTATCTTGTCTGCCACTTCAAAGCACTATTGGAGAAAGAATCTTATCTTTAGGCATAAATGTATGCAATTATTTTTCTTTTGTAAAAGATTTTGTTTTTTGTCATAATTAATGTGTCGATGGGGCCCAGAGAGTACCCAACATTAATTATACAACTTGTTTAGTAGTTTACAAGCTATTGTAAGTAGTTGTTACCGGCTTAAACAGTAAGTCTTTGCCTCCCTATATAAAGGGATTTCAGTTTCGTTTGTAATCAAGTTTTAGAAGTTCTTGAATATAAATGAAGGGGCAAAAATACAAGGAAGGGGGTTGGAATTGGATTTTCAAAAATGAAGGCAAGAGACACTTTGATTTATCTTGGTTCGTTTGAACTCAAACTACATCCAGTCCACCCGCCAAGGTGATTTCGCCTCTCTCAACGAGGTCTTAATCCACTATTCAAATGATAAATACAATCACTAAGACCTATAGTCAAAGTCTTCTTGAGTCTACTGACTATACTAGTCCCACAAGGTATATCAAATTGTTTTACAAAATAGTGTAACAAAAATGCTTCTAGAAAGCAGTTATCACAACTGTGATAGTTTTTACAAATTGAAGATTATGAGAGAAATATGTTCGTATAGATTTGCGCGTGAGGAGAGAAGAGAGAAAATTTCTTCAAGTGATCCCTTTATATAGATTATGATGAAAGGATCCGTTGGAGACATCTTATGTTATTTTTGGTTGCTTGATAAATGTCATTAAATCCTTCCAAAAATAACGATTTGCGTCTTCAGCCATTATTCTTGATTCTCTAATTAATGTACTTGATTCTGAGAATCAAAACATGCTTGTTTTACATCAGATTATAATTAAATTCACAGATGATCTTGTGATAAGAACTTCTATAGTCATTAGATCAGATCTTCTTTGTAGTAGAAGGCTTCGCTAGTTTTGCTTTAGAAAATGTTGAGCAAGAACTTTTGTCCTGCACATAGAAGATAATTTTTAGGTACCATATTTTGTTCTTAGAATTATTATTATCATCAAAACTATAGTAGAAAAGTAGAATCAAAATCTTGTTCTAACAATCTCTCCCTTTTTTATGATGACAAACCATAGTATTTTGATTAAGAACAAAAGAACAAAAATAATATAGAAACTCCCTTTTGAGCTGATGAAATGATCCTTCGGAAATTTCTATGAGAAGTTCTTCGAGCATACGCTCCCTCTGAGTTAAATACTTATCTTATTCTTAAAACATTGAAACAAGTTTATCAGAGTTTTAGGATGTTTGAGGCTTAGCCTTGGTAAAATGCTATGGATCAAAATAGTTTACGTTTTCTCCCCCTTTTTGTGATTAATCAAAAAGCAGATAACTAGAAAAAGATACAGAAATAAATAAATAACCAAAACATCCGATATTCATTAATCAAAAAAGACATGACAGAACATCAGAGAAGAAATTCATAAAAAGAAACAACAAGAAAATAAAACAAAAAAAATATAAAACATGATCTAAGGTTGGAGGTTAATCTTTGTGAACAACGCTTCCAGAAGATTCTTGATTTGAGAAGTTGACTCCACCTATTGCCCAATCATGTTCTTAAGTTCAGCATTTGTCTCGTCTTGCTTGTCCAATTCGAGCTTCACAAAATCATTTTCTTTCTTTAGTTCTTCCAGAGTCTTCAACGCTAAAGAAGTTGGAGTAACTTCTTCAATAATAGTGGCAACTTGAGTAGAAGTTTGCACAAAAGGCTCTTCATTAGAAGGTGAATCAACAACTTCTTTTCCTTTTTCTTCAGCAGAAGCAACAACAATCATCTAAAATGCAGAAGTTGATTCCTTTGGCTTTGGTTCTTCCCATTGTTTATTGTCCAGAAGAGGAGTCTTCTTCTTCTCCAAGCTAGTGATAACTTCTCGCAGAAGTTCCGCTGAGCAATATCATAGCAGATATCTTTCAGCTTCTTTGTTTCTGAGTTGAACCATTTCCTAAGAGATGTCCAAAGGTAATCATAAGCAGCAAGATCCAAGTTTTCTGCATACGCAGTCTTCAAGTTGTCCAGCCTGTTTTTCATTTTTTCTTCAAAAGCTAGTAACAAGACACCAACATCTGATTTGGTTGGTTTCGGTTTGGGTTTTGGTATAGCATTTTTCTTAGAAACAGAGGAAAGTTTCTATAAAGATACTACGTCAATGAATGTTCTAAGAGGATCTTCTGGTTCACTGGTGGGAGTGGGAGTATCAAGAATGGTGATAAATGTGGGGGATTTTGGAGGTGTTGATGCATAAGAAGATAAAGATTCTTCTGCAATGGTAGGTATGTCAAAAACAAGTCTAGGGAGCGATGAGTTAAAAGGATAGTTGATTCCAGGGATTGTTTGAGTTGTGGTGGATGGTGGTGGATTAGAAGATTGAGATTGAGAGGCTGCAATGTATGTTGGAAATACGTCAATATCAGAAAGACCTTGGTGAAATTCTGGTTGGGTTTCAACAAAAGAAGTGGTGTTGAGATCAAAAGGAGGGGTTGGATCAATAATCATGTCAAAATCATCTAAGGTTTGGGGTGAGTGATGTTTAGAAGGTTTTGGTGAAAATGAAAGAGTTCTAGGTTGAAGAGTTTGAAGTGGAATGGATTCGGGTTGGATGATGATTTCTGGTTGAGTGGTTTCAGGTTGTGGGATGTTCTCAGAGGGTTGAGGGAGTTCTTGTTGATGTACATCAGAAACAAGGATTTCAGAGGATGGTATTTCAGAAGTGTGTGGGATAACAGGTTGAGAAATTTCAGAGTTTGGAATGACAGAGGATGATGGCTTTAGAAGTTATTGAATTAGAAGGGACAGGGATATCAGAAGAAGTGGTATTAGAAGGGAGATCGGAAACAAAATCAGACGAAGAAGTACCTTTCTTTTTGGCCAACTTTGGTGTCTTCTGAGAAGTTCTTTTACCAGCTTTTCTTTTCTTGCTCTTCTCCAAAGCCACTTCTGGAGCAGTTCTTCAAAGTTTCTCTGGATTGAACCCAGGATCAGTTCCATCAATCTTGCAAGATTCCAGATATCTTACAACAACTTCTGGAGGAGTATTAACATAAAACAAAGGAAAATCCTTTTTTGGAATATTTCTGATGGTGATGACTTCTCTAGAGTGTAGGAAGGGATCCTTATTGATGGTATCAATGAACTTCATCTTCTTCGGGTTCTTTGCACTGAGTGGCCTTCCAGCAGCAGGTTCCAGAATATCAATCTATTGAGCTTCAACCAGATGATCAACTAACTTATTTTCAGTCAGAATGTCTTAAATAAGCCTTCCCAAGGGAATCCAATCTCTCTTTGTTTTCTCATCTTCCCTTATTTCTTTCACACTATTCTTCAGGTGGTTGAACAAGTTGTGCGCAAGTTTGACCTTTTTGTTGGTTGAGATGCAATATAACAGAAATTGTTAATCCATGTTGATGTAGTATGGGGAGCTGGTTGGTTTTCTGTGGCTGATGCAACCCAGAATGATTTTTGCCCAGATTCTCAGATGATCCTTAAGGTCTTTGATTTTTGTTGAATGTTGCCCAATAGTGAAAATTTTTTGAGAAACAACAGTTGGGTCAGAGTGTTTATCCATATCACTGCATTTTATCCCATTGTCATCACATTCATACAACCTAGTAATGTGATCTTCGGTGATGACAATCTTCTTTACCATAACGTAAGAAGTGACTTGAGTGTTAGCAGCAAAAGCAAATATCCAGAATTCCTTACCCAACTTAGGAAATATTGGACCCATCAGACGATCAAAATACTTTTCCCAGCCTTGAAATTTAACTTCTTGTGTTAAATCATACCCATTTTCCTTCAAACTTTCAAAATCAACAAAAAGTTCACAGAGAACTTCTAACTTCTCAACTGGAGTGAGTAGCGTTCTGAGTAGAGTAGCATGAAGTGCTTCAGAGGTTTGAATTGTAGGTACTTGTTGATCGTTCTTTGAGGAAAAATTCATTGTTCACAAGAGAATGGTTTTGAAGGAGCAAATGCAGAGAATGCAGAGAAAATAGAAAGCAAGAAAGGTGAAAGTGAAAGTGAAATGTGAAAAGTGTTTGTGAGGTGAAAAGTAACCATATATATAGAAAAATTGAAATGGTAAAAAAAGCATAATTAGTCGAAAACATTTATGTAGAAACTTAATGATTAACTGTATTAATTGACTTCTGACAGGGGAGTGGCATAAATAGTTTTGGAACAGTTACCAATGTGACTAGCGCCTCAATGCTGTCTTTTCAGACGTTTCAGTTTCCCAAAATTTGAACACGTATTCTGCTTCAGAGGACAGCTGTCAAAGTGCTAGGATGCATGTTCTGTCCTCCCTCAGAGTTTGAACACATAATCGTATTCTGAGGACACCTTGAGCTTTAATGACATGTGTTGATGTTCTGAGCTGCATGTTATTTCCTTGACACAAAAGTTCTAAGACAAAAGCAATCAAATTTCTGTAAGAACTTATGAGACAATTTTCCTTCTTATATAGAAGAGCTATTGACTAGAAGATAAAAAGTTAAAGAAATTTTGAGAGATAAATATATAGATTAAACATAGTCATTCTAGACACAATTCCATACTGAGATTTTTCATAATGAAATTGAACCTATCCTCAACAAGGGGTTTTGTAAAGATATCAACCCATTGATGGTCTATATCTATGAATTTTAAAAACAGGATTCCCTTATGAGTATAGTCCCTAATGAAGTGATGTTTAACTTCTATGTGTTTAGCTCTAGAATGTAAAATAGGGTTTTTAGAAAGACAAATAGCAGAAGTGTTATCACAAAGGATTGGAATGTTACTCTCGAAAATGTTGAAGTCCTCAAGCTGATTTTTCATCCAGAGCATCTGAGTACTGCATCCAGCTATTGTTATGTATTCATCTTCAACAGTTGATAGTGCAATGGTTGATTTTCTTTTGCTGGACCAAGATATTAGACTGTCTCCCAGAAATTGGCAACTTCCAGAAGTGATTTTTCTTTCTGTTCTATCTCCAGCAAAGTCAGCATCACAATACCCTACAAGCTTGTATTCTCTAGACTTTCTGTAGCATAAGCCAAGATTAGTAGTACCTTTCAGATACCTGAATATTCTCTTAACAACTGTTAAGTGAGTCTCTTTAGGATCTGATTGGAATCTGGCACAAAGATAAACACTATACAAAATATCTGGTCTTGAGGCAGTTAAGTAAAGAAGAGAGCCAATCATACCTCTGTAGCTCTTCTGGTCTACTTTCTTACTTACCTATTCCTTCTCCAGAATACAAATGGGATGCATTGGAGTTTTAGAGATTTTACTTTCTGACATGTCAAATTTCTTCAGAAGTTCTTTGACATATTTGCTTTGATGAATATAGGTTCCTTCTGATGTTTGATTTATTTGAATTCCCAGAAAGAACTTCAATTCTCCCATCAGGCTCATTTCAAATTTTTCCTGCATAAACTTAGCAAATTCCTTTCCCAAAGAACTTTTAGTAGATCCAAAATGCATACCATCTACATAAATTTGATAAATCAGAATATCATTTTTAAATGTTTTACAGAAAAGAGTTGTGTCCACTTTCCCTATGGTAAAATTATTTTCTAAAAGAAAATTACTTAGTCTTTTATACCAAGCTCTGGGAGCTTGTTTCAGACCATATACAATTTTTTTCAATTTGTAAACATGTTCTGGAAATTTAATGTTTTCAAAACCAGGAGGTTGGTGCACATAAACTTTTTCATCAATATAGCCATTTAAAAATGCACTCTTAACATTCATCTGATAAAGTTTTACAACCAAGGAAATTAAAAGTCTGATAGATTCTAACCTTGCGACTGGTGCAAAGGTTTCTATATAGTTTATTCCTTACTATTGACTATAACCTTGTGCAACCATTCATGCTTTGTTTCTGACAACTTCACCTTGTTCATTGAGTTTTTTTTGAATACCCATTTTGTTCTAATGATGTTTAATCCTCTGGGTCTAGGAACTAGATCCCATACATCATTTCTGGTAAATTGATTCAATTCTTCCTGCATTGCAAGTATCCAATCATTTTATGAAAGGGCTTCATCTACAGAAGTTGGTTCAATCAGTGAAACTAATCTCATTAGTGATTCTTCAGAGTTTCTGAAGGAGGATATTGTTCTGATTGGATCATCTTTCTTTCCTAGAATTTTATCTTGGATGATTCAACGTGCTTCTGGATTGTCTCTTCTGACTGGGTTCTTCAGGAGTTGTTGATGTAGTTGTCTTGTCTTGTTCTATAAGAGGTTGTTCTTTAGATGTTCTATCTTCAGTGATTTGTACTTCTATATCTGCAAGAGATTCATTCTCCTTTGGTTTTTCAAGACCAAGCTTATCATCAAATCTAACATAGATGGATTCTATCATATTTCGTGTTTCTGTATTGTATACTTATACTTTGTATCCTTTCGAGCGTTCATAGTATCCTAACTGTAAACACCCCAAATTTTCCCTCACTCATTTCACCATGGCTTGTGATCATTTCATATGCATAAACACAATCATATCACCTCATATCTCATTTTTGTTTCACTGCATAGTTTCTAAGTCATCTGCACCTAGGGTTTGTGACCTGAGCAATCCAAGAGCCTCTTGAGCCACTCCAAAGGTCAACAATCACTTCAAAGGGATCCATGTGTGTTCTTATATCATATCACATCCTCTCAAAGTCAAGAATGCCAAGGGATCACAAGAACTGAGATTGGTATGGATGCAGAGCCAGGTTTGACTGCACAGTTGACCTAAAATTAGGGTTTTGGTTTCAGAGGCCATAACTCCAAATTTTTTGGTCATTCTTGTTTCCATTGGTCTCTATATGGTATAGGGAGTATGCATATCAATTTTCATGAAGAAATTCCATGGGGAAGTCATCTGATCAAGAGTTGACTTTTCAGACAAGTCAGTGCAAAATCAGGGCATCTGAGGCCCCCAATGACCCAACCAAGGGGTGATCTTCATCATTTTGAGTGTATATGATCTTTATTTGATCATGGAAGAAGGTTGAAGTTCACAAAATCAAGAATTTGAAGTTTTTGCAAAGTTGACTTTTTAGGGCATAGTTGACTTTTAAGGAATTTGTCAATTTATGCCATTTTTCAAGCCTTGCTTTTTGATCAAAAAATGCTTCAAATGGAAAAACTTTGGTCATGAAAGTTGTAGATCACATTTTTCCCTTTTCAAAAAGTACAAGAACATGACCTAATTCATTTTGGATCAAAAGTTATGGTGTGTTAAAGTTGGCAAAAATCACTAATTTTCAAGTTATGCACTAAAAGGAAAACTTGCAATTTCATGTACCAAAGGCATTTGTGACTTCTAATTGATGCCTAATCCTTATACTAACATAATCCAAGCCTTAAAGTTCAGATTGAACCAAGGGAATCACATGTCTTCATGGTTTGTGAGGTATGATCTTTTCATGAGAACTAAAGGCAAGCAAGTTGCAAAACCAATGATCACACTTCATCCACTTGCTGCCTAGCCTGCTGAATCACACTAGCCTTTCCCTCATGCCATGCTGCGCCAGACAAGCCCTTTGTACTTGGCTAGAAGTTGCCCATGCCCTCTCTTACAAGAAGTTGACATATTTGCAAAAGTAGCTACACCTATCACTAAAGCACAGGTCACATCTTCTGACCAATCCCATTTGTTTATACAAACAAAAAGCAAGACATTTCATATAGCCAGCAAGCCTGAAACCAGCAAGATCATCACTTTCCCATTTTCCACCCTTGGAGCAAAAACCTTCGAAACTCAGAAAACAAGCCACCAACTCACAAACACACTTCATAGAACTCATCACCACATCCTCCTGATCATTTCCATGCCTTCATTCACCCTTGAAACACCACATAAGCCAAACACGATTCTCACCTGAGCTTGAACAGAACCTATTCAAACTCTCAAACCAGCCAATAAAAATCTTTTCTAAGCATCAAGGGTTCATCAGGAGCACAAGGGGAGTGGATAGCACAAAGGAAAGCACCCAGAAAGCTGTGAACTGAAAGCTTCAAAACTCAGGTAGCTCAAGAACATTTTTTCCAGAAATCCTTTTTTAAGTTCTAAATAGATTCTATATGTTCTCCTAATCATCCTGATGTCATTGGTTTTGAAAATGGTGGAGAGATGAGAGTTTAATCGTGTTCTGAAATTTTTGCCCTAGAAACTGTTTTGATTCGATTCTCTTTGATTTTGAATGATAAATGATGTTTGAGTGAGGGGTTTGAATCGTTTTAAGGTGGGGATGATTTCTGGATAGTTAGTTTTCATTTTCATAGCTTGTAGAGTAACTTAGCATTTGAGCTCGCCGGAGAAGATGACCGGAACCACTGTTCCGGTCATCTAAAAGTCATTAGGGCAAAATTAGGGCTTAATCAGTGTAATTAGCAAGTTTGAATTCTGGCCCTTGGATATGGCGCCAGGTCAATGCGCGCGCTGGCCAGTTTGAATCTCACACGTTGGATCTGTTGACTTTTACTTTTTCAGTTTAAAATTCATTTATTTTCATATTTAATTCATTTGTTTTGCATAATTTATTAAAAATAGCAAAATTGTTTTAAAAATTATGAAACTTTTTGTCAAGAGTTTCATTAATTTTTAAAACACAAAAATATTTTTATTTTCATTTTTAGCATTAAAAAAGTATTTTTAAATATTTAAAAGTTTATTTTTAATTGATTAATGAGAATTAATTTATTAAAAATACTTTTAGGTATTTAAAAATCACCAAAAAATTCATGAAATGTTCTAAGACATTTAGAAACATTGTCCAACCTTCAAACCAAATTTCTTTTTTGATCTTGATGCATTTTAAGAATTTCTCATTGAATTAAAATCATTTTTGTGCATTATTTTGATCCAAAGTTCAAAAAATCATTTCTGCCTATCCATGAAGAGTTGGACATTGATTCTTTTTGCATTGCATTGTGTTTAGCATGTAGTTTGTGAGATTAAATGGCCTTGATTTGATCCTTCATTTTCAATTTGTTTGGCATTTCTTTTGTTTAGGAACCCTAAAACCCTAAAAATCTTGTAAAAATCATATCTTGAAATTGGTTAGGAGTTGAGACCTCTCCTTTGGGCATTAGGTTAGTATAGGATTAGGGGTCCTTAGAGTGGCATTTTCAATTTTTATCTTAGGGTTTACTTCTGATTTTGGCTTTTGTTTGATGTATTGTTCATAAACCCTAATTTGGGCTTTCATATGCATCCATCTTGCATCTTCTTGCATAATATGACTTGCCATGACATTCCATGCTTCCATGTGATTCATTTGACATCATAAGACATATTGAAAGCATGTTTGATCATTGCATCATGTATTTGCCATGTTGTATGCCATGTGCACTTCATAACTTTTCATGTATGTTCATGGTTCCTAGCTTGCTTCATTTGCATTCATGAACTTGTATGATCATTTCCATGTGCTGCCTCATGTTTGCAGCATCTCATAGCATCATTAGCATCATGTATATGCTTCTGGTTTTGTTTCTCATCATGTCATCTCATCCCATTTTGCATTGCATTGCATTTTCTTTTCTAACCTTTCAGGTGGTAAGTGATTTTGGGAAGTGAATTTGCCTTCACTTCTCATAACTTTCTTCTCATCTCTCTCTTGCATCCATGCTGCATTTTTGTATGTGTTTGAGATTGAGCTTGCTCATTCTTCCTCTTCCCACTTTCTTTCTTCAAGTGACTTGACTTCTTGAATGAAGCAAGTCACTTTGCTTCTCTTAATCCTTTCATCTGCTTCCTGGTGGTTCCATTGAAGACTTCTCTTGTAAACCCCACAAACCTTAGGGACAACCAAGCATGATAATGTTTAGGGTTTTTATTAGTCTCCCCTTTTAGTTTTTACCTTTGTGTCTCTTTTGAGTCATCTCTTCTCACCTCATAATCAGGGACTAAACCCTAAAGGCTTTAAGGCTTTGTGATTAAGCTTATGCCTGCATCCTTCTCTTAGGATGGAGTGTATAACTTTAATCCTAAGTGTTAAACCCTTAATGTGTTTAAATCTCTTAATCAATTCACTTAATAAGTATCAAGACATCATGCTTGTAACTTGGGCCTTGCATTAGGGTTTTAATTCTTCCTTAACTGGTTAAGAAGGACTAACCCTAGTGTTAATGGACAAGTCCCCCTCAAGTTGTCTTACAAATCATAAAACTCACTTCATCATCATACCATTAAATAAAATCCACTTAATCAAAAGCTTGTTTTGTCATGAGTTTAATCCCTAATCATGGATTAAGTTGAGGAGCTTTCCTCAGCTTAAACATTCTCATCTATTATCCTTCTCTTAGGATGGTGTAATGAGTCTGTTTAATCCTTGATTATGGCTTAACCTCATTACTCAACACTAAACAAAAACACCAAAAACATCTAAATAATCACAAGTAAGATAATGATCTTAATCCTACATCAAAGGTGATTAAGTGTGAGAAGCTGACTTCACACTTAAGGTATTCTCATTACCCCTAATCAGAGGGAAGATGTGATGAGTTTACTAAATCCATTGGTTTAGGCTTAAGCTCATTTTCTTATGACAAACTTTCAAAAGCAATAAAAGACTGAAAACACAAAAACAAACAATAATCGTCTCCTCCGGGATTCTTTTCTCATCACACTCACTCATAAACGAGAGCTTGCTTCTTCCGTCTAATGCAAGACAGTTTGTATCTGTGCCAGACAGATCATACACTTGAGCATAGACAAGTAAGTAATTCAACAAGTCAATTCATCTTTCAGTCTCTTTGGGTCGAACTACGGTGTTCTGACTTCCTCATTGCACGAGAGGATACGTAGGCATAACTTAACAGTTATCGAACAAAAGTCTCTGTATATTCCCCCCTCTTTTCAGCTTTATTCTTTTAGCCTCATGGTCTTGAGCATCCCATCCTTTGTCCTTACACTGACACTGTATATCACACTTTGCACTTCCTTTACACTGACACCTGTACATCCTTTTTCCAGCTATTTTATGCACAGATTGCACTGACACTACCCCTTTAAAACACAAATCTTTTAAGCGTGGATCCCGTCGAGTACGGCGGACAATCTGGGTGCTAATACCTTCCTAGGTTGTAACCAACCCCCTTTCTCAGTCTCTCTGGTTCGCAACCGTCTTATCCATCTCTTTCTAGGCCTATGCAGCATTGCCTTTCCTCCGGGATAAAAATGCCTAGCTGGCGACTCTATTCATCTCCAGTGAGTTCAAGGCTGTGTGTTCTCACTGTCCCTTTCGCCGACCGTTCGCGTCTGTACCTTTATTTGGGCCATTTCCCATTTATCGGGAGCGACAGCTTGGCGACTCTGCTGGGGAGCCTTATATTGCAACCAGGGCTTCTGGTTCTTTTTGTGGGTTCCTCCTAGCGCTTGGTTGATTTGTGTTTACTGGGGTGTTATGTGCTATCTGTGCTTGTGTATTTTTTTTTTTTTTTGCTTTATGTACAGTTTGTTTTATTACTTTCTTTACTGCTTTACATATATCATACTGTCATGCTGTCTGGCTGGATCTGGTTTTGCTTTGGTGGGTGGGTGTTCCATTGAGAGTTAAGGTCCTATACCTGGGACCTGAGTGACACCTAGGCTAGAGTGAATCATATTCTTTCCCATTCCATCTCGGTCTGGTGCGGGAATATGAAACACGGTTCAGATATGGGTTTCTTCTTGAGAACTCTGTGTTGCAGATCTCCTGCAATACTAGGGCTATCTGGGAAGCCTGCTAAGTCTGGATGACCTTTTAGTTTTGACCTTCAGAAACTGAGGTGAATTAGAGGAGGAACTTTTATGGTTATTGTAAACATTGTACCTCCGGGTTAGAAGTGTTTACACTTCTCATAACTGATCCAAGTCTGAGGATCCTTGTTTTAGAACACCACCTGTGAGGGGGTTGGGCTGTTTACAGGTTTGCAGGTACCTTGACCTCAGAATACCCTGTTACTTTGTTTGTTTAAGAGTACTTCATTTTGGGACAGTTCTTGTGATTCTTAAACCCTGGACATGTGGCTCTTTATTTGAGTCCCCCACCTTGGTTACTGGATTTATAGACCTCCATCTGGAATTCTTGAACATACTTGGACCTATATCAAGGCATTTGATCAGATCCGGCTCAGTCACAAACCCTTGCATATCATTTGCATACATAAACATTGCATCATATTGACATTTGCTTATTTGTGTTTCAGGGTATCCACTCTCATCTTTGGTTTTGGTTTTGACCCCATCTTCAGTTTTTGACCCATCTTCATCAGCATCTGCTTCAGTTATCAGATACTTGCACCAGCCAATCAGTGGCCCATTCTTCAGTGTTATCATCAGCACCTGTCTCCACTCATCTTCAGCATCATGGCTCCTAAAAATAGCAACATCACCTACCACTTCTTCCAGCCAGAGCTATCTGACATCAGGGGGATTCAGACCCTGATCACTCCAGATCACATACCATTGTTCAGGGAACACTACGGAGATATACTTGATATGGTTATGGATCTGGACCCTTCACAGAGAAGCCTGATCCACACCTGCCTTCAGTTTTATGATCCCCCATTGAGGTGTTTTACTTTCCAAGACTTTCAGTTGGGCCCTCTATTGGAAGAATACTCATCATTGGTTGGTATACCTATCAGGGGTGGAATCCCTTTCAACCCTGAGATGGTCTTTCTTGGTAATGGAGAAGTAGCAAAGGCTTTGCATCTGGAACCTGTTCTGGTTGAGCAGCATATGACTTCTAAAGCTGGAATCCCTGGCTTTCATCTGGATTTCTTGATCTCTCAAGCTACCCTGAAAGCTTCTTTAGGAGAATGGAAAGCTGTCTGTGCTTTGTTGGCCTTGAGTATATATGGAATTGTGTTGTTTGCAGATGAGCCTCGATTCATTAGCAAGAATGCAATCCATCTTATCATCTTGAAGAACCCAGTGCCCACTTTATTGGGGGATCTCTATTACTCAGTGCATCAGAGGAATGAAAAGCAGAGGGGAAGATTAGTAAGGTGTTGTGCTCCATTGTTCCACACTTGGCTTCTCAGGCATCTACCCAGGACAGATGCATTTTTGAACCCTCATCAGCAGAGAAACTGGGCTAAAAGACTCACTGCTCTAACTTCAGCTGATATCAGGTGGTGCACCCAAAGCACCAAGGGCAGGGATATCATCACCAGCTGTGGGCATTTTCCCAATGTGCCCCTAATAGGAGTTAAGGGCAGTATTAATTACAACCCTCTGCTGTTTAGAAGACAACTGGGCTATGCACTGGTCCACACTCCTAAGGCACAGGACTTGGTTGAGACTCTTTATTGTGAGAACAAGCCTAATCTGGCTATTGTTAGGCAGGCTGCTTGGGCCTGGGATAATGTTCAAACCAAGGGAATAACCATTTTGGGGAAGTGCAACAATGTGGCATCAGCACAATATTATGAGTGGTCCCATGCCAGGGCTCAATTCTCTGGAATGCCCTTTACCATAGAAGATATGCCTGAATCATCTTCAGCACCACCCCCTGCCACTATCAGTTTGGAGGAGTTTGAGAGCTTGAAGGAGAGAAATGAGAAGTTAACCCAGGCTTTGCAGAAGACTCTCCGGGAAAGGAGTGATGGCAGGATGGAGATTGAGAGGCTAGAGAAGCTGAGAGTGGAGCATCTGGTTAAGATTGAGAAATCTGGAGATTATATCAAAAAGTCCAAAGCTGGAGAACAAATTCTGAAGAATGCTTGCAAAGAAGCCCAGTTCCAGAGAGCAAGGACAGACTTGTATCTGAAGGAGAGTCAGGCTAGGTGGGTCAGGATCACCGAGGCTCGTACTCTGGAAGATAAGAGGGTCCAAGACAAGATGGAGCAACTGGAAGCTAGTGCCAAAGAACAGCAAGAAGCCCTGGCAGCAGCCCAGAGGGAGATATCGGAGCTAAAGATCAAAGCTGGAGTGAAGAGGTCAAAGGACCAAAGCCAGCACAAGAAACTAACAGCAGCTGTTACGACCCGGAATCTCCTCATCAGGAATCTCACGGAGCGTCCAGCTGATCCTGTGACCGAAGCACTTCTCAAGGAAGTTCGTGAGGATGAATTTGGTCTTGGTGTTTGACCATTTGCTTGTTGTTGCTTTCATTCTGTGTATTTTTCATTTTTCTTGTAATGTATTTTGACCCCTCCGAGGGCTTGTATTTGTAAAACAAACTATGTACCATTTTGCTTTCTGTAATATATGTATTAGTTTGTTCCATCCAAGTTCACTTCGAAAGCAACATCAACAGCATCTTCAAGGATCTGGAAGGGTCAAAACTGAATGCCAAGCCGGATACCTTGAAAACAAATAAGCATACTGCATTGCATGCTAACCCTTTTGTTTGTTTTGTAGGTTTTTGTTTTATTGCCACTAACTCTGTTGTGATATTCAGGAACTATTGCTCGGCGCCGGGTATTTCCCCTCAACCGTCCGCACCGTTATCCGACCCGTAACAATCTTCCGGGCATTCAAATGGATCAGATGCAGCAGGACCTTACTGAGGTCAGAAATCAAATGGCGAACGAAAGGCTAGAAATGAGGAATCAAATGACGCAGTTTATGGAAGTAATGAACAACATGGCTCAGAGCCAAGAAAGATTGAGGGCCATGGTGGAAAGGCAAAATCAAGAAGATCCACATATAGGGACTGCCGGCACTAGCAATAACGAGAGGGTCCAACCTCATGTCAATCCCCCAGTCTTTGGACCACATCTCCATCCTGAGGTCAACATCCCTGCAAATGTTCAAGGGACTGCCACTGCAGCCAGGGTACTGCAAGAAGACCCCCAAGAGGATCAATTCATAGTAATGGGTGCTGGGGAGGAAGCCTATGATAGAAGGCTGGATGAGATAGCTGAGAAATTGAAGTCCTTAGAGTCTCAAAACTCTTTGGGTTTCGACGTCATGGATATGGGCTTGGTAGACGGGGTCAGGATCCCCCATAAGTTCAAGCCTCCTTGTTTTGAAAAATATAACGGGACTTCATGCCCCCGGACTCATTTGCAATCATTTCTGGGAAGGCTGAAGGCTTATACTATGGATGAGAAGCTCTGGATGTTCTATTTCGAAGACAGCTTGACAGGAGCTTCAAGAGAATGGTACTCTCACTTGACAAGAGCAACTATCAGGTGTTGGAAGGACCTGGTGTTGCACCCCAAAATTTGCTCTCACAACACAAGACTTTGTGTTCTAAGAAGGTTCACAAGGTTCACAAGTTCTCCAACACTTGTATAACCTTCCATGAGGTTCATAAAGACTACAAGTTACTTTATGAAGGTTCACAAGGTTCACAAGTTCTTCAATGCTTTCTATAACCTTTCATGAGGTTCATAAAGGCTACAAGTTACTTTATGAAGGTTCACAAGGTTCACAAGTTCTTCAATGCTTTCTATAACCTTTCATGAGGTTCATAAAGGCTACAAGTTACTTTATGAAGGTTCACAAGGTTCACAAGTTCTTCAATGCTTTCTATAACCTTTCATGAGGTTCATGAAGCCCACAAGTTGCTTTATGAAGGTTCACAAGGTTCACAAGTCCCACAATGCTTTCAATACCTTTCATGAAGTTCATGAAGTCCACAAGTCACTTCTTGAAAGTTCACAAGGTTCACAAGATTCACAATGAATATAAAGCTTTCCTGAGGTTCATGAGGTCTACAAAGCCACTTATTGAGGTTAACAAGGTTCACAAGCCTTACCATACCTCCCATGAGTATCACAAGACATCTTATGAAGATTCACAAGGTTCACAAAGTTCACAATTGGTCAAAGAAGTTGACAATTCCTTCAGACAATGCACCTCCTAAGCAGTGCATCCAAAACTAGGGTTTTGACTTTAATCAGGCTAAATGGACTTCCAATGCCTCAAGTGAGTTTCATGACATCTTATATGTGTGTAAGAACCCCCATGACAAGTTTCAAGACTTTTCTCAAAAGTTTGCTCAGTCAGATGATCAGATAAGTCAAAGTCAGTCAATACAGTTAAAAAGTCAAACTGAGGTCAACTGTGGTCAAACCAAAGTCAAACTTCATGATTTTTTGCCAACATCAAGTAAATGAAGTAAAATTCATCATTTGATCAAGGGTTGATCATGATTCATCAAGGAGATTCCAGATCATCAATAATCAGGAGTTTCTAAATTAGGGTTTCCTCAGTAAAAGTCAACTGAACTTTGACCAGGCATAACTTTCACATACTTCATCACCAAGTCTCCATCCAAAGCTCATTTTAAAGGAAATTGAATTCTCTACAACTTTGATGTTGAAGGTTAAGCCCAAAAATGCTTCATTTGAAAGACATGATCTAAAACATTATAGGTCATTTCAAAAGTCAACAAAAAGTCAACAGCTTCAAAAGGGCATAACTTGAGATTGGTAAGTGATATGGACCTGAAACCAATGGGGTTGTTTAGAGGACTCTTCAAGCTTTCCAAAATGTCCAAGGACACTCTCATACCTTTAAAATTGAGGGAGATGTGCCCTTGCAAAGTTGGACAATTTTGTGATGGTTTATCTTGAAAATGGAGGCTTAAAAGTATTTCTTTCCAAATGGGCTGTCTAATTCATGACCCAATCCATCTCCAAACACTATGCACGACCCAATGGAATAAAATTCATCATTTTTGTTATTTTTTATTTATTTATTATTGATTTAAATCATAAAGATCATTTTAAATAAATAAAAAATATGAAAAGTTATTTTTGGGTGAAGATTTTGTTCCTAAAAATTCATAATTATAGATTGGATTAAAAGGAGAAAAGAATCATGTTAATTGTCCAAGAATAGCAAGTCATAATGCACAAATATTTGAATTTTAACACTTAATCTTTTTGAATCTTTTTTGGATCAAATATCCACACAACAAGCTCATGTTTTTGACCTAAAATACTCCCACATATATACTGATCATAAACCTAATGCATAGACACGAATTGAGCAGCTTCAAGGTGAGTTTCAAAACACAAAAATTTGTCAAAAAAGTGAGAATCGGATTTCGAATTTGAGAGCTTTAGAAGGTAAATTAAGAACATAGACATGTTCTTGGATCATCCATAAAGCAAAATCATCCATCATACGCATCCCATATGTCCCATGTTGAGCTACCCGAATCCATCTTTGCCTTGAATTTAAATTTTTCGATTCCATCAATATATGTAATATAAACTGTTTTTGACTGTTGATATGTGTTTATCTTGATCCATAGAACGTTTCTGGGCAATTGGATTGAAGGATGAGTGCTTGAAACGCAAACGGCCATGTTAGGGTTGATGACCTCCAATTAGGGTTTATCATTTGAATGCATATAAATGAATTGTGAAAACATAGAACTGTTGTGTGAATCATGAGAATCATAAATCACTAATCAATTTCATGAATCGGTATGGTTTTGGTTAAGTTTCGTTTTCGCAGGTTTTGCTAGGGTTTCAAATCCGCAGGAAAATTCTCAGCTAATTTCGTAGCAAAAATTGCAGTGCTGGAGGTAGGGGACGACTGCTTCCCGCGCGTTTGAAGAAATTCAAATGTGAATTAAATATTTTTTCTTTTGTTGTTGAGTTATACATCACACGCGTATGTGTGCTCCAGTGGTAAGGCCTGTATGTTTGTTTGATAATGGCATAGGTTCGAATCTGGCCTGGACCATTCCTTTTTCTATTTTTTTTTCAGGATAAATGAAGATATCATATATTATGCGTTAAAACCCTTCAGCTAGCAGAATTGGCTCTCCCAGCCCAGCGGTAGCGCGTGCGTCTTGTGAACAAAAGGTCCTGGGATCAAAACCTCCCCCAGGCCTTTTGTTCTTTTACTTTTCCAGAATTTGCAACGCCAAAGCACAAAACGGACTGGGCTCTTCCTCCTAACACCTGCGCCTGGCTGGCCTGGTGGTTCTTGTTGCTGCTGGTAAACAAAGGGTCCTGGGATCAAATCCCATCAGGTTCCTTTTCTTCTTTTTTTTTATTTCTTTGTTTTCCACTTAATTTAATTAATTTGAATATCATTATATTATAATATGTATATACATTATTAACCTAATCACTTTTAAAACAATGTTTTTTTTTCTTAAAAAAAAAAAAATATAAACTCTTGTTTTTTTTGTTTTCATTTAAAAATTTTATTTATAGTTTATAGTAATTAAGATAATTTTCCATGATTATTGAAAAATAAAATTTTGTATATAAACCCTAAAAATATAAACCCTAACTTTCTAAATCCTAATACATTTCTCTAAATAAAATTTAATTCTTTTTATTATTAATTCCTAATATAATTATAATTTTTTTTCTCATAAAATTTTGTACTTGTAATTTAAATTAATTTTCTTCTTATGTTTAGAAATAATTTAATTAGGGTTAATTACATTTTTGTATATAGTAAAAAAATAATTTGTAAATATAATGATTAATAAATTTTAACATGATATTTAAAAGGTTATCTTTTTCTCATAATATGTATATAAATATAAATGTATGTTTATAATAATTGAAATTCTATAATAGTTTAATAATTAGCATATAAAAAAAAAAATTTACTTAGTTATGAATGTTAATTTCTTTTGATATTATTTTTGGTTTTTTTATTATTACTATTAATTTGTTATTTAATTTTGCTTATCATGATTTTACTAATCTTGTATTCAATTATTTATTACTAACCATTATTTATCTTTAATTATTATTATTACTAACCTTATTTATTTTTATCACTAACCTATTTATAATTTTATTATGTTTACTATTATTATTTTTGCTAATTTTATTTACTAACCCCTTTATTATTTATTATTACTTATTTATATTTATTTTTGCTATTTTATTTTGTAATTGTTTCTTGGATGTAAAGTTATTTAATTATTATTATTATTATGGTTAGTAATTAGGGAGTGTAAATAACATGTATGTAATATTAAAATAAATTTAGATAATTTTTAATAAAAATAATTAATTTAAACATTTCACACACGTAAGTCGATTTTAATCGCCGTCTCACTTCCTTAGGGATACCCCTCCAGTTGCCTACGAATAATGGTTAAGTGGGGTGTATAAAAGCAAGTCCCTCGAGTAAAAATCATCAAAGTCCCTTTTGGTTGCCTATACGAATCGAGTCCCTTCGGAAAAAATGATGATAGTCCCTTAACATGCTTATTACACCCCACCATTGCCTTAAAGATCAACTTGTCCCTCATATGTCCCTTAAACATCCAAAGTAAGGACTACCTACTCCATTATAGTAGGGATAGTCTTACTAAGAAAAGAATAAAAAAACAAGAAAGACCTTTAAACATTAGGGTAGATTACTCCTAAGTACTTAAGCTCATCTCAAAACTTTCTTTCACACTTAAACAAATTTTCAACAAAAAATTTTCAAACAAGTTTCTTACACATCCTTACATGGATTATTTATTAACTATTCTGAAAATTTTCCTATTCACACACTACACTTTCAAAAACAATCTAAAGTGAGCTTAAGTACCTAAGAGCCCATGGATAACCATGGATGAAAAGGGTGCTAACACCTTCCCTTTTCATAACCTACCCCCCGGACCCAAAATATTCTCTAAGGTCTTTCCTGTTCTTTTATAACCTTTCCTTATGGATAAAATAAAAGTCGGTGGCGACTCTTGCTATCCGCAACATTGTTTAAAGTCAGTTCACCGGGTTACAGAACTGGCGACTCTGCTGGGGATCTATTTTAAGAGGGGTACCCTTAGGAATTAAGATCACTATAAATTGTTTGCCTTGTTTGTTTTATATTACTTGTTGGGGTGCTCTTATGTGTGAAAGGTCCTAACCCGGATCTAGTGTACCTTAGGTAAATGGCAATAGACCAAGGAAACTGTGCGACGTATATCGACACGGTTGATCTGGTGGCCATAGTTAGTGCGACTTCTTGGTTGGTGCTTATATTCCTTAAGTCAAGTTGAGGATAATATTGAGGCTGCCATATGTTGTCAATGCACTAACTAACTTTTAGAACCCTAGTTAACTCATCTTGGCCTTTAGAAAGTAGTGAGGTAACCGGCTTTGGTGCAGACTGAAGTTGGTTGACACTCGATACTACGCTCATTGAGATCTTAAACTTGGAGGGTTTTGGTTGGCAAGTAAGTTGCCTTCTGATCAACCACCCTTGTGAAGGATCAATGATATTGAGATCCCTTAGAACCTGGTTACTTTTGTAGGACAGGATGAACCATCTAACTTCAGGGGAGGGTACTTACCTTTGAACCTCATGCAAGCCTTTAAACCTAGGGCTATGGTGTGACTTGTTTGTGTGTGCCACATGTTTGTGATTGAGCAGAACATCATGACATCATCATGCATCATGAGCATATCATTTTCCCTAACCATTTCAAGGACCAAGGGATTTATCTTTGTTCTTTGTTGCAGGTCATGGCTTCTGCTCGTAGAAACACCATCAGGATCAACTTTGTAGGGATACCTCCCAAGCTTAAAGAGTTGGTTTCTCAAGTGTCTGATCATTCCCAGTTCAACAAAAGACATGGTCACCTATTGGACCTAGTCATTTCAGGGTTCAGTGAAGACATGATGAGTGTCCTGTTTCAGTTCTTTGACCCTAAGCACCATTGCTTTACATTCCCTGACTATCAGCTGGTTCCAACTATGGAGGAGTTCTCTAAACTTCTGGGTATACCTGTTCTTGATCAAAGACCCTTCACAGGCTTAGAGAAAGAACTTAAACCAGAGGTTATTGCTGCAGCCCTACATCTGAAAAAGTCTGACATTGTTCTAGAAACCAGAGGTGGAGTCAAGGGTATTCTTGCCAAGGTATTAGTGGATAAAGCTCAAATGTTCTTGAAGGCCATGAGCTATGATGCTTTTGAGGAGATCCTAGCCTTGCTGATATATGGCTTAGTATTGTTCCCCAATCCAGATCAGTTCATAGATGTTCATGCCATCAACATTTTCCTGAGTCACAATCCAGTGCCTACATTGCTTGGAGACATCCTGCATTCTCTTCACACCCGTACTACAAGGGCAAGAGGAACTTTGATGTGCTGCATACCTTTACTCTCTAGGTGGTTTATTTCTCACCTTCCTCGCTCAGTAATGAAGAATGAGCAAGGGTTCAGATGGTCCAAGAGGATCATGTCACTATCTCACTCAGATATCCATTGGTGCTCCAGATCTATGGAGAATGTCACCATCATTGACCGTTGTGGGGAGTTTCCTAATGTGCCACTTCTAGGCATAAGAGGAGGCATTACCTACAACCCCTCTCTAGCTTTACGACAGTTTGGTTACGCCCGAAGTGATGGTCCACATGACATGTTGATTCAGGGCATTGTGTTTGATTACGACAACGATCTTCAGGGTTACCGTCAGAGATTCATACGAGCTTGGGGAAAGGTAAACAGGATTGACAGCAAGACACTGGAGCCTAAGTACACTATTCCTATGGAGGCTTATCTCAGATGGGTACGATCTCGTGCTCAGACACTTATGATGCCATATCCTGCCGTCCTACCAGTTACCATGGAACGTGCTGCTGAAGGAGACACTGCTTATACCATCCTTCACCCAGACATGCCTACTGATATGGAAGACTTGCAGAGGTCATGGATCCAACTGAAGGAGCAAAGGGATACTTTCGAGGCTCATTACAAAGCAAGCCAAGCAAGAATCCTAGAGCTAACAAAACAGCTTCACGAGGAACGGAACCTCAACTCATACCTCAACACAAAGAGGAAACGTCCATGGGAGACTTAAAACCCCATCTTTTGTACTTATTTCACTTTCATTTTTTGTAAGTCTAAAAGGCAAAACAAGTTATTACTAATAAAAAGTTACTTTCTTGTTTGTTTAAGCAAATTTAAATCCTGCGGTCTTTGAAAACATTGCATATGCATTCCCATATCATTTCATTGCATCACAGGTTTATAATTGTGCACAGGTTTCTCATCTTCTCGCTGTTTATTTCAGCAATGGCTCTTGAACAATCAGTTAAGGATCTTCAGGCACAGAATGCACAGTTCCGAGAGCTGATCCTGAACCTAACCAAGGGGCAGGATGAATTGAAGACACTGCTGGCTAAGAAGAAGAGTCCTGAGGACAACAAGGATGGTCAGTTGGAACAATTGCAAGCTGAAATAACAGAAATGAGGATCCAGATGAATGGCCAGGTGGCTCTTATCCAAAATTTAGCTCAGGGGCAAGAAGAGCTGAGAACCTTTGTCCAAAAACTTCAAAGTGATAGAGTCAGGGATCTAATTGTCAGTCAACCTCCGTCAAAACAAGCTGACTTGGTTGAAAGGAAGATGAGGATTAAAGAGGGTAAGAGACAGGTTGCCATTGATTATTCTTCAATTGAAGAAGAAAGACCTGGTAAGGTTAATCCACCTCAACACAAGGGATGTAGAAGACAGTTTATCAAGTTCAGCACTCCAATGTCACAAGTTCTGCAATGCTTGTTGGAGATGAAACTAATTTCCTTGAGAAATTCTCCTCAAAATCCTAAAACCTCTTCTCCTCGCTATAATCCCAAGGCAAGGTGTGAGTATCACTCCAACAGTCCTGGACATGATACTAACAACTGCTGGATGTTGAAGAATAAGATTCAAGACCTAATTGACGAAAGAATACTCGAGGTTACGCCAGAAGGCCAGGTTGAGTTCTTCTATCGTCCATCAAGCATCAAAGTTTCCAGAATACTGAAGTGACAAGTTTAGAGGAAGAGACTTTGAGAACATTTGAATTTTCATTTGTAATTTCTCTTATTGGTTTGAATACTTATTATTATGTTAAACTTTTGTCTTCATTAATGCATTGCGTATGTTTGTCTTGAATTAATCCATTCGTTCCACTATATTTTGAATTATGCTTCTTATTTCTATCTTGTGATATTTAACTCCTGATGAAGCTACGAGCCTGTAGAGGGAGGATGACGAAAACAATACCATAATCTTATGCAGTATGCTTTTGAACAGACTATGCTGACGATGTACAGGCATTGTTTCAATTCCTAAACAGTGGAGATATAAGGAAGTTAATCCCTAGTCAACCCTTTTGTGCCTATGAAGTAGGAGTTTTTATTCTCGCACAAATTAAAACCCTTATTCATAACCTGGGGCAGGGTAGTTACTCAGTTAACTCAAAATATGCCAGTTATGTGTGTTGTACACAACTAATGATGGTTCTCTGTAATCATTAATCCTGACAGTCAATTTCTAAAAAAAAAAAAAAAGCTTGCTAAGTCAAAACCTATGAAGGAGACTTAGTAAAACATTAAGACATCCCACTGACTGTAATCTTGAAATAAGCAGTTCAGGCAAAAAGAAGGGATAATAAAGTCAAAAAGAAAAAAAGAGGTCACTATGAACCCTCAACAAAGAAAGATGGCTGAATGTTCAAATAAATTTTGGGTTTCTGAACCATCACAAATATTGGTGTTACAACTCCAAACTGCTATGGAACTTCAATGCATGAGTTAACTGAGCATAGGACTGAAGAACATCATGGAGATTGGGTTGGGTACAAATAAAATTTGAGCCTTTATCCTCTGTTTCTTAAACCATGAACCAGGCCACGTTACAACCCTTTAAAAGTCCTAACTGAAGCATGGTTAGTTCAAAAGCGTACTGCTGCAAAAAGGTATCCTGACTCCTTTAGGGCTTGTCATAAAATTTGAGTTAATATCACAGTTTTCCCAAAAAAAAAAAAAAAAAAAAAAGTTTTTCTAAAATAACTTGTTTCAAAACTTCAAGACAGACATAAGCATTGCGTTTTTTTAATATATTTGTTTGCATATACCTAAGTGTTTGACAAATGGAGAAGCTTACAGGATGAATGTTCAATGAACCAAAGTCCTTCCGATAAACAAAGTTGCTTCCTGGATCAAAGTCCATGTATACAAAGGGGCATAGTCATGACCTCCCAAATCAAGGGGGCAGGCCATGATATTTCCTAACTCATTTGGGGCAATCAGGACAAGATTCAACTATGTTTAAGCAGCCAGAGGCAGATCTCCTCATCTATCTGAAATGCCAAGGGCATAGTCACTGTTTCCCAGTCAAGAGGCATACCAAGTTACTGTTCAATTCAGTTGGGGCAATTAAGTCCAGACTCAGCTGTGCTTAAAAGCTAGGGGCATTTTTCCTCGTACAGTTGAATTACCAAAGGTGACATTACAGAGTTTACAATGCTTATGGGGCATTCTGTTTGTTTCTCTTGAGGTAGCTCACTGCAGATACTTCCATTATGGGACAATTCATCCTCAACCAAGGGGCAATGCTTTCTCTTCAAATCTAATACCTGGAGCGTATATGGTCCATTACAGTTTGAAGACACATTCCTCTCATTGTATTACTTTAATTCTCAGCTGAAACCATGATGGAAATTAATTGTCTACGCCGGTAGTATCAGATGGTGTCAGTATCATGTCTTCAGATCCAGCCATGAGGATTTATGGGAAAGTACTCAGGAAAGTCAAAAAATTTCAGGAGTTCCAAATCCAATTGGTTATACACTCTCGAAGTTGAAATAATTTTGTGTTCAAAGTTCAGCTTTACTTTTCCCTCTGAATCCAGATTCACTTTTACCCTATTTACATAAGCGAAACGTCCATTGGATGTGTTTGAATGCATGTATGCTTTTAATATGATTAATGTTTACCAGAAATGCATGAAAATGCAGTAATAGTATTTACCAAGGACGAACGAGGGAAGGATTTCAATGAAGTTTCGCCGGTTCATCTTTACAAGACAGTTACAAACCCTCAGTAGGGCAAATCCATCTTCATAAGGTCTCATCTCCCCTGGAATTTATATCCATCTCTTTTATCCTCATACGGATATTCGGGAAATTACTTTCCAATAAGGGTACGACGAACGAAGACAGGATGTTATACTTGTCCTATTATCAAACGAAGACGAAGGTTATATATACCTTTGCTATCCCCAGCATACGGGAGGTTATCTATATCTTGTCATCCCCAGCATACGGGAGGTTATCTATACCCTGTTATCCCCAGCAGACGGAGAGTTATATATTCCTCAGCAACGAATCGGGATTTATTTTCCCTGGCCAGCAGTTATTATATGAAGATATCCAGACGCTTCCGGCAGTATCATATCATACATACATCATTTACATCATACCATAACATACATATCCATATACATAATACATTACTTAGGTGCATCATGTTATACATACATACATAATACATGAACTAATACTATTTATACAAAATGTTACTTTGTTCTCAGGTTAATTATCCAACAAACAAGCTTATGAGCTTTAAGACTGCTTTAGAGTTATCATTATTGATTGCTCTATCCTCCTGAAGCCATTACTTCAAGACTGCTTTAGAGTTATCATTATTGATTGCTCTATCCTCCTGAAGCCATTACTTCAAGACTACTTTAGAGTTATCATTATTGATTGCTCTATCCTCCTGAAGCCATTACTTCAAGACTGCTTTAGAGTTATCATTATTGATTGCTCTATCCTCCTGAAGCCATTACTTCAAGACTGCTTTAGAGTTATCATTATTGATTGCTCTATCCTCCTGAAGCCATTACTTCAAGACTGCTTTAGAGTTATCATTATTGATTGCTCTATCCTCCTGAAGCCATTACTTCAAGACTGCTTTAGAGTTATCATTATTGATTGCTCTATCCTCCTGAAGCCATTACTTCAAGACTGCTTTAGAGTTATCATTATTGATTGCTCTATCCTCCTGAAGCCATTACTTCAAGACTGCTTTAGAGTTATCATTATTGATTGCTCTATCCTCCTGAAGCCATTACTTCAAGACTGCTTTAGAGTTATCATTATTGATTGCTCTATCCTCCTGAAGCCATTACTTCAAGACTGCTTTAGAGTTATCATTATTGATTGCTCTATCCTCCTGAAGCCATTACTTCAAGACTGCTTTAGAGTTATCATTATTGATTGCTCTATCCTCCTGAAGCCATTACTTCAAGACTGCTTTAGAGTTATCATTATTGATTGCTCTATCCTCCTGAAGCCATTACTTCAAGACTGCTTTAGAGTTATCATTATTGATTGCTCTATCCTCCTGAAGCCATTACTTCAAGACTGCTTTAGAGTTATCATTATTGATTGCTCTATCCTCCTGAAGCCATTACTTCAAGACTGCTTTAGAGTTATCATTATTGATTGCTCTATCCTCCTGAAGCCATTACTTCAAGACTGCTTTAGAGTTATCATTATTGATTGCTCTATCCTCCTGAAGCCATTACTTCAAGACTGCTTTAGAGTTATCATTATTGATTGCTCTATCCTCCTGAAGCCATTACTTCAAGACTGCTTTAGAGTTATCATTATTGATTGCTCTATCCTCCTGAAGCCATTACTTCAAGACTGCTTTAGAGTTATCATTGTTGATTGCTCTATCCTCCTGAAGCCATTACTTCAAGACTGCTTTAGAGTTATCATTATTGATTGCTCTATCCTCCTGAAGCCATTACTTCAAGACTGCTTTAGAGTTATCATTATTGATTGCTCTATCCTCCTGAAGCCATTACTTCAAGACTGCTTTAGAGTTATCATTATTGATTGCTCTATCCTCCTGAAGCCATTACTTCAAGACTGCTTTAGAGTTATCATTATTGATTGCTCTATCCTCCTGAAGCCATTACTTCAAGACTGCTTTAGAGTTATCATTATTGATTGCTCTATCCTCCTGAAGCCATTACTTCAAGACTGCTTTAGAGTTATCATTATTGATTGCTCTATCCTCCTGAAGCCATTACTTCAAGACTGCTTTAGAGTTATCATTATTGATTGCTCTATCCTCCTGAAGCCATTACTTCAAGACTGCTTTAGAGTTATCATTATTGATTGCTCTATCCTCCTGAAGCCATTACTTCAAGACTGCTTTAGAGTTATCATTATTGATTGCTCTATCCTCCTGAAGCCATTACTTCAAGACTGCTTTAGAGTTATCATTATTGATGGCTCTATCCTCCTGAAGCCATTATTTCAAGACTGCTTTAGAGTTATCATTATTGATTGCTCTATCCTCCTGAAGCCATTACTTCAAGACTGCTTTAGAGTTATCATTATTGATTGCTCTATCCTCCTGAAGCCATTACTTCAAGACTGCTTTAGAGTTATCATTATTGATGGCTCTATCCTCCTGAAGCCATTATTTCAAGACTGCTTTGGAGTTGTCATTATTGATGGCTCTATCCTCCTGAAATCATTACTTCAAGACTGCTTTGGAGTTATCATTATTGATTGCTCTATCCTCCTGAAGACATATCACGTTTCAAGACTGCTTTGGAGTTATCATTATTGATGGCTCTATCCTCCTGAAATCATTACTTCAAGACTGCTTTAGGGTTATCATTATTGATTGCTCTATCCTCATGAAGACATGCTGTTACATCAGTATTACTCCAGTATCCTGAAAGCATATCATCAATACCTCAGGACTGCTCCAGACTCTTGACAGCTTTCATTATACCTCCATATTTTGGACTACTGAAGAACTTTCCTCTAGTGGCATCTTTAAGCCCACTCAATCATGTTCAACCAACCATCAATATCATTCTATGCACTGGTGAGTGCAAATTTTTGGGCTTTTGTGTTCAATCCCCTTCAACCTTCCAGGTTACGACTGGCAAATATACCAATCTAACCCCTCAGGTTTCAGAAAATTGAACAGGGGCAGCTGTTGCACCCCAAAATTTGCTCTCACAACACAAGACTTTGTGTTCTAAGAAGGTTCACAAGGTTCACAAGTTCTCCAACACTTGTATAACCTTCCATGAGGTTCATAAAGACTACAAGTTACTTTATGAAGGTTCACAAGGTTCACAAGTTCTTCAATGCTTTCTATAACCTTTCATGAGGTTCATAAAGGCTACAAGTTACTTTATGAAGGTTCACAAGGTTCACAAGTTCTTCAATGCTTTCTATAACCTTTCATGAGGTTCATAAAGGCTACAAGTTACTTTATGAAGGTTCACAAGGTTCACAAGTTCTTCAATGCTTTCTATAACCTTTCATGAGGTTCATGAAGCCCACAAGTTGCTTTATGAAGGTTCACAAGGTTCACAAGTCCCACAATGCTTTCAATACCTTTCATGAAGTTCATGAAGTCCACAAGTCACTTCTTGAAAGTTCACAAGGTTCACAAGATTCACAATGAATATAAAGCTTTCCTGAGGTTCATGAGGTCTACAAAGCCACTTATTGAGGTTAACAAGGTTCACAAGCCTTACCATACCTCCCATGAGTATCACAAGACAT
Organism: Lathyrus aphaca; assembly: GCA_963966055.1. Classification (NCBI taxonomy): domain Eukaryota; kingdom Viridiplantae; phylum Streptophyta; class Magnoliopsida; order Fabales; family Fabaceae; genus Lathyrus; species Lathyrus aphaca. The sequence continues at coordinate 506,234,634 of OZ014522.1, read as the reverse complement.
CTTATGAAGATTCACAAGGTTCACAAAGTTCACAATTGGTCAAAGAAGTTGACAATTCCTTCAGACAATGCACCTCCTAAGCAGTGCATCCAAAACTAGGGTTTTGACTTTAATCAGGCTAAATGGACTTCCAATGCCTCAAGTGAGTTTCATGACATCTTATATGTGTGTAAGAACCCCCATGACAAGTTTCAAGACTTTTCTCAAAAGTTTGCTCAGTCAGATGATCAGATAAGTCAAAGTCAGTCAATACAGTTAAAAAGTCAAACTGAGGTCAACTGTGGTCAAACCAAAGTCAAACTTCATGATTTTTTGCCAACATCAAGTAAATGAAGTAAAATTCATCATTTGATCAAGGGTTGATCATGATTCATCAAGGAGATTCCAGATCATCAATAATCAGGAGTTTCTAAATTAGGGTTTCCTCAGTAAAAGTCAACTGAACTTTGACCAGGCATAACTTTCACATACTTCATCACCAAGTCTCCATCCAAAGCTCATTTTAAAGGAAATTGAATTCTCTACAACTTTGATGTTGAAGGTTAAGCCCAAAAATGCTTCATTTGAAAGACATGATCTAAAACATTATAGGTCATTTCAAAAGTCAACAAAAAGTCAACAGCTTCAAAAGGGCATAACTTGAGATTGGTAAGTGATATGGACCTGAAACCAATGGGGTTGTTTAGAGGACTCTTCAAGCTTTCCAAAATGTCCAAGGACACTCTCATACCTTTAAAATTGAGGGAGATGTGCCCTTGCAAAGTTGGACAATTTTGTGATGGTTTATCTTGAAAATGGAGGCTTAAAAGTATTTCTTTCCAAATGGGCTGTCTAATTCATGACCCAATCCATCTCCAAACACTATGCACGACCCAATGGAATAAAATTCATCATTTTTGTTATTTTTTATTTATTTATTATTGATTTAAATCATAAAGATCATTTTAAATAAATAAAAAATATGAAAAGTTATTTTTGGGTGAAGATTTTGTTCCTAAAAATTCATAATTATAGATTGGATTAAAAGGAGAAAAGAATCATGTTAATTGTCCAAGAATAGCAAGTCATAATGCACAAATATTTGAATTTTAACACTTAATCTTTTTGAATCTTTTTTGGATCAAATATCCACACAACAAGCTCATGTTTTTGACCTAAAATACTCCCACATATATACTGATCATAAACCTAATGCATAGACACGAATTGAGCAGCTTCAAGGTGAGTTTCAAAACACAAAAATTTGTCAAAAAAGTGAGAATCGGATTTCGAATTTGAGAGCTTTAGAAGGTAAATTAAGAACATAGACATGTTCTTGGATCATCCATAAAGCAAAATCATCCATCATACGCATCCCATATGTCCCATGTTGAGCTACCCGAATCCATCTTTGCCTTGAATTTAAATTTTTCGATTCCATCAATATATGTAATATAAACTGTTTTTGACTGTTGATATGTGTTTATCTTGATCCATAGAACGTTTCTGGGCAATTGGATTGAAGGATGAGTGCTTGAAACGCAAACGGCCATGTTAGGGTTGATGACCTCCAATTAGGGTTTATCATTTGAATGCATATAAATGAATTGTGAAAACATAGAACTGTTGTGTGAATCATGAGAATCATAAATCACTAATCAATTTCATGAATCGGTATGGTTTTGGTTAAGTTTCGTTTTCGCAGGTTTTGCTAGGGTTTCAAATCCGCAGGAAAATTCTCAGCTAATTTCGTAGCAAAAATTGCAGTGCTGGAGGTAGGGGACGACTGCTTCCCGCGCGTTTGAAGAAATTCAAATGTGAATTAAATATTTTTTCTTTTGTTGTTGAGTTATACATCACACGCGTATGTGTGCTCCAGTGGTAAGGCCTGTATGTTTGTTTGATAATGGCATAGGTTCGAATCTGGCCTGGACCATTCCTTTTTCTATTTTTTTTTCAGGATAAATGAAGATATCATATATTATGCGTTAAAACCCTTCAGCTAGCAGAATTGGCTCTCCCAGCCCAGCGGTAGCGCGTGCGTCTTGTGAACAAAAGGTCCTGGGATCAAAACCTCCCCCAGGCCTTTTGTTCTTTTACTTTTCCAGAATTTGCAACGCCAAAGCACAAAACGGACTGGGCTCTTCCTCCTAACACCTGCGCCTGGCTGGCCTGGTGGTTCTTGTTGCTGCTGGTAAACAAAGGGTCCTGGGATCAAATCCCATCAGGTTCCTTTTCTTCTTTTTTTTTATTTCTTTGTTTTCCACTTAATTTAATTAATTTGAATATCATTATATTATAATATGTATATACATTATTAACCTAATCACTTTTAAAACAATGTTTTTTTTTCTTAAAAAAAAAAAAATATAAACTCTTGTTTTTTTTGTTTTCATTTAAAAATTTTATTTATAGTTTATAGTAATTAAGATAATTTTCCATGATTATTGAAAAATAAAATTTTGTATATAAACCCTAAAAATATAAACCCTAACTTTCTAAATCCTAATACATTTCTCTAAATAAAATTTAATTCTTTTTATTATTAATTCCTAATATAATTATAATTTTTTTTCTCATAAAATTTTGTACTTGTAATTTAAATTAATTTTCTTCTTATGTTTAGAAATAATTTAATTAGGGTTAATTACATTTTTGTATATAGTAAAAAAATAATTTGTAAATATAATGATTAATAAATTTTAACATGATATTTAAAAGGTTATCTTTTTCTCATAATATGTATATAAATATAAATGTATGTTTATAATAATTGAAATTCTATAATAGTTTAATAATTAGCATATAAAAAAAAAAATTTACTTAGTTATGAATGTTAATTTCTTTTGATATTATTTTTGGTTTTTTTATTATTACTATTAATTTGTTATTTAATTTTGCTTATCATGATTTTACTAATCTTGTATTCAATTATTTATTACTAACCATTATTTATCTTTAATTATTATTATTACTAACCTTATTTATTTTTATCACTAACCTATTTATAATTTTATTATGTTTACTATTATTATTTTTGCTAATTTTATTTACTAACCCCTTTATTATTTATTATTACTTATTTATATTTATTTTTGCTATTTTATTTTGTAATTGTTTCTTGGATGTAAAGTTATTTAATTATTATTATTATTATGGTTAGTAATTAGGGAGTGTAAATAACATGTATGTAATATTAAAATAAATTTAGATAATTTTTAATAAAAATAATTAATTTAAACATTTCACACACGTAAGTCGATTTTAATCGCCGTCTCACTTCCTTAGGGATACCCCTCCAGTTGCCTACGAATAATGGTTAAGTGGGGTGTATAAAAGCAAGTCCCTCGAGTAAAAATCATCAAAGTCCCTTTTGGTTGCCTATACGAATCGAGTCCCTTCGGAAAAAATGATGATAGTCCCTTAACATGCTTATTACACCCCACCATTGCCTTAAAGATCAACTTGTCCCTCATATGTCCCTTAAACATCCAAAGTAAGGACTACCTACTCCATTATAGTAGGGATAGTCTTACTAAGAAAAGAATAAAAAAACAAGAAAGACCTTTAAACATTAGGGTAGATTACTCCTAAGTACTTAAGCTCATCTCAAAACTTTCTTTCACACTTAAACAAATTTTCAACAAAAAATTTTCAAACAAGTTTCTTACACATCCTTACATGGATTATTTATTAACTATTCTGAAAATTTTCCTATTCACACACTACACTTTCAAAAACAATCTAAAGTGAGCTTAAGTACCTAAGAGCCCATGGATAACCATGGATGAAAAGGGTGCTAACACCTTCCCTTTTCATAACCTACCCCCCGGACCCAAAATATTCTCTAAGGTCTTTCCTGTTCTTTTATAACCTTTCCTTATGGATAAAATAAAAGTCGGTGGCGACTCTTGCTATCCGCAACATTGTTTAAAGTCAGTTCACCGGGTTACACCTGGCAGAGGCCTTCATCAGACAGTATCAGTACAACTTAGATATGGCACCCAACAGGACCCTCCTGATGGGAATGTCACAATCGTCAAGGGAAAGCTTCCGAGAATATGCCCAGAGATGGAGGCAATTGGCTGCTGCTGTTCAGCCACCTATGTCTGAAAGGGAAATGGCAGACATGTTTATGAACACCCTTCAGGGGACTTACATTGATAGGCTAGCTGCCTTCTCATCTACCAGCTTTGCAGATGTGGTCATAGCCGGGGAGAGAATTGAAAGCCTATTGAAGATGGGAAAGATCTCAGACAACGGTGCAAGCTCGTCCAGTAGTACAAGAAAGCCTTTTGCAGGCCCGAGAAGAACTGGCGAGACCAATGCCATCCACACCAACAGGGGCAGGCCCCAATATGTTCACAGATCAGTGGCAGCAGTCACCATTCCCGCTCCAGCTCATCCTCAACCAGTTTATCAACCTCCGCAACAAAACTATCAACAACAACCTCAGTACCATCAACAGAATCAGTATCCTCCGAGAAATTACAACAACAGCAACACCAACAACAATAACCAGCAAAGGCCATTCCAACAGAGGCCTTCTCAAGCCAATAGGGTAATCGATCCGATCCCTATGCCATATGCTACATTGCTGCCACAACTCCTGAAACTCAACCTAGTTGAGCTAAGGACGTTGGCACCTCCAGATCCCAACAGTCTACCCAGGAATTATGATTCCAACGCCAGATGTGCCTTCCATTCAAATGCACCTGGCCACAGTACAGAAAAGTGCAGAGCTTTGCACATGAAGGTACAAGACCTGGTAGACTCAAAAGCTCTGAATTTCGCACCACCACCTAATGTCAATAAGAACCCCATGCCAAACCACGGTGGTCCCAGAATTAACGCTATTGAAGAAGACAAACCGTCTTATTTAATAACCAGTGTGGGTCAGATCCGGACACCGTTGGTAGAAATTAAGGCTCAGCTCCTCGAATGCCAGATGTTCCCGGGGTGTGAATTAGGGTATGCCTACTGCAATATCTCGGTAAATGGGTGCGATAACCTGAGGAATGGCATAGACGGTCTCATTCAGAGTGGCCAACTTCAGATCACCACATCATTTCCTACAAATCCAGCAATCTCATCAGCAACAACTCCAGAACCTCCTACAACTGCAACAACCATTGTTCCTGACAATTCTTCGGCTTCATCAACAAGTATTTCATCTATCATCTCAACTGATCAGTTATCAACAAATTGTTCTTCTACAACTTCAGCACCACTCCAATTTGAATCTCCTACAACAACAACATCCATCCTTCCACCAATGTCTCCTACAACACCAGCAACAAATAATGAAGATGTCTCAACTGTCACAATATTCTACGATCCAGAAAATAACTCTGTCTACAACTCAGAAGGGGCTGCTCCCATCAGAGCACCAGTCACAATTTATTACGATCCACAGACTATCACAATTCCTTCCGCAGCTGCAGTCAGTCCAGTCACTATCACGGTGCCTGGACCAGTACCTTATGAAAGCAGCAATGCCATCCCGTGGCATTACGGCTCTGACCTGTACTGTGAAGGACAAAGAATCACTTTTGAATCATCAACCCCTGCACCACAAATAGACAACGTGGGAGGAGGCGGAGGCTTCACTCGAAGCGGACGTCTTTTTGCTCCACAAATTCAGAAACCCACTGCCGAAGCAGAAGCTGCTGCTAAAGCAAAAGGAAAAAGCTTGGTGCAGGAAGAGCAGACTGTTAAAGAAGCTTTGAAAACACCCTTCGATCAAGAGGTTGATGAGTTCATGCGAATCATCAAGAAGAGTGATTATAAAATAGTGGATCAGCTTCATCAAACGCCTTCCAAGATCTCAATCCTATCATTGCTTATGTGCTCCGAAGCCCATCGGAATGCACTACTCAAAGTCTTGCACGCAGCTTACGTGCCTGAAGAGATCACTGTCAATCAGCTGGAAGCTGTAGTTGGAAGTGTCAATGCTAGTCACGGACTAGGGTTCACCAATACTGATTTGACTACGGAAGGCCGCAACCATAACAAAGCCTTGCACATAACCATGGAATGTAAAGGTGTTGTCCTTTCCCATGTGCTGGTAGACACGGGGTCATCCCTCAATGTCTTACCTAAAAAGGCCTTGGTGAAGCTAGAATATGATGGATTGGCGTTAAGACCCAGCAACCTGGTGGTGAGAGCCTTTGATGGTTCGAAGAGATCGGTTCTGGGAGAGATTGAGTTGCCCATAACGATTGGCCCGCAGACCTTCAAAACGACCTTCTACGTGATGGATATACAGCCTGCCTACAGCTGTCTATTGGGTAGGCCATGGATTCACGCCGCTGGCGCCGTGACCTCTACCCTTCACCAGAAGTTAAAATATGAGTGGGAGGGTCAAATCGTTACAATCTGTGGAGAGGAAGATATTTTTGTTAGCCATCTGGCTACCTACAAATACATTGAGATGGATGGAGAGATCCATGAAACAATGAGCCAGGGTTTTGAAGCTTTGAATGTCAATGAAACATCTGCTGTGCCTGGTACTTCAATATCATCATACCAACAAGCCCGAAAGGTTGTTGAGGGAGGAAACGCCCAAGGCTGGGGCAAACTGCTATCGGTGGAGAAGAAAGAGGATAGATTTGGGTTGGGTTACAAACCAACTCAACAAGATCAAGCAGAGGCTGCGAAAGAGCCCAACTTTGTGAGTGGGGGGATGCTCACCCCTGATGCTATCAACTGTCTAGAAGACGAGCTGGAAGAAGAATGCAACCTGGAAAGCTGGATTCGTCCAAAGATCCCGGGGAGCAGTATCTCAAACTGGTCTTCCCAGGAAATTATAAGAGTTACTCATGCAGAGTAATTATTATTTCCTGTATTTTTATAGCATGCATCAAAGTCTTGCATCTTGCCCAAGATGACAAGACTCATTTTGTAATCGGGTCATCTGTACTTTTTGTGCAAACAAGATTAATCAATGAAATATCAGACATCTTTTTGCAAATGAGTCTTTTTCTTTTCCGTTCACTGTTTTTCCATTTTTCTTTTTGTACAAAAAATAAATGGCAGTGTTTTCAAAATGACAACTTTATTTCACTTTTCTAAAATAAGATTAAAATCAAATCACTAAAATGAACAAACTGAACCCTTGCAGAGAGTGCCTTTCAGACAGCACCGACAACAGCACGGCTATGACTTCGTATGACTTTGACAATCCAATCAATCAAGCTGATGAAGGGGTTGAAGAAGAATATGAGCTTCTTGAGGAGCTAGCCAGGTTGTTAAGACAAGAGGAAAAGGTTATTACTCCTCACCAGGAGGAGGTTGAAGTGATTAATCTTGGTACAGATGAAGACGTGAAAGAAGTTAAAATTGGGGCCTGCCTGCAAGACTCAGTGAAGAGACAACTGATTGATCTGCTTCAAGAATATGTGGACGTGTTTGCTTGGTCGTATCAAGATATGCCAGGGTTGGACACCGACATTGTTGTGCACAAGCTGCCTTTGAGGGAAGAATGCCCACCGGTCAAACAGAAGCTGCGCCGTACTCGTCCGGACATGGCAATGAAAATCAAGGAAGAGGTACAAAAGCAATGGGACGCCGGGTTCCTTGCCGTAACTAGCTATCCACCGTGGGTTGCTAACATAGTACCTGTGCCTAAGAAAGACGGAAAAGTAAGAATGTGTGTTGACTACCGGGATCTGAACAGAGCCAGCCCGAAAGATGATTTCCCTTTACCTCACATTGATGTATTGGTGGATAATACGGCTCAGTTCTCGGTATTCTCCTTCATGGACGGATTTTCAGGATATAACCAGATTAAGATGTCACCTGAAGACATGGAGAAGACAACATTCATCACACCCTGGGGCACTTTCTGCTACAAGGTAATGCCATTTGGGCTCAAGAATGCCGGTGCAACGTATCAACGGGCTATGGTGACATTATTCCACGATATGATCCATAAAGAGATAGAATGTTATGTGGATGACATGATCTCCAAGTCCCTTACTGAAGAAGACCACCTGGTGAATCTACTGAAGTTATTCAAGCGTCTGAGGAAGTACCAATTAAAGCTGAACCCCAACAAGTGCACATTCGGGGTGCGATCCGGTAAGCTGCTGGGTTTTATTGTAAGCGAGAAAGGGATTGAAGTTGACCCTGCTAAAGTCAAAGCCATCCAAGAAATGCCTGCACCGAAAACAGAGAAAGAAGTTCGAGGGTTCTTAGGTCGATTGAACTACATCTCACGGTTCATATCCCACCTTACGGCAACCTGCGAACCCTTGTTCAAATTGTTAAGAAAAGAACAAACGGTCAGGTGGAACGAAGACTGCCAAAAGGCTTTTGACAAGATCAAGGAATACTTACAAGAACCTCCAATCCTTATGCCTCCAGTTGAAGGAAGACCTCTGATAATGTACTTAACAGTATTAGAAGAATCGATGGGGTGTGTGCTGGGCCAGCATGACGAGTCTGGTCGAAAAGAGTATGCAATATACTACCTAAGCAAAAATTTTACCGACTGTGAACAACGTTATTCACTGCTCGAGAAAACTTGCTGTGCTTTAGCATGGGCTGCTCGCCGACTAAGACAGTATATGTTGACCCACACTACCTTGTTGATCTCAAAAATGGACCCAGTTAAGTACATATTTGAGAAGCCAGCTCTTACCGGACGGGTTGCAAGATGGCAAATGATTCTTACAGAATACGACATCCAATACACATCTCAAAAAGCCATCAAGGGCAGTGTATTGTCTGAATATCTTGCTGAGCAACCCATTGATGACTACCAACCTATGAGGTTTGACTTCCCTGATGAAGACATCATGTTCATAAAATCAAAAGATCATGAAGAGCCTGTTCACACTGAAGGGCCTGACCCGGAAGAAGAATGGACTATGATGTTTGATGGGGCTGTTAACATGAATGGTCGTGGTGTTGGTGCGGTACTCATTACACCTAGGGGAGTTCACATGCCTTTCTCGGCAAAACTCACTTTCAACTGCACTAACAACGAAGCTGAATACGAAGCTTGCATTATGGGTCTTGAGGAAGCCATTGACCTCAGGATCAAGACGTTGACCGTATTCGGAGATTCAGCTTTGGTAGTCAATCAAACCAACGGCAAATGGTACACCCACCAGGATCATCTGATACCTTACAGGGATTATACAAGGAGGTTATTGACTTTCTTCACAACAGTCAAGCTTAAGTATATCCCTCGGGATGAGAATCAGTTTGCAGATGCCCTGACTACCATTTCATCCATGATCAAAGTTCAGGCTGCCAACTTTGTACCTCAGATCTCAGTGTCCAGACTTGACAGACCAGCATATGTGTTCGCAGCAGATGTTGTTAAAGATGATAAACCTTGGTTCCACGACATTAAGTGCTTCTTGGAGGATCAAACATACCCACCTGGGGCATCTTCCAATGATAAGAAGACTTTAAGAAGGCTTGCTGGTGGTTTCTTTCTGAACACTGATGGTTCCCTGTACAAAAGGAACTTTGATATGGTACTCCTCAAATGTGTTGACAGAACAGAAGCAGAGTTGTTGATGCATGAAGTGCACGAAGGATCCTTTGGTACCCATGCAGGAGGGCATGCCATGGCTAAGAAATTGTTAAGATCAGGTTATTACTGGATCACAATGGATGCAGACTGTTGTGCCTATGCCAGGAAGTGCCACAAATGCCAGATTTATGCAGATAAGGTGCATGTGCCTCCCAATCCTTTGAACATCATGTCTTCACCCTGGCCCTTTGCTATGTGGGGCATTGACATGATCGGCAAGATTGAACCGACTGCTTCAAACGGCCACAGATTCATCCTGGTCACCATTGACTATTTCACCAAGTGGGTTGAAGCAGCCTCATATGCAAACATCACAAGACAAGTGGTAGCCAGATTTCTGAAAAGAGATATCATCTGTCGATACGGAGTGCCCGAGCGAATCATTACTGATAATGGTTCCAATTTAAACAACAAAATGATGGCAGAGCTGTGCCGGGACTTCAAGATCCAACATCACAATTCTTCTCCTTACAGGCCAAAGATGAATGGCGCTGTTGAGGCAGTGAATAAGAATATCAAGAAGATTGTGCAGAAGATGGTAGTCACTTACAAAGACTGGCATGAAATGCTACCATTTGCCTTGCATGGGTACCGCACGTCAATCAGAACATCCACTGGGGCAACACCGTATCAACTTGTGTATGGTATGGAGGGAGTCCTACCTGTTGAAGTTGAATTACCCTCTCTACGGGTACTAATGGATGTTAAACTGAGTGAAGCAGAATGGGTTAGGTCCCGATACGAACAACTGAGTCTGATTGAAGAGAAAAGATTGGCTGCAATCTGTCATGGACAGTTGTATCAGAAAAGAATGAAGAAGGCCTTCGATCAGAAAGTCAGGCACCGAGAGTACCAAGTGGGAGATCTTGTGCTGAAAAGGATCCTCCCTCCTCATACAGACCACAGGGGCAAGTGGACTCCAAACTATGAAGGACCATTTGTAGTAAAAAAAGTTTTCTCCGGTGGAGCACTGATGCTCAGCACCATGGATGGTGAAGATTTCCCGTCCCCTGTGAATTCAGATGCAGTTAAAAAATACTTCGCATAAAGATGACCCGCTGGACATAAAAACAGAATGTAAGTCCAGGCAAAAATAGGGCATCCCGGCGAGTCAAAAACAGAATAAAAGACTCGGGCAAAAATAAGGGAAAAATGAAAAATGTACACCCGATGAGTTGAAAAGCCGCATTGGACAGCTCAGGCAAAAATGGGTATCCCGATGGATTGAAAACCCGAAAGGGCGATCCATGCAAAATAAGGGAATAAGCGAACAACTGCATTCTGAATTCGTCTGTATCACCTGCAACTTGGTAAACCTTGAAAGGATCAAGCCTCAGCCAGAATCAACATTCTTCAGAAAGCAAGATGAGAAGAACGTCAAAAGTCATACGGGTCATAGTGAAGAGGAAGCTCCTTAAAGCGTCATCAACACTGCCAACATTTTGTTTCTCAATTTGTAACAATCTCCTCATTTCAGGGGATATGTTCCTTTGACTGTATCTCGCCAATTCAGGGCATATGAATTAATAAAATCAGATTTTCAGTCATGTCTCGTTTTGTACATTTTATTTGCAAAAATGTCTGATGTCTTAAAAGAAGAAACTGATTGCATAAGAATACGGATGTTTATCTTCAAATAAAAACATGCTTGCAGGAAATATGCTTACTCTCAGAAGTATCTAAACTCCTATGACGAAATCCAGTAAAGGATGCCTCGGGATTATCTTGTGCGTTTCTCTATCTTTTTCAGGATTGCAGGTATCCAGAATGCAACTTGGGGGATGAAAACTTTATCCCAGCAAGCTGGCAAATCCACACTCAATTTTAGCACCCGAAGTGCTCTCTCCCCAGCTGAGTTGCCTTTCATGACTCCTCCCAGCTGAGTCGGCCACTTATTACTTATCCCCATCAGAATGGGCAGGTATCACAGAAGATGCCCGTATCCCCGGCTGAGTCAAGAAATTACCGTAACAGAATTTCTAGGGAGGGTCTTTCAGTGATTCCTTTCTTTCTCCCCAGCCGAGTTGCCATCTTGCCCTCAACCGAGCACAAAAGTCAGAGAGCTATCTCCCCACAGAGTTCCAGCCTCTATCCGGAAGAGCAGCGCATAGGAATCACAACAGAGTGAAGAAGGCTTCTATAAACCCCAGCTGGGTCTCTCATTTATAAGGATAGGTCTATCAATGACCTACATCCCCAAGAAGATATCATATCGTCAGATCTACCAATGATCTCACCCCCAGCTGGGATGTCTACTTCAAACGGATCGATCGAGGATCTTCGCAGCAACGGGACCCGGAGCCCGGTTTGGTATCTTTGCACAATCATAGCATTTGCATCATATTCACCCATAAAGCGTAGCATTCCGTCTAACACGGAGCATTACGGCAAAAATCCAACACATAGCATAATCATAAGCCATGTTCTAAATCAGCACTTGTGAATAATGACAGTTCATCAACGTACAGAAAAATCCCCTACCAGAATCCCCAGCAAAAACAGTTGCCTCACAAATCACAAACACCAGTATATACTCATTTTGACACTCGCCCGTGCCATCTTTCCCCAATAAAGTCGCCTGAACACTCTTTACAAACAAGATCACCCGCACTACAGATGCTCCTTGACACCCGTCCATGTCATATCTCCCAGCAGAAAACCAAAGACATCCTCTTTGCACTCACATATACCTATATACACTTTCTTGGCACTCGTCCGTGTCATATCCCCAGCGCAGTCACCTACACTTTGTATATCAGATATTTGTTCATATTATACTTTTCTCTCTTGACACTCGTCCGTGTCGCTCTCCCCAGCAGATAAACACTCATCTATACGATGCTCATACTCACTACTCATGTTACACTCATACAGATACTCGTCCGTATCTTGTATATACCTTATATCCCCACAGATTCAACACTAGTCCTTGTTCTTTGTTAACCTCGTTGGTACTCGTCCGTACCATCATCTCAGAGCATGCGTCAAGCGTTTGTTTCTACATGATACTCGTCCGTATCATAGTTTTAAGGATGCTCGTCCGCATCTTTAATCCATACACCGTGTCAAACACTCTTGTCTTCTTGGATATAGATACTCGCCTGTGTCTAATATTCCCCAGAAAAGTCCCCTCAGATTCAACACTCGTCCGTGTTCTCTGTTAACCAGTTGATACTCGTCCGTATCATCATCTCTGAACATGTGTCAGTTTGTTTCTACCCGATACTCGTCCGTATCGTAGTCTTAGGGATGCTCGTCCGCATCTTTAATCTATACACAATACCAAACACTTATACCTTTTGTTTCTTGGATATAAACACTCGTCCGTGTTTACTACTCCCCAGTAGATCGCCAACAAAGCAAAATTTTCCTTCTTATCTGACACCCGTCCTGTGTCATGATAAACCCTGAGAGCAGCCGTACCCTGTTAGGTGGTCGTCCTCCACCTCTTGATGGTCGTCCTCCATCATGCTCATCCGATGGCCGTCCCCATCGTTGATTTTAGCAGCCGTCCCCTGCTAGGTGGTCGTCCTCCACCCGTTGATGATCGTCCTTCATCATTTTATCCAATGGCCGTCCCCATTGTTGATTTTGGTTATCTGGCATTCGTCCTATGTCATGATAAACCCTGAGAGCAGCCGTCCCCTGCTAGGTGGTCGTCCTCCACCTCTTGATGTTCATCCTCCATCATGCTCATCCGATGGCCGTCCCCATCGTTGATATTTTCGGCAGCCGTACCCTGCCAGGTGGTCGTCCTCCACCTTTGATGGTCGTCCCCATCATAATTCCTTTATTCCCCAACAGAGCAGTCGTCCCCTGCTAGGTGATCGTCCTTCACCCTTGATGGCCGTACCCCATCATCTGTTTATTTCATTTATTCTTTAACCCGATGGCCGTCCCCGTCGTGGTCCCTTTTCTTTTAGCCCGATGGCCGTCCCCATCGTTGGTTACCTTGCTTTATGAACTTGATGGCCGTCCCCGTCATGTTTCATCAATCCCCATAGAATTTTACTGCTTTATCTTGATGGCCGTCCCCATCATAATCTTTTTTCCCAGCTAGTCGGCCGTCCCCGTCTTGGCTTTACCTTTTATCCCCAGCATGTCGACCGTCCCCGTCATTGCTTTACTTCACACACTTTTCTCAGCATGTCGGCCGCCCCCGTCATTGCTCTTTACCCGGCAGTCGTCCTCTGCTCGGCGGTCGTCCTCCGTCGCCCACACTTTACAATACTTTATTTTCCTTTTACAATCTATATCCCTTTTCTTCTTCATTCTGTGAGTGCAAATTTTGAACTGTCTTCGGTATTCAACCACAAGTTATCTTGTTTGCCTGCTAAGCCATCGCTTGCATCCTGCACAGCTAACTCATGTTTGAATAGGGGCAGCTGTAAACACCCCAAATTTGCCCTCACTCATTTCACCATGGCTTGTGATCATTTCATATGCATAAACACAATCATATCACCTCATATCTCATTTTTGTTTCACTGCATAGTTTCTAAGTCATCTGCACATAGGGTTTGTGACCTGAGCAATCCAAGAGCCTCTTGAGCCACTCCAAAGGTCAACAATCACTTCAAAGGGATCCATGTGTGTTCTTATATCATATCACATCCTCTCAAAGTCAAGAATGCCAAGGGATCACAAGAACTGAGATTGGTATGGATGCAGAGCCAGGTTTGACTGCACAGTTGACCTAAAATTAGGGTTTTGGTTTCAGAGGCCATAACTCCAAATTTTTTGGTCATTCTTGTTTCCATTGGTCTCTATATGGTATAGGGAGTATGCATATCAATTTTCATGAAGAAATTCCATGGGGAAGTCATCTGATCAAGAGTTGACTTTTCAGACAAGTCAGTGCAAAATCAGGGCATCTGAGGCCCCCAATGACCCAACCAAGGGGTGATCTTCATCATTTTGAGTGTATATGATCTTTATTTGATCATGGAAGAAGGTTGAAGTTCACAAAATCAAGAATTTGAAGTTTTTGCAAAGTTGACTTTTTAGGGCATAGTTGACTTTTAAGGAATTTGTCAATTTATGCCATTTTTCAAGCCTTGCTTTTTGATCAAAAAATGCTTCAAATGGAAAAACTTTGGTCATGAAAGTTGTAGATCACATTTTTCCCTTTTCAAAAAGTACAAGAACATGACCTAATTCATTTTGGATCAAAAGTTATGGTGTGTTAAAGTTGGCAAAAATCACTAATTTTCAAGTTATGCACTAAAAGGAAAACTTGCAATTTCATGTACCAAAGGCATTTGTGACTTCTAATTGATGCCTAATCCTTATACTAACATAATCCAAGCCTTAAAGTTCAGATTGAACCAAGGGAATCACATGTCTTCATGGTTTGTGAGGTATGATCTTTTCATGAGAACTAAAGGCAAGCAAGTTGCAAAACCAATGATCACACTTCATCCACTTGCTGCCTAGCCTGTTGAATCACACTAGCCTTTCCCTCATGCCATGCTGCGCCAGACAAGCCCTTTGTACTTGGCTAGAAGTTGCCCATGCCCTCTCTTACAAGAAGTTGACATATTTGCAAAAGTAGCTACACCTATCACTAAAGCACAGGTCACATCTTCTGACCAATCCCATTTGTTTATACAAACAAAAAGCAAGACATTTCATATAGCCAGCAAGCCTGAAACCAGCAAGATCATCACTTTCCCATTTTCCACCCTTGGAGCAAAAACCTTCGAAACTCAGAAAACAAGCCACCAACTCACAAACACACTTCATAGAACTCATCACCACATCCTCCTGATCATTTCCATGCCTTCATTCACCCTTGAAACACCACATAAGCCAAACACGATTCTCACCTGAGCTTGAACAGAACCTATTCAAACTCTCAAACCAGCCAATAAAAATCTTTTCTAAGCATCAAGGGTTCATCAGGAGCACAAGGGGAGTGGATAGCACAAAGGAAAGCACCCAGAAAGCTGTGAACTGAAAGCTTCAAAACTCAGGTAGCTCAAGAACATTTTTTCCAGAAATCCTTTTTTAAGTTCTAAATAGATTCTATATGTTCTCCTAATCATCCTGATGTCATTGGTTTTGAAAATGGTGGAGAGATGAGAGTTTAATCGTGTTCTGAAATTTTTGCCCTAGAAACTGTTTTGATTCGATTCTCTTTGATTTTGAATGATAAATGATGTTTGAGTGAGGGGTTTGAATCGTTTTAAGGTGGGGATGATTTCTGGATAGTTAGTTTTCATTTTCATAGCTTGTAGAGTAACTTAGCATTTGAGCTCGCCGGAGAAGATGACCGGAACCACTGTTCCGGTCATCTAAAAGTCATTAGGGCAAAATTAGGGCTTAATCAGTGTAATTAGCAAGTTTGAATTCTGGCCCTTGGATATGGCGCCAGGTCAATGCGCGCGCTGGCCAGTTTGAATCTCACACGTTGGATCTGTTGACTTTTACTTTTTCAGTTTAAAATTCATTTATTTTCATATTTAATTCATTTGTTTTGCATAATTTATTAAAAATAGCAAAATTGTTTTAAAAATTATGAAACTTTTTGTCAAGAGTTTCATTAATTTTTAAAACACAAAAATATTTTCATTTTCATTTTTAGCATTAAAAAAGTATTTTTAAATATTTAAAAGTTTATTTTTAATTGATTAATGAGAATTAATTTATTAAAAATACTTTTAGGTATTTAAAAATCACCAAAAAATTCATGAAATGTTCTAAGACATTTAGAAACATTGTCCAACCTTCAAACCAAATTTCTTTTTTGATCTTGATGCATTTTAAGAATTTCTCATTGAATTAAAATCATTTTTGTGCATTATTTTGATCCAAAGTTCAAAAAATCATTTCTGCCTATCCATGAAGAGTTGGACATTGATTCTTTTTGCATTGCATTGTGTTTAGCATGTAGTTTGTGAGATTAAATGGCCTTGATTTGATCCTTCATTTTCAATTTGTTTGGCATTTCTTTTGTTTAGGAACCCTAAAACCCTAAAAATCTTGTAAAAATCATATCTTGAAATTGGTTAGGAGTTGAGACCTCTCCTTTGGGCATTAGGTTAGTATAGGATTAGGGGTCCTTAGAGTGGCATTTTCAATTTTTATCTTAGGGTTTACTTCTGATTTTGGCTTTTGTTTGATGTATTGTTCATAAACCCTAATTTGGGCTTTCATATGCATCCATCTTGCATCTTCTTGCATAATATGACTTGCCATGACATTCCATGCTTCCATGTGATTCATTTGACATCATAAGACATATTGAAAGCATGTTTGATCATTGCATCATGTATTTGCCATGTTGTATGCCATGTGCACTTCATAACTTTTCATGTATGTTCATGGTTCCTAGCTTGCTTCATTTGCATTCATGAACTTGTATGATCATTTCCATGTGCTGCCTCATGTTTGCAGCATCTCATAGCATCATTAGCATCATGTATATGCTTCTGGTTTTGTTTATCATCATGTCATCTCATCCCATTTTGCATTGCATTGCATTTTCTTTTCTAACCTTTCAGGTGGTAAGTGATTTTGGGAAGTGAATTTGCCTTCACTTCTCATAACTTTCTTCTCATCTCTCTCTTGCATCCATGCTGCATTTTTGTATGTGTTTGAGATTGAGCTTGCTCATTCTTCCTCTTCCCACTTTCTTTCTTCAAGTGACTTGACTTCTTGAATGAAGCAAGTCACTTTGCTTCTCTTAATCCTTTCATCTGCTTCCTGGTGGTTCCATTGAAGACTTCTCTTGTAAACCCCACAAACCTTAGGGACAACCAAGCATGATAATGTTTAGGGTTTTTATTAGTCTCCCCTTTTAGTTTTTACCTTTGTGTCTCTTTTGAGTCATCTCTTCTCACCTCATAATCAGGGACTAAACCCTAAAGGCTTTAAGGCTTTGTGATTAAGCTTATGCCTGCATCCTTCTCTTAGGATGGAGTGTATAACTTTAATCCTAAGTGTTAAACCCTTAATGTGTTTAAATCTCTTAATCAATTCACTTAATAAGTATCAAGACATCATGCTTGTAACTTGGGCCTTGCATTAGGGTTTTAATTCTTCCTTAACTGGTTAAGAAGGACTAACCCTAGTGTTAATGGACAAGTCCCCCTCAAGTTGTCTTACAAATCATAAAACTCACTTCATCATCATACCATTAAATAAAATCCACTTAATCAAAAGCTTGTTTTGTCATGAGTTTAATCCCTAATCATGGATTAAGTTGAGGAGCTTTCCTCAGCTTAAACATTCTCATCTATTATCCTTCTCTTAGGATGGTGTAATGAGTCTGTTTAATCCTTGATTATGGCTTAACCTCATTACTCAACACTAAACAAAAACACCAAAAACATCTAAATAATCACAAGTAAGATAATTATCTTAATCCTACATCAAAGGTGATTAAGTGTGAGAAGCTGACTTCACACTTAAGGTATTCTCATTACCCCTAATCAGAGGGAAGATGTGATGAGTTTACTAAATCCATTGGTTTAGGCTTAAGCTCATTTTCTTATGACAAACTTTCAAAAGCAATAAAAGACTGAAAACACAAAAACAAACAATAATCGTCTCCTCCGGGATTCTTTTCTCATCACACTCACTCATAAACGAGAGCTTGCTTCTTCCGTCTAATGCAAGACAGTTTGCATCTGTGCCAGACAGATCATACACTTGAGCATAGACAAGTAAGTAGTTCAACAAGTCAATTCATCTTTCAGTCTCTTTGGGTCGAACTACGGTGTTCTGACTTCCTCATTGCACGAGAGGATACGTAGGCATAACTTAACAGTTATCGAACAAAAGTCTCTGTATATTCCCCCCTCTTTTCAGCTTTATTCTTTTAGCCTCATGGTCTTGAGCATCCCATCCTTTGTCCTTACACTGACACTGTATATCACACTTTGCACTTCCTTTACACTGACACCTGTACATCCTTTTTCCAGCTATTTTATGCACAGATTGCACTGACACTACCCCTTTAAAACACAAATCTTTTAAGTGTGGATCCCGTCGAGTACGGCGGACAATCTGGGTGCTAATACCTTCCCAGGTTGTAACCAACCCCCTTTCTCAGTCTCTCTGGTTCGCAACCGTCTTATCCATCTCTTTCTAGGCCTATGCAGCATTGCCTTTCCTCCGGGATAAAAATGCCTAGCTGGCGACTCTATTCATCTCCAGTGAGTTCACGGCTGTGTGTTCTCACTGTCCCTTTCGCCGACCGTTCGCGTCTGTACCTTTATTTGGGCCATTTCCCATTTATCGGGAGCGACACTAACATATAACACTTTTGTGCCTTATAATCAAACTTGTTCAGAGGATCGTTAGTGTTCAAAATAAAACAGGTGCATCCAAAAGGATGAAAGTAAGAAATGTTGGGCTTTGTGTTCTTCAACAATTCATAAGGAGTCTTCTCCATAATAGGTCTTATAGAGATTTTATTCTGAATATAACATGTTGTATTTACTGCTTCTGTCCATAAATGTTTAGCCATGTTAGTCTCATTGATCATGGTTCTGGCCATCTCTTGCAATGTTCTGTTCTTACGTTCTACAACCCCATTTTGTTGTGGAGTTCTAGGGCAAGAGAAATTATGAGAGATGCCATTTTCATTAAAAAATAATTCCAATTTTTTGTTTTCAAATTATCCATCATGATCACTTTTGACTTTGACAATTTTAAACTCTTTTTCATTTTGAACTTGTTTACCGAAGTTAGAAAATACAGCAATTGACTCATCCTTGTGTCTAAGAAACTTTACCCATGTCCATCTGCTATAGTCATCTACGATCACCAATCCGTACTTCTTGCTATTGATTTGGGCAATTTTCACTGGTCCAAACAAATCAATGTGCAGAAGTTCTAATGGTCTATAGGAAGAGACAACATTTTTTGATTTAAAAGCAGGTTTAGCAAATTTTCCTTTCTGACATGCTTCACACAGAGCTTCTAAGTTGAACTTTAAATTTGGAAGTCCTCTAACCAGATTGAGTTTATTAATCTGAGATAATCTTCTCATATTAACATGTCCCAATCTTATGTGTCAGACCCATTGCTCAGGATCCACAAAAAATAGACATTTTACATTATGACATTTTAGTTCATAAAGTTTTATTTTATATATGTTGTTTTTTCTTTTTCCATTAAATATGATTGTTCCATCATTCCAACTAACTGCTCTACAAGACTTTTGATTGAAGATTATATCATAACCGTTATCACTTAATTGACTTATGGATAACAAGTCATTGATTAATCCTTCTACTAACAGAACATTAGAGATAGAGGGAAGATTACCATTACCAATAGTTCCAGAGCCAATAATCTTTCCTTTTTGATTGCCTCTGAAACCTACATAGCCTCCAGCTTTCAGCTCAAGACTTTGGAACATATGCTTTCTTCCCGTCATGTGCCGCGAGCATCCATAGTCCAGGTACCAAGATTGGTGTTTCAACCTTGCTGTTAAAGACATCTGCAACATACACAATTTTATCTTTGGGCACCCATATCTTTCTGGGTCCTTGTTTGTTAGAATTTACAAGCTTCTGATTGAGTTTGAGTTTCTCATCAGAACTTGTAGAACACGATGACTCACTAGTATATTTTAAATCATGATTATGACCATATGTGAAGTGAGAACTTAATGGTGTGTTCTTTTATAACCATATCATCAACTTGTTTAAACTTTAGTGGTGCTTCTCCTGTAGGTTTTACATATCTTATACCTCTTCTACCATTTCTGCTAACTTCATAGATCATTGAGGCAATTTTTCTTCTATCTATGTTCTTAACTTGAATTTTTTTAAAACTGTAGTCATATTGCTTTATGATACTATCATAATTAGATAGAACTTATGATTCAGATTCTTTCTGAGCTTTAAGTTTTTCAAAAGAATTTTCAAGTTTTAAAATGTTTTCTTTTAGCTCAGAGTTTTCTGCCTTCAGTTTTCCAGTCTCCTCTGATTCAGGTACTAGACTTTGTTTCAGGTCTTTGTATTGAATTGAAGGTTCTGATACTTTTCAAGAATATCTGAGAGGCTATCTTCTAATTGAGTTCTAGAAAAATTATAGAATACCTCTTTTGTATCAGAATCTGATTCTAATTCTGATGGGTTGACATCTTCTGGTATTTTCGTCATCAATGCAATGTTGGCATGTTCATCTTCTGATTCGGATTCAGCTTCAAAAGATTTTGAGTCATCCCGTGTTGCCATGAGACTTTTCTTCTTTTCTCTGTTGAACTTCTTTCTAGGCTTCTCTTTCTGGAGTTTGGGGAAGTCACTCTTGTAGTGTCCTGGTTCCTTGCATTCATAGCATACTACCTTTTTGCTTTTGGACTTCTTGTGACCAGAGGATGATTCAGAGTGATTGCTTGATCATCTGGGATTCCTGAACTTCTTCTGACGATGCTTCAAGATTTGTTTAACTCTTCTGGAAAGAAGTGATAGTTCGTCTTCTTCTAATGAGCCTCCAGAGCTTTTTTCTTCTGCCTGCAAAGCTTTAGATTCAGATTTTTTATATTTAAGAGCTACAGACTTGCCTTTCTTACAGGGTTCATCTTCTTCTATTTCTATCTCATGACTCCTCAGTGAGTTGATCAGTTCTTCAAGAGACATCTCATTCAGATTCTTTGACAGCTTAAGAGCAGTGACCACGGGTCTCCAAGCCTTTGACAAGCTTCTGATGATCTTCTTCACATGATCTGTTGTTGAGTAGCCTTTGTCCAGAACTTTCAGTCCAACCACCAGAATTTGAAACCTTGAGAACATCTTCTCAATTGTTTTGTCTTCTTCCGTCTTGAATGCCTCATACTTCTGGATGAATGCCAGAGCTTTTGTCTCCTTGACTTTAGTGTTGCCTTCGTGTGTCATTCTTAGAGAGTCAAACATGTGTTTGGCTGATTCTCTATTAGTGATCTTTTCATAACCTGTGTATGAGATAGCACTCAGAAGTATAGTTCTGGCCTTGTAGTGATTTCTGAATTCCTTCTTCTGTTGAGCCGTCATATTTTTCCTTTCGATCTTCTGACCATCTGCTTCAATAGGCTGAATGTATGCATTAGTCACCATATCCCAGAGGTCTCCATCTAGAGCTAGAAATAAGCTCTCCAGAACATCCTTCCAATAGTCAAAGTTGTCGCCATTGAATACAAGAGGGTTACCATTTATTTTGTCATTCTGATAATTGTTGTTGACTGGTTCTGCCATTGTGTTTTTTTTTCTGGATCTTTTACTGACACGGTTAAGTGATATGCTTAGAACCTAAAGCTATGATTCTAATTGAAGATGCAAAAACACAAGGAAGGGTGGTTGGAATTGGGTTTTCAAAAATGAAGGCAAAAGACACTTTGATTTATCCTGGTTCATTTTAACTCAAACTACACCCAGTCCACCCGCCAAGGTGATTTCGCCTCTCTCAACAAGGTCTTAATCCACTATTCAAATGTTGAATACAATCACTAAGACCTATAGTCAAAGTCTTCTTGAGTCTACTGACTATACTAGTCACTCAAGGTATATCAAATTGTTTTACAAAAGAGTGTAACAAAAACGCTTCTAGAAAACAGTTATCACAACTGTGATAGTTTTTACAAATTGAAGATTATGAGAGAAATATGTTCGTATAGATTTTCGTGCGAGGAGAGAAGAGAGCAAATTTCTTCAAGTGATCCCTTTATATAGATTATGATGAAAGGATCCGTTGGAGACATCTTATGCTATTTTTGGTTGCTTGATAAATGTCATTAAATCCTTCCAAAAATAGAGATTTGCATCTTCAGCCATTATTCTTGATTCTCTAATTAATGTTCTTGATTATGAGAATCAGAATATGCTTGTTTCACATCAGAGTATAATTAAATTCGCAGCTGATTTTGTAAACTTGATAAGAACTTTTATAGTCGTTAGATCAGATCTTCTTTGTAGTGAAGGCTTCGCTAGTTTCGCTTTAGAAGATGTTGAGCAAGAACTTTTGTCCTGCACATAAAAGATAATTTTTAGATTCCATATTTTGTTCTTAGAATTATTGTTATCATCAAAACTATAATAGAGAAGTAGAATCAAAATCTTGTTCTAACAATAAAGTTTCTAAGTTTTTGAATTGCATGCTCTACCATCTTCTTTACTCTTTTGTCTAAAGAATATATATTGATCTTGCTTCCGTTGTATATCAATTGTTTGGAGACAAAAGTTATTAATAAGGATAGAAGCCGCATTAGATTGTGTACATAACAAAAAGTGGTCACTTTGTATTTATCTTCATAAAGTCAGTAAGTAATATTAAATTGTACGTATATGACGCATATGGATTTATTAGATGACATCATAGTGTATTAATTTGTAAGAAAATGATTTAAATTATAAGTCAATTTTAAAAATTAATACTATCTCTATTCCTTTTTATAAGAGACAACTTACTTTTTAAATTCATTGAATAATCATGTATCTAGTCTATAAACTGACCAAATACATTGATTATTCAATAAACCTAAAAAATGAGTTGTCTCTTATAAAAAGGAACAGAGATAGTAATTTTTTCTTATATAATATCTGTTATTATTATTCATCTTTCTTTTAATTCCTTTATGTTTGAATGTTTTAAAACATACAAATAAAAGTGGAATAAAATAGAAAAACTGAAATAAGTATATAACTGTATACTACTTATGATCTTTTTTATAAGAGTGTTCGCTGTTGATTTTGGAGAACTGTTGGTTTCCCAATCTTATCAAATTGGTTTACTTGCAGGATCAACCAAACAATTCCTAGGACACATATGCTTTTCAACAAACGTTTTAACTCTAACAATCTTTTGGTCTCACTTTTATTAAGTATTTTATATATGGAGAATTTGACTAAAGAAAGGAGTAACAGTTCTGGCGAGAACTATATAAAATAGACTAGAACAATGCATAAAGTAAATGTCAAAGAAGAAAATAAATGACTTGTAATGTAAAAGAATTGTAAAGACTTTGAAATTTATTTAAATTTGATGAAATAAAATGGTGTTGTTCACACGTACATTTCCAGATAAGACTCTTTTCTCAAACGGAGTTACTTCGAATATTTTTTCAGGAATTTTGTACAAGTTTTTTCACACACTAATTCTAATAAGAACTACTCTATTTATATACAAATAACATAACTGTCACTAACGGATAAATCCTAAAACTATGACATTTGGCCTTCGGCATGTTCTCTTTTCACCAGATGCTTCCACGCATCTTTCTGCCAAATGAAATAACTCTTGAATTTGAATTTTTCTTTTGCGTCTAAACAACGCATCTTTTCAGGTTTGTTGAATTCGTCAAAAACAACATCATTCAATTCTGTCGAAAAAAACTTCTCTTAAGTACATTCTTCAATTTTTCTTTCCTAGCTATTATATGTATCTTCCATCCTGTCGAAAATACCATTTACCCATGATTTGGCGTCGAAAAATACCCGTCTACAAAGAGACAATTCACTTTTTTAGATTAATTGAATAATCAATGTACCTAGTCTATAAACTAGCCAAATACATTGAATATTCAATGATCTAAAAAATGAATTGTCTCTTATAAAAATTATTTGTTTTTTTTATTATTTAAAGCTAAAATGGAACAAAATTATCATTCTTACCAAACTAGAGGGAAAAATAATAATGCATTACATTTTATCATGTTTAAGTTCATTCTATCTTCTTTTAACTAGCGTGAGTGAGGTAGCTAAGTTGACACTTGTTAGTTGGTTTAGAAGAGTGTAAGTTGTATGTCAAGGATTCAACTCTTGACAATAACATTTATTTGTAATTTCAAG